>CM054114.1:6385982-7585982 GCA_028673005.1 Tanypteryx hageni
TGGCGGCAAAAAGACGAAGGCGGCCAAAAGACGAAGGCGGCCAAAAGACGAAGGCGGCCAAAAGACCGAAGGCGGCCAAAAGACGAGGCGGCCAAAGACGAAGGCGGCCAAAAGACGAAGGGCGGCCAAAAGACGAAGGCGGCCAAAAGACGGAGGCGGCCAAAAGACGAAGGCGGCCAAAAGACGAGGCGGCCAAAAGACGGAGGCGGCCAAAAGACGAAGGCGGCCAAAAGACGAAGGCGGCCAAAAGACGAAGGCGGCCAAAAGACGGAAGGCGGCCAAAAGACGAAGGCGGCCAAAAGACGAAGGCGGCCAAAAGACGAGGCGGCCAAAAAGACGAAGGCGGCCAAAAGACGGAGGCGGCCAAAAGACGAAGGCGGCCAAAAGACGAAGGCGGCCAAAAGACGAAGGCGGCCAAAAGACGGAGGCGGCCAAAAGACGAAGGCGGCCAAAAGACGAAGGCGGCCAAAAGACGAAGGCGGCCAAAAGACGAAGGCGGCCAAAAGACGGAGGCGGCCAAAAGACGAAGGCGGCCAAAAGACGAAGGCGGCCAAAAGACGGAGGCGGCCAAAAGACGAAGGCGGCCAAAAGACGGAAGGCGGCCAAAAGACGAAGGCGGCCAAAAGACGGAGGCGGCCAAAAGACGAAGGCGGCCAAAAGACGGAGGCGGCCAAAAGACGAAGGCGGCCAAAAGACGGAGGCGGCCAAAAGACGAAGGCGGCCAAAAGACGGAAGGCGGCCAAAAGACGGAGGCGGCCAAAAGACGAAGGCGGCCAAAAGACGAAGGCGGCCAAAAGACGGAAGGCGGCCAAAAGACGAAGGCGGCCAAAAGACGGAGGCGGCCAAAAGACGAAGGCGGCCAAAAGACGGAGGCGGCCAAAAGACGAAGGCGGCCAAAAGACGAAGGCGGCCAAAAGACGGAGGCGGCCAAAAGACGAAGGCGGCCAAAAGACGAAGGCGGCCAAAAGACGGAGGCGGCCAAAAGACGAAGGCGGCCAAAAGACGGAGGCGGCCAAAAGACGAAGGCGGCCAAAAGACGAAGGCGGCCAAAAGACGGAAGGCGGCCAAAAGACGGAAGGCGGCCAAAAGACGGAAGGCGGCCAAAAGACGAAGGCGGCCAAAAGACGGAGGCGGCCAAAAGACGAAGGCGGCCAAAAGACGGAGGCGGCCAAAAGACGAAGGCGGCCAAAAGACGAAGGCGGCCAAAAGACGGAGGCGGCCAAAAGACGAAGGCGGCCAAAAGACGAAGGCGGCCAAAAGACGGAGGCGGCCAAAAGACGAAGGCGGCCAAAAGACGGAGGCGGCCAAAAGACGAAGGCGGCCAAAAGACGGAGGCGGCCAAAAGACGAAGGCGGCCAAAAGACGAAGGCGGCCAAAAGACGGAGGCGGCCAAAAGACGAAGGCGGCCAAAAGACGGAGGCGGCCAAAAGACGAAGGCGGCCAAAAGACGAAGGCGGCCAAAAGACGGAGGCGGCCAAAAGACGAAGGCGGCCAAAAGACGGAGGCGGCCAAAAGACGAAGGCGGCCAAAAGACGGAGGCGGCCAAAAGACGGAGGCGGCCAAAAGACGAAGGCGGCCAAAAGACGGAGGCGGCCAAAAGACGAAGGCGGCCAAAAGACGGAGGCGGCCAAAAGACGAAGGCGGCCAAAAGACGAAGGCGGCCAAAAGACGAAGGCGGCCAAAAGACGGAAGGCGGCCAAAAGACGGAGGCGGCCAAAAGACGAAGGCGGCCAAAAGACGGAGGCGGCCAAAAGACGGAAGGCGGCCAAAAGACGAAGGCGGCCAAAAGACGAAGGCGGCCAAAAGACGAAGGCGGCCAAAAGACGAAGGCGGCCAAAAGACGGAGGCGGCCAAAAGACGAAGGCGGCCAAAAGACGGAGGCGGCCAAAAGACGAAGGCGGCCAAAAGACGAAGGCGGCCAAAAGACGAAGGCGGCCAAAAGACGAAGGCGGCCAAAAGACGGAGGCGGCCAAAAGACGAAGGCGGCCAAAAGACGGAGGCGGCCAAAAGACGAAGGCGGCCAAAAGACGAAGGCGGCCAAAAGACGGAGGCGGCCAAAAGACGAAGGCGGCCAAAAGACGAAGGCGGCCAAAAGACGGAGGCGGCCAAAAGACGAAGGCGGCCAAAAGACGGAGGCGGCCAAAAGACGAAGGCGGCCAAAAGACGAAGGCGGCCAAAAGACGGAGGCGGCCAAAAGACGAAGGCGGCCAAAAGACGGAGGCGGCCAAAAGACGAAGGCGGCCAAAAGACGAAGGCGGCCAAAAGACGGAGGCGGCCAAAAGACGAAGGCGGCCAAAAGACGAAGGCGGCCAAAAGACGGAGGCGGCCAAAAGACGAAGGCGGCCAAAAGACGGAGGCGGCCAAAAGACGAAGGCGGCCAAAAGACGGAGGCGGCCAAAAGACGAAGGCGGCCAAAAGACGAAGGCGGCCAAAAGACGGAGGCGGCCAAAAGACGAAGGCGGCCAAAAGACGGAGGCGGCCAAAAGACGAAGGCGGCCAAAAGACGAAGGCGGCCAAAAGACGGAGGCGGCCAAAAGACGAAGGCGGCCAAAAGACGGAGGCGGCCAAAAGACGAAGGCGGCCAAAAGACGGAGGCGGCCAAAAGACGGAGGCGGCCAAAAGACGAAGGCGGCCAAAAGACGGAGGCGGCCAAAAAGACGGAGGCGGCCAAAAGACGAAGGCGGCCAAAAGACGAAGGCGGCCAAAAGACGAAGGCGGCCAAAAGACGAAGGCGGCCAAAAGACGGAGGCGGCCAAAAGACGGAGGCGGCCAAAAGACGAAGGCGGCCAAAAGACGAAGGCGGCCAAAAGACGGAGGCGGCCAAAAGACGAAGGCGGCCAAAAGACGAAGGCGGCCAAAAGACGGAGGCGGCCAAAAGACGAAGGCGGCCAAAAGACGGAGGCGGCCAAAAGACGAAGGCGGCCAAAAGACGGAGGCGGCCAAAAGACGAAGGCGGCCAAAAGACGGAGGCGGCCAAAAGACGAAGGCGGCCAAAAGACGGAGGCGGCCAAAAGACGAAGGCGGCCAAAAGACGAAGGCGGCCAAAAGACGGAGGCGGCCAAAAGACGAAGGCGGCCAAAAGACGAAGGCGGCCAAAAGACGGAGGCGGCCAAAAGACGAAGGCGGCCAAAAGACGGAGGCGGCCAAAAGACGAAGGCGGCCAAAAGACGGAGGCGGCCAAAAGACGAAGGCGGCCAAAAGACGAAGGCGGCCAAAAGACGGAGGCGGCCAAAAGACGAAGGCGGCCAAAAGACGGAGGCGGCCAAAAGACGAAGGCGGCCAAAAGACGAAGGCGGCCAAAAGACGGAGGCGGCCAAAAGACGAAGGCGGCCAAAAGACGGAGGCGGCCAAAAGACGAAGGCGGCCAAAAGACGAAGGCGGCCAAAAGACGGAGGCGGCCAAAAGACGAAGGCGGCCAAAAGACGGAGGCGGCCAAAAGACGAAGGCGGCCAAAAGACGAAGGCGGCCAAAAGACGGAGGCGGCCAAAAGACGAAGGCGGCCAAAAGACGAAGGCGGCCAAAAGACGGAGGCGGCCAAAAGACGAAGGCGGCCAAAAGACGGAGGCGGCCAAAAGACGAAGGCGGCCAAAAGACGAAGGCGGCCAAAAGACGGAGGCGGCCAAAAGACGAAGGCGGCCAAAAGACGGAGGCGGCCAAAAGACGAAGGCGGCCAAAAGACGGAGGCGGCCAAAAAACGGAGGCGGCCAAAAGACGAAGGCGGCCAAAAGACGAAGGCGGCCAAAAGACGAAGGCGGCCAAAAGACGAAGGCGGCCAAAAGACGGAGGCGGCCAAAAGACGGAGGCGGCCAAAAGACGAAGGCGGCCAAAAGACGAAGGCGGCCAAAAAACGGAGGCGGCCAAAAGACGAAGGCGGCCAAAAGACGAAGGCGGCCAAAAGACGAAGGCGGCCAAAAGACGAAGGCGGCCAAAAGACGGAGGCGGCCAAAAGACGAAGGCGGCCAAAAGACGAAGGCGGCCAAAAGACGGAGGCGGCCAAAAGACGAAGGCGGCCAAAAGACGGAGGCGGCCAAAAGACGAAGGCGGCCAAAAGACGGAGGCGGCCAAAAGACGAAGGCGGCCAAAAGACGAAGGCGGCCAAAAGACGAAGGCGGCCAAAAGACGGAGGCGGCCAAAAGACGAAGGCGGCCAAAAGACGGAGGCGGCCAAAAGACGAAGGCGGCCAAAAGACGGAGGCGGCCAAAAGACGAAGGCGGCCAAAAGACGAAGGCGGCCAAAAGACGAAGGCGGCCAAAAGACGAAGGCGGCCAAAAGACGAAGGCGGCCAAAAGACGAAGGCGGCCAAAAGACGGAGGCGGCCAAAAGACGAAGGCGGCCAAAAGACGGAGGCGGCCAAAAGACGAAGGCGGCCAAAAGACGAAGGCGGCCAAAAAACGGAGGCGGCCAAAAGACGAAGGCGGCCAAAAGACGAAGGCGGCCAAAAGACGAAGGCGGCCAAAAGACGGAGGCGGCCAAAAGACGAAGGCGGCCAAAAGACGGAGGCGGCCAAAAGACGAAGGCGGCCAAAAGACGAAGGCGGCCAAAAGACGAAGGCGGCCAAAAGACGAAGGCGGCCAAAAGACGAAGGCGGCCAAAAGACGGAGGCGGCCAAAAGACGAAGGCGGCCAAAAGACGGAGGCGGCCAAAAGACGAAGGCGGCCAAAAGACGGAGGCGGCCAAAAGACGAAGGCGGCCAAAAGACGGAGGCGGCCAAAAGACGAAGGCGGCCAAAAGACGGAGGCGGCCAAAAGACGAAGGCGGCCAAAAGACGGAGGCGGCCAAAAGACGAAGGCGGCCAAAAGACGGAGGCGGCCAAAAGACGAAGGCGGCCAAAAGACGAAGGCGGCCAAAAGACGAAGGCGGCCAAAAGACGAAGGCGGCCAAAAGACGGAGGCGGCCAAAAGACGAAGGCGGCCAAAAGACGGAGGCGGCCAAAAGACGGAGGCGGCCAAAAGACGAAGGCGGCCAAAAGACGGAGGCGGCAAAAGACGAAGGCGGCCAAAAGACGAAGGCGGCCAAAAGACGAAGGCGGCCAAAAGACGAAGGCGGCCAAAAGACGGAGGCGGCCAAAAGACGAAGGCGGCCAAAAGACGGAGGCGGCCAAAAGACGAAGGCGGCCAAAAGACGGAGGCGGCCAAAAGACGAAGGCGGCCAAAAGACGAAGGCGGCCAAAAGACGAAGGCGGCCAAAAGACGAAGGCGGCCAAAAGACGAAGGCGGCCAAAAGACGAAGGCGGCCAAAAGACGGAGGCGGCCAAAAGACGAAGGCGGCCAAAAGACGGAGGCGGCCAAAAGACGAAGGCGGCCAAAAGACGGAGGCGGCCAAAAGACGAAGGCGGCCAAAAGACGAAGGCGGCCAAAAGACGGAGGCGGCCAAAAGACGAAGGCGGCCAAAAGACGGAGGCGGCCAAAAGACGAAGGCGGCCAAAAGACGAAGGCGGCCAAAAGACGGAGGCGGCCAAAAGACGAAGGCGGCCAAAAGACGGAGGCGGCCAAAAGACGAAGGCGGCCAAAAGACGGAGGCGGCCAAAAAACGGAGGCGGCCAAAAGACGAAGGCGGCCAAAAGACGAAGGCGGCCAAAAGACGAAGGCGGCCAAAAGACGGAGGCGGCCAAAAGACGAAGGCGGCCAAAAGACGGAGGCGGCCAAAAGACGAAGGCGGCCAAAAGACGAAGGCGGCCAAAAAACGGAGGCGGCCAAAAGACGAAGGCGGCCAAAAGACGAAGGCGGCCAAAAGACGAAGGCGGCCAAAAGACGAAGGCGGCCAAAAGACGGAGGCGGCCAAAAGACGAAGGCGGCCAAAAGACGAAGGCGGCCAAAAGACGGAGGCGGCCAAAAGACGAAGGCGGCCAAAAGACGAGGCGGCCAAAAGACGAAGGCGGCCAAAAGACGGAGGCGGCCAAAAGACGAAGGCGGCCAAAAGACGAAGGCGGCCAAAAGACGAAGGCGGCCAAAAGACGGAGGCGGCCAAAAGACGAAGGCGGCCAAAAGACGGAGGCGGCCAAAAGACGAAGGCGGCCAAAAGACGGAGGCGGCCAAAAGACGAAGGCGGCCAAAAGACGAAGGCGGCCAAAAGACGAAGGCGGCCAAAAGACGAAGGCGGCCAAAAGACGAAGGCGGCCAAAAGACGGAGGCGGCCAAAAGACGAAGGCGGCCAAAAGACGGAGGCGGCCAAAAGACGAAGGCGGCCAAAAGACGGAGGCGGCCAAAAGACGAAGGCGGCCAAAAGACGAAGGCGGCCAAAAGACGAAGGCGGCCAAAAGACGAAGGCGGCCAAAAGACGAAGGCGGCCAAAAGACGGAGGCGGCCAAAAGACGAAGGCGGCCAAAAGACGGAGGCGGCCAAAAGACGAAGGCGGCCAAAAGACGGAGGCGGCCAAAAGACGAAGGCGGCCAAAAGACGGAGGCGGCCAAAAGACGAAGGCGGCAAAAAACGGAGGCGGCCAAAAGACGAAGGCGGCCAAAAGACGAAGGCGGCCAAAAGACGAAGGCGGCCAAAAGACGAAGGCGGCCAAAAGACGGAGGCGGCCAAAAGACGAAGGCGGCCAAAAGACGGAGGCGGCCAAAAGACGGAGGCGGCCAAAAGACGAAGGCGGCCAAAAGACGGAGGCGGCCAAAAGACGAAGGCGGCCAAAAGACGAAGGCGGCCAAAAGACGAAGGCGGCCAAAAGACGAAGGCGGCCAAAAGACGGAGGCGGCCAAAAGACGAAGGCGGCCAAAAGACGGAGGCGGCCAAAAGACGAAGGCGGCCAAAAGACGGAGGCGGCCAAAAGACGAAGGCGGCCAAAAGACGAAGGCGGCCAAAAGACGAAGGCGGCCAAAAGACGAAGGCGGCCAAAAGACGAAGGCGGCCAAAAGACGGAGGCGGCCAAAAGACGAAGGCGGCCAAAAGACGGAGGCGGCCAAAAGACGAAGGCGGCCAAAAGACGGAGGCGGCCAAAAGACGAAGGCGGCCAAAAGACGAAGGCGGCCAAAAGACGAAGGCGGCCAAAAGACGAAGGCGGCCAAAAGACGAAGGCGGCCAAAAGACGGAGGCGGCCAAAAGACGAAGGCGGCCAAAAGACGGAGGCGGCCAAAAGACGAAGGCGGCCAAAAGACGGAGGCGGCCAAAAGACGAAGGCGGCCAAAAGACGGAGGCGGCCAAAAGACGAAGGCGGCCAAAAAACGGAGGCGGCCAAAAGACGAAGGCGGCCAAAAGACGAAGGCGGCCAAAAGACGAAGGCGGCCAAAAGACGAAGGCGGCCAAAAGACGGAGGCGGCCAAAAGACGAAGGCGGCCAAAAGACGAAGGCGGCCAAAAGACGGAGGCGGCCAAAAGACGAAGGCGGCCAAAAGACGGAGGCGGCCAAAAGACGAAGGCGGCCAAAAGACGAAGGCGGCCAAAAGACGAAGGCGGCCAAAAGACGAAGGCGGCCAAAAGACGAAGGCGGCCAAAAGACGGAGGCGGCCAAAAGACGAAGGCGGCCAAAAGACGGAGGCGGCCAAAAGACGAAGGCGGCCAAAAGACGGAGGCGGCCAAAAGACGAAGGCGGCCAAAAGACGAAGGCGGCCAAAAGACGAAGGCGGCCAAAAGACGAAGGCGGCCAAAAGACGAAGGCGGCCAAAAGACGGAGGCGGCCAAAAGACGAAGGCGGCCAAAAGACGGAGGCGGCCAAAAGACGAAGGCGGCCAAAAGACGGAGGCGGCCAAAAGACGAAGGCGGCCAAAAGACGAAGGCGGCCAAAAGACGAAGGCGGCCAAAAGACGAAGGCGGCCAAAAGACGAAGGCGGCCAAAAGACGGAGGCGGCCAAAAGACGAAGGCGGCCAAAAGACGGAGGCGGCCAAAAGACGAAGGCGGCCAAAAGACGAAGGCGGCCAAAAGACGAAGGCGGCCAAAAGACGAAGGCGGCCAAAAGACGAAGGCGGCCAAACGACGGCGGCGGCCAAACGACTGGGGCGGCAAAACGGGGGCGGCCAAACGAATGGTGCGGCCAAATGACGGGGGCCGCCAAACGACTGGGGCGGCCAAACGACTGGGGCGGCCAAACGAATGGGGCGGCCAAACGATGGGGCGGCCAAACGATGGGGCGGCCAAACGATGGGGCGGCCAAAAAACGGGGGCGGACAAAAGACGGGGGCGGCCAAAAGACGGGGAAGGTCAAAAGACTGGTGCGGCCAAAAAACGGGGGCGGCCAAACGACGGGGGCGGCCGATTTATCGTCAGACACGTACGGTAATAGAAAACCTGAAATTGAACGTGGCGAAATTGGAAAATGAAGCGGCCATCCCTTATTGTTGACCGCCATGGATGCTGTGTTAACAGACCTGCATGCATGTCTCCTTCTGCCTCTATTTGTGGGGAGAGGTCAATCACCTCCAAAATTTCTCTTATTTTTTATCCGAGAGATCTACAGAAAAAAAGCTTGACGTTTGAATGTACCATCAGTGGTGTTGGCATTAGTGTGAAAATAAGTGTGTTCATGTTCAACTATGGAGATGAGCTGAGAACTGAATTTTTGGAAGTCGCAATACACAGATGTTATTTTTGATAATATTAATTGGTAATTTTTAACTAAATATCTGAATATTTTAACAAACTTGCAAAGTGCCGCCACTGAAATACGCCGCCTGAGGCCGCTGCCTTGGCTCTTATTAAAAACAACATCTAAGGAAAGCATGGACACATCTGAGGCAAAAAATCGATGTTTGACAAGAATTTTCTTATCCCTAGTGCCTGGGTCTCTTGTTCCCTTAATATACATATTTCTAATCCCGATGTCTTATTATAGAGGCAAGAATTTTTAACGTTCACAGTATACTGACAAGCAAAATGAAAAGACTGCATTCCTGTTTATTGCTTTGTGCAGCGTAGTGTCGCAGGAGCGGGAAAAACAGCAGAATATTGTCTCCTCTCACATATGAACGTTCGGCTAACTCCGTTTCGAAGAGAAAAAGAAGCCCATCTTTAAATTAAGCACTGAAAACTGATATTATCTTTACATTTTCTACGTCGCTAAAATAACTTGCAGCAGAATATTTGGCATGTGAAATTTTCCGAAAGTGCTGCTCCACTGCAGATTCGAAACAACTTTTGAGAAAGAAAGGGGTCCCAAATGTGGCACACGATTGAGGCCCGTCATATGGCGATCCACCATATCTAACCATTTTATTAATCTATTATCGTCGCCGTCGAAGGCGAACAAACCTGTTTATTGTTTACAAGATGTGGTCTCTTAAGTGAAAATGCTGCTAAGAAAAGAGTACGTGCCGTTATTTTTCCTCAAGTGCACCCCTTAAAAATGGCTGTAGCGTTCTCGGGGGGCAATCCGGGTCGAGTCACACGACCCAGCTCGCCGCCCGAGAACGCTTCACCCATCAAATACGCCGGGAAAGCACCAAGTCTTTCTTCCCTTAAGAATCTTTCACAGATATTCTTCGCTCTTCCTCAACCCCTGCCTAATTTATTGCCTATGCTGTATTTCATAAGCAAGATTCACGTAGTTCACAAGCATCATTTCGTTATCAGCCTCTGTACGAGTAACAGCTATTGTGAGATGGGTATTTTTTGTTAGTGATTTTGAATATTCGATGGAAATCATCTACAGTGAGATTTATGATTTTTAAGTTGAACCATGGAGTTCCCGCGTCGGTGAGGGGGCCGGCAGACCCGTACGCATCTCCCTCCCCCCCCCTCCCCCCCTCCCCTCTCTTGCCTTCTTGCGGAGGGGTCCGCCGCATATATATATATAAAAACAGCTTACGGAAAAGGAAAGGTAAAATGGATAAATGGATGTCAACAAGGTGTTGGGATGAGGAAACCCAGTGAACACTCACCAATCAGACGACTTCAGGTTGGCGAGGCCCCGGGGATGTCGAAGCGACACACGTAAAAGAACACTAAAACACAGAAACATCACAAACGTAGAAGCTTTCGGAATTGTTCCTTCATCAGCTACAGAGAGAGAACTGATGGTGGTGACACTGGGTGGAGGAACAATTCCGAAAGCTTCTATGTTTGTGATGTTTCTGTGTTTTAGTGTTCTTTTACGTGTGTCGCTTCGACATCCCCGGGGCCTCGCCAACCTGAAGTCGTCTGATTGGTGAGTGTTCACTGGGTTTCCTCATCCCAACACCTTGTTGACATCCATTTATCTATATATATATATATATATATATATATATATATTATATATATATATATATATATATGTGGGAGTGTGACAGAAAAGTGAGAGTATGAGAGAGAGTGTGTTGGAATGTGTGTGTGTGTGTGAGAGAGAGAGAGAGGAAAAGAGAGAGGGAGAAAGGGAGGGTCTTGGGCAAATGCCATGCCACGGAGCGAGGGTATGGAGGAGGGGGAAAGGACGCTCGGTGGAAGAGCCCACGGGGGTTTGGGGATATGGTCGGGACTTCCGAGGCGGACCGTGAAGTGTAAGGACGTAATGTAGTGACGACCTTAATTATTATTAAAGCTTGTTTTTTTACGCCAGTGAGTGGTGTGTGCTTGTCCCTGTTGTTACCCGCAATTCCCACAAAATTGGGGGCTCGTCCGGGATTCGGGTCTACAGAGGATAAGTTAAGGAAGCTTAAAAGAAGAGAGTGAGTGCGCGTGGGGAAGCCGCGCGAGAGCACTTATCTGAAGGAGGTTTCGTGAGGAGACGCAAAACGAACTTCACCTATGGAAGGAAGTTGTGTGTGGAGGCGCCACACATAATTTCACTAAGAAGCCGCTGCGTGTTGAGAGTTTCGTGTGGAGACGCCGCACGAAAGCACACAGCGAAGAGGTTTTGCGCGGCAAGAGGCTGTGCGAGAGGAAGCGACGCTTCGAGAGAGGGGAGGTAAGGACCCCTTCTCAACAGCGCGCCACGACGGAGCAAGGGAGAGGGAACACGGTCCCAAGCGGAATACGGCGAAGGAGTAGGAGCGTTCCGAGGCCGCCGCTAAGGGTGCAGCCGCCGAGAAGCGTGAGGTTGACGGTGCAGCGGCAAATTCAAGAGAGGTCGGCACGCAGGACGACGACATTAACCGAGGACGACACGGATATGACATCCACTACAATGGCGAACAGCGAAGAGAATTCGCGAGGCACGGAGCTGACGACACCGGCAGAGGATGGCAAAGTAATACGTCGACGTGAGGAGGAGCTGGCGGAGCTAGAGGCCCGTCTAAATGAAAGAAGAGTTGCCTTGGAAGAGGAAGAAAAATATCAGCAGCATCGGTACGAGCGGATACGGCAACAGCTGGCGGAGGACTTACGTTCGCGGTCTGCAGAGCAGCCAGCAACGCCCGCGCTACGGACGGCACCCTCCGTCGAGCGACTGTTGCGTCAGCAGCACCAGCCGGCCCCAGTGAGCGAGGTCGACCGGCTGAAGCGGCAGCTAGAGGAGACTGAACGGGCGTTGCAGCTCGCCCAGCAGCAACATCGTCAGCCAACAGCACTGACCGAGGAGGAACGGTTAAGACAACGGCTGGAGGCGATGCAACGAGGGTTACAGCTCGCGCGCGCCCCGGGAATTGGGATCGGTGTACCAGCAGCGGTAGAAAGGATTTCCCTGAGGGATGCAGCGGACACCTTGCCAAGGTTCAACGGGAGTGATCCGGCGTATCCAGTCAAGCCGTGGCTGGATTCTATCAGCGAAAGCGCGTTGATATACGGGTGGACGCAGCTGGAGACGTTCGTCGCAGCGAAGAAGTCGCTGGACGGACCAGCCAAGACGTGGCTCACCGCTCAACGAGACATCGTCTCCTGGAGTGCTCTCAGCCAAGCCATCGAGGCGGAGTTTGGCCGGAAGACGTCAGCAGCTCGGATACATGCACTCTTAATGAAAAAGAAGAGGAAGAAGGATGAACCTGTCCAGCAGTACATCCAGGAGATGAGGAGCCTCGGGCGTCAGGGAGGCGTAGATGATAGGGATGTCATCGACTACATCGTCGACGGCATCCTCGAGGACGCTCAGGCCCGAATGTTCCTGAGGAGTTCCAGGACATTCGAAGAGCTTCAGGAGAGGCTTGACGGTTGCCTCAGAGAGTTGAGGTTGCAGAAGGATTTAGGTGAGCATCGAGGCTCGCAGCAGAAGTCAGCGGGAGCGGAACAGTCGTCGTCGTCATCGAAGAGTAAGAAGGACGACAGGAAGAGAAGCAACAACTGCTTCAACTGCGGAGGAGAGGGGCACTTAGGACGAAACTGTCCTGACAGGGGGAAGGGCGTCAAATGCTTCAAATGTCAGAAGTTCGGACACAAATCGCCAAAGTGCGGAGAGAGGAGCAGAGATGGAGCATCTATCTCAAAGGATGGATCACCAACAGTCAGGCTCAACGAGTGCAGCGGCAACCGGAGCAGGAAACGGGTCTGCATCGGGGGAGTCGAGTCCGAGTTCCTGCTGGACAGTGGAGCCGTCTGCAACGTAATGCGAGAGGACCTCTTCCAGGAGATAACTGCCAGGGGAGCTTACAAGGTGAACCTTGAGGAGGAAGGCAAGCAGCTACGCGGGTTTGGCGGCAGCGCAGTCATGATTGGGCGTGTTGTGCTGCCAACGAAGCTGGACGACGTGACAATGCCGTTGGTGTATTGGGTCGCTCCGATGCAAGCCATGGACACCAAGGTGCTGATCGGGGACCCGCTGTTAGACGTGGCCGAGGTGCGACTGCGGAAGCTGGGGCCCATCATCGAGCCCATTCCCGGAGAAGAGTACGTCCGGATGATCGTCGCCGAGGAGGAGGAGACCAGGGACGCCATCGAGAAGGTGCCAGAGGGTTACAAGGAGGAAGTGAGGGCTATGGTCGACGGATATCAACCCACCGGACGAGACGAGGTGCCAGTGGAAATGAAAATTATCCTGAAGGACGAGACGCCGATCTTCAGGAATCCACGGCGCCTGGCCCCGAAAGAGAGAGAAGAAGTCGACGAGCAGATAGACAACTGGCTGGAGGAGGGCATCATCGTGCCAAGTTCGCCAGTCCAGTGGTCGTCGTGCGGAAGAGGGATGGAAGGGTACGTGTCTGCGTGGACTATAAGCCGTTGAAGTGGTATCGACGAGTGAGCAGAGTCCAGCGTGCTCTCAACGGCACGCATCAGCGCGCGATTGGCACGACTCCTTTCGAACTGCTGTTCGGAGTGAGATTGAGGTTTCCTAAGGACATTCATCTGCAGGAGCTGATAGTCACCGAGGCAGCTGAGAGGTTCCGCGAGGCGCGAGACGAACTGAGGACGAAGGCAAGGCAACAGATAGAGATACTACAGAGGGAGAATAGACGGTCGTTTAACAGACACAGGTAGGAGGCCACGGAATACCAGCTAGGAGACCTGGTGGGCATCAAGAGGACTCAACTTGGCCCAGGTTTGAAGCTAGCTGTGAAGTTCCTAGGCCCATATAAAGTCATCGAGGCGAGAAGAAACAACCGGTATGCCGTCGAGAAAGTCGGCGACGGAGAAGGACCGGGCTGTACAACCTGCTCGGCAGATCACATGAAGCCCTGGCGAGGTTTCATTGATGACCTGGAAGAGAGCGACGAGGGCGACAGAGACGACACCAGCGAGGAAGGCGAGAACATAGAGGATCGAATGAGGCCAGCCGATCGTCAGAAGGGCCGAGTTGTGGGAGTGTGACGAGTGTGACAGAAAAGTGAGAGTATGAGAGAGAGTGTGTTGGAATGTGTGTGTGTGTGTGTGAGAGAGAGAGAGAGAGAGAGAGAGAGAAAGAGAGAGAGAAAGAGAGAGGGAGAAAGAGAGGGAGAAAGGGAGGGTCTTGGGCAACGGCCATGCCACGGAGCGAGGGTATGGAGGAGGGGGAAAGGACGCTCGGTGGAAGAGCCCACGGGGGTTTGGGGATATGGTCGGGACTTCCGAGGCGGACCGTGAAGTGTAAGGACGTAATGTAGTGACGACCTTAATAATTATTAAAGCTTGTTTTTTACGCCAGTGAGTGGTGTGTGCTTGTCCCTGTTGTTACCCGCAATTCCCACACACACACACACACACACACACATATATATATATATATATGTATATGTGACTGAGATGGTGTACGGGTGGTGATCGTCGCTTGTTTGTGACGGGTGGTGATCATCAGTTGTTCAGAGTGGATGCTGAGAGTGAGAGAGTTGGATGATGGCAAGATGGCGAGAGGTTGGCGCGAGTGAAAGTGAGACAACGACGTGAATGTAGCTGAGTAGCAGAATGGACGGTGTGTGTACGACGGAAGTTTCTCAGTGTGCCCAGTGTATGGAAGGATAATAAAATTTATCCGAAATAAGTTCTCTCGTTTCCTTTATCCGCACCCCACAACTTTTGGGGGCTCGTCCGGGATGTGGAAAGGAACGTGAGATGAAGACGCGCCATGAAACCAGTAGGGCGAATTTTAGTGTATTTATAAGACGAATAGAAGTTTATATGTAAGACGAATAAACGAAATACGAGACGTTATTTTACGAAAGACGAGACGTTATTTTACGAAAGACATGACGTTATATTACGAAAGACGAGACGCTATATTACGAAAGACGAGACGTTATATTACGAAAGACGAGATGTTATCTTACGATAGACGAGACCTTGCATTTCTCATCAAAGTGTAGTTGTGTTGGCCTAAAGACGATAGGAGCACGCTGCATATTTTGGACTTTATTTGCCGAGAGACGAGAAAAGTTATTAGTTAGAAGAGTGATATTTTAGTGTGGTATAATTTCCTAGCTGATAAACGTGTGTTGAAACATTTAAGACTTCGAAAGAAAAAGCGTGGGAAGCCATTTTGGTGAAGTCAGTTATCACGTAATGGACGCTATCTAGCTGGTGGGTCACATGACGAGAAAAAGTGCGGGAAGGTAGTGTTGGACTGACGTAAGATCACGTGACGAGGAAGAAGCCTGAGACTAGCGTGTGCCTGGTATAGCCGAGGGGAAGGGAACGTACTTTTTGTGTCTTCGTGTTAGTGTGGATAGGCGTTGGAAGATGGCTCCACCTGAAGATCTTTCTGAGAGAGAGAGGCGGGCAACAAGTCGAACCGTAAAGCAGCTACAGCACGAGGTGGCAGAGGCCAAAGCTGCGCGTGATGCGCTGCGCGACGAACAACGCCGAATCAAAGAGTCGGAGAGCGAAAGTAGTGTATCTCGCGGAAGAGATGAGGGCCACGAAGTTATGAGGGGACAGCTTCAGTTCAGGGATATAGAAGGGACGATCCCGAAATTCACCGGAGAGGACAAGGCCTTCCCAGTAGGCAAGTGGATTGAACTCATCGAGGAGCACAGTGAATTGTACGAGTGGTCGCCACTACGGATGTTGGTTTTTGCGAAGAAGTGCCTCGAGGGAACCGCGAAGCTGTGGCTGGAGGCGGAACCAGTATTCAAGACGTGGGGAGCATTTAAGGAGGCCCTGACGAAGGAGTTTGAATCGAAGACAAACAGTCGTGAGATTCATCAGTTGCTATTTAGGCGCAAAAAGAAGGAAGGGGAATCCCACCAAGAGTACATCCTGCAGATGAGGAAAATAGCTAGTAGGATTGACCTGGAACCGGAAATCACTATTCAATATATTATCGACGGTCTTCGGGATAGTGAGGTAAATAAGGCGATGCTGTATGGGGTTAAGACATTTGCCGAGTTTCGGGAGAAGGTAAAATATTACGAGATGATGAGGAGCAAAATGTCTACGAATAGGCCGCAGCGTGAGGTGGAAGTACCAAGGAGTCCTGGGTCGGACTTTTCTAACAACACAAAACAGGCTAGGTGCTTCAATTGTGGGGGCGTAGGACATTTGAGTCGTGTTTGTAAGTTTAAGGAAAGGGGGACCAAGTGCTTCAAGTGCCTCGGGTTTGGGCATATTGCCGCGAAATGCCCAGGTTCGCCTTCGAGTGGTTGTCAACGGGATGTTTTCCATGTAGAAAAGAGCAGAGGGCCGGAAAAATAGGATTAAGACTGTGAAAATTAACAGAGTCAATGTGGACTGTCTAATTGATAGTGGCAGTGACTACAATATCATTGCCGAAGATCTTTGCAAGGAGTTAGGTGAACTGGACTTTGAAAGACACGAGCAGGTTCTAGAAGCCGCAGGTGGGGGGGTGATCAAGACGCTGGTCCGACTTAAGACGACTGTTATCGACGGAGTCCCATATCCACTGTTGTACTCGGTAGTGCCTGCTGGAACCATTCCTTATGTGAGAGCTCTCTTAGGTGATGAACTGTTGAACCATGCTTCAGTGAAGTTAAGCAGGAGCGAGGCTCAGATATGGCCAGAAGAGGGCTGTATGCTGCTTATTGCCGCAGATGACGACCAGTGCAGTCATTTAGACCCAGAATTAGGCAGCAAGGTTAGAGAATTAGTCGGGGATTACCAGCCTAAAAAGATGGAAGAGGTGCCGATTAAAATGAAAATAGTCCTAAAGAATGAGACGCCCATTAGCCGGAGACCACGGCGGTTATCACCTAAGGAGTCGGCCGAAGTTAACGAGCAGGTGGAAGAGTGGTTGGAAAAGGGGATAATCACGACCAGCCATTCTGAGTTCGCTAGCCAGGTGGTTGTGGCCAGGAAGAAAGATGGGAGTGCAAGAATATGTGTGAACTACAAACCGATTAACAAGGTCATTGTTAGACAGCATTTCCCCTTGCCTTTGATAGAGGACATTTTGGATAGGTTAGTGGAGGCAAAGGTGTTTATTACGCTGGACTTAAAAGATGGTTTCTTTCATGTGCAAGTAGCAGAAGGGAGCAGAAAATATACCGCCTTTGTGACACCTAAAGGACAGTACGAGTTCACTAGGGTCCCATTTGGGTTGTGCAATTCCCCAGCTGTGTTTCAGAGATTCATTTCATTCGTTTTTCGGGAGCTGGTGAAGCGTGGGATTGTACTAATGTATTTGGATGACATAATAATTGTGGCTGAAAGCGATAGTGAGGCAGTGGATAGATTGAGGGAAGTGCTAGAAATTGCAAGCAGATATGGATTAGAGATCAATTGGAGGAAATGCCAACTGCTGCATAGACGAATTGAATTCTTAGGACATGTTGTGGAGAATAGTACAGTTCAGCCGTCGCCGGACAAAGTAGCTGCCCTTGTCAATTTTCCCGAGCCGAGGACAGAGAGACAACTACGGAGTTTCTTGGGATTGGCAGGTTACTTCCGCAAATATGTGCAAGGCTATGCTAAGATTGCCAAGCCACTTAGTGATCTTCTGAAGAGCGGGAGAAAAGTTCTGATGGGTAAGGATGAACATCAAGCATTCCTGATGCTGAAGAGGGCAATGGCAGCTGAGCCTGTGCTGCGGATTTACAATCCAAGGCTGGAGACCGAGCTTCACACAGATGCATCCATGGATGGCTTAGGGGCGATTCTCCTACAGAGGTCCAAGGATGATAACCAGCTCCACCCGGTCTACTACATGAGCAGGAAGACATCAGAAGCAGAGAGGAAGCTGCACAGCTACCAGTTGGAGGTGTTGGCTGTGGTAAAAGCAGTGCAGAAGTTCCGGGTGTATTTGCTTGGAATCCACTTTAAGATCATCACAGACTGTGAGGCATTTGAACAAACCCTTAAGAAGGACAGCCTAGCACCTAAGGTCGCAAGATGGGTAATGGAGCTAGAACAGTTCGATTACGAGGTCAAGCACCGGGCTGGGACGAGAATGAGGCATGTTGATGCCCTGAGCAGATATCCCTATGTGCTTGCTTTACGGGATGTGCTGCTGGACCGAGTAGACAGGGCGCAGAATGGGGACAAAGGACTAAAGGCAATTAAGGTGGTCCTACGTGGAGGTGGAACATTTGATGATTTTTTGCTGAGGGGAGAATTACTTTACAAGGAAGAAGGTGGAGTACAGAGACTAGTCATCCCGAAAGGTATGGAGTGGGAGATTATTCAGAGGTCCCATGACACAGGACACTTTGGCATCAAGAAGACAATGAGAATGATTGGGAGGCAGTACTGGATGAATAAGATGGAGAAAAAGATAGAGAAGTTATCCAAAGCTGCATTCCATGCATATTGGCGGCTAGAAAGCAAGGAAAGGCGGAGGGTTTCCTGGACCTTATTCCAAAAGAAGACCTCCCTTTAGACACGTTACATATAGATCATTTGGGGCCATTGCCATCAACTAAAAAGTGCTACAAGTACCTCCTTGTGCTTGTGGATGCATTTACTAAGTTTGCCTGGCTCTTTGCGACTAAGACGTTGGAAACGGCAGAGGTGCTAGAGAAGCTGAGAGTCCACCCGCAAACTTTTGGTAATCCAAGGCGGATCATTACGGATCGTAACAAGGCATTTATGGCTGGGGAGTTTGAGCAATATTGCCAGGAGGGGAATATTAAACATTTCACCATTACGACAGGTGTGCCAAGAGGGAATGGTCAGGTAGAGAGGATGCAGAGTATCCTGGTGGCTGTCTTCGCAAAGCTGTCTGCAGAGGAGCCATTGAAGTGGTTCAAGTCAATAAGTCGGGTGCAGCGGGCAGTGAACAGCACACCCCAACGGTCCATTGGCACCACCCCATTTGAACTTTTAATGGGGACGACGATGAGGAATCCAGAGGATGTCGAACTGCAGGAGATAATTGAGGAGGAGATGCGTACCTCTTTAACAGGGGCAAGGAACGACCTGCGTAAGCAGGCCAAGGAAGCCATTGCAAGGGTCCAGGAGGAGAATAGACGGAGCTTCAATCGTCGACGCAAGGAGGCCACAAAGTATGAGGTGGGTGACATAGTGGCGGTGAAGAGGACGCAGTATGGAGCAGGCCAGTAGTTGAGGAACAAGTTCCTGGGACCTTACCGAATCACAAAGGTGTACCCTAAGGACCGCTATGATGTGGAGAAGGTTGGTAGCCATGAGGGTCCAGGACACACTTCCGCCGTAGCAGAGAACATGAAGCCATGGAGAGGGTTCTACCGAGACATGGAGGATGACCTGTCATCGTCCGGGACGGACGATTAATAGGATGGCCGAGTTGTGGGACTGAGATGGTGTACGGGTGGTGATCGTCAGTTGTTCAGAGTGGATGCTGAGAGTGAGAGAGTTGGATGATGGCAAGATGGCGAGAGGTTGGCGCGAGTGAAAGTGGGACAACGACGTGACTGTAGCTGAGTAGCAGAATGGACGGTGTGTGTACGACGGAAGTTTCCCAGTGTGCCCAGTGTATTGAAGGATAATAAAATTTATCCGAAATAAGTTCTCTCGTCTCCTTTATCCGCACCCCACACACACACACACATATATATATATATATCGGGCTTGCGTGTGTTTTTTTGTGTTCGTCTGTTTTCCGTGTCTCTTCGACGCCCCCAGCAGCCTGCCAGCTTGGTCCTCAACTTGGTAAGTGTCCTCTGAGCTACCCTCAACACCTTGTTGCCACCCTCATCGCTACCTTTTCTTTTCCTTAAGTTTATATATATATATATATATATATATATATATATATATATATATATATATATATATATATATGGGGAGATGAGAGCAGCGAGGCCTTTTTGCCACTCTACCAGCGACCAAGATGAAGTTCGTCGCGCCACACTCCGATCCTGGGTCCTCGGGTAACGTTTGTCTACCTTCCCTTTCCTATCCTCGTTTCCAAATCCTCCTTCGCCCGTGTTAAGAGGGGGAGAAGTACGTGGGCTGAGTGCCATACCACCACGGATTATTGCTAAAATTCTTTTTTGGTTTGTTAATAAAAACCCATAAAGGTCTAAGCCTGTGCCTAATTTAATACCTGACCCACCCACTTGAGGCTTTTCACAGGTAGCACAGCGTGGTTTGACGTAAAAGACTCCCGCCGGTTTGCGTCCTGGCACTAGTTGGGTTAACGAAATGTCTAAAACGGAGGCGATAGACATGTGCACTAGGTTTCAACTAGGTGCTGATGGGAGTATAGATGTAATCCGAAGGAGGTTGATGGAACACCTAAGTACACTGGGTAATGACGACAGTAGGCACATGCCTTTAGAAACGCGAGAGGGGGCCGCGAGCGCGAGCCTAGTCGACGCAAGCAGTTTTTTTGCGCAGGAACTCGCAAGTATGGTTGCGGCTGCTGAGAGATGGGAGTTGAGATATAGCGGGACTCCGGGGGAAAGATCCATGGGGTTCTTGGAAAGATTGAATAGATTTTGCGCGCATTATGAGCTAGGGGTAAACCTTCAGTTCAAATTGGTCCCAAAAATAGTCTGGTGGAGCGAGAGAATGGTTTTGGGCGAATAACCTTTGGGAGTTTGCTACCTTTGTTCGGGAATATCGTGAAACGTTCGCTCCGCCAAATTATGACCTGCGATTAAAAAGAGATTTATTGAACCGGACTCAGGGGCCGCTTGAAAGGATTGGTGACTTTGTCAAAGTAATGAAAAGGATGAGTGATAAGGTCGGAAAACCCTGAATCGGTTAAGGGAGGTCAAGCTAACGGTGAATCCTGCGTAAGTTGTAATGGCGTTGGGTGAAATGAAGTATTTAGGATATATCGTTTCGACAGAAGGCATACGAATCGACCCAGAGCTGGGCAGAGGTAATAAGACAATTTCCAACGCCGCGAGACTTGAAAGCGGCGCGCCGATTTCTAGGGATGTGTAGTTACTATGCAAGGTTCATTTGAGAACGGCCATTCCAGTTCATTCATTCCCGAGTTTCTCTACTTCGAATAAAAGGGCACCTCATAGAGCAGTTGGAAATTGTAATCCAGGATGTTACAGACAATGTTTCACTTA
Source organism: Tanypteryx hageni (assembly GCA_028673005.1). NCBI lineage: Eukaryota > Metazoa > Arthropoda > Insecta > Odonata > Petaluridae > Tanypteryx > Tanypteryx hageni. The sequence goes on from CM054114.1 coordinate 6,406,627, forward strand.
CCAATGAATTTGTTTTCTCCAATCAATCTCCATTATTCTCTTCACTGCTTTCCTAACTAATAAATTTGCCTTTTTACTTTGTAATTTAATGCCTTTTTTGTAACTTCTGTTAATTTATTCCATTTTCTAATTACTAATCTTGCTTGCATTATTGTTATACATAACCGTTTGAATTTTGTCATTCGCTGTGTAATTTATATTTTAATTTTTCAAATTACCTCATTACCGATTGTATGTTCTCCCTCCTGCCTATCATTATTCATTTAACCCTCCTATCCTACTTCTCCGTATACATAGAACTCTCGACCAAGCTTTCGTTACCTGATGATGCAGTAACAGGCGAAACCGGTTGTGTATTAAAATTGTTAGCGGAAATTTACAAGTCTCTTTTACATTTAAATGGAATATTTCCACAATGTGGAGCCTTCCCAAGTGGACTTTGCCCTTAATAATATATTTTAATAATATCAGATGTCGAACAGAAAAACCAAACGCCTGTCTGGGGTTCAGTACAGAAAAAAAAGGATTCGAGTAGAAGCAAAGAAAAAGTGCCAATCAATGATAAAATATCTGAAGGATAAAAATCAACAGTACTCCTGCAGTCAGTCATACAGTGACAGGCAATGAAATCACCAAAAGTAGCGAAAGAAGGAAATACAGAAAAATGTGATACTGAAAGAAATGTGCAGGTGAAAAATAATGTTTGTGAAAATATGTGACAGTGATGCTACGTATTCATCATGTGAGCATGTAGTGGAAGATGATACTGCAACCGAAGAAGTTGGATTAGTGGCTGACCCGCATGGGCGAGAAGATTTGCGAATATGCAAAAAATGACGCTACAAAGTGTCCGGGAAACGACCCTGGTACGTGGCCTAAACATTTTCCAAATAATTTATTGCAGACATTAATAAAGAATGGTCCCCTTCAAGTAAAAAATTATAACTATCCCTTGAATGAGAGTGGAAGAAAGTTTTCCGATGCCTATTACATTCGCACTCTTTCAAACGGTGAGAAAAGTTCGAGAAATTGGTTCTTTTATTCAATTTCAAGAGATTGGGTGTATTGTTTTTGCTGTAAATTATTTGGTCAACAAAATAATCCACTGTCCACTGAAGGAGTATCAGACTGGCAGCATTTGTCAAGAACATTATCCAGACATGAAAAGGGCGTGATTAACATTTAAAATTTTACTAAATGGTCAGATCTCTTGTCAGCTTTAAAAAACAACTGGACGATAGATAAGTACAATAAGCGAGTTTTCGAAGGAGAAAGAAGTCATTGGTATGATGTTAAAAACGCATTGTTTACATAATACAATATTTATAGGAACAAAACTTGGCTTTTCGAGGAAAATCTAATAAACTATTTGACTCTAATAATGAGAATTTTTTGAAAGCTATTGAAATTATTTCAAAATTTGATGCAACAATGTCCGAACATATTCGAAGGATACAGATCTAAAAAACATTGAATATATGCCAACCTATATCGGGGAATAAATTCAAAATGAAATCATTAGTTTCATATCTGATAGAATATAGGAAAAAATACTAGAAATGGTATGGGAATCAAAATATTTTTCTTTGATTTTAGATTGCACATTCGACGTAAGCCATACAGAACAGATGGCGACAGTTAATCGTTATGTTGAATTGGACAATGACTCGAAAAACATAATTCATGAAAAACTTTTACGTTTTAATCCTATCACTGATTCTACAGGATAAGGGTTGACTTCGTTTGTAATCAACGAGTTGAATAGGCTAAATTTGAATATTCACGACATGCGTGGACATAGCTACGACAACGCTGCAAATATGCAGGGAAAACATAATGGCTTGCAAAGAAAATTTTTGGATATCAATTCACGACCTTTTTTTGTTCCATGCTCCGCCCACAGTTTAAATCTGGTTGTGAATGACGCTTCAAAAGTCAGTTTTGAAATTGCAGATTTTTTCAACACCATACAAGAGCTGCATGCATTTTTCTCGTCGTCTACCCGATGACGGGATGTTTTGAAAAAATATATATCTAATTTAACTTTGAAACCAGTATCATGCACAAGATGGGAAAGCAGAATTGAGTCTATAAAACTGTTGCGTTTTGAAATCAGTGAAATTTATGATTCTTTGCTGGAAAAAATGGATGACGAAAAGAGAGAAATGACTACACGACATCAGGCGCAATGCTTAGTATCTAAAATAAAATCATTTAAATTTATATGTTCAATAGTAATTTCGTATGATATACTATCCAAAGTAAACATAGCTAGTAAACTTTTACAACAACCAACCCTGAATCTAAAATCATGTGATTATGTTTTAAAACGTTTAATTCAATTTTTCACGGAAAAACGTCCTGATGTGAGTTTTTTAGAATCCTTAAATATGACCAAGAATGTAGCAGATATACTGAAAACAACCTAAATTTGCAGATAACAACATGGTTAGGCGTAGGAAAAATAAATTTGAGAATGAACATGAATGTTTTAAAGATCCTCAAACACGCTATAAAATTAATTTTTATTTTGCAATTTTTGATAGGGTACTAAATTCATTAAATAAAACATTCTCATTATTAAAGGAACATAGCAATGCTTTTGATTTCCTCTATCATATCTCGAAATTAAGAGATGTAACTGATGAAGAAAAGAGGAATTTTTGCAAGAATTTGGAGACAAAATTAACAGACAATATTAAAAAGGAAATTGATATTGATGTGCTAGATTTGTACCAAGAATTAAACATTTTGCAGGAAATATTAAAACCCGACATGGATGCCTATCAAGTTCTGGAATACATTTTTAAAAATAACTTAAATACAACATTTCCGAACGTTGTGGTATAGTATGTTCGTTTAGTGGTGGCGGTGCGCAGAAGGCACTCTCACGGAAGGACGAGTCCATCCTTGAGGCGGAACCGCATATAGGGGAGGCCATGTTTAGCCGTGGGCAAAAGCTGCGCGACCTATTCTCCGAACTATTAGTCCAAACCCAAAATGTGCTACTGCGCATGGCTACGACGTCGACTTTCCCCTTAATGGTTCCCCTCCCAAGTCTTTCTCTTCCTCTCTCACGCGTCGCCTATTGCCACCACTAAACAAACGAGCATTAGAAATTGGAATTTTACTTACTTATCAGTAGAGGAGGTGAAAGATCTTTTCAAAATTGAAAATAATAAAAAAATATTTAAGAAATACCATGTCTCAAGAAAGATTAGTGAGTTGAGCAATGATATCTATTGAACATAAAATGGCTGAAAAATTAGACATTGATGATATCATAAGAAGATTTTCTGATCTGAAAGCTAGACGATGTAGAATCATTTGAAATGTGTATCCTATCCTGCTTGTGTTTGTTTATAGAATAGGGAATGTAATTTATTTATTACATTAGGTAACTGTGTTATTCATCATCATCATAGGTAGTCTGTCCGTAGACAGGTCCGTGATTATTCATGGTTAAACCTGGTTTTCCATATACTCCTATTTTCCGCTGTCCTCTTCATACCTTGACAAATCTCTTTCCCTTTCAAATCGTCTATCAGCTGAAACCTTTTCCTACCTCTTTCCCTTTTTCCATCTAGTTTTCCTTCTAATTCGTCTTTAATTATACTCTCCTCAGGTAATGTCCAACCCAGTTTGCCTTCCTCTTTCTGATAGTCTGTATAATCATTCGCTTCTCTCCTACTCTTCGTAGCACTTCATCGTTTTTCATCCTATCTGTCCATTTTATCTTCACCATTCTCCCCCAAGTCCACATTTCAAAGCTTTCCAAGTATTTTATGTAATTTTTCCTTAGCGTTCATGTTTCTGCCCCATACAAAGCTATACTCCATACATAGCATTTTATGAACTTCTTGCGGATATCTTCCCTTATATTACTCGTAAGTAGATGTTTCTTTCTTCTGAAAGCCGCTTTTGCTTTTCCTATTCTAGTTCTGATCTCATCCGTACATTTTGCTTCTCTTGTTATGACGCTTCCAAGGCGTTCCTCCAATACTTATGTTCAGATTCTCTTCTTTGTTCGATATTTGAATGACCTTGGATTTTTCTGTATTTATTTCCATATCGTATTTTCTACCTGTGATATTATTAACTAATAAAAAATCAATGTGTATTACTAAATTGACTAACATTTAATCTCATAAATAAAATATTCTTATAATTCTCAATATTCATTCATTTATTGCTAATATTACCCTATAAAAATACAAAGGCATACATCTGATATTTCAAAGAACGCGTAGAAAGGGCGGCTAATGAGTGACTTGCACGCGGGCGGCCGTTTACGCAAGTGCTGCTGCTTTGTTCCTTCTATTCATCCCTTTCCCTCATTTTTCATACATTCCCTTTCGAAGTGCATGGGTAAAACCCAAGAGCATTCATTTCATCCGTTAGAACACCGCGGGAAAGTTCATATATTGCAAAAATAGGTTGCTACGGTGATGATGATGGGCAACAATTAAGAAACCACGTTTTCCTCTCCCTCTTCCAAGATGCATAGAGAACAGACAAGCTTTTTCCTATATATATTAGATTCATTGATACGTTGGCTCCTTCGAATTGAATTCTGCATTAAAATTAAGCAAAACACACTCCAGCTAATACAATTCCACACTATGTGAAACTTCTCGTAAATTGACTGTACATCACGTTCGATAAGGCAAGTAATCGCGCAGTTCCAGTCAAACTCTCCTAAAATATCGATCACCGATAATTACTTCAGTCAACAAACGGATAGCATTAGGAAAAAGGAAAAATAATGTAATTATTAAATCGTTAAATGCATATATTCTTTAAACGCTGAACTGGTTTATACGTGAACTTTGCTGACCATATGCAAAATATCATTATCGAATGTGGTCGTTCGTGGTATAAAAAATCAAAATCTTCTCAATACACTTTCACTTGTAATAGCATGGGGGAGCCGTAGGAGAACCGAATTCGAATCCTAGGGTGGGTGTATTTTCGTTCCGTTTCTCCCAGCGAAGCAGTTGCTCGAGAAATGTCGCGGCCATCATGAGGTGTCACACAATGCGACAAAACGAGCAATTCGCAATACTTGCATTCGACTGCAACGGGACGACATAAACACGTCGCCTCTTATCCTAAGGCGTAATCGCACGACGCGGCTAGACTAAGGCCTCGGCAAAAGACGAACGTCTGGAAGGCCAATGGACCGCATAAAGGCAGCACTTAATTGAAAGAGCCGCCACTCCGTCTGAATCATTTGGAAGGCGTCTCTCGACCGCCATAGGTCCCGTCTAGGGTTGCCAACTGTGTCATTTTCACCCGGAAACTCCGGGCGAAGTAATGTTTCTCCGGGTTCAGGGTTTCACGTCAATTTCTCCGGATCAGTGCATTTAATTAGTAAATACGAAAAATGGAATCTCGTCCTAAAGTATAAATGAACTAGAGGCTTGTGATAGCTAAACAGAGGTTTATGAATAGTACACAGTACTCTAAATGAATGAATTCTCCGAAAAAATTATTTCCGAGGATAATTTATTTTGCGAAGATTGAAGGCCCGAGTTCGATTCCAGGAACTTTATTTCACATTTGATTTATATGGAAATTTTGAAATCTGCCACGCAAGGTATTTTTCTTTGGCTCAGTAAAATATCTTAGAATGAATACATCGAAACGGGATTTGTATTGCTATCAGCATAAAAGAATGAAAATTCTAATTCTCATTGTAATGTTTAGATTGTTAATCGCATTTATTTGAATTTAATGTAAATAATGATGTTTTTACAGTTTATATTTCTTTGATTTACAATACTTTTTTAATCAGGCAATTCAAGAATAACAGAAAACCTGCGAAAAACGAAAAAACAGGATTTCCTCCAAGTCTCCGGGTTTCAGATCGTCATGAAGGTCTTGAAGTTGGCAACCCTAGTCCCGGCTGGAGGAGACGTCGTCTGGAACGGCTGCTCTCCTCCCCCACCTCCGGTATATGTACAGCAGACCCCGAATTGCGACTGATAGACCCCCCGCTTTTGCGACTGCGTCTCGAGCCGAACGCATGCCTTTCGCAACGCTCTTCCCTTTTTTGTCAATTTTCTTCAAATTTTGAAATTTGTTCGCCTTTCGCTGTCTGAGAAGAGGAAATGAGATACGCAGTATGTTAAATCAACAAACAAGCCAAGAAAAGCCATCACTTTGGAAATGAAGGATGAAATTTTGAGTTAACATGAGTCGGGAATGAAAGTGAATGAGCTCGCATCCAAGTTCAAATTGTCACATTCTTCAACTGTGAGCACAGTTTTAAAGAATAAGGAAAAATATCTGAAGGAAGTGAACAGCGCCAGGCCAATGCAATCAACGGTGATAAGAAAACGCGAGAGACATCAAAGGAAAGAGTTTTGATCGCGAGCTAAGGGTGATTTGATCGCTTCAGGAAGAGAGCTGGTTGGCATAACATTAGAGCTCGGGGGGAAGCAGCAAGAGCGCCGACAATGAAGCAGCAACGAATTTTCCAGAAAAGTAAGCTGAAATCATTGAAGAGGAAAGCTATTCGCGACAGGTGTTTAACGTCGAGGAAAAGGACTTTTTTGTTTTTACTTAATAAATGTTTGTAAAAGTATATACATATTTCAGTTTTATTTACTTTTAATTTATTTTCGTGTCAATTGGTACTCGCGAATGGCAAGGGTTTATCGTACGTTCAAAGTACAAATAAGTAATGTACATTAATTATATTAATAATAAAATGGCAGAACAGTCCCTGCTAACGCAGGTCACCTGTCCTTATGCTTCAAAGATTGCCTCTGGTAAAACCAACACTTCCATTAAATCCCTCCTGGATGACTAGTGGTCTCACTGGAAACTAAAAATTCTGTCCCATGTCTCTCTTTCTGGTAACGACTACTTACTACGTAACTGCTTCAATAACGTAAATTTTAGAATCGTTTATTTTAAAAAGTGGTAAAATCACTATTTGATCAAAAATGAGATTGGCATGCTGTTGTCCTCGAAGAGGATAAACTCATCGATTTGTTTGAAAACGGAACAAGTTTCATCCCTCCATTTTTTTTCTCCATATCTTCAAATGTGTTTGTTTTGAAAAGAGTTTAAGTCACTACCTTCTCAAACCAAATTGAGCATGCAGTGGTGAAATACTGAACTAAATACGTAGCAATCATGAAACAGCTTTTCTTGTCGAAAGATTATGTATATTTAATGTTTTAGAAGTTATCTGATAGCTTATCCGATTCAGAACAATATAGTAAAATTATGTGATAATAGAATATGTTGTGCTCTGTGTACTCAAAGTTTGATAGATTATATTTTCTTATCATAGACAACTACAGGTTGCGTTTTTGGAATCCACAGCTTCAAAACTGATCATTCAGACTTTCCTCTTTCATGAAGGAATGGGTAAAAAGGACCCCAACGAAGTTTGTTCATTGCTAAGTGACTTCTTGGAAACACAAATTGGACGAAATGTGAAATCTTTTCGGATGGTTGCGCAGGCCAAAACCGGAACCACACAATGGTGCGGCCTTTGGCTGCATCAGCTACAACAAAGAGATTTGAGAAAGTATATCATATTCTTTCTTGCTCTGTGATAGGCACGTCGTGGTAGTCAAGAAGAAACTGCGCCGCGTTGACCGAATATACATTCCTCGTGTATATAACTAACTCGTTGCTCAGTCAAAGGTACTTTGGAAGTTTACTTCCACTTCTCATACCTTCAACTTTAGTTTGGATTACAAAAGCTGGCGCCCGAAAATTTTCAAAAGTCAGTCGAGTCTTACCAAAGGACCTGAAGGTTTCCTTCCAAATTTCCAACTATTGCATGTTTGAAGGGAAGGGGAGCTAAAGAATTACATTTTTTGCCTGACGTAGTTTCTGAATGCACTCTTAGGTAATGCAATCAGAAGAGCCACGCTTATCGTCCAAATTTACAGAACCGCGAAATTATTTGGTTCGGATAAGGAAGTTAATTTTGAAATTCCACAAAACTGTATTAGATTATTTTAACGGCATATATGATTATTGTTTTACACACATTATATTTACACGACCATTACGAAAATCTATGCATTTCCTTCTACATAGTGTATATGTATTTCTATAAACTTTCACATACACACTTCCGACATCTTGGTACACTGTGCTAAACCTCTCGCCAGAGCGTTTCCTTGCCCTGACTCAGACCTTAAGTGGGAAAACTCTCCCCAAAAGAGTAAAAACTCGTACTTCACAGTTACGTATGTTTCAAATGACCGTAGATTCCGTTAATTTTCCCGCATAAATACTGTAGAAATATTTCAAAATAACGTACTTCAACGTAACGTACTTTTCAATACTAGGTACGTATGAACTTCAGAGGTCACGATAAAAATATTTATGTGATTTTAACGTATGCTTTCATACGTAACCGATTCATGTATAACCAATTTGTTCATTCAAGTCGTTTTACAGCAATTTCCACCAATAGGAAAAGACCTGCGGAACTCCGCCAAAATCCCAAAAGACGGGATCTTCCGAACTGAAAAATTGAGAAACGAGAAAAAAATCTGATGTGACCACCACATGACTTTCTCCATACCTGTAATATTTCTAAAACTTCCAAAAAGGTTAAATGATAATGAATATTTTAAGGAACTGCGAGTAAAACTTAACGACTTTATAAAGAACAGAAATAAAATAAAACCGTACTCTTCTGATATTGGATATAGCCACGAAGCACCAACAATTAAGAAAATAAAAAGGAGCATAAAGTGTTTACAATAGTCGCCGGTAGGTGGTGTAGTTGTGGCAGCTAAAATTTAGTTTTAAAAATAACTCTTCAACAATGAATGAATCAATCTGAAGATGAAAGACTGATGTTGAATCAATCTGAAGACGAGAGAAAGGTTGAATCAATATGAAGACGAGAGACAGAGGTTGAATCAATATGAAGACGAGAGACTGATGTTGAATCAATCTGAAGACGAAAGACTGATGTTGAATCAATCTGAAGAGGAGAGACTGAGGTTGAATCAATCTGAAGACGAGTGACTGAGTTTGAATCAATCTGAAGACGAAAGACTGATGTTGAATCAATCTGAAGAGGAGAGACTGAGGTTGAATCAATCTGAAGACGAGTGACTGATTTTGAATCAATCTGAAGACGAAAGACTGAGGTTGAATCAATCTGAAGAGGAGAGACTGAGGTTGAATCAATCTGAAGACGAGAGACAGAGGTTGAATCAATATGAAGACGTGAGACTGAGGTTGAATCAATATGAAGACGTGGGACAGAGGTTGAATCAATCTGAAGACGAGAGACAGAGGTTGACTCATTCTGAAGACGAGAGACAGAGGTTGACTCATTCTGAAGACGAGAGACAGAGGTTGAATCAATATGAAGACGAGAGACTGAGGTTGAATCAATATGAAGACGAGTGACTGAGTTTGAATCAATCTGAAGACGAAAGACTGAGGTTGAATCAATCTGAAGACGAAAGACTGATGTTGAATCAATCTGAAGAGGAGAAACTGATGTTGAATCAATCTGAAGACGAGAGAAAGGTTGAATCAATATGAAGACGAGAGACAGAGGTTGAATCAATATGAAGACGAGAGAGAGGTTGAATCAATCTGAAGACGAGAGACAGAGGTTGAATGAATATGAAGACAAGAGACAGAGGTTGAATCAAGTGCGACATCATTAGTGTCATCGGAGTGTTTAGAGAAATTAAAGGTATTTATTATGAAATCTGATTCACAAGAGACTTTGTTTAAATCATTTGACGATATGAGAAAATATGCTAAGTGCTAAAAAGATGAAGCAAAAGAAAATTTCGGATTATTTTATGAAGTATGACTTGTGCTTTTAAAATCATAAATTAACCTAAGCAATTTAAGTGAAACATATTGACTATAAATGAAAACGGCAACACGATGAACGATTAAGTGCCCGCGTGATCATTGTCGGGGAAAAATAAGTTTGGCTTTTTCCTTGTTTACAACATTTAACATCTATGACTCCACGGCAATGGATTCTTCTGAAAACCTCGAAAGCTTAAAACTCTAGAAAACGGCAAGTTTTGAAAAGTTATAACTCTCGGTTTCCGGAGAATTCGCGCTCGGATATCTGATTCCAAAGTTTGCCTGGAGAGGCGCCGGGAAAAACAAGCGAGGGAAAAACAAGCGAGAGAAACAAAAGCGAAGCGCCTTTGATCAGTTCGGTTTCGGTCTTGTATTTCTGGGCAAATTCGTCTCGGGACAAAAAGCAGGGGACAAACGAGTCTCGAGGGCTAACAGAGGCGGTTGCTAAGGGAACGCTTCTCTTCCCAAAGATTGCTTCCTTCCGATTTGCTTCTTCTTTTCGCTCCATCAATAAAGCGTGACGTGGCGAACACTGCGTTCTAACATATCATTCGAGACGCTTTTTCTGAAAATTATTTTCGATACTTCCACAGGAAGTTGAAGGTGATTAGTAAGCTCTTATCTTTATTTTACAATAAAAGACTCTATTAAACATTTAAATGAAATTTTTTAAGTTGCAATTTTATGCTGTGAAGCGAAAACAACTCTCCAGTGTCGTTCAAGTTTAGTATCGCTTTTTTTACGAGGATAGTATACAACGAAGTGGAATAATTCAACTATGGTTTTAAGGCATCCCTTTCGGGTGTCGCCTAAGGGAAGGGGCGGTCAAACTATGGCCAGCGTGCCGCATGAGGCCCTCGACGGTATCTTATTCGCATTAAATTTCAAGGCTTTGCGGGTCGCATGAAATACCCTCGAGGGCCTCATGCGGCCCGGGAAACCTAGAAATTTATTGCGAATAATTCCATTGTCTTAAAATTATGGCCATAAAAACTTGAGCAGTGAAGTTATTACATTACTCTCGACTTGATAATTCTAAGGCCCGTAACTCGTAACTGGTAGTGCGGCTCACCTAGCTGATGCGGCCCGCCTTGTTAAAAGTTTGCCCACCCCTGCCTTAGGGAAATGAGCGTTGTTGCATATCCATCTTAAGGGGCGAAACGTGTCACCTTTAAACTGTATAAAGTTTAAATACCTTTGCACCAAATAAATCATTGTCAGTTAGTGATTGCAGCGACTCCGGTCGTGCATTCGAAATAAACGAGGGGGAGGGAGGGAGAGGGGGAGGGAGGGAGAGAGGGAGGGGGAGGGAGGGGGAGAGGGAGGGGAGAGAGAGGGAAGAGAGAGAGTTGTAATCAATTCTCGTTGAATCGTTTCCCTACCGCAATCCTAAGGGAACCAAAGACCACGCCCCCTCCAGGCCTAGGGGGATCACTCCGGCCCGAAGGTCTCTTCCGCCCCCTGGTCCGGGCCTCCCCTCAGCACGCTCCCACGTTTCCAGGCCCCCCTGCCCCATCCCTAGGTCCTCTGCCCCTACCCAATCCCTAGGCCTCCTGCCTCTACCCCGTTTTCCAATTTTTCCATTTCCGGGTTCTTTACGACCGTTCGCCGGAGGTAAGGCAGATAGGTCGAATGAGGGAGGAAGTGAGGCGGTCTACGAGAATAAAAACGCAAAGGAGCATTTTTGGGACAGTCGAGAAGGCAATTGGCGATTGAACTCGCAATAATTCGTCTGCGGATATATTTCTTTGGCGTAGAAATGCGTCAAATGTGGGTGAATATATTGAGGAGAAAGTAAGGGAGCGAAAGCGGGGTAGTACGCGGATAGGGAGACAGAGAGAACGGGGAGACTTAGAAAGGACGGGCCGAGAAGATGGGGCGAGGGAGAGGGGACGGGGCGAGGGAGAGGGGACGGGGCGAGGGAGAGGGGACGGGGCGAGGGAGAGGGGACGGGGCGAGGGAGAGGGGACGGGGCGAGGGAGAGGGGACGGGGCGAGGGAGAGGGGACGGGGCGACGGAGAGGGGACGGGGCGAGGGAGAGGGGACGGGGCGAGGGAGAGGGGACGGGTCGAGGGAGAGGGGACGGGGCGAGGGAGAGGGGACGGGGCGAGGGAGAGGGGACGGGGCGAGGGAGAGGGGACGGGGCGAGGGAGAGGGGACGGGTCGAGGGAGAGGGGACGGGTCGAGGGAGAGGGGACGGGTCGAGGGAGAGGGGACGGGGCGAGGGAGAGGGGACGGGGCGAGGGAGAGGGGACGGGGCGAGGGAGAGGGGACGGGGCGAGGGAGAGGGGACGGGGCGAGGGAGAGGGGACGGGGCGAGGGAGAGGGGACGGGGCGAGGGAGAGGGGACGGGGCGAGGGAGAGGGGACGGGGCGAGGGAGAGGGGACGGGGCGAGGGGACGGGGCGAGGGGACGGGGCGAGGGAGAGGGGACGGGGCGAGGGAGAGGGGACTGGGCGAGTGAGAGGGGACGGGGCGAGGGAGAGGGGACGGGGCGAGGGAGAGGGGACGGGGCGAGGGAGAGGGGACGGGGCGAGGGAGAGGGGACGGGGCGACGGAGAGGGGACGGGGCGACGGAGAGGGGACGGGGCGACGGAGAGGGGACGGGGCGACGGAGAGGGGACGGGGCGACGGAGAGGGGACGGGGCGACGGAGAGGGGACGGGGCGACGGAGAGGGGACGGGGCGACGGAGAGGGGACGGGGCGAGGGAGAGGTGACGGGGCGAGGGAGAGGGGACGGGGCGAGGGAGAGGGGACGGGGCGAGGGAGAGGGGACGGGGCGAGGGAGAGGGGACGGGGCGAGGGAGAGGGGACGGGGCGAGGGAGAGGGGACGGGGCGAGGGAGAGGGGACGGGGCGAGGGAGAGGGGACGGGGCGAGGGAGAGGGGACGGGGCGAGGGAGAGGGGACGGGGCGAGGGAGAGGGGACGGGGCGAGGGAGAGGGGACGGGGCGAGGGAGAGGGGACGGGGCGAGGGAGAGGGGACGGGGCGAGGGAGAGGGGACGGGGCGAGGGAGAGGGGACGGGGCGAGGGAGAGGGGACGGGGCGAGGGAGAGGAGACGGGGCGAGTTGTCTGGTTATAAACTTTTTAAACAATTCGGGTGAAATCGGGTTTTAAAGAAAGCAAAGCAATTACATTTTTAAAAATTCGGGTTGAATCAGGTTTAATAGAAGTAAAATTGTTAACCAGTACACGTTATATTATATAGGTATTATCAGTGATGGGAAGAGTACCAAAAATGTAACTGGGCTCAGTTAAAATTACTTCATCTCTATTGTACTCAATTACAAGTACCAATTACATTCTTAAAAAAGTAATGAATGACAAGTACGAGGAAGGACGGGCGGGCGGGCGGGCGGGCGGATGGATGGATGGAGATGGACGGACGGACGGAAACGACCTGCCCTATATGCTTTCACTTCGTGCAAAAAACGCATAATAAGTAAATGCTCAATGAAGGAACATTGAAAAAATATCCAATCGTTAAGAATCGATGCCAGCAGTTCCAGTCGAATTACATATCGAGTGAATTAGATATCGTGGTGCCATTGACTGACATCACGCTGAATGCCGATTGTGAATCATGTCGATAGCTATATCGAACCGTACCTTTTCACAAAAAAATAAATAATAAGAATAACAAGCAACGATTACTGAAATGTAACCATTAGTTCTGTCTGCAATAAAAGTAGATTACAGTTATTAATTACATTTTTAAAAGTAACGATCACGAGTAAAAAATACACAAAAAGTAATCGTTACCGGTAACTCAGTTACCTATACTCAATTACTCCCCATCACTGCGTATTATACACGTTATGTATTTTTTGGTCTCACTCAGTTGATTACACATGTAAACTGGCAACATACAACAATGTCTGTTGTTGATTGTTGTCACTATTCAGTCAGCCTAAAAAAAACAGCCAACAATGCGATGTTGTGTCGTGTAAATGAAATTCCATATCTGCGATATGAACGAACGATGAAGTTTTATGTCTTGAGAAAGTTTTCGTCCGTGTTCTCCGTAAGATGTAATGTCCGCATGAATTAATTAAGTCTTCATTTCTGTAGATTACTCTGCGTTTTTGAAATAGTTATAATTAAATGATAAAATCAAGATTTTAGATAAATATAGCCAAATCAATGAAGGTTATTTATACCAAATGTAGACTAGAGCTGAAATTGTAAAGCGCTTGCATATTGAAATCGTGTCCGAAAGTTCTAAGCTCACAGTTTAATATTAATTATTTTATTACTAGTGTCGCATTTTCGGGTTTATTCGGGTATACCCGAATTTTTAAAAATTGAATCTAGAGGTAAAAAACGGGTAAAATCCGAAAAATAGATTCCCTGCTCATAAGTAACGATTTAATATTGCCAGCTAATACATTCCAACGATTACAGAGTTTCGAAATGATGACAATAAGGCAAAGTACGACCTTGAACTGAAGTCAAAGGCGATTCCGATGAGATGAGAAATTTCGCTTGCGCAATTCCTTCCTATTCGTGTTTTTTCTGCTTTGCGGGTCGCGAAAAAGGCAAGTGACACACCGAAAATAACAAGGGAGAAGCGAAAAACGCGAGGATCGGATAATTAATGAATCAACTTGTTTCATATTCGATGGGAGAAATTGGAAAAATATGTTTACTTTGCTCCCGATTCCTGCTCTGCGAATAAATAAATAAATAGTGCATTATTATACAGTCGATACGTAGAGAGGGGAGCGGAAGAAACTAAAATTTCGGGTTTCGGGTTGTATGCCGATTCGACACCTATTTTAAAATCGACGGTGAGAAAATTAATTCCCATTTCTTTAGGCGTTATTTGGTTCAACACTGGATTTTGTGCGACGAGTATTGATAATTTTAAAATGTAATTAAAAATATGCGACTACTATCCTTGTGCCAATCAAATGGATAAATAAAACGCCCTTGGAATCGAACCCATGACGTCACTGTAGACCTCCAAGTCTAAAATATATAAGGGGAAAGGGTAAGTAAATCATTTAAGTATGATTCAACTGGTGTTTGTCAACATCCCCCTGGATCTTCTGCAACGGTGGTGTGTGTGTGTGTGTGTGTGTGTAGGCGGCCATACCTCGCTAAATCGAATGATATCTCATATTTGTGGATAATATCATTCACAATAGACACTCTGAAGAGATGAACGATACTGTACAACAATCCCCAACCCCCTCCGTTTCCTCCAATCCTCGACCTTTCCGCACTACCCTTCCACCCCCATGCCTCCACCCAGTGTCACCGCCATCAGTTCTCTCTCTGTAGCTGAAGAAGGAGTATTTCCGAAAGCTTTACGTTTGTGATGTTTCTGTGTTTTTGTGTTATTTTACGTGTGTCGCTTCGACATCCCCGGGGCCTCGCCAACCTGAAGTCGTCTGATTGGTGAGTGCTCACTGGGTTTCCTCATCCCAACACCTTGTTGACATCCATATATTCATTTTACCTTTCCTTTTCCGTAAGTTGTTATATATATATATATATATATATATATATATATATATATATATATATATATATATATATATATATAATTATAAGCGTTTTTATTTTATAAGTGTACACAGATTACCAAACGTATATACGTATATCAGAAAAGTTGCGTAATGAATACGGCGCCGTTTATTTGAGCATTGTGTGCGCAGTAAGAAGCGCGGTGGGCGATGCGTGATTGTTTTGCGCAACCACGCAGTAAGGAGGCAATACTATCTATACCCTGTTCCACCCTGAGTTGACAGTATTGTGCTTATGGAGCGCGCAGTTGCCAAATTTCCCGTGAATTAGAGCCAGCGCCTATCCTTTTAAACTTCCTACTTGATCCAGATTCCATGTTGATTCAGGTGATTGCACAACAACTGAATTTATATATTTTTGAACTTCTATCTACAACAAAAATAATATTTATAGGATACGCTGACACGAAAACAAAAACAGTTAATAGAGTGTAATAGCTAATTTGGAAAAATTCATGCCGATGCAATTGAAACACATCCAACTGTTTTACTGTGTCAAACATTGGGTCCTTCTCCATTGGGAAAATTCTTCGACACGTGTCTCATCGGGTTAGTTCCTTCCTTTCATCATAAAACGCACATTTTACAGAGGAACCAAAGAGTTGGCACCTGTTGACCAATTCCTTAGAAATATCTGGGTGCAAACCTCTCGTCTATTCACTAAAGGGTCATAAATCCTCTCTGTTGAGGATTCCCAAACGAATTTGAGTGCAATGGAAAAGAGTGAGATGGCGATAGCCCATAAGACGCCATGCTGCCAACTAACAAGTGTGTAAGTGTGGAACGCGCAATATCCTCCGTTATGACTCTCAACGACGTGATGACGTCAGACCGAGTACGTTCTGCTAACCAACCAACCATCGGGAAAATCGTATTTTGCTTTCCCTACCCCTTATAAGTATCGATCAAAAAATGTATTCAGGTAGACGACAACATGTGCTGCAAAAAAGTCCCAGAATGCATGTATCTAAGACTTATACTTTCCGAGATCAAAATGATTAAAATTTAATAATCGTATTTTACTTACACTACCTCTTATATGATACTGTAAGGTTATATATGTACATACATATACAGTGATTCGAATGCCAAAAACTTAATCGAAAAATCTTTTGTCGATTGAATCGATAAAGCCACTTTAGGGTAGAAAAATAATAGACGAGCTCAGCTTTTACGTAAGATTTTTACGGCAACGAGAGTTATCTTTAACGGTTTTTAAATTTTTTCTTAAAGACCCAACTGCGCCTGTGTTGACTTCTCTTTCTCTACCTGTACAAAAAGAAGAAATCGGAATCCGAAATAACAACAACATAAGGAGTGCAGTTATTTATTCTAAGGCCTATTTAATTCTTCGCTCACCGTTATTCAGATATAGTAAAACCTCGATTATCCGACCTGTATGGGGGGAATGACCGTCGGATAAACCGAAAAGTCGGATAAACCGAAAAATCGGATAATTCGTAAATAATGTAAACAATGCCCATTTAGGAACATTATGTATTTATTAATGTATTTCACATAATCTCAGGCCATGTTTGAGAGAGAAATTTTAAATAAAAAATAATATAGAAAAATATTTTTAAAAATATTAAAATTAAATTATCAGTGGTCTCCCGAGTGAACCAACTGTCAGTACGGTATGGCCACCTCATAAGAAGTTAATTTCGGAAGATTTTCTTCTAAAAAACCTTATGTGAACTATGAAAGGATTTAATGAATATTTAATCATAATTTTATTTTACTAGATTAAATAATTTGCGATGAATTTGCGTGAATCATCTGTCGGGAGATCTCTCGCGTGAATCGACTTTCGGTGGATGAAACCGATATAACGCTTTCCGACTATGGTTAGACATTATTTTGTGGTCGGTTAAACCGAAAGTCGCATAAACGAGGGTCGAATAATCGAGGTTTTACTGTAGTGGATTCGAGTCGGCGTTGAAATATCATATCGTCGGAATGGCCTTTCATTCAAAAGCCTAAGAAATTCCGGAAAAAGCAAAGACGGGAGGCGAGATGTGGGGGGGTGGGTGCAAAGCACTCCCGGAGAGGGCGGACAGAGCAGAAAGTTGGAGGGAAAGAGGGATTGAGGAGGAGAAAGAGGTCAGGGGTCAGAAAGATCGAGAAGAGACCCGGAGAGTGGGTGTCATCAACATCGGTGGGCGGCGGAGGTCCATCCGGCGGCAGTCGCACGGCGAGTACCAATTTCGGTAAAGAGAGAGGGAGAGAGAGGTGGGGGAGAGAGAGAGAGAGGGAGGGGGGGGGAGAGAGAGAGAGAGAGCACTCCCACAAAAACAGACAGGAAATTACCTGCCATATTATCCAGCTTAATGTTGGTCACGTGGGCAGAGAGAGAGAGACGAAAACGCTATTTCAAGGGGGATGAGGGGATGGGAAGAGGAGGGGGGAAGAGGAGGGGGGGGGAGAGGAGGGGGGAGGAGGGGGGGGGAGGAGGGGGGAGAGGAGGGGGAAGAGGAGGGGAAGAGGAGAGGGGACGAGGAGGGTGGGCGAGGAGGGGGGAGGAGGGGGAGGGAGGGGAAGAGGAGGGAGGGGCGAGGAGGGGGGAGGAGGAGGAGGGGGGCGAGGAGGGGAGAGGAGGAGGGGAGAGGAGGAGGGGAGAGGAGGAGGGGGAAGAGGATTGGGGAAGAGGATGGGGGAAGAGGATGGGGGAAGAGGATGGGGAAGAGGATGGGGAAGAGGATGGGGGAAGAGGAGGGGGAGATGGGGAAGAGAGGGGAAAGAAGGGCAAGAGAGGGGGGTGAGGGAGGGTCCTACGGCCCTTCTCCTCCCTCCCCCTGCACAGATGGCCCTTTGCCGCAGCGCCTAGCTACGAGCGCTCCTTCACGTTATCGTTTCACGAGCGATTCCTGAAAGTGACTATCTTGTTACACTCCATTCCACATTTAGTTGACTGTTAGGGTTCTCATGGATATATTCCTCTCTCTCTCTCAAATCCGTGTATTTCTGCTAAGTCTCTCTCTGTCTTTCTGGTGCGCAGTAGCCGCATGTATCATATCTAGAGTCCACATTCAATATCTTTTTGTTATGTAAGATAAAAAATTGTTTCTAATGACAATTTTAACGCCGAATCCATTGCTGCAATTGGTTTTTGTTAATTGAATCGAATAAAACTTACAAAAATAATTTTCTTCGCCGCAAAAACGAGATCTTTTTCGCCGGTATCTTTATTACATCATTTTGTAGAATTGGTCAATCACTTTCAGTTTGAAATTTTATCTAGAAGTTATTACATATTTCTCTTCATAATGAGGTATACTTATTTTATTTATGATCGAGCTAATGAGTGTTATATTTTATATATGAAATTCGTATCGTATTTTTCGAAATTGGCAATGGAAAAAGTAGTCTCCTACAAAATCGCGAACTGTAACTGTTAGACCCATATATGCATCGTATGAATTAGCGTGAAAACGATGAATATATATTTGGTGAAGATTTCATTGGAATAGTAGCTCGAATGATACGGGAGTTAAGAATTTTTTTAAATCGATGAAAATCTCGTTCCCTCCAACTTCGACGGCTAGGTTCCGTCGCCGGAAATATTTTGTAAATATCTGCGAATAGAAATTCTCTCGGACAGTGAAATAATATATATCAGTATTAGAAGTATTTTCTGATCTTTAAAGGAAGGGTATAGCGGAAATATTTAACACGTGTCCAGGTCATTGCCCTTCTGTGATTCCATAATAAGCCTAACCTGACCCTCTTGCTTTTATGACACTCTTAGGCCATAAACGGAATCTTTCGCAGGTAATCCATTCTTCTAAATATAAGAAGAAATTGCCTGTCAGTTTCGAAAAACAGATGTTCTCAAATCGGGGTAGTAGTCTTTATTCTCAATTTTCAGGTTTAGTTTGTCTTTTGACATTGCGTTTGTGTCTGCTTCTTCCATAGCTCTTATAAGAGTGACGTGCAATGCTGTGCAGTGTTCAACTTGAAAACGCGCGTTCTTTTATTGGAATATACTTAGAGAGAAATTTATTGATTATCTATTAGTTCAACCATGTCAGTGGCTAAAGTGAAGAAGAGGAAACATGGTGAGAAGCTAAGAAGCCGAGAAAGACAAATTGTGTTGAATGAGTTGACGCGTTTCAGCAAAACTCTCGCTTTAACAGAAGCGAACAATGAAACCGTCAGAGCTACAGGATGTTCGGAGTCAACCGTTTATCGAGTGAGGAAAGAAGCGACTCAAGGTACGTTAGTTACTCCTGCCAAGAAGAAGAAATTAGAGAAACTTTACAGGAACTCTCAAATTAAGGGGGAAAAAGTATTCTCTTCGAAAGAGATGTTATCATTCGATGGCGCCATTATTATTTACGAGAAGTGAGGAAATACAGAAGCGAAAATAAATGCATTGTGTGTACTGATGAATCGTGGATTAATGTCGGCCAAACTGTTAACAAACCATGGAATGACAAACTTTCCTTGCGGGTCTCAGTATGGGATTGAAGTGGTCGATTAGCATTAATTCATGCAGGTACGGAGAACGGCTTCTTCGATGGAGCCCAATGCTTTTTTATGTAAAAAGAATTCATTAGATGCGCACGATGAAATTGACGGGGAATTTGACGAAAAATCGTTTGAAAATAAAGTTCTTCCGAGCGTCCCTGAGGGTTCAATCATTGTAATGGATAATGCATCCTATCATAGTAGAAAAATTGAAGCAATCTCCACGACTGGCTGAAGAAAGGATAAAATTAACGAGTGGTTGAAGAGCAAAAATATAAACTTCGATGAAGATTGCCTCAAAAGAGACCTCTATTGAGTTGTTGAAGCGCGAGATAAATATGAAAATTACAGAATCGATGAACTTGCGAAAAAACGGTTGGTTTGTTCTCCGACTCCCGCCTTATCACTGTGAACTAAATCCCATTGAAATGGCGTGGGCGCAGGTTAAGCACTACGTTGCGGTGAAAAACACAACTTTCAAGAAAAAAGACGCAGAGAAACAGATTGCAGAAAGTTTTGAACGAGTTTCGGCAGATAATTGGAAAAATTACGTGCAGCATGTCATGAAAGTGGAAGAAGAAGTGTGACTGACTGATAATCTACAAGACGATATTGGAGAACTAATAGTTAGGCTGATATCATCATCTTCCTCTTCGACATCACCTTCTCCATTCTCGTCCCCTCTTCATACATCTGAAAGGCAACCAAGTACCAACTTCTGGGAAGGAGTTCAAAGACTGGCAGATTTTTAATGAAAGAGGTAAGAAAAATATTCACTTTCGTTTATAATTTTTAACAATAAATTTTTTACCCTTCATCTGTCGTATCAGCATCCTTAAGGTGTTCCAATTTTCCGATACAATCAATATAAATAAAAATTCCCATTAATCTAATAATTACACAATTAATGTCGACGATTTAAATTAGTCTGATTCTAAAATGTATTTATCTATTTAACTAAAACATAACATTGGAATAACGCTTAAAAGTTATGCACTTCTTAAAACTAAAATTTTAAGAAATTGACGAAAATCACCGGAGTTTATTTTATCCGTGCATTCCGGTCATCTAACTCCAAAGGAGCCGCACGCCAAGTCTGGCAACGCTGTTCTCCATAAGGCTCTAACAGTCACCTAAAGGTGGAACGGGGTATAGTGCCGAATTGGTGGCGGGAAAATAAGACGCGTTTCTCGTTTAGGCATTGCAGTTAACGAAAGAACACACGCAGCCATTTGTAACCCTTAACCTCAACTACAGAGTTCACTTTGAAGGCGCGGTGGGTACATTTCGAGTGAATCGAACGGCATCGCAAAGCAATCATTCGAACTAGACGACGGCCACAAAAAGTTACCAATTTTAAAACCTTGCGCGACCTCCAACTTTTCATGAAGCCAAGGAGAGACATTTTCAAATATTTGCCGACTACAAGGAGGGACAGATTACAGTGGCTTGTATGTGGTGCATTTATTGATGAGTAAGCCTTATATCGATAGAAGCAAAAGATATCAGATAGCTTGGTGTGAGCAGTGAGGACTCTCCGGGCGATTTAAATGACAATTTGGGATATTAATCAACATGTTTCGAAAAGCGGGACACAAGTTGTGACATTCAACAAGGCGGGACGAGAGATGAAAAAAGGGACTGTTCCTCCAAATTTGGGACGGTTGGTCACCCTACTTTAACGCCATCTAAAACATCATTTATCAACATTTTTGGTAATACGGCTCACTTAAGCCACAGGAAATTATCCACGGCCCACCTATATTTCAATAGGTCTTTATACAGGTAGGAGAAAATTCTACATTATTAACTAAAAGTAGCAATTAAAAATAAACACAAATCAATTCATGAAAATTTTCGTTATTTATTTATCACGTTTGATTTTTACAAAATATTAAAGTTTCGCTATTCTTTTGTCAACCGATCTTAAATTTTTCCAAAATTTTCGCGGCATACCATTGGGGCGCTGCCCACTGCTTGAGAAAGTGATACATAACACTGCAGGAATCTTTTTGAAAAGTCAGAGGCCCTTTTTACTTTCTCCATACGTAATACATATAGGGGAAAGGATTGTTTTCATGAAATAAATCGATTTCGAGATTTCAAAGGAAATGCACGTTTTAAGGTCCCCTGAACACGTTTTGACCATTTTCTCGATGATACTGTGTATGTGTGTATATAATATTAATCTTTGGGATTACATGAATCATTTCCCACGATTTATTAAATAACCAGAACTATTAGTTCGACATAATTTCAACTCATTAAGGAGCCTAGGAGGAAGGAGCCGAAGGGCAGAAGTGTTTTCCTCGGTTCGAAGGAACCTTCTGGAGAAGAACTCGTTCAACAGGTCGATCGGTTATTCGAGGCCGCGAAAAGAAAACAAGTGCAAGAGCAACCAAACACAGAGGGATGGGAATTATTTGGAAAGCAAGTTGTGGATGGGAGTGGGGGGGGGGGGGGGAAGGCAGCATGGAACGTGATGTTGCCGGGAGAATCTACGAGAGAGAAGAGGGATTGTGCGAGAGGAGCGATGACGGAGAGAGAGAAAGAGAGAAGGGGGAGGAGGGGGGAGAGAGGGATAGGAGGGGGGAGGGGAGTAGGGGGAGGGGGATAGGGAGAGGGGGGGAGAGGAGGGAGAAGGGGAGGGGGAGAGAGGGGGAGGATGGGGGATAGGGAGAGGGGGGAGAAAGGGGAAAGAGGGAGAGGATGGAGGGAGGGGGAGAGGAGGGAGGGAGAGGAGGGAGGGAGAGGAGGGAGAGAGAGGAGGGAGGGAGAGGAGGGATGGGGAGGGAGAGGAGGGGGGGGAGGTTCAGTGCGCACCTTGTACAAATCACATTAAAATTTAATGTTTGAATATAATTATTTATTTGACTAATAAATAATTTAAATAATTATATTGTATATCACTGAAACCTTTTATTTAATTTAAGTCCTATTTATAATATTTATATTTTGTATTATGTGGCGAAAAGGCTAATCCGTTCCACACTTGTGGCGAACCTGAAATTCTGTTGAACACCACTGCTCTAGGAGGTCGCGGACCGCAGTTCGAGAAATACTGATTTAAAGGATGCGCCCAAAGGCAGCCAAGACCAACGCGGTTCCAGGGAATGCGCCCTTGTGCGTGGAGTCGCTAAACAACGGGCCGTCGTCACCCTCCCTACTATTCTTCTCGCTCTGCCGTCCACGAGCGGCACCAATTACAAACTTATTAAAACAGTTCTCATTTACTGAAGAATACTTTCATGCCACGCAAAGTCTCATGAATACACTTTGTTGTGAACCCCTAAGAGTGACTTCGGTAATAAATCGAGAAGAAGACATTTTATAAAAAAAATTCAGAGAGAAAGAATCCGAGGAAAAATAGCATCTCCAAAGATAACATAGGGAGGCAAATGAAAGAGCGAGAGAGAGAAAAGATTTAGAAGAGATGAAGGGAAAGCGAGATTGAAAGAGAAGGGACAATCGGAGTGAGGAAAGGAGAAGGTGCGAAAGGGAGTGAGGAAAGGAGAAGGTGCGAAAGGGAAAGGGGAAAGGAGGTGCGAAAGTTGGAGGAAGGTAAAATAGGGAGGAGGGAGAGAGGGAAATTCGTCTGCTTGGAGGGCGCCATTGCATTTGATCAACCAGAGGAAGTGCTAACTCCCTCGGGCCTCTCGAGCCACCCGAGAAGGGGTGTAAATGAGGGAGGGGAAAGAGTGGTGTAAATGGAAGGAGGAAGGAAGGGGGAAGAGGTGGCGAGGGAGAGAGAAGTGGAAGGGGAAGAGAGGAGGGGAGGAATTAAACGCAGAATGGAAGGCGCCGTTTTCCTACGACGTCATTCCCACTCCATCTGTTCCTCACGCCTCCCTCTCCAGAAGCGTAGCTCTTACACTCCTCCTACCCGAATGGAGAATAGGGAGACGGAGCGAGATGATAATTAACGAAACTTGGAAAGGATGGAAAAAATTAATAAATCGCCGCAGAGGGGAAAAAAGGTACGTGTGTTAGCCTTCCCCTCCCTCCATCTCTCTCTTTCTTTCCCTCCCTCCCCCTCTCTCTCTTCCCCTCCCTCCCTATCTCTCTTCCCCTCCCTTCATCTCTCTCTCCGCCTTCCTCCCTCTCTTCCCCTCCTTCCCTCTCTCTTCCCCTCTCTCCCTCCCTTCCCCTCCCTCTCTCTTCCCCTCACTCTCTCTCTCTTCCCCTCTCACTCTCTTCCCCTCCCTCCCTTTTCCCCTACCTCCCTCTTCCCCTACCTCTCTCCCTCTTTTCCCCTCCCTCCCTCTCTTCCCTTCCCTCCCTCCCCCTCTCTTCCCCTCCCTCTCTCTTCCCCTCCCTTTCTCTTCCCCTCCCTCTCTCCCCCTCCATCCCTCTCCCTCCCTTCCCCTTCTTCCTCCGGCGGTCCATTTCCATCGTTGGTTTCGTTCGAATGATTAATCGATGGAGAGATAGAGAGGGACATACTTTCCTAAAATAATAGTCGATGTAACTCCAACAGAACGTGCGAGACCTCGAGATGCAGAGAAGAAATTAAATAAACCAAATTCCGATTAATTGGCGTCTGCACGTTCGTTACACTGCATCTTCCAGGTGGCTACCGAAAAGGAGGAATAAAAACGATAGGGGAGGGTGAGGCGAATGATTGGGTAGCGGGGTTGGGAGGAGGCGTTGAGAGAGAGAGAGGAAGGCTGTGGGATTTAATCGGAGGCGAAGAAGACCTCTTTCGGTTCACCTCGGTCTGAGGCGATTATATGCGATTAGTCTCGAATATGGCATAACGGGATTTAAAAAAAGTCAACAAGAGATAGGGGTCGTCCATTTAGTACGTACGCATGGAGGGGGAGTAAGACCAAGTGGTACGTACACACGTAAAATAAAAGAAAGATTGATGTTAGGTTTTTAGCCTGTGTTTGAAACTGACACATCAAATTCTGTTCTCTAATATTAAAATTCATAGAACACTAGTATACATACAAAGTTCTATGATATTTAATATTATAAATAAATAACATAAATAAATAGTCTTTATAATTAAATTGCATAAATGATATTTTGTGACGAACTAGGGCAGTCCTGGGGGGGGGAGGGGGGGGGGAGGTACTAAGCACTAACGTACGTACGCACGGGGAAGGGGAGGTATAAAAAGTGGAGCATGCAACAAGGGGAGAGGGGAGGTCGAAAATGACTGATTTTTGGCGCCCGCACTAAATGGACGGTCCCATATCATCCAAATAGATCCAAGGAAGGACGACTGCCGTATGACGCAAGCGCCGATTGAAGCACAGAGGAAATCAGTTCGTCCGAAAAGCCGCTTGCGCTTTGAAGACGATGGATTCGATGGCGCGACTGTCGCCTCTTCTATAGTTGCCCACAACAAGCGGCATGAAGAAAAACCTCAGAACCGATAACTTATCGAGCGTAAACGATCGATATTCCACGACCCGTTGAGGCACGCCACCCGGAATACTGCGCACTCCTTTTTTCCTTCATTCTATCCGAATGAGCAAACGTATTCGGGCGATGTGACGTCGGCAGTGGTCGAAGGCGACCACATAATTATTTTTCGGGCATTGAATTTGTGATTGGGGCCGTCCATTTCGTATTCGCACGCACGGAGGGGAGTTTTTTTTAATTTGCGTATACCCTGCGTGTGGAGGAGGGAGGGGGAGTAAGACCAAGTGGCACATAGGCACGTAAAATAAAAGAAACTGTATTGAGATAGACTGTTGTTCGGTTTTTACTCTGTAACTGTTTGAAACTGGCACATTATATTCTGTCTCTAATATTAAATTTCATAGAACACACTGTAGCATAAATACAATATATATCATTCTATATAGACGTTCCTTGCAGAGGAGGATATAACATAATAGTAGTTGGTGCTTGCATACTGCAAGCATTTCATCTCACCTTGAAAAAACATTCATTTTTCACAAAGACATTTCATCATTATAAATATTTTTTCATTCTAAAGATTTCACCTCCGCAGCGATTTTCGTTTTTCCCACATGCAAAAATAATAGTTTAAAACAATCCCCAAATGTTGCAATTTTAAACATTTTACAATTTCTCCATTATGGGGTACTAATGCTACACATTTTAGCCAAATTTCAAAGTTGTAGCACTTCTAGAAGTAAAATATTTTTCTAATTGTTTAAATTTTAATAATTTTTAACTGCCGCCGCAATTCATATATGGTAAAATTGAAATGTTTATTTGT
Organism: Tanypteryx hageni; assembly: GCA_028673005.1. Lineage (NCBI taxonomy): Eukaryota > Metazoa > Arthropoda > Insecta > Odonata > Petaluridae > Tanypteryx > Tanypteryx hageni. Next base: position 6,432,652 of record CM054114.1, read on the forward strand.
GCAAATTCACTACTCTGTAAACAATTTCAAAATTTCAGCTTCCTAGCTTATTCCGTAGTACCTAAACAGTTATCTATTTGTTTAAACTTTAAGAATTTTTAACTGCCAAACGAATTGAAATATCAAAATTTGTATACTCACTATTTCGTTTTTTTAAGAATTCTACTTAATAAAAAAATTTCAACTCCGTAGCACATGCGGAAATACATAAACCATGAAAATTTGTTTAAACAATTGCGAATTTTTAGCGTCCGCATTGTTGCACTTTTTCAAGATTTTCGTTTTTTCTAGTCGGTTTTGCACAAAATCCTACCTAAGAAAAAAATTTCGAACCACCAGATCATCTGGAAGTGCCTAAACATTAGTATCCTCCTATTTCCTCCTCCTCCTCTGTAAGAGTCTTCGATATATGATGATAACAGGAGGATACTAATGTTTAGGCACTTCCAGATGATCTGGAGATTCGAAATTTTTTTCATAGGTAGAATTTTGTGCAAAACCGACTAGAAAAAGCGAAAATCTTTAAAAAGTGCAACAATGCGGACGCTAAAAATTCGCAATTGTTTAAACAAATTTTCAAGGTTTATATATTTCCGAATGTGCCACGGAGTTGGTATTTTTTTATAAGTAGAATTCATAAAAAAAACGAAATAGGGATTATACAAATTTTGATATTTTAATTTGTTTGGCAGTTAAAAATTCTTAAAGTTTAAACAAATAGATAGCTGTTTAGGTACTATGGGATGAGCTAGGAAGCTGAAATTTTCAAATTATTTACAGTATAGTAAATTTGCACAAATAAACATTTCAATTCTACCATATATGTATTGCGGCGGCCGTTAAAAATTATTTAAATTTAAACAATTAGAATAATATTATTTTATTTCTAGAAAAGCTACAACTTTAAAATTTGGCTAAAATGTGTAGCATTAGAACCTTATAATGAAGAAAGTGTAAAATTTTTAAAATTGCGATATTTGGAGATTGTTTTAAACTATTATTCTTACATGTGGGAAAAACGAAAATCGCTGCAGAAATGAAATCTTTAGAATTAAAAGACTATTTGTAATGTTGAAATTTCTGTCTGAAAAATGAATGTTCTTTTAATGTGAGATGAAATGCTTGCAGTATGCAAGCACCAACTACTAGTCATTCTATATAGACGTTCCTTACAGAGGAGGAGTAGGATATAACATACTAATAGTTGGTGCTTGCATACTGCAAGCATTTCATTTCACTTTGAAAAAACATTAATTTTTCAGACAGACATTTCATAATTACAAATAGTCTTTTAATTATAAATATTTCAACTCCGCAGCGATTTTCGTTTTTCCCACATGTAAAAATAATAGTTTAAAACAATCCCCAAATGTTGCAATTTTAAACATTTTACAATTTCTCCATTATGGGGTACTAATGGTACACATTTTAGCCAAATTTCAAAGTTGTAGCATTTCTAGAAGTAAAATAATATTTTTTTAATTGTTTAAATTTAAATAATTTTTAACGGCCGCCGCAATTCATATAAGGTTTAATGTTTATTTGTGCAAAATTACTACTCTGTAAATAATTTGAAAATTACAGCTTCCTAGCTCATCCCATAGTACCTAAACAGCTACCTATTTGTTTAAACTTTAAGAATTTTTAACTGCCAAACAAATTAAAATATCAAAATTTGTATAATCCCTATTTCGTTTTTTTTTATGAATTCTACTTATAAAAAAATACCAACTCCGTGGCACATTCGGAAATATATAAACCTTGAAAATTTGTTTAAACAATTGCGAATTTTTAGCGGCCGCATTGTTGCACTTTTTAAAGATTTTCGCTTTTTCTAGTCGGTTTTGCACAAAATTCTACCTATGAAAAAAATTTCGAATCTCCAGCTTATCTGGAAGTGCCTAAACATAAGTATCCTCCTGTTATTATGTTATATCCTCCTCCTCTGTAAGAGTCGTCGATATATAATAGATAACATGTATGTGTGTGTGTTTATTGGCGCACCAACAGTTAGAGTTATAGGCGCATATAATGATAACAGGATGATACTAATGTTTAGGCACTTCCAGATGATCTGGTGGTTCGAAATTTTTTTCTTAGGTAGGATTTTGTGCAAAACCGACTAGAAAAAACGATAATCTTGAAAAAGTGCAACAATGCGGCCGCTAAAAATTCGCAATTGTTTAAACAAATTTTCACGGTTTATGTATTTCCGCATTTGCTAAGGAGTTGAAATTTTTTTTATAAGTAGAATTCTTTAAAAAACGAAATAAGGATTATACAAATTTTGATATTTTAATTTGTTTGGCAGTTAAAAATTCTTAAAGTTTAAACAATTAGATAACTGTTTAGGTACTATGGGATGAGTTAGGAAGCTGAGTAGAGTAGTGAATTTGCACAAATAAACATTTCAATTTTACCATATATGAATTGCGGCGGCCGTTAAAAATTATTTAAATTTAAACAATTAGAAAAATATTATTTTACTTCTAGAAGTGCTACAACTTTAAAATTTGGCAAAAATGTGTAGCATTAGTACCTCATAATGGAGAAAGTATAAAATTCTTAAAATTGAAAAGTTTTGGAATTGTTTTAGTTTATTATTTTTACCTAAGGGAAAAACGAAAATCGCTCCGGAGGTGAAATATTTCGAATTAAAAGACTATTTGTGATGATGAAATGTCTTTTTGAAAAATGAATGTTTTTTCAAGGTGAGATGAAATGCTTGCAGTAGCAAGCACCAACTACTAGTATATATATATATATATATATATATATATATATATATATATATATATATTAACTAAAGGAAAAGAAAAGGTAGTGATGAGGGCGGCAACAAGGTGTTGAGGGAAGCCCAGCGGACACTCACCAAGTTGAGGACCAAGCTGGCAGGCTGCTGGGGGCGTCGAAGAGACACGTAAAACACACGAACACAAAAACACACGCAAGCTTATCGGGCCTATGCCCTTCTTCAGCGAAAGAGTAACGTAAAGTGACACACTGGGCGGGGAATGACAGGGTGATGTGGGGAGGTTGATGATTGGAGGAGGTGGGGAGTAGGAGGGGTGGATAGCCAATAAAGAGGGAGTGTGATGAGGTAGAGTGCGAATAGTTACAAAGTAACAAGGAGACATTGTAAGGGGGCTTATAGGGTTAGCGGAGGTTGAGGCCAGGCGGAGAGAAAGAGTCGAGAAGATGGATATGTGCTAGTTCCCAGTGTCGGAGAAGGGGGGCAGGAGTGTCATAGGGTAAAGCGCGAATAATCCTAACATTGTAGCAACTATTGAAGGGGACATTGTGGGTATTAGCATATAATGCTTCTGAGAGAAACGCTATTCCGGTGACCGTTCATTCGGATGTTTAACGGATTGCTGGTGAGGCCTACGTAAAACGCGGGAGAAAGGGTGCAGGTAAGGAGGTAAATGACGTTACGGGTGGTGCAGTTGCTTCTGGAGGTGATGGGGTAGGTGATGTTGGTGGAGGGACTCGAGAAAGAAGATGGTGGATAGGGCAAGTGAGGCGGCGAGGTTTTCCGCAGGGGTGGGAACCTATTGCAAGAAGCGTGGTAGAAGTGGGAAGTTCCTTCCTCCACAAGATATTTCCCAAATTTGGGGGCCGGCGGAAGGAGAGGAGCGGAGGATTGGCAAAAAGGTTGATAAAGAGGGACTGATGGGAGGAAGAGGTAAGAATTGGGTGGGCAGCATGAAGGATTGTTTTGAGAGCTTCGTGGATACCAGGATGGAAAAGTGTCGTAAGAGTGAGTGGAGGGGTAGATGCAGGAATAGTGGGTGTGTGAGGATGAGATCCAATGTGGGTAGGCGTCATCGCCCTATGGATCTGTTCGCGGACCAAGACTGGAGGGTAACCACGTTTGAGAAGAGCATCCTCGAGGACAGAGTAATACTCTAGAAGGGATGCTCTATCGGAACAAAGCCTCCATCCTCGACGAGCAAGGGCATAGGGGATAGAGGTTTTGGTATGAAGGGGATGGCAGCTATCAAAGTGGAGGTATTGGAGGCTGTTGGTGGGTTTGATGTGAACACAGGTGCGGATTTGGCTGTCTTGAAGGTAAAGATCGACATCCAGGAATGTGATGTGGGAGGTAGAGGATTGGTGGGTGAAGGACAGTGAAGGATGGGAGGAGAGACGCGAGAGAAAGGAAAGGAGAGAGTCAGGTCCATGCGTCCAAATGAGGAAGACATCGTCGATGTATCTCAGCCACAAAAGTGGTCTGAGTGGAACGTTGAGGAAGAGTCTTTCCCATTCTCCAAGGTAGCAATTGGCGTATGAAGGCGCCATTCGGGTGCCCATCGCAGTGCCTCTAATTTGAAGGTAGTGACGACCATCGAAAGAGAAGTTGTTCAATTTGAGCACCATTGCTGCCAAGTCTAATAAGAAATGGGAGGAAGGTCTTGCGTCGGGTGGTCTTGAGTCCAGGAGTTTACTAAGGGCAGAGAGTCCATCATCGTGGGGGATGTTTGTGTAGAGGGAACAGACATCGATAGTGGCCAAAATGGTATTGGGTGGGAGAGGAAAGGGGAGGTGTTTGAGACGTTTGAGAAAGTGGTTAGTGTCTTGGATGAAGGAAGGGAATTGACGAATGAGAGGTTGTAGGTGGGAGTCAACGAAGGCGGAGATGCGTTCTGTAGGGGAATTAAAGCTGGCAACAATGGGGCGGCCGGGGATGTTGGGTTTATGGATTTAAGGGAGAAGGTAGAATGTGGGTGTGCGGGGTTTGTTGGGGATCATTAGAGCAATGGCGGAATCGGAAAGGCCTTCCTGTTTGCCTGAGGAATGAAGATAGGACGAAATTTGATAGGAGTGGTGGTCTGTGGGGTTGGAAGTAAGGTGATGGTAAGAGGTTTCGTCAGAAAGTTGGCGCTCGGCTTCCTCGTTATATTTGGCGCGATCCATCACAACCGTGGTGGTGCCCTTGTCGGCAGGGAGGATGATGATATGGTCAAGATGTTTGAGTGTGGAAATGGCATGCCTTTCACGTCTGGTAAGATTATCTGTATGGTCGATAAGATCGGAAAAGTTAGGTTGGGAGATTCTGGAAAGGATAAAATTGAGGTATTGATCGACCGGGTGTAGGGAAGGAAGGGTGGGTGGAATGTATTGGGAAGGAGGTTTGAAGATGGAAAAGGTAGGTGGGAGGCCGGGAGGGAGTTTTGGGTTGGCAGAGGTGAGAGAGTCTTCTTTGGGAGGGTTAGTTTTTAGACGTAGTGTGCGGGCAAAGGACTGGACGTCGGCAAGGAGGCGAAAATGATCAAATTTGGTGGTGGGACAAAAGGAAAGGCCGCGTGAGAGGAGTTCATTCTCGGCAGGGGTAAGTACGTGGGAGGAAAGGTTCAAGACTTCATCTGGTTGGCAAGATGAAGAGGTGGTGGCAGGAGTGTGCGAAAAATATGAGCGCTTCAAAGGTTTGCGGGTTAGGAAAGTGTGGGTCTTTTTCAGGATATGAAGTGATGGTGGCGTTGGGAATCCCAGGAGGTCCGCAAGACAGGGAGTTTGACCGATGAGTGGCGGGGGAGGAGGTGGTTTGTTGACCTCGCCAGCTGTTATGAACGGAAGGGGAAGACCAAGTTTGAGGTGCCGGACGCAAAGCAGAGATTTTTTGGGTAGATATAGAAAGCAGGGCTGCCACAGTAAAATTAATAAAAAATTTCGTTTTGCAAGTGCTTGTGTTGAACTGTTCGCATCAATTTTAACCAAATTATAATATTTATTATGTACACAAACATATAAAACCATAATAGTATATTAGTATATTTGGCGCACATACTAAATGACAATCCGAAAGACGACCATGTTGAGGACAGCGTCTCGAAGAATTTCCGAAGCAATGTGCTACTACCGCCACGACCTATGCAATGAAAAATGGTCCGTTAATTATTATTATCACTAATGTACAACGATACAGTGCGGCCGTAAGGCCAGGTGGCTACAATATAACATTCAAAATTATACATTACATAAATTGGTTTGAGAAATACCGCAAATTCTCTACATTTACATACACGCTAAGCACAAAATTCCTCCAGTAGATTTTCGCGGGTTAATGGCAGAGGCCTTACGGCTACCGTAGCGGTCAGGAAGGGCCAGCTTAAATTATCTCAGATATCAAATTTAAGAGAAATATCACGAGAAAAAGGAAGAAGTTTTATTTTATTTATTTTTAATGGTTCGCGTTCTTTAAATTTCCTGAAAGTGAATCATATCGGTGCGCGAATCGCATTAAGGCACCGTACCAATTCCGCGGGTCGCATGCTTTTACAGTCTTCTCACCGTTTCACATTCTTTGGAATTCATTTTCCCCTTCCACAAGGAATAAATCGCCCCAACCCTTTGGTGCGGCCTTAAACCCATTCATTGCAAAAATACTAGACTAGGCGACGAGGGTTGGGTTCTTTGGACACGCAAGAAACAAGCTGGCAGCGGGATGAACATACTTAGTAGCCCACATGTGCAGAATTTTTATAAATCGAAATGAGCAATAAAGCTTATATTCTAAAAGTGCTGATTAATATATTTCTTAAATATCTTAGATTTTCGTGAAATATTTTATAAGAAATATATTCGAGCATTGGCCGCCTATTGTACACTAGCTTACTTCGCGGACCGCAGAAACGTAGCCAAGAAGGCGCATGAGTTAACACCTATATGGAAAATATGTGCTGTGATACGATCGATTCAAATTCGAAACGCTACTGCGATGATACGAGATGTGAGCGACGGATAAGTATTTACCGCTTTCTGCTTTTGTTTTAGAGAAGTCCTTATGGTGCAATTCGAACGGCGGATCCGTCGCTGTCGGTCGTTATGGCGATGAAATGGAACGGAACGAAGGGAAACTAAACGGAACAAGTGTTGTGCGGGGATTCGAGTTTCCTTTCTCTCTTTATCTTTATCGTGACGGCAGACTTTCACAGCATCACTTAACTATAAAATACTTACTCTCTTGGTCATTCTGTCCGTAGCGCTCAATACCTCAGCCGTTTCTTTAACCAGTTCAACCAAATTTTGCAGGATTGCTATGATCACGTACGAGGAGCGAATGGCATAAGAAACATTCACGAAAGGTCCCGATAGCGACCAATTTGGCCTAATTTGTTTTTATATTGTTTGATTATAAAGCCTGTTTTTAACGGGCTATTTCATCTAGCTACGGGAGAGAGGGCCATTTGGCCCGAGCCTCAAGCTCAAGGGGGCCTCACCAAATGTCGATTTTAGCTTAAAACCTTTTCTTTTCTGAAAAGTTTAACTGACATTGCACGTAACTTACAATTAGATTTTTTATCAATTATTAATATATTTGCAAAAACAGAAGCTAGGTAAGCATTTCTTAAATAACAAATTATTCAAATAATTTATTATCTTATATCTTTATCTTTTTATCCATCGATATACCAACAATGAATTTTCAATAGGACATGCCAAAAATAAATATAAAATAGGATTTTCGCGCTTTGTTCAAGTATTATGTAATCCAACTTCCCCAGTTTTTGATAATCGATATAATCCTCCGTAACCCTCAATTAGACCCCCCTCTCTCCTCTTATGTAACGCACAGAATTTTTCATTTTGAACTCATTTTTTTTACTTTTCTCTAGAGGGCCATTTCAATGCATTATGACTGGGTAAAAAGCACTGTAGCAAAACATTTTTTCGGATTATATCTTTTCTTTATGGGGTCAGAACATTTAATGAAAGAGTGCTATATATGTAATGCAAGCTTGAACCCCTTCCCCCAATTTAACCCGCTATAACCATTCAGCAAGCCCCCACCACGCATTTGGGTTATGTAATGCTTCAACGCTTCCTTATAGGATTTTTCACTTTTTACTTTACTTTTACTTGACTATTGAAATCGTGAAAAAATTCGACTTTGAGATTTTGATGGAAATACACGTTTTAGGTGTCCGTAAAAGTGGTTTTCGCCATGCCGTCTGTCTGTCGGTCTACTCGCGGTTCTAGATCCCAAACGCGTACGTAAAATCGAATGATATATAGTATTTAAGCAGTATATCATCTTTTACAGACCCTTTTCCCATAAAAATGATATTGCACAAAAATAAAGGGTAGTTTATTCTTGACGATTTTTAGAAAAATTTTATTTATTCAATAATGGCTCCAGAGAAATTGATTTAAATCAATTCAATTTTAGAGCCTGATGCCACAAATAATACTACGTAAGCCATATATCTCTTAAAATCACAATATGGCGTCCAATGACATTACAATGTACGTTAAGCTACCTTAACTAACAAGTAAGACATATGACGTTACGCCTCCGCCGCGATCCACTCGAAATCTTACTACAGCCTATATGGTTAAACTAAATCGAATGATATCTCATATTTGTGGATAATTTAGCAATAATAAAAGGCTACTTCTGTCCCTTTGTGGCTCCCTCTGTCACGCTATAAAAATGCGAATAACTCGATAATGGAACGAGATACATTTTTGATATTTAAAAAAGGAATATTCGATTCACATATTGTAAGATGACGACGAAAAGAAATCTCGAAAAAAGTTCTAGTTGCGACATCAAGGTAGGCATTTCCAATTCCCATATGATAACGCGTAAAAATCGACTTTTCGACTTGCAGGCTTTTATTCTTTTGGAGATCTAAATTAGAAAGGATTAACCTATGATCTTCGGATCTAGTCCATTTTGAACAAAAAACTATGAAGTTTCTTATTCTGTTCATCTTTTCTTGTCTACAGTTTGAAATTTCTCATATTTTGGGGAAATCTTGGAATTTAATTGGGATGTTGTCTTGCTAACCAAATATATTGCTAAACCTCGAAATCCTATTGTTATTTCAATCCTTAGGGGCAAAAGTGTGCTTTGAATGCTCTTACAATTAGTACGAGAGACAGAAACTTTTTCATAGCAACCAATGTAAACAACATTAGTATTGAATGTAGAACATTAATCATTCGCATGTTAAAAATAGGTACTTCGTATGAGTTCGAGACTTGAAACAACGAACGCCTAAAAGAACGAGTTTGTTTTCTTGCCATTCAAAGAAAGTCAAGGTATATTTGTTCATTTTTTAGTTCACAAAATACTTCCCGGTGAATTTCAACCGGCATCTCCCTAGTATCATTCATAAAAGGCTTTCTGAAGAGATGAACGATATTGCGCAACAATTAAGGGTACTTTATTCTAGGATATTTTGAAACAAAATTCGATTTACTCAAAAATGGCTCTAAGGACTTTGATTAAAATCCATCCAATCGTATGCCCTGTTGTTACAAATAATACCAACTAAACCATATGTCCCAAAAAAGTTACTATATATCGTCCAGTGACATTATTTCTGTACAAGAGGCTCAAGGCAAGCGTCAGAGAGGAGGGGGAACCCGGGGAATCCCTGGTCTAAAATTCCGTAGTTCGCTGTTAATGGCACGCGCTTATTAGTGAGAGGTGATAGATGTGAGAGGTGACAGATGTGAGAGGTTGATGGTATCAGTCGTTTTGGTTCTGTTGCTCCGCATTATTAACATCATTGGCAGTGAATTGCCAAGCACACAGAGTTAATTTCGGGGCAAAGAGTGTAGTGAGACAAAACGCCTACACGTACACATGAGCAAGTTTGTGCAATTCATTTATTTTATTTTTATTACGGTGAGGGGCCTCAAAATCTGGAGTGGCCCGGGACTCTCTGACTATCTCGGAGGGCCTGGTTACGGCCATAAAATACTAAGGTATGTAAATATATATAGCATCGTTAATAGACCTGAAAAAAGCTAAACTCACCTATCCAATCTACTTTGGCGGCTTCTTTTTCTTTATTTCCAAAATACTACATTTTTCACACTTTCGCTTTTATAGTTGTTTTGTTTTACTTTACTTGAGAAATAATACTTCGCAGTCAGATTTCCTCGAAGCCATAAATAACCTATCTACTGGCCAAATTCTTCCGATTTTATCAAAACCACACCGAGCAACACGCACTGCAGGCGTCCTAGATTCTATTTGAGCTTATTGTTAGTCACATCTTTATTTTAAAGATTATATGAAAGAGGATTTCTAGCCCGAATAATAACGATTGCTTCGTTTTCAGAGACCAACAACTTAATTCATCTTAAAACTCGACATATGTAAGTAGTCTCCGTGCAGACGTACTGGGCAGTTTTTGAGAAGTGACAACTCATTGAATATGGTATATTTGTTTTACAAAAAAACGCCACAGACACACGTACAATAAAAATTTGAACGCAATATTAGTATATTGCAGGAGTTTGTAAACATTTTACATGTCCTATTTTCTAACATTTCAAACATATTGTCCTATAAGGAGAGCAGAAGGCGACCGAATACTGAGGCGACCGTGATGAGACCACAAGAGAAACAACTTGTGCAAACACACGTCTATTTATCCGTTACCTAGTACCACGGAACGCTAAACGGAGTTTCAAGAGTCAAATTCTCGAACGTTGTGTTGCAGTAACGGCATTTAAAATATCCCTAATATCCGTAAAACGGATAAGTAAAAGAAATATTTACGTCAACGACGAAGTAGCAAAACATGAATCCAATCCACTGAACGCTCGAGTAAAAATCGTGTTTCTCACGGCATACAACGTAAGGCCTGTTATGGACATCGCTAATGGTTTCATAGCGCAGAGAGAGAGAGAGCTGCGTCGCGTGAAAATGAACGCTAATTGTGGAAGAGGAAGAGACGGCTTCGGATGATGCAGAGAGAGATAAAGAGAGAGAGAGGTATAGTTCGGGAAGAGAGAAACCCAGCGGCGGATTTAGGAGGGGGGGGGGGGTCGCAGATGGCGTGCGCCAGGGCCCCCGTGACCTATGGCAGTGCTTCTCAACTTGGGTTCCGCGAAAGATTGGGACTCCGTGCGGGTTCGCGAAAATAGGGGGAAAAGGCAAGATTTCTCTACCGCTCAGTTGCTCCAAATCTTGAATTTCTCCCTTTCTTGAAGTAAGGGGCCCCGATAAAATGTTCCTGTATATAATCTCAGAAATATTAAATGTTTCGATTCAAAAATCAGTGGAACCTCTTTACGATTTCATAGAAAAACGATCGTTAAGAGGTGTCAAAAATGAGGGTGGCCGTTAGGAGCGGTTTCACTATATATTTAGATTACAGGACCCCCCACCAGCTTAGCGCTAGGGGCACCCAAATGTATAGCGCCAGAGGCACCCAAATGTATAGCGCCAGAGGCATCCAGGAGGCGAAAATCCGCCAATGGAGAAACCTTGATTACAGCCAAGGTGAAACTTCCATCTGACACTATTCGTTATGCATTTGATGAAGAGAGAACGGGAGAGAGGAAAGGGGGAGGTGGGAGAGAGGGAAGGGGGAGGTGGGCGAGGGGAAGGGAGAGAACGGGAGAGAGGAAAGGGGAGGTGGGAGAGAGCGAAGGGGGAGGCGGGGGAGAGGGAAGGGGGAGGCGGGGTAGAGGGAAGGGGGAGGTAGGAGATAAAGAAAGGGGAAATGCCAAAAGGGAAAGACGTGGGAGGAGAAGGAAAGGAGACATTGGCGGAGCTACTGGCGAAGATGGATCGGGTGCTAAGAGGACAGGCGATGCCCACGGTGTCCGAGAGGCGCTAACCTCAAATTAACGGTCAGATGCCAACACTATCCGAAGGCCTACTCACTGTATGCACTAAAGTCGTCTTTCGAAAAACAAAATCAGAGGAAATAATCCAAACGAGCGGTGTTCAACAATTTCGGCTCGAGGGCCACATGACGCACTCTTCGCGGGACGCAACAAATCGAAAATAAGAGTGGAGGAATAATTTAAGAAAACTAGAGGGTAAAGTTAGGAGTCAATCTTGTCTAATTATGTGTATATTTATCTATTACGGAAAAATAGAGGCAAAGGCGAAATATATTGTTTTATAATTTCCTATTTTAATTCAATATTACATTGTGTCCTATAACTGTTAAACTCGCGGTGACCGGATGTGGCCTGTGGTCAGCGGATTGGGCACCAATGAACTAGTTTCTTAACCATTTTAATACCCACCTAGGGCTATACAGTTTACCTGGGACCCACCTATTATTTTTTCAAGCAGTACATAGTACATAATGTGTCCACAGAGGGCACACACTCTACTATCTCTATTTCTTGGACAATTTTATCGATAACCCATTAAAAATGTAAACTTTATTAAAATAAACAATCAAGAAATCTTTCCCCAACCCACCTCGAGTTCCGTTGCGACTAGAGTTTTGGGTTCCCGGCGATATTTTGTTTCCCGGAAACGGGAACACGGGAGTAAGAAAGATTTCGCATTTTTAATATTTCATAAAGCCTTCTTCATTCAAACATGATATTTAATGATGATATGTGATACATTTCCGACAAATTGTTAGTAGATTCAATATTCAGACGCACTTTGACTAGCGCAACCGATATTTCCTCGATGTTGAAGATGTGGAGAAAACAAGAGACCAACTACTAATGTATCGATAAACAAGTAAAGATGGAGACTACGGTGAAATTGATGCTAAATAGAAATTAACTCCTTAACCGTAAAATATTACGGTCAAAGAGTTAATTTCTATTTAACAATGTATCGATGGAATAGAGCGATCTAAAGATCCTATGCAGACAGGCATAAGCTGTAATGTTGGGAATAATCATGAAACGAGAAAAAATTCAAAATTATTCCCAACATTACAGCTTATACCTGTCTACATAGGATCTTTAGATTGCTTTATTCCACAATTTCTTGCTTGGCAATTTCACCATTTGAGAGGGAGGAGTTTTCTTCGGTGTATCTCTTCGAGGACATCCGTTGGGGCAGTTTGATACTAGCTTGGCTGGTTCCGTCCCAACCAAGAAAACATCCGCGTTAAGAAACGAGAAAATCGATCTGCTACGATAGTTCAGTGGTAGAATATCCGCCCGGCAAGTGGAAGACCCGGGTTCGATTCCCGGTCATAGCAGACTTTTTTCTCGTTTCAAAATCATTCCCTACAAATGTATATTGCAAGTCCCTCAAAGTTAAAATTGAGGGTAGAAAATGAATGAAAGAGGTTTAAGAACAATCTAAAATCTATAAGAGCCTTCGTCTGTCCCTTTGTGCCTCCCTCTGTCACGCTATAGAAATGCAAATAACTCGATAAAAGATAGAGATACATTTTTGAAATTTGGTAGGAATGCTCGACTTACATATTTTAAGTCTATGACAAAAAACACTAAAAAGTCCTGTGTTCGACTCCAAGGAAGACATTTCCAGTTCCCATAAAGTAACACGCACACATCGAATTTTCCATGCGCAGGCTTTTATTCATTTGGAAATCGAAGTGAGAAAGAATTAACCTACGATCTTCGATTTAAACCATTTTAAAGAAAAAATATAATATTTCTTATTCTGTTCATATTTTTCCCCCTACAGTTCGAAATTCCACATTTAAACGTTTAATTCAGATATTTGGGGGAAATCTTGCCATTTTAACGGGATGTTGCCTTTCCGACCCATTACATTGTTAAACCTCAAAATCAAAATTGTAATTTCATTCCTTATGAGTGATAGCTTGGTTTGAATGTTTTTAATAGGAGAGAGAGAAAGAAGGAAGGAGAGGGAAATGATTTTCATAGTAACCAATACAAACAAATTGCGATGCGTTATATACGAGAAGGAAGACATTTGAATGTACAACATCAATCATTCGCATATTAAAATCACTAAGAATCACCGTAGGAGGTCGAGACTTGAGACAACGAACGCCTAAATTTTATGCCCTAAAAGAACGAAAGTTTGTTTTCCTGCCATCGATTTTTGAATACGCGTCGAATCGATCAACAGATCAGTTTTTAACGCGAGAATTTGACGCATTCTTAGAGATTTGTATTGCTGCCAGTTTCGTGTAATTGGGTGCCATTGATTTGGATAATAGCTTCGCGTAGCATCTATTCACGAAATTTCACAAAAAAACTTTCCCGTTTTCAATGAGCATCTCCCTATTATATACGTAATATCCTTATTCTGTCCCTCCCTCGTAACGCTCTATAGAAATCCCCGTAAGAGAACAATTAAAAATACCTTTTTTCAATTGCAGGCTTTTTTTTCGGGGAGAGGGAATAGGGAGAAAGAATAGGGAGAAAGAATAGGGAGAAAGAATAGGGAGAGGGAATAGGGAGAGGGAATATGGGGAGGTAATAAGAAGAGGGAATAGGGGGAGGGGATAGGGGGAGGGAATAGGGGAAGGGAATAGGGAGAGGGAATAGGGAGAGGGAATAGGGAGAGGGATTAGGGAGAGGGATTAGGGAGAGGGATTAGGGAGAGGGATTAGGGGGAGGGAATAGGGAGAGGGAATAGGGAGAGGGAATAGGGAGAGGGAATAGGGGAAGGGAATAGGGGGAGTGCATAGGGGGAGGGAATAGGGGGAGGGAATAGGGGGAGGGAATAGGGGGAGGGAATAGGAAGAGGGAATAGGGAGAGGGTATAGGGAGAGGGAATAGGGAGAGGGAATAGGGAGAGGGATTAGGGAGAGGGAATAGGGAGAGGGAATAGCGAGAGGGGAGAGAGAATATGGGGAGGGATTAGGGGGAGGGAATAGGGAGAGGGAATAGGGAGAGGGAATAGGGAGAGGGATTAGGGAGAGGGAATAGGGAGAGGGAATAGGGAGAGGGGAGAGAGAATATGGGGAGGGAATAGGGAGAGGGATTAGGGAGAGGGAATAGGGAATAGGGAGAGAAAATAGGGGGAGGGAATAGGGGGAGGGAATCGGGGGAGGGAATCGGGGGAGGGTATAGGGGGAGGGAATAGGGGGAGGGAATAGGGAGAGGGAATAGGGAGAGGGATTAGGGAGAGGGAATAGGGGAAGGGAATAGGGGGAGTGAATAGGGGGAGGGAATAGGGGGAGTGAATAGGGGGAGGGTATAGGGAGAGGGATTAGGGAGAGGGATTAGGGAGAGGGATTAGGGAGAGGGATTAGGGAGAGGGATTAGGGAGAGGGATTAGGGAGAGGGAATAGGGAGAGGGAATAGGGAGAGGGAATAGGGAGAGGGAATAGGGAGAGGGAATAGGGAGAGGGTATAGGGAGAGGGAATAGGGAGAGGGAGAGGGATTAGGGAGAGGGATTAGGGAGAGGGAATAGGGAGAGGGGAGAGAGAATATGGGGAGGGAATAGGGAGAGGGAATAGGGAGAGGGAATCGGGGGAGGGAATCGGGGGAGGGAATCGGGGGAGGGAATCGGGGGAGGGTATAGGGGGAGGGTATAGGGGGAGGGAATAGGGAGAGGAATTAGGGAGAGGGATTAGGGAGAGGGATTAGGGAGAAGGAATTGGGAGAGGGAATTGGGAGAGGGAATAGGGAGAGGGAATAGGGAGAGGGAATAGGGAGAGGGAATAGGGAGAGGGAATAGGGAGAGGGAATAGGGAGAGGGAATAGGGAGAGGGAAGGGGAGAGGGAATAGGGAGAGGGAATAGGGAGAGGGAATAGGGAGAGGGAATAGGGAGAGAGAATAGGGAGAGGGAATAGGGAGAGGGAATAGGGAGAGGGAATAGGGAGAGGGAATAGGGAGAGGGAATAGGGAGAGGGTATAGGGAGAGGGATTAGGGAGAGGGATTAGGGAGAGGGAATAGGGAGAGGGAATAGGGAGAGGGAATAGGGAGAGGGTATAGGGAGAGGGAATAGGGAGAGGGAGAGGGATTAGGGAGAGGGATTAGGGAGAGGGAATAGGGAGAGGGGAGAGAGAATATGGGGAGGGAATAGGGAGAGGGAATAGGGAGAGGGAATCGGGGGAGGGAATCGGGGGAGGGAATCGGGGGAGGGAATCGGGGGAGGGAATCGGGGGAGGGAATCGGGGGAGGGAATCGGGGAGGGAATCGGGGGAGGGAATCGGGGGAGGGAATCGGGGGAGGGAATCGAGGGAGGGTATAGGGGGAGGGAATAGGGAGAGGAATTAGGGAGAGGGATTAGGGAGAGGGATTAGGGAGAGGGAATTGGGAGAGGGAATTGGGAGAGGGAATTGGGAGAGGGAATAGGGAGAGGGAATAGGGAGAGGGAATAGGGAGAGGGAATAGGGAGAGGGAATAGGGAGAGGGAATAGGGAGAGGAAATAGGGAGAGGGAATAGGGAGAGGGAATAGGGAGAGAGAATAGGGAGAGGGAATAGGGAGAGGGAATAGGGAGAGGGAATAGGGAGAGGGAATAGGGGAAGGGAATAGGGGGAGTGCATAGGGGGAGGGAATAGGGGGAGGGAATAGGGGGAGGGAATAGGGGGAGGGAATAGGGAGAGGGAATAGGGAGAGGGAATAGGGGAAGGGAATAGGGGGAGTGCATAGGGGGAGGGAATAGGGGGAGGGAATAGGGGGAGGGAATAGGGGGAGGGAATAGGAAGAGGGAATAGGGAGGAAAATTCCTCCCCCTCTCCCCCCACGAATGCGTTTCAGGGGTTCGAAATTGAAAGAGAAAAGGGATCGAAGGCAGGGAGTGTCATGTATTTTCGATTAATTGAAACTTATTTTAAGATGTCAGTTATTTAACAAAATTGGGAGTAAATAATAATTCTGGAAAATACGTTTGTTTGTATTTTTATGAAATTTTATATTTTGTAATCAGTCAAGTAATTGTTCAATAGATATTCCAAATCATATACAACAACAGTAACGATGCAAATAGTAACAATAATTTCACAAAATGCATAAACCATTCGTAAAACAAAAAACACGGAGATTTCCGCACAAAGGTCTGTCGCGCTGTCTAATTGTAAGAAAAACGTCCGAACTCAAAGAATAACCATAGGATAGCTGTTTTATTAGGCGCAAATGGTTGAAGGGACAAGCCACTCCAGCTATCGAAGGGTATGAGTCATAAAACCTAACAGTAAAGGAACCCTGTCATAAAACATAGGGCTGGGGTATCTACAGCTCCTCGCGCGACCACTCCCGTGTTTATTTGCCCAAAAATAGAACAGCTAAAATAAAAAACTAAGTGTAACAAGATAAATTCTACATACAAGACCAGAAAATGAGTTGTATTTTGTTCTGTACGATCTTTTTGCCCAGCTGCCGTCAGCAACTACAGGAACGAGAGGGATTCCGTTATCATCAATATCTCCATTTCCATAGCAATTCGTGCCTCTTCTTTCGCCGCGTTTTCCATTTCAACTAAAGCAGTGGACTGTAAAATGTTCGCCAATTTGTGCTCGCATCGAATGTAAGTTTTGGATGACATTGGAGGAATATTCATCGCTCCAAAAACTTCCTCCAGTTGAGCATGACCACCGCACCCGGACACCGATGCTGTATTTATGTCGAGCTTCGACGGTTCTTTCTTTTCATCGGTCCATATTAATCCTTTGAATTGGCACATCTTACATTCAAAGGTGAGACAACTTCGAAGACCTTCAATTTTTTCATCCGTTACTACCATGTCCACCAATCTGCAACCAAATGGTCCACGGTTTTCCATTGCCTGCAATTGTTGCAAAAAATATTGTAGGTCCACGATCCTTCGTCCTGTGAGATTGAATACTGTTGAGGCACCATGTTTGGATGAACTATCTAATGCGTACGATCCACCCGATGTCGGCCTCGGTGGAGTCATTGCATCATTTCCGTTTCTATGTTCTCAAGAGGTGATACGCACGGTGTTGAGGGTACGCACGCTGACATTTGCGCCACAATCGTAATCGCTGATTTATTTGCTGAAAATTAAGCTAAATTTACAATTTATATATAATTTAAAAGGGAAAAATTTGAACTTGCCGGTGTGTGAGGGATTTTTTAAATTTTGTTTTCCCTTAAAAGATATTTAACAATATAGAAGCCTTCGGAAAAAATAACCAAATTTTTAAAAAGTTAGAAACGTGCCGCATTTGTATTAGTTTAAGGATCCATAATACGAAATTTCCGCCCTTTATGTTGAACAGATTCCGAGAAATCAATCGACCAATGTTCGGGTGGAAAACCCTCTGTCCGGTAGCCTCTTAGGGCTGGTTTACACTAGAGGGACGGTCAGGGACAGGACGCGGTTGGGACATTTTAGACCAAATAGAAACATCTTATTTGCAATGGGGATTCTATGGGGAAGTGCGTTCACACTTGTAGGGGAGGACGCGGTCCGGACTCGGCACGAACCCCTTGGGTCCTTCGAGGACGTAACTTCAGTTCCAAAAACCTTCGAGTCCTAGCCTCTTCGGGTAGTATCCTCGGTGACAGCCGAAGTGAGCTTGAATCTTTCTGCTAATTAGGGGCATCCATAAACTACGTCACGCTATACGTGGAGGCCGGAACGTGTCCGTGCCGCGACCGAGGCCTAACCTACAAGTTTGAATGGTCTCCCCGAAAAGAGTCCGCGTCCCGGGAGCGACCGTCCCTCTAGTGCAAGGGTTCCCAAACTGTGGTTCGCGAGAAGACTCGGGGGTTCGCGGAAAAAATCCTTAATGACGTTTGCACGGCGTATTTCATTGCACGGTTTATGTTAATCATTGTCTGCAGTGATGGGACTGGTTCAATTCAATGAGTATTTCTTTCATTCATTTGTTTAATATAGGATTGGGTGCACAATATATTTAGTTTTCATTTTAAGATTTCTTAAATTAAACACGGAAGTTGAGACAGAAGCTTGTACGCGTAAAATAACATTTATTTTTGTCGAAGAGAGAAATCAAACCCATGACGAATATGCGTAAAATATTTTTAAACGCAGAATTTTTCAAGTATTTTTAACGACGAGAAATTTTAATTATAAGGACCAACGCATTATCACCGCATCTACCTGTCTAAGGCTGTCGTTAGTTTGACGCGATATTTTTCTTTGATTATACAGTAACAAGTTGTTGAGCAAATGATTACATTATTAAAGCAAAATGATAATTTTAAGTATTTTAATAAGAAATTTGAAATGATTTTTTGTTTAAGTGTAATTTACACGAAAATTTGAAGCATTTTAATTTCCATACCTGATGGGGGATGTTAAAGCACGTAACATCCTGATTGGATACGCCACTAATATGCCGGTAAGGAAGATGATCCTTTAAAATGTTTATTTTTGAGAGGGGGTTCGCGAGATTTGGATCTCTATGAAATGGGTTCGCGAAATGAAAAAGTTTGGGAAAAACTGCTCTAGTGTGAATCAGCCTTTAAGAGGCACCCACCCACTACTAGTAATCAAGTGTTTCTCAACCGGTGGGACGTGTCCAACTGACGCAAAGGCCGTCTTGATGGAGAGCAAAGTTTCGAAGATAATTACTATAAAAATTTTTTTCGACAAAATTACTGCAATATTTAAGTTCATTAAAAAATCACCATCTCTATTATATTATACAAGGTGAGGTGACATTTGTCAAACGCAGTTAGTTTTCAAAACCTTCTGTAGAGGGTGTGGAGTAACAGTGGAGTGCTGCAACCTGGCGAACACTTTATAACTAAGAGAAGTCGTGTTCAGCTTATAAATGTATATTGAAATGTTGTTTTGTTTACAGTCTGTATGATTACTAACAACAGTATATAGTTAGTACTGTTAGTAAATAAACTTTCATATTCGCTTCCTTTAACAGTTTACACTAGTGTTTCTCAACCTTTTGTCTGCGTCACCACATTTCAGTTCTGCGCCACCCCGTTTACAGTTCCATTTCCTTCAAGCCACCTTTCAAGATAAATTGGCCTTTGTCTACCACATAAAGATCAAATTTTATGCATTTAAAGAAGCAGAGGCAGGCATTCTTTTGGTTTTATTTCTTTTTATAAGGCAGAATATCATACACTCTGCATTTATCAAATATTTGCGTCACCCCTCAATAACTCTCGCGTCACCCTGGGGTGTGATGTCACCCCGGTTGAGAACCACTGGTTTACACATTGAAGCTTCACTTACGTATCGGTAAGAATTCAAATCAGAATTTCTTTAATACATCGAAAAGTACAGAAAACTTAAATGTATACAACACGCTATATCAATTTTAGTAAGTATTTAAATGAAAGTCTTACGTTATAATGTTAAATGAAATTAATATAGATGCTGTATACGTATAAGTTTCATTTGATTATCGGTATTTATATTTAATTTCGATTTTATTTCAATTAAAGTTACAATACAATCAAGTTCATTGAATCTGAAAATGAACATTATGATTTAACTCGAGAACCGAATGTACCATTATTATATAGGAATATATAGGAATTTAGCGGACGCTCTCACAAAAGCTACTACTCAGATCAGATCAAGAAAAAGCACTTCAAAATAAAAAGTAGAAAAAGTAAGAATTTTCAATTTTTTTATATTGAAGTAGTTGAATTGGTTTTTTATAACCTCGTAAGAGTATTGGAGATATCTAAGGGAAGTACATACTTATTTTTTCAAGTGCTTCTTCTTGAATGCTGTTACATTTACTGAGTTTTTTTTAACTAAGTAAAAATAAAAATTGTACGCATTTGCCTCAGAATTGGAGAAGAATGGAATCGTAACGTTAATCTTCCGTTATTTCAATGCAATTAGGTTTTATTTATTAGCGCTACTTAAATGATGATTTTTCAAAAATTTATTTGTAATAATTATTTGTGAACTCGAATATTATTACCGTAAACTTTTAATATGGGATTAATAGCTTTATGTGAATTTAATCGTCTCCTTTGGAAAGTTTGATTTTGATGTAAATAGTGCATTAAATTTTAAAAAAGAAATGCACCTGATAAACATAAGACATTTTGGTTAAATGTAATTCATTTTCTGCTTAAGATAAAAATATAGAACGTTACTAATTCGTTAAAAATAATGCAACGAAAAGGTGATAGTTTTACAAATTTTTATAAAACCTAGGCTCGGAGCTGGATTTGGTTTAATTGAAGGTTATTCAACCTAAGTTTATTTACCCTTTGAACAAATGGGATTGGAAAGGAGGGAACATTGAATTTTCCACAAAATGAAGTAACGGATACACAGCCTCAAGTGTTTCACTGGGCCAAAATATTATCCAGATTTAAGCAACTATATTGCCAAGAATAAATGAAACTCTTATATCATTTATGTAAAAAAGAAAGCGCAAATTATAGCTAAGCGTGTTCGTACAAAAAAAAGATCCTGTCATGTCTTGAGCCACTGGGAATATCAATGCACGCCCGCAGGAGGATGCAATGAAAAGACAGATGGCGGGGCGATTGAAAGACTTTTCCCGACATGCATTGCGCGTCGCACTTTCGAGGACAACGTCTGAAGGAGTCTCTCGCAAGCCTTAAACAAAGAAAAAGAAATTGGAGTAACCTTTCTTCCTATATTTTTAAACTGAACAGAAATTCATTGCACTACCTCTCAGATACCTATTGCGCGTAGGCCAGAGGGAATCAGCTGGTCATACAAAAAAGCCATAAATTTAGCGGACGAAACAAAAGATCAACGAAACCGCGATTTAATCAACACTTCGTACAACGCTGGAAAAGAGCGAACATTTCCAAATGCGAAGGAGCGCACATTAACTTCCGCATCTCGCTCAGGGCCGTCGCGAGAGAAGCGCCGCGAGGGGTTTTTTGTCGCACCCGAGGGTAGAATCGTTTCCCGCGCCATTATATGGGAGTTTTCACGAGGAATACGACTCGCAAACGACTCTTAAGAAGATGAGCAAGTCCGAGAGAGATATGGGAAGAGAGGTAGAAAGAAAAGAAAGAGGAGATGAAGAGGGAATTGAGATAAAGGGGAATGGAGGGGGAAGAGAAGGGAGAGAGAGAGGGGGAAAAGAGAAGGGAGACAGAAAGAGAGGGGAGAGGAAGAGGAAGGAGAGAGGGGGAGAGAGAGGGGGAGAGAGAGGGGGAGAGAGAGGGGGATATATAGATAGATAATCGGGGAGAGAGAGGGGGAGAGAGAGGGAGAGAGGGGGAGAGGGAAGGGGGAGAGAGGGGGAGGGGGAGAGAGGGAAGGGGGAGAGAGGGAAGGGGGAGAGAGGGAAGGGGGAGAGAGGGAAGGGGGAGAGAGGGAAGGGGGAGAGAGGGGAGGGGAAGAGAGGGGAGGGGGAGAGAGAGGGGGCAGAGAGGTTGGGTAGGGGAGGGGGGAGGAGATAGGGGGAGAGGGGGGAGGGGGAGGAGATAGGGGGAGAGGGGGGAGGGGGAGACGGGGGAGATAGGGGGAGAGAGGAGGTGATAGGGGGAGAGAGGAGGTGATAGGGGGAGAGAGAGGGGAGAGAGGGAGGGAGGGAGAGATGGGGAGGGAGAGAGAGAGGGGGAGAGAGAGAGGGGGAGGGGGAGAGAGAGAGGGGGAGGGAGAGAGAGGGGGAGGGAGAGAGAGAGGGGGAGGGAGAGAGAGAGGGGGAGGGAGAGAGAGGGGGAGGGAGAGAGAGGGGGAGGGAGAGAGAGGGGGAGGGAGAGAGAGAGGGGGGGAGCCATTGGCAGCGTATTATCCTAGTTGGATTCATTAAGATCCTATGCCGAGCTCACCTCGCGCCTTTTCTCGAGGAGCGAGACGGGGTGGAAGAATGATGTGAGAGGGAGGGGGAGATGGGAAAGGGGAGAGAGGGGGTGAAAGGGGAGGGAGGGGGGGAAAGGGGAAATAGTGGGAAAGGGGGGAAACTCAGATCCTCCTTAACTTCCAGTCATTCTTCATGACCCCCCTCGTCGTCTCGTCTCCTTAGCACCCTCTGCCCATTACACCACCTACCTTCGCCCCGCTCACCCTCCTCATGCGCTTCTCTTCCACCAATTCTCCACGAAAACTCTACTTTTGCAACATTCATGCCTTATCGCTCATACGTGCCTGGAATTCAACGACGCTCGCACCATCTCGCGGCTTCCCTATCACCTAAGCGCAATCTACATTTCCCTCGGGGGACGGGCCAGAGGTGAAAGGATGGTCGAGAGATACAGGAGAGAGGCGGAGGAGGAAGAGGGGCGGAGAAAGAGGGGATGGAAGAGGTTGAGAAATGCGGTGGTGGAGGAGGGGAGGGGGTGGAGAAGCAGGGGTGTTGGAGTAGGAGGGGGTGGAAAAGGAAGCGGGTGGAGGAAGAGGAGGTGGAGGAGATAGGAGGAGGAGGCGGAGGAGGGGGTGGTGTGGAGGATGGAGGAGGGGGAGGGGGTTGAGGGTAGGGTGAATGGGGAGAGGGTTGAAGAGAGGAGGGGGGTGGAGGAGGGGAAGGAGGTGGATAAGGAGGGCAGGGAAGGTGGAGAATGGAGATGGAGGGGAGGTGTAGAAGGGGGAGGGTGGAGGAGGGAGGGGGATGGAGGGGGGAATGGAGGAGGAAGGGGGTGAAGGAGGGGGTGGAGGAGGAAGGGGGGGATGGAGAGGGCGGAGGTTGAGGGAGAAGAGCGGTGGAGGAGGGGGGTGGAGTAGAGGCGTGGAGGATGGGGTGGAGTAGAGGCGTGGAGGATGGGGTGGAGTAGAGGCGTGGAGGATGGGGTGGAGGAGGGGGGATCGAGGAGGGGGATCGAGGAGGAGGGGTTATGGTGGAGGAGAAAAGGGAGTGTTGGAGGAGAAGGAAGGGGTGGAGAGGGCGTCAAAATGGAGTTGACCGAAAATCCTCGACTCTTCCGTCGGCCTTCCGAAGATTCCGTGGAAATTTGCTCTGCGGCAGATGAGGTTTTCGAAGGAAGAGAGGGATGCGTGAGGCGCCAGAGGGAGAAGCCATCTCCCTCGAAATAGCCGTGCGGGAGAATGAGTAACGCGCCCCCTCCCCCTTTCTCCCACTTCGCTCTCCTCCTCCATAACAGTCTATGCCCACATGATCTTCCCCGAGAAGAAAGGAACACACTGGGGCGTCTGCACCGACTGACGCTCACCGCCGATGCGTGGCAAACTAAGCCTACTTTGATCGTACACGACCTCCATTACCTTCGTCGGTTAGCAAAGAAGAGCACTCGATGCGATGTGATTACGTTTCGACTCGTTCTTACGTTATTCAGCCGCTAAACACTCAAACTTACACCAGCCGTGAAAATATTCCATATTCAGCCTTTCGACTATTGTGTTCTTCGCCTTTTGATGATTCAGAGTTAGCGTCGTGTTCACTATTTATGACAGTGTTACCACATTCGTTCTACAATCACCGAAACCTGACTATCAATATCTACCAATTTCTTCTAACAGAAAAATTTGATTCGTCAGCAGTATTCCTTCATATACAAGGTTCGAGGACATCCTGCAATGTGATATTACACCGAAAAAAGAACAATTACTATAACAGACACGAACGCAGCGCTAATTTCTTTGGCACTCAGGAGAATAAAACCGACATAAACCGCGTCGCGAGGTCAAAAACAAAAGCCAAGCAGAAAGAGACTCGCAGTGGTGACAACTGACACACTCGACATAACGTATGTTCGAAGCGCCACGGCGGAGTAGATAGATAGATAGATAGATAATCGTCTTTATTCGGGCGAAATTTAGACCAGAAGGTCCATTCTTACATTTAACCCTTCGTCAATATAATAAATACAAGAAAATGAATAAAATAAGGTATAACAAAATACATTATATAAACATTATGTACCTAAATCATACTAATTAAAAAGATAAAATTGAATACAGATTTGTGTTTGTGGGGAAAACCTAGGTAAAAACAGACATGTCCTCCCTAGCAAAACCCACGCAGGAAAACACCCACTAAGAAGGGGGGTGTGAAAAACCTGCGAAAACCCTAGATAGTGTACATATGGTAATACAAAACTACAACATTAAATAGAAAGGAGTATGTACAGTGGGAGAGTTCGTATATACAGCGTAATTATATACCGTCATAAAAAAGTACACGTAAAGGTAATAGCGTAATGTAAACAAGAAATATACAAGTATGCAGAATGAGATGAAATATACATGAAATATATACAATGAATGAATATAAAGAATGTTGTTGGGGCATGCATATTATAAGAAAGCAGGAAAAGATATAAAATACATAAATAATATAATACAAAACAAAATAATATAAAACAATAGAAAATAAAAAAATAAATAAAAGCAACACAAAAATATACATAAACAATAGAAAAAAATATATATATATATAAACAATACAAAATTAAATTAAG
The DNA here is from genome assembly GCA_028673005.1 of Tanypteryx hageni. NCBI lineage: Eukaryota > Metazoa > Arthropoda > Insecta > Odonata > Petaluridae > Tanypteryx > Tanypteryx hageni. The sequence continues at coordinate 6,457,593 of CM054114.1, forward strand.
AAATACAAAGTAATATAAGGCAATAATAAAAAAACATGAGTAAGGATAATTTATGGGGAGTGTAAAGAGATGATTAAGGATTACTTTGTTGTTTTAGAAAGTGAGTGACACAGGTGCGTTTAAATGAGTTTAAAGAGGGAGATGTTTTAAAATTCTCATCTAAGTTATTCCAGAGTCGGCAACCGGAGACTTGAAAGGATTTATTGTAGATATTCGTCCTGTGATGAGGAATAAGGAGGTTATTCTTGCCTCTAGTATCCCGCTTGTGTACTGTATTGATTTCATTGAAGAGGGAAGAGAGGTAGTCAGGTTTGTTATAAGTAAGGATTTTGTACATTTGCATCAGGGTATGTAAGTTCCTTCGAGCGTCAAGTTTGAGCCATGAAAGATTATTGTAATGTTCGCTAATGTGGTCACTCTTTTTAAGGTCACCGATGAATCTCATGCAGAAGTTTTGTGTGCGTTGAAGTTTTAATGCCAATTCACAGGAGAGATCATTATAAACAACATCACAATAGTCAAAGTGAGGAAATAGGAGTGTGGTCACTAAGAGTTTACGTAAGGAATTAGGTAATAAGTTTTTGAGTTTTTTGAGAGAGTGCAAGGAGGAGTTGATGGTACTACAGATTTTATTGGTATTAGGAGCCCAAGATAGAGTTTCATCTACTATGACACCGAGGTTGACTACTGATTTTTTAAAATGCAATGTGGACCCCTCAAGCGATAGAAGAGGAGATTCGCTATGATCTATGGAAGCCAATAATTTGGGGTAACCGATAATAATAGATTGACTTTTTGCGGTGTTGATCTTCAGAAAGTTATTTGAGCTCCAAAGAGAGAGAGAAGCTAGATCAGAGTTGATTTTAGCGACAGCATCGGGAAATTCAGGTACGCGCGAGTGATAGTAGATTTGGAGATCGTCAGCATATAGGTGATAATTACAGTGAGTGAGGGCATTTGAGATATCATTAATGTACAGAGAGAATAGCAGGGGGCCAAGAATAGAACCTCGCGGAACGCCTCTATTTACATTTAAGGGACGAGATGATAAATCATGAGTAATAACCTTTTGAGAGCGGCCATTTAGGTATGAGCGAAACCAGTTTCGAGAAGCGAGTGAGAAGTGCAAAAGTTCAAGTTTGCATAGTAGGATGTCTTTGTCGATGGAGTCGAAGGCTTTACTGAAATCCAATAGAGTTAGAATGGTGATTTTTCTCTGATCCATTGCTTTGCGGACGTCGTCCGTTACTTTCAATAGTGCGGTAGCTGTGCTATGCGATTTACGAAAACCAGATTGGAACGGGTCGATGAGATTATTTTTTGAAAGGAAATGAGTTATTTGCTCATGTATGGGGGAGATATCGGAATACGAACATACGAACAATTAACGGCTAAAAGCAACCATGCAACTATAAATTACAATAGACTACGCAACGCGTTAAGAAAATTGAGACAGCTCTCTTAGTTACAGATTGGAACTATCTAATTCAGAATAATTACGCGAACAGTATACAACCGAGAGAGATAGAGATGCCAGGATAAAAGCGAGAATTATCAATCGGTGCTCATCGAGGATGCGAATAGAGTGGACTTTTAAGGTTAAGATCTTTAGGAGACCCCTGAAGATGGCACTTGAGTAAGGTGCCGAAACGTCGGTTGACACCATATTCACCTGGTTGAAAATCCGGGAACTCTTCACCGCATCGATTCGCCAGGAAAGCATCAGATCTTTCCATTCCCAATACGAAATTTTATGAAAATACGTCCAGCGGTTCCGGAGTTGAAACAAAGGAACATTGTACACTACATGTAGGTCTTCATGCTAAGTGGTCGTAATTGTTGTCCGATTGTAACCAAAATTGGAATCGGCCGACCAATTTTAGCAAAACTCCTAAATACCAAATTTCATCAAAATATATCAAGCGGTTCCCGAGTTGAAACAAAAGAACATTGTAGCTCTTCATGTCAAGTGGCCATCATTGCTGTCCTAGTTTGACGAAAATTGAAATCGGTCGATAACTTTTAGCAAAACTCCCAAATACCAAATTTCATCATAATACGTCAGGTGGTTTCCGAGTTTTAACATGCGGACGGACGGAAACGACCTCCCCAATATGCGTTCACTTCGTGAAAAGAACGCATAAAAAATCCGTGTTGAAGGAAAATTTACGAAAAACGTCCAGGGTTCGACTCCAGGGGATGATTAGTATTTCCCCATAAGATAACACGTAAAAATCGACCTTTTGACATGCAGCTTTTCTTCTTTTGGGGATAATAATAAAAAGCGTTCCTAATCGGTTTCATTAACTAGGGAAGAGCTGGAGAATAGACCGCAAGACTTTTTTCGTTAGAAATTTAAAATATCATTAACTCCTCAAACCCGGACGACTTTTATTTAAATATCACCCCAGATGCCGATGAGATTTAAAAAAACTGGCGATTCAGGCGCCGAAATTGCGAATATGGCCATTCCCCAACCCCCTCCGCAACTTAACGTACTTTCAGTAATACGCAGAATCAAAACTAAAGCCCAGGTTGCTGATGGTATTCCTATCATGATCATAAACAAATTAATACATCTAATACTCCCAGTGCTCACTAACATTTTCAACCACTCCTTATTACAGGGAAAATTCCCATCGCAATGGAAACGCGCGTTAGTCCGCCCAATCCCTAAGAAATCTCTCTCCGCAAACAATGACTATCGGCCGATTAGCTTCCTTCCCACTTTATCAAAAGCTCTTGAGCGACTTGCGCATGAACAAGTAACAGATTTTATCAACGCAAATAATCTTCCCGACTCCCATCAATCTGGCTTTCGCGCTAATTCAAATCACCGATGATGTACGCAGACACATGGATGACAGAAAACTCACAGTACTAGTGTTGCTTGACTTTAGGAAAGCGTTCGACTCAGTAGACAAAGACATACTCCTAGCAAAACTCCGCTGCATGCGATTCTCTTCACCTGCAATAGATTGGTTCTCGTACCTTAGCGACAGTTTCCAAAAAGTCATCTCCAACGACTCCTCGTCTTCATGGCTTAATGTTAACCAAGGCGTTCCGCCTTGGTTAACGCAGGGCTCAATTTTAGGGCCGCTGTTGTTCTCCCTATTTATTAATGATTGTTTTCAATATTTAACTTACTCCAAGCATCATCTGTACGCCGATGATCTCCAAATATACTTAGACACCAAACGCAATAACTTATCTCTTTCCATTGCCAACATAAATCATGACTTGGCTCAACTTCAAGAACGGAGCTATGATAATCTTCTCAACATAAACCCCTTGAAATCTCAGGCCATTTTAATACGTTATTCAAAACTACTGGCTTCTATAAACCTTGAGGAATCAGTTCCTCTGTCTTTGAATGGCTCAGTTATTCCCTATTGCAAAATCATAAAAAATCTCGGCATTCTAATTAATTAAACGCTTACCTGGAATAATCACGTAATAAAAGTCTGCAAGACGGTAAACTCTTCCTTACACACTCTAAGGACTCTCACTAACATTCTTCACTCTTCAATAAAAATACAGCTAGTGACCTCTCTAATTCTTCCTCACTTCGACTATTGTGGTACTGTATACCAGGACTTATCAAAGGATCTCGCGATTAAGCTACAACGCTCTCATAATGCCTGCATCAGATTCATCTTTAATCTTAAAAAGTCTGACCATGCCTCAGAATACTTCCGTCGACTCTCCTGGCTAAAACTTGAATCTAGAAGAAACCTTCACCTCCTCTCCCTATTGTATAAAGTTCTTAATAATCAAATCCCTTGTTATCTTTCTTCTCAGTTCGCCGCCATTAATGCAGTTCACCAATGCAATACCAGAGGATGCGATAAATTACTGACTCCACTTCATAGAACAGAAATTTACAACAAATCCTTTACCGTCATTGCTTGCAAACTCTGGAATGGCCTTCCAACGTTAATAAAAAACTCTCTATCTCTAGGCACTTTTAAACGCTTGTATCAAAAGTATCTCCTCTCACTCCCCATGCATTGAACCACTCCTTATCTTCTCTTTCAGGTTGTCACAAGGATGCGCTTATTAGGCATAAATTCATAATTTTATTTTACTTTATTTTCCAGTATCATAATTACGATGTAATCACCCAGGCATACCTTACCCTACAATCCCTATTTCCCTCTCACCCCCTCCCTTATATGGATATTAATTTATTTATATATGATTTTTTGTAGCCCCTCTTCCTTTCTTGCTAGAAGTACTTGATCATCTGCGTATTTTACTGTTCTTAAAATCCTTCCTCCAATTTTGAAATCCCCTGTGCCTTCTAAAGCTTCTTGCATTAGACTTTCTCCATATATATTGAATAGGGTTGGCGATAGGCAGCAGCCTTGTCTTACTCCTCTACCGATATTTATTCCGCAGGTGTCCACATTCTCAAACCTGACCTTTACAACTTGATTCTCATATAGATTCCTAATCAGTCTCCTGTCTTTCCAGTCTACACCTATATCCTTTAATATCTTCATCAACTTGACCCAATTTACTCTATCGAAGGCCTTCTGCCAGTCTACGAAACATGCGCAGATATCTTGACTGTATTCTATTGCCCTTTCTGATATGATTCTAACTACTCCTATAGCATCTCTAGTTCCTCGTCCTTTTCTGAAACCGAATTGATCTTCCCCTATTATTTCTTCTGCCTTTTTCTCCAGCCTTTTATTAAGAATCCTCGTGATGATCTTCGATGTGTGTGACAGAAGGCTTATAGTTCTGTAATCTTTACACTGCATTGCTTTTGGCTTCTTCTTTAGAGGGATCATTGTTACTTCTAGGAAATCCTGAGGCCACTCTCCCGTGTCGTAAATCTTATTAATTAATTTCGTGATCGCTTTTAGTCCTTCTGATCCTATGACTTTAAGTATCTCAGCCGGTATTCCATCGCTGCCAGTGGCTTTCCCCTTCTTTAGTTCCACTATCGCCTTTTCTACTTCGCTCTCCATAATACTTGGTCCCAAGTTGTCTTCTTCAATGTTTTCCTCATTTTCCAGTTCTATTTTTGCCGCTCCTGCCTGTTTGCTGTATAATTCCTTAATGTATTCTTCCCATACCTGTGCTACATCCTTTGTTTCTGAGACTATCTTCCCATCTGTATTCATAATTCCTTTACCACGAAGAGGAGCTACAAAAAATGATAAATAGACTAGTGATAACAGGTAGAAAATACGGTATGGAAATAAATACAGAAAAATCCAAGGTCATTCGAATATCGGGTAAAGAAGAAAATCTGAACATCTCTATTGGGGGAAAGCCATTAGAACAAGTTTCAGAATATAAATACCTTGGAAGTATCATAACACGAGAGGCAAAATGTACGGATGAGATCAAAACTAGAATAGGAAAAGCAAAAGCGGCTTTCAGGAGAAAGAAACAACTACTTACAGGGAATATAAGGGAAGATATCCGCAAGAAGTTGATAAAATGCTACATATGGAGTATAGCATTGTATGGGGCAGAAACATGGACGCTAAGGAAAAATGACATCAAATACTTGGAAAGCTTTGAAATGTGGACTTGGAGGAGAATGCTGAAGATAAAATGGACAGATAGGATGAAAAACGATGAAGTGCTACGAAGAATAGGAGAGAAGCGAATGATTATACAGACTATTAGAAAGAGGAAGGCTAACTGGGTTGGACATTACCTGAGGAGAGAGAGTATGATTAAAGACGTGTTAGAAGGAAAACTAGATGGGAAAAGGGAAAGAGGCAGGAAAAGGTTTCAGCTGATAGACGATTTGAAAGGGAAAGAGAGTTATCAAGATATGAAGAGGACAGCGGAAAATAGGAGTATATGGAGAACCAGGTTTAACCAAGAATAATCACGGACCTGTCTACGGACAGACTACCTATGATGATGATATGATTTTTTCTCCTTTTCTCAAATTATTGTTGTTCTTTTTTCCCTCTTTCACTGAACTATTTAGGAATTTTTCGCGGTTTTTTACACCTCTCTTCTCTTCGTAGGTGTTTTCCGCAGTGGGAATTTTTTTCTGTGTTAAAATATAGCTGATACAGTTTTTTTTCGACCCACGAAACTAACAATATTCTTTGGTAATACTCTGTGATCTATTAACCAATATTTAATTAACTTGTAGTTTGTATATATTTTACTGTAATATTTATGTAACTTAATTTCTTTTAATATGTAAATATTGCAATTACTTATATGACGAAAGGGTTAAATGTAAGAAGGGACTATATAGTCTCAATTTCGCCCTAAATAAAGTCGTTTGTCTGTCTGTCCGTATCCTTCAATCCCCGACTTTTCCGCACTACTCTTACACCGCCATGCCTCGCCCAGTGTCACCGTATCAGTTGTCTCTCTCCTGTGCTGAAGAAGGGATCGCCCCCGAAAGTTTCCGTGTTTTCTGTGTTCGTTTTATGTGTGTCACTTCGACACCCCCAGTAGCTCGCCTACCTGAAGTCATTTTATTGGTGAGTGCACACTGGTCTTCCTTATCCCAACAACTTGTTTCCATCCATTTATCCCATTTACCTTTCCTCTTCCGTAAGCATATATATATATGTATATAATTTGGTAAGAAGGAAAAAACACCCTCCTTTGCCTCAAAATTCCGGGAGCTGGAGAGTTGTGGAAAGTTGCTTCTGAAAGCTTATATAGTTCTGACGGCGGGAAAAATATAGCGATTCTTCAAAGTTCAACGAAAAATTCTCTAAGCTCTCGAAAGTTCAGAATTTTTAGGAATTTCGTAAAAAATGACCTTCAGTTGCTTGGAAATTTCGGGAGTTGTGGTTGAGCTTGACAGTTGGGAAAAGTGTCTTCTGAAAGCTTATATAGTCGTAACGGCGGGAAAAATAAAGCAATTCTTCAGAGTTCAACGAAAATAGCCCAATAGCTCTCGAAAGTTTAGAATTTTCGAATTTGGTAGGAAGAAAATAGCACCCTCCGTTGGTTCAAAATTCCGGGAGCTGTGGTACAGCTAGAGAGTTGGGAAGTGTTTTCTGAAAGCCTATATAGTCATAACGGTGATAAAAATAAAGCATTTCTTCAAAGTTCAACGAAAATAGCCAAACAGCTCTCGAAAGTCATAGCAGACTTTTTTCTCGTTTCAAAATTATTCCCAACATTACAGCTTATGCCTGTCTGCAAAGGATCTTTAGATCGCTTCATTCCATCAACATCATAATTATTATCGAATATGTATAGGTTTATTTGGAGGAAATACATAAGTAGATGATATCGGTTATCCATAATCACTTAATGTAAGGTTGCATACAATATCTAAACGAATTATACTTGCGTCATCGGGCTTAAGCCGGGCCTATTTCGAAGAAAGTCGGGCCTAGAACGGGCTCAAAAAATATTAGTCTCTCGGGCTCGGGCCCCAAATTTCCGGCCCATGCAGACCTCTAAAACAGACAACGACCAGGATAAGTACGTTCAACCTTTCCTCGCATAGTTTCAATACCATTAACTAACTCCAAGTCGTAGTTTGAATCTGGCCTTTTAAAATACATTATAAGTTACGTGTTGTTCTCTTCCTTTTTCAGACAGAACATTCCGTTGGAAAATTTGAACTCCAACACGCCGTCCGGATTGCCCCCTCATAAACTGTAACTTATGTTCGGTTGTTATGCTTATCCGCAATATGAACTTAGGTTCAGGGCTGGTGAATGGCGTCCGAATTATTGTGCGAGGAATGATGGACCGAGCGCTTATGTTGGAACTAATCACCGGTCCGGGTAAAGGTCAGACAATATTCCTGCCCAGAATCAAATTGATTTCAACAGGTGCCATTATGCCCTTCAGTCTGATTCGGACTCAATTTTCTATCAGGTTGTCCTTCGCGATGACAATTAACAAGGCACAAGGGCACACATTTTAAAAGATTGGCCGTTATGGAAGGTAGATTAAAATTCTATCGTTTTCTTATAGTAAATTTCATGCTGAATCTGATTGTGGGTGCATAAACATTCTGAAAAATCGGTAAATATCTTAAAACTTGGAAAACTTTTTAAAAGGCTGGAGAACAAGACAAGAAATGGTAGGGGGAGATGAATTCAGTTTCAGAAAAGGACGAGGAACTAGAGATGCTATAGAGGTAGTTACAATCTTATCAGAAAGAGCAATAGAATACACTCAAGATATCTGCAAATATTTCGTAGAGTGGCAGAATGCCTTTGATAGAGTAAATTTGGTAATGTTCATGAAGATATTAAAGTATATAGTTGTAGACTGGAAAGACAGGAGACTGATCAGGAATCTATATGGGAATCAAGTTGTAAAGGTCAGGTTGGAGAATGCAGACACCTGCGGAGTAAATATCGGTAGAGGAGTAACACAGGGCTGCCGCCTATCGCCGACCATATTCAATATAGATGGAGAAAGTCTAATACAAGAAGCGTTAGAAGGCACAGGAGATTTCAAAATTGGAGGAAGGATTATAAGAACAGTAAAATATACGGATGATCGAGTACTTCTAGCAAGACAGGAAGAGGAACTCCAGAAAATAATAAATAGACTGTTATAACAGGTAGAGAAAATACGGTATGGAAATAAATACAGAAAATCCAAGGTCATTCGAATATCAGGCAAAGAAGAGAATCTGAACATAAGTATTGAAGGAAAGCCTTTAGAACCAGTTTCAGACTATAAATGCCTTGGAATCATCATAACAAGAGAAGCAAAATGTACGGATGAGATCAGGACTAGAATAGGAAAAGCAAAAGTGTCTTTCAGATGAAAGAAACACCTACCTACGGGAAATATAAGGCTTTTCAGGCACAAGTATGCCCTTCTTCAGCGATGGAGAGAGAGAGAGAGAGTGTAACTATAGGTGGCATATTGGGCGGGGAATGACAAGGTGATGTGAAAAGGTTGACGATTGGAGGAGAAGGGGAGTGGGATGATGGATGGCCAATAGGGAGGGAGTGTTGTAAGGTAAGGCGGAATTAACTACATTGTAACTACAGGAGACATTGTGGGCATTATAGGATGGCTAATACGGTTAGCGGAGGTTAAGGCCATGGGAGGAGAAAGAGTCAAGGAGATTATATGGGCTAATTCCCATTGTCGGAGAACGGAGGCAGGAGTGTCATATATATATATATATATATATATATATATATATATATATATATATATATATATATATATATTTATTGTGACGAAACGAAATTCGCAATGTTCAAAAACACCGCTGAAGTAGAAAGGTTCCCCGACCCTCCGCTAGTGGGACCAGAGTAATATGTGGCATTGAGACGCCACCTATTTTAACATGTTCCCCGGGTACTAAGGGGGAACTATAAAAGGCGTGACCGGAAAGCAAATTGGCCTTTTGCCACGGCACCGTTCGCCGGCCATTAGTCCATTAAAACACGGCAATCGCTAACGGCGTCAGATAGCGTTAGACGGTTATTTGCCATTGTACTTACTAAGAATTGTTCATTGAACTTTCTAAACTTTTTCATTAAATTGGCCTTTTGCCACGGCACCGTTCGCCGGCCATTAGTCCATTAAAACTCAGCAATCGTTAACGGCGTCAGATAGCGTTAGACGGTTATTTGCCATTGTACTTACTAAGAACTGTTCATTGAACTTTCTAAACTTGTTCATTAAATTGGCCTTTTGCCATCGCAGTTGCTTATTTGCCATTGTATTTGCTCATTTGCCCATTGCATGTGCTCATTCGCTCATTGAGTGTGTTTTTTGCTTTTGTGTTTATTTTTCTTTGTTTTTTCTGCATTTTGTGTAATGCTTTTGCTTGTCTCTTATGCATGAGAAGCATGTTTTTTGTTGTACAGTCCTCATTGTTTAGTAAATTCCTTTTTGTTTCGTGAATTTAAGTTTAACCTGATGTTATCTTTCCCGCCCAATCGTTTTCAGAGGTATTACGCTATATGTTCACAGTAAGAGTACCATACGTCCTATTTTCCCAACAACCCACCATAGTCCGCACGCGACGGGTTGTGTTTAGAAGAGTCCTTTTTGGCCTACAAGTAGTCGGTGCTTGCAAACTGCAAGCGCTTCAAAAAATCACCATACACCAATAACTAAACTCTTAAATAAACCAACGCGATCTCCAGGGCAACAGCACTTCAGTCACGTGGAGCCTATAGGTATGTATTAAATAATAAATTCCATGAGTAATAGCAGTATATTTATAATTTTACGTGAAATTAAGGCAACTATCCGTAATTTCCAAATTCTCTGGCAATTGGCCGGTGTCCAAGTTTTCGTAATTCAAGTTTAGTGACTCAGATCGCGCTACATGACCAATAAGAATAATCATCATTAAGACTATACCTTATACACTAAAATTATGGAAAAATTGGGATATTTTGTGTTAAGATTATGGCGTCATCATCTGTGAGTTTAGCACGTATTTGGATTTAAAAATTGCGAGATAGGTATGACGCCATTATATTTAACAATTGAAAAGAGTTAAAATTTCTCAAAAAACTACGAAACACAACATTAAAATACTTTTCAAGTTTTACCGTCACTGCTATCAGGGTTGCTTCTCCTATTGTGATCCCTTATAACCCGTAGATAAACAAACCTATTCGCTCCTTCCTATAGTCGATAAACCAAATTTAATCGTCATATTTGTGCTTTCAGTAATACGTGAGAATTGCAATTATCTATGATACCTTCAATCACAGCGCGTGATGCAATTAGTGCTTTGGTATACATATTATCGGAAGAAAGTATTGGTAATGATGTTTTTATAATATGCGTGATATTGAAAATTAGAATTATATGCTTATATGCTTATGGGAATAAACTTGATGTTAATTCAATTAAAGAAAAATAAAAAATATATATTTCCGTAACTCGAATTTTCTATAACTCGAATAATTTTTGCTTTCCTTTGAAATTCGATATATATATTGCAATTTTCGCGCCTGAATCGCCAATTTAAAAAAATCTACTTCGGCATCCGAGGTGGGATTTAAATAAACGTCGTCCGGTCTTGAAGAGTTTAAATTTCTAACGAAAAAAGGTTTGCAGTCTACGCTCCAGCTCTTTCCTAGTTAATCAAACAAAGTAGGAACGCTTTTTATTATTATCCTCAAAAGAAGAAATGCCTGCATGTCAAAAGCTTGATTTATACGTGTTATTTTATGGGGAATGCAAATCATCCTCTGGAGTAGAACCCTAGGCGTTTGTCGTAAATTTTACTCCAACAGAGCATATTTATATCTGAATAGATTATTTCTGCCAAATTTCAAGTTTATAACTGCGTATCTGATTGATCTATTCACGTTTTAGCGGCGAGTTGGGTCTGCGGCGAGATGGATCTGTGTCGCGATGCTCGTGGCGAGTTGTCTCGCGGAGAGTCGGCTGCGGCGAGATGTCCTAGACCCAACGAGTAGACAGAGAAATAGATTTCACGTCCAATTATTTTGTAACGCAGAAGTCGGGGCTAAAAGATATGCCTTCGATACAAAAGGGAGCGTGTGGCGAGGAGATACGGTCAAGTTTGGATAGATAGATATGCGTCTTTATTTGGGCGAGATTGAGACTCAAGTCCCTTCTTCCGTCTACCCTATTGTCAATTACAAACAGTATGAAAGTAACAAAGAATGAAAATAAAATAAAAGATCACAAAATTAAGTACTACATAATTACAATGCCAAGTTAGCATTTTAGGAAATGAAAAGAGATGGAATTTGTTTTTTGGAAAAACTAGGGATAATTAAAGTACTATTCTCTAGGAAAAACCCCACTGCAGGAAAACACACACACAAGAAGGGGTGAATGTGAAAATCCTGCGAAACCTACTGATAGCAATATTTATAGATTGAGAGGGTCATGAAAGATAAATACTTTAGTTAGAGAGTTTAGTTTAGTTGGAGAGAGAGAGAGAGAGAGGAAGGTGGAGAAGAGTAAAACGAGGGGAAGAGGTGATTAAGGAGTGGCGGAGGAGGAGATGTGGCGGAGGAGGAGGCGGCGTGGTGGATGCGGCAGGCACGTTTACTCACGGATGCACCCAACGTGCGTGTGTGAGCGCAAGCACGCACAGCAGGTAGACGTCTTCATCACGGGAAGAAAGGAAAAGAGGTAAGGAGATAGTGGGAGAGAGGAAGAGAGAAAGGAAGAGATCGATAAAATGGAGATGATGAACGCATCTTGGGTGCAAATGACGACGGGCCTTCCATTTCAGGCACTCTCTCTCTCACTAAATGGTTCAATCATCCCCTATTGTAAAACTGTTAAAAATCTCGGTATACTACTAAATGGACTAATCATGTTATGAAAATGTAAATTCTTCCTTACACTCACTTAGGCGTCTTCCCTAAAAATAAAGCTGGTCACCTCTTTAGTCGTTCCACACTTCGACTGCTGTGACGTTGTATACCAAGATCTATCAAAGGAGCTTGCCCTTAAGCTCCAGCGTACCCACAATTCCTGCGTACGATTCATCTTTAATCTTAAGAAGTCAGACCATATTCGGAATATTTTTTCAAACTTTATTGGCTAAACCTTGAATCGCGTAGAAAATTGTATCTTCTTTCGTTATGATACCAAATTCTTAAAACAAACATCCCACGATATCTATCCAAAGAGTTTATCACCATTAACACAATTCATAAACGTAACACTAGAGCAGGGGCCCCCAAACAACGGCCCGCGAGCCACATCCGGCCCGCGCAATGATTTCATCCGACCCGTCTTATCAGCAAGAGTATTCATTAGATATCATTTATGATATCTATACTACATTTTCCGAGTACTTGGGTGAAGTCTAATTTTAATATAAGCGAATTACATATTACAGAATCGAAAAAAATTCTCAAAACATACTCTCTGAAATTTTCACACGGCCCGATCAGTCATTTTAAATGCCGTATGTGGCCCGCACATTAGGTCATGAAGCCTCATGTGGCCCTTTCAGTAAAATGTTTGGTGACCCCTGCACTAGAGGATGCCATAAACTTCTGACTCCGCACCACAGAACAGACATCTACAACAGATCCTTCACTGTCACAGCATGCAGATTATGGAATAGCCTCCCACCCGAAATTAAGTACTCTTCAACCCTATGTACCTTCAAACACTCGTACCACAAACATCTCCTATCCCTTTCATTATCCCAAACTGACAAGCAATTATTTTTCCTTATAGGTCTTCGAAAGCATTCATATATCTGCATATGTACGTCTAAATGTGTACTTTCTTAGATTTTATGTCAAACTGTGTTTATGTGTATTTCATTTTATGTACTTTTCTAATATGATCCTGTAAATCTTTAAATATTGCTATCAGTAGGCTTCGCAGGTTTTTCACACCCCCCTTCTTGTGTGGGTGTTTCCCTGAAGTGGGGTTTTACTAGGGAATAGTATCTTAATTTTCCCTTGTTTTTCCGCACAAAAAACAAATCTCCATCTCTTTTTATTTCCAAAAATGCTAACATGGCATTGTATTTATGTAGTAATTTATTTTATATGATCTTTTATTCTATTTTTTCTTTGTTACTGTCTTCCTGTATGTAATTGACTATGGGTTAGATGGAAGAGGCTATTTAGTCTCAATCTCACCCAAATAAAGACGCATATCTATTTATCTATCTCTAGAAGTGTCTCTGATTCTCTCGTCCATCGGACGGAAAAGACGCGAGTGCGAAGAAGGTGGCGAGGGACACGCTTTCTAGGAAGTGAAGAGAATGAGGAACGGCCTACGGAAATTTACGAGGACGAGAGGGGAGGAGTGGGAGAGGAGGAGAGAAGGAAGAGAGGAGGAGAGAAGGAAGAGAGGAGAGAAGGAAGAGAGGAGGAGAGAAGGAAGAGAGGAGGAGAGAAGGAAGAGAGGAGGAGAGAAGGAAGAGAGGTGGAGAGGGGAAAGAGGAAGGGAGAGGAGAGAAGAGTGGCGAGGGAAGAAAAGGGGTTTAAAAGTTTCTTTGAAGAGCTTTCATGAGTTGTCCGCTTCGCTGGTTGTAGTCTACGCGAAGACACATCCGTTGACTCGTCAAGTGCTCCCATTGGAAAGACTAAGAATCACTTCGCTCTTCTTAAAGTGCAACACAATTCTTGCGGAATAAATATTGCCGGAGCGTGAGACAAAATAATTAAAGTCAAATTGCAATATACATTTGCCGCCGAGTTTCTAAATGTACACATCGTCTTAACTACAAGGCTGGAAATTTGGAAAAAGTGTCAGTCTAAATAAATTCCTTTAGATAACTCACTAAATAAGGATTAGTTTCCGTAATAAGTAAGTGTTCGACATTCGCAATTAATATTAAAACGGGCAGTAATAATCCAAGAGGCTGATTCGCCAGGAAAACACAATAATATTAAAACGGCACGGCGTGAAATACGGAGCATTTACCTCATGAAACAGCCGTCGCGTACAAGTGTGTCTCAGCGACTGAAAGCATTGCGCAAACGTATAAGGCGGCAACGGAAATGAGGACGCTAACAAAATACATTCCCTGTTAGAGAAACTTAATATCAGAATTTCAATTATTTAGAAAGAAAATTGGGTAACAACGTGCATACAATCTTCCAAATAAAGCCTAAGACTATCGATTTCTGCGAGTTATAAAACTATCGTAATCGCTATGGATCAGAAAGATTAACTCTCAAAATGGAACACATCTTCCGCATTCGACGCGGTTCTATGCTAGCCGTTAAGTCGCCTTCGTTTCAGAGAAAACACTCCGTCTTTCTTTGCTCGGCTTATTGACTAATAAAAGAACAGCTAAAACTTACGACCTATAAAGCGGAATGAATGACGTCACCGAGAAATATTTTCATGAGCACAGGAATTTCAAGTTCGGTATGATTTATAGCAGATGATTTAACGACATTTAAGAGCAACACATTAACACAGTTATTTTCGAAAAAATTCGGAATGCAAATGAGGGATTGAGAAGCAGGCAGAAGATCGATTGAGAGGGCGTAAAAGGGAGTGAGAGGGAAAGAATCTAAAAATGGCCTTGCAGTACAGGGTGATTTGTTTGTTCGAGAACCATAAATAGTAACAATACCTCAAGAAATATGCCAGACGGAAATTTGAAAGTTTCTGTGATTAAAGTTTTATGATATTCAAACATGTTTATTTTTTTAAAATCTTGAATAAAATGCTTCGAGTGACCACCACAATGCTGGATACATAAACGTGCTCTCCGCAGAATGTTTTCCGACACAGACCGCAGCATTTCTTGAAAGGTATTCGCAGTGACATCCCTGATTCGTGCATTTAGTTCATCGATAGTATGTGTATCTACCACCACTCGCCCCCTTCCTCTCTACCTCTACCAAACAAGTAGGAAATCCATAATCGGAATACACAGACATTTTAAAGGCGTTATTCGTGGGAAATGCGTATAGGTAAAACGTTATGGAAAGACTGAGCGGTTCTCGAATTTTTATCTCCGAAAATATAAGTCGTAATTATATGATCCCGCTGACTTTTTTGTGGCAAATGCTGTCCTCTATCCGAATCAAGTTTTTAATCTGTACCTCACATATCATATAAGAGCATGGGAGAGACAAATAGGGATTTTTTTACTGTTGTAATTGTCGTAGCGGTCGATGTAAACAAAATCTGTAATACTATCCTCGGGATTTTCTCGAATTTTTAGCTCCAAAACTATAATTCGTAATTATGTGGTCTCGCGGACTTTTCTGTGGTAAATGTTCTCCTTTATCCGAATAATATTTTTAACCTATACCTTACAGCTCATATAGGAGCTAGGGAGAGAAAAATATGGCAATTCATTGTTGCTTGACGGAAGCCATTTAACGAGATACGAGTATACGTTTATTTAAGTGCTTATATAAAGTGAAAGTTCTAATTGACGGTTGAGGTTGAAAATCAGAATTTGTCGATAAATTTTCATAAGGATCACTAGTACATAAATTTAATGAAAATCCGCCCAGTAGTTTCGAAGATTAAACATACGGACAGACGGACGGAGGCGACGTGCCCGTAAACCGTTCCGCTACTATCGATTTGCTCGTAAAGAACGCCTAAAAACGGTCTCTAGGATTTTGTCAAAGTGAAGTACCATCCTCGGCGGAAATTCGCCAACGGCAACGGCTTGGTCGAGTCAATAGAAGCAAAGAATAGATTTTCCTCGAACGATTCATCGCTGCGGAAGACATACGCCATTGACAGAGCGGTGAATTCGATTAATGGTAAGAGGTAAAACTTAATCCCAATTTCTAAAACACTTCAGAAAATGTTTAAAAAATATTGATTCGATTAGTATGTTCGATGGAGTTTTTGCTGTTTTACGATATTAAAAAAATAGAACAAGAAAAATGAAGAGGATTTTTGGGCTCCAAGATTAATACAGATAAAATGTTTTCGATAAAGAGTACCGATTCCGATTTAATGCCACCGTTTGCCCATCACTGACATTGGTGCTAGAGCGGGGTCGCGGTAAATCGAAGTATATGCTTGCTCTATGTAATCATAAGGTGGAAGTTCCGTTCAAAACGATTCATGGGCGATATGCGGGGGTGGCGCTACATACAGGAGGGAGCGTTAATTCTGGGTATGCTGCGGTTAAAAGAACAGCCATCATCCCCACCCCACCCTCTCTCATAACCGTCTCATTACCGATCTCACCTTCCTTCATTCTGCTATTAACGGTCCTTCACTTTCATCTTACTTCTCTTCACGCCTCTTCTCGCTCAACCCGACTTCAGAATTTTTTCCACCAACCAAGGTATGTTCTTCCCAACGCTTTCTCTCTCTCTCCCATCGCATCCCTGCAGCTGCTTAAAATTTACTATCGAACACTAACCCAGAGATTGATATTTTTTCTGCTACAACTTTCCGTAAACAATTATCAAATATTTAGAACTTGAATTCATTTCTCTTATTCATTCTGTTATTAATTGTTACTTCTGTTGTCGATATTATTTATGACCTGTTATTTATTATTCTGTTACGTGTTGCAATGTAATTTGACCTTCGTGCTGTTTTTGGGATGTAAAAAATAAATAAATTAATTAAAGTAATTTCCTGTTCGCAGCAAGGACTCAAAACCGTCCTCTAGATTGCAAAGGAATCGATAATTCCGTGGATTCAGTGTACGAAGATGAAAGTCTCGGACAGAGCGATATAACGCTGTTGGAAAAAGAAGCAAGGCGTGCGGAAAAGAGCGATCAGAGGTCTGCTTACCAAGAGCACTGCAATGGGACACCACTTGGCTTCAGTTCAGCGACTCCATCCGAGTGACCTGGAACGAGAGAAACGAAAATCAACAAAGGATATAAATAAAAAAATACACATCAGTTACTGATGACGATTTAGAGATTCTGTGCGTCTTCGAGTGCGTGAGTGCTTTGTCTGATAGGTCCCTGTCGTTGCTGAAAGGCACATAAACATACAGACAACCGTGTGCGGTACTAGGTCCCTGGCGCGGTTTAATTACCCGTAAATATTAGTATTATTCCCCCTTTTTTCCCCTTTACCTCTTGGTATTTGTTTGTCTTTTTTAGATTAGAGAGTAGGGTAGGGTGCAGGCGTAATAGCGGATTTCATAGGGGCATCGAGTGTAATACAGTTTCTGGTCGCGAAGTGAGAGAGTCCACCTGCAAAAGCCGTAATAGAGCAGTTAATGCTTCAGGCGATAACGAGAAATTAAATATTGTAGTTTTAAACTACCGCAGCATTCGTAGGAAGTCTGCCGAACTCGAACACGTAATTCGCACGTTGCATGCTGATGTAGTTATAGGTACGGAAGGTTGGCTCACCGAAGATATCGCTAGCCAAGAAATTATTCCGAAAATCTATAGTGTACAGAGAAGACCGTGCCAATGGAATAGGTGGCGGAGTATTTTTGGCAATAAGTGAAAAGTACGATAGTTGTCAGATCCCTATTATCGATGAAACGACCGAGAGCGTGTGGTGCCGCCTAGGTAAGGATAATTCGAAAAAGATATATTTATGCTCATTTTACAGACCACCTAATGCCAAAGTTGATAATTTTTTAAGTTTAGAGAGGCAATTAGCCGAGCTTAGATCTATTATGAACGACGGTTATGTGATGATTGGAGGCGATTTTAACTTACCGTCAATCGATTGGGAAAACCTATGTTTCGTTACGGGAGGTAAAGAACGCGAATCGTGTGAAGCCTTAATTGACACGTTTCATGAATATTCCTTAATCCAGATGGTACGAAAAGTCAGGCGTTCGGGCAATGTTCTCGACTTGCTTGCTTCTAACATCCCGCATAGGATAACTAAGGTATCCACAGAGGAGGGACTTAGCGACCATCGAGCTGTGTATGCGGAGTGGGAATTAAAGCTCAAAAGACATCCTAAGCCCCTTCGGAATGTATACGCTTTCGCCAGGGCCGACTTTAAAAGTTTCAGCTTACATCTCAGAAGTACCTTTGTCAGTTATCGTGAAAAGACAGAACGATTAGGTATGGAGCCATCATGGTTATTATTTAAGGATATACTAAGAAAAGGTATCAACAGATTTATCCCCAGCAAGTTAAAATCTGATAAGAAAGAACCTCGTTGGTTTAATAAGGAAGTCAGGATTGCCTTAAGACGACAGAGGCGTAACCACGCAAAATTGAAAAACATACCTACCACCGCTTCCGATGAGTATCGCACAGCTATAGTCCACGAGTATAACAGTGTCCGCGTATTAGCGAGAAAAACCATGCGTAACGCATTTAACACCTTCCGGAATGAGGTATTAAATACAAAATTGAAGGAGGATCCAAAAGCGTTCTGGTCCTATGCAAGAGAAGTTAAGGGTGGGGGTCCTTCAATACCCTCCCTGCGATGTGATTCCGGAGACATCCTTCACGATGGGGAAACGTTTACTTCGCGAAGGCGTTCACGGCAGGTGGAGATAGACTTGAAGATAATCTTATTCCCGATGGATGTACTCGGATGGATAATATTAAAATCTCTGAGGCAGGAATAGCGAAGCAACTGGGTGCGATAAAGCCCAACAAAAACCCAGGACCAGAAGGATTTCCAGCGCGTGTATTAAAAGAACTAGCAGAAGAAATAGCTCCCTTCCTTCGGATAGTATTCGAGAAATCCCTTACCCTCTGTGAGGTTCCTGATGATTGGAGACTAGCACACGTCACACCCATTCATAAGGGAGGTGACAAAGAAAACCCCGAAAATTATAGGCCGATTTCTCTAACATCATTATCATGTAAGATTTTGGAGCACATTTTTGTTAGCAACACAATGCGTTATCTCGAGAGTAGGTCGCTCTTAGTCAGCTGTCAACATGGCTTCAGAAAAGGTAGATCCTGTGACACCCAACTCGGTCTGTTTGTGAATGATGTTTTATCATGCGGCGAAAATAATAAGCAGGTCGATGCAGTGTTCCTTGATTTTAGAAAAGCTTTTGACAAGGTTCCCCACCGTAAGTTGTTATTAAAATTGGGAAATCTTGGCGTTAATGTTAAAGTCATTAACTGGGTTCGCGCTTTCCTTTGGAATAGAAAACAAAAAGTAGTAATCGATGGTAAGTCCTCGAGTGTGGCAGATGTAGTCTCTGGAGTGCCGCAGGGTAGTGTGATCGGACTTATGCTTTTCTTGCTTTATATAAACGACATCAGCTCAGTTGTGAAAAGTAATATCAGGCTTTTTGCGGATGACACCGTAGTCTATAGAGAAATTAGTGGTCCTAGCGACCATCGTCAGCTTCAGGATGATCTGGATGCGTTATCTGTTTGGTGCAAGAAATGGCAGCTAGAAATCAATCAGAAAAAGAGTAACGTTCTAAACTTTTGGAAATCTAGAAGCCCATCGTCCGTGTTTACCTACTCGATAGATGGTGAGAGCATTCCTGTTTCGGAATCCGTGAAATACCTCGGGGTAACCTTGAATCGTGACCTGTCTTGGGACACCCACATAAGACGAGTGATAGGTGCGGCAAATAAGAAGTTGGCTTTTGTGCGTAGGATAGTCAGGAAAAGCACGGAAAAGGTGAGAGAATCCTGTTATTTATCCTTGGTTAGACCTCAAATGGAATACGCAGCAGCGGCAGTTTGGGATCCATATCAGAGGGGACTCATAAAGGATTTAGAAAAAATACAGCGGCGAGCGGCTAGATTCGTGAAAAAGAATTACGATAAAAAACAGAGCGTTACGTTACTCATTGAAGAGTTGAGTTGGCCATCGTTGAAAGATCGTAGATTACAGGCGAGACTTAAACTTCTAGATAAATATAGGTCGGAGATATTCGTAAATGAAATGAAGGATATTATTCGACAACCAACGTATATCGGACGGAGGGATAATGAGGACAAGATTCGCGAAATAGATAGTAGGACGGAGAGGTATAAGGAGTCCTTTTTCCCTAGGACAATACGTGACCACAATAGATAAGTGAATAATAATTAGTTAGGAACTTGGTGCGCGGCACCCCCTGCCATCCACCGTCAAGGTGACTTGCAGGGTAATATGTAGGTGTAGATGTGCGCGTGTTTGTGGTTGCCTAGTAGGTCTCTGTCGCGGTCGTACAGACACACAAACCTTCTAGTAACGGTGTGATTTTCGGATCCCTGGCCCAGATTAATCTCTCGCAAACCCGGCCTTTCTATCCTTCCTTCATCTTTAGGATTAGTGCTTTAGCGGTTGAGTGAGTGCATGTGTGAGTCACATCCGGTCCCTGGCGAGAAGTAACAACCACTAAACCTGTAAGTTTGAATTTGATGTTTCCATTTTCTGATATCTCATCCTCCTTTTTGCTGTTTATCTCCCATTTTTCTTTCTTTCTCATTGTGTCTCTAAATTTTGAATCTTACGGTTAAGCAGTTAAATTATTAATTTTAACAACATGGGATATAACAGTGGTTTGCAACCATTGTTAATCGCGCCCCACACTAACACGGATACATTTAGTGCCACGCAATTTGTTAAAAACATACTACTGTATCAATACATAGACAATTTAAGTACTAATGGTATAATTCTTTTAGAATCTATTTTCAGTGAAATACCACTGACGCGGCTGCCTTGTAGCCTAAATGCGCATATGGTTTTTTAACCTTGTTGTGGTTATTGGA
The DNA here is from genome assembly GCA_028673005.1 of Tanypteryx hageni. Lineage (NCBI taxonomy): Eukaryota > Metazoa > Arthropoda > Insecta > Odonata > Petaluridae > Tanypteryx > Tanypteryx hageni. The sequence continues at coordinate 6,478,604 of CM054114.1, forward strand.
GATACCTGAGGCAAGTAAATTTTTTAATTTGCTTCTTAATTTATAAAAAGGGAGGGTTGCGAGACACGGTGAAAAAATACAATAGTAATTAAACAAAAACTCCTTCACCGTTTACTGTGTGAGTGGATTTTGTATGCTTCTGCGTGTGCATGTGTCTCCTTTTGACTTAGGTCCTGCGACGTTGTTTACCAGCAACCTGCAGCGTGAGTGTGGGTATTCTCTTCCTTTTTACGGTGAAGGAAATTTTGTTTATTTACTATCGCTTCTTAATTATTTCCAGCAATAAGACGAGTTCGTTTGTTCCCTGTTGAATTCGTTATGGTAGGTTGAATTTCAATTATAAAGCTATCTTTTTCATCTTTCGATAATCGTCTTCCTCCCTAATGATTCGACGGTTAGGTTAATAAAATTCAAGTGAAAATTGTTCGAACGCTCCACGGACCACGAGGTAAAGAAAAAATGTCGATGCACTCGAAACGTTATTTCAGATCCAGCGTGTAACAACAAGCAAAAACTACAACTGAAATCCACGAATTAGAGGTACATATTTAAAAAAATTGAACCGCTGAAATTCGGTGAAAATGGTTTTGTCTTCAGAGGGGATTAAAATCCAAGCGCAAATTAAATTTCGCGCCTCTGCACACAGTACGGCTGACGCTTATACTATGAGTTAGTTGCTTATTTTAACCGGCGTAAAAATCTTGAGGCACGAATAATATTACGTATTATAAAAATTGATGTAAGAGACTTAAGCATTAGAAATTAAGTTAAAAATGTTTTACCAGATAACTCTGAAGTAAATTCGTAGTGAGTGTTCATTTTTAAATTTCAACCAAGTTAATTTGAAAAAACTTTCATTGGGAAATATTGAAATAAAATTATTTTTGACTTTATTACACAAATATCTTTGTTGTAAATCAAAAACAAATCTTAAATCCAATTAATTTACATAAAAATAAGATTTCAATGAATATATTTCCAATTATATATTGTTAACACCTACGGAAACGATACGCGAAAACATTTGAGTTTAAGTTTTCTTGTCGTTAAAAGTGAAAAAGCTGCGTTCATTCAAAGTTGATTTTTCTGTTCCGAATGCGGGGCTCGAATCATCCCGATGGCTGAATCTGAATTCCTTCGGTTGCGCGCTCTCTCAAGTAGATGGGCAGAATCTAAGATTGAACAATTTTTAACATGGCATTTCATAACTTTCCGTATTGATTCCAAGGTATATCTTTAGCGAAGAAATGGAGGAAACATCTACAAAACACAAAATGGAATATCTTGAAATTTCAATCCGCCATCGCGCTAAATTTCAGATCTCTTCCTTTAACATGATGAGTCGACGAATGAACCCTATCAAATTCAGTAAAACAATTAAATTTCCGATGGCGTTATTATTTTTGCTAATTAGGAATAACGTGAATAATGAAACTTATTTAATTCTAACGAAATCTAAATTATTTGTAATTAAAAGTTTTGCAATTCGCTATTAAGTTAAAATAATCGATTCGATAATGTTATCAAAACAAAAAACAGGTCTCGTTATTAGAAATTAGAATTTGCATATTAGATACTAGGAATTTGAATTCCATACCGGGGGACTTGGGCCGATAATCGAATTCGGTTCTCCCGCGTGGCAGGCGAACGCCAAACCGTAGTGCCAGTTATGTTTAAAAAATTCCAAAGAAAATCGAAGGCTAGCGAAAATAACTAAGATTAAATTTGCAAATAAACCTACAAACCTAAGTCGAGGGACTAGTGCAGCCTGAAATATGCCGCGAGCGCCTTTTAGCGAGGCCAATTCATATTCGGGGCTTTTCGATCCAAACCGTTTGGTCGAGACACGCGTCAGTTAAAGCGAACTCGGCTCCGTGGATGGTGGGTCGCGGGTTCTCAAAGAGTGAGGAAATGCGGGTGATAGGGTTGGGAGGGGAGATAGGGGAAGGAGAGAGAAGGGCGAAGGAGAGAGAAGGGAGAAGGAGAGATAGGGGAAGGAGAGATAGGGGAAGGAGAGAGAAGGGAGAAGGAGAGAGAAGGGAGAAGGAGAGATAGGGGAAGGAGAGATAGGGGAAGGAGAGATAGGGGAAGGAGAGATAGGGGAAGGAGAGATAGGGGAAGGAGAGAGGGGAGGCGGAGAATGGATAAATTACGGCCCTCGGGCCACATTAGGCCCGAGAGAGCCATATGAAAGCGAGCAGTGTAATGTAGTACAGACAATTTCATATATTTTGTTTAAAATTATGCACGAAAAATCTTTTCTACGTAAGTTTTAACGCTAAAATACTATTGTTGACTTTCACTAATAGGATCATTTGCATCCTCTCCAGTTACTTCAGATGTTAACTCCAATGCGAATCGCCGAATTATTTGCAATTGGTCCAAGTTTGTACACTCCTGATTTATGTACTCTTCCTCGATTGTGATATCAGGACTCGAAGTGTTTTAGTCGGCGATAGCATATTGTTTTAAAGGCGCTCTCTCTACTGGGTATATTGCGACCAGACAAATTCTTCTATGACAAGTGAGGAATTTAAAATGAGTTTAACCCCAAAAGTTAATATGGACGAAGGAATATCTTTGTGCGCGTGAATAGCAATACGTGTACCGAAATTCAAGACCAGCTGCTAATCCTTAAACACTCGATAATTGCGAGAAATGAAGTAACGTGGTCTCCACTGGCATTAACTTTATCTATGTATAGAGTGAGGTGAAAGAGAGGAGAGTGAGACAGACAGAAAGAGGGAAAGGGTCACCTTGCACACGCATCGTTTGCGGCTATTGCCTTTCCGCCCGCATTTATCGCCACGTGCCGCTAAGCATGGCAGTAAGGAAAAAGCACAGACGGAACAATGTTGAAGGAGATCGGGTGATGAAAGAGTGGGAGAAAAAGGGGAGAGAGAGAGGGAGGAGAGGGAGGGAGGCAAGGGGAGAGGGGGAGGGGATAGGAGAGAGAGAGGAGAAAAGGAGAGAGAGCGAGGGAGGAAAGAGAAGAGGGAAGGAGGAAAGAGAAGAGGGAGGGAGGGAGTGAGGCAAGGGGAGAGGGGGAGGGGATAGGAGAGAGAAGAGGAAAGAAGAGAGAGCGAGGGAGGAAAGAGAAGAGGGGGGAAAGAGAAGAGGGGGGAAAGAGAAGAGGGGGGAAAGAGAAGAGGGAGGGAGAGAGGCAAGGGGAGAGAGGCAAGGGGAGAGAGGCAAGGGGAGAGGAGGAGGGGATAGGAGAGAGAGGAGGAAAGGAGAGAGAGCGAGGGAGGAAAGAGAAGAGGGAAGGAGGAAAGAGAAGAGGGAAGGAGGAAAGAGAAGAGGGAGGGAGGAAAGAGAAGAGGGAGGGAGGGAGAGAGGCAAGGGGAGAGGGGGAGGGAATAGGAGAGAGAAGAGGAAAGGAGAGAGAGCGAGGGGGGAAAGAGAAGAGGGAGGGGGGAAAGAGAAGAGGGAGGGAGAGAGGCAAGGGGAGAGAGGGATTCATATAAGATTCGCCGCACAATCGTAAACGTGGAGACAACTAACGTTTTCATAAGGAATCGTGTGAATTATGAAAATAAACCTCCAGAATGGCTATTATAAATATTCTGAATCAACCGATAGTTTGTTTTGTTTTCCTTTTGGGTTACTCTTATAAGTGAAATCGTCTTTTAGTGAAAGGGGTTTTAATAATTAATTGGAGGAAAGATCACGAAAAGGTGCAGGAAAAAGAAAAAGTGCTGCACATTTGAATGCTGTTAATATTTGGCTAATGAGATGTGATAAATTGGGCAAAGAGAATGTGAATTTCGGAATCGGAAGTAATTTTTGTACAGGATTAATGCAACAGTAAAGAACTTAGCTTCAAGAGACTGCTTTTTGAGGAGAACACGGAATTCTAGGATCGCCATATAAAGGGAATTAATCGGGCACGTTGGAATTACTAGCTCCATTCGATACGTTTTTACAAAATCACATCGAGAAATAAGGGAATTACGGGCGTGGTAATGTCTCATATTTATCTTCAACGACCTGCAATGAATGTATTTCAATTTTGTCTAACCTTGAAACTTGTACACTTACAGAAACATTGAAACCTGCCAAATACTTTTCATTGATTCTCGATTCGACGCCAGATACATACATATTTCAAAAGTGGATCAACTAACGTTAGTTATAGGTATATTTTTCGTGAAGATTATCTTTTTGAAAATTTTATAGAATTTTAACCATCAGTTGGCCACAAGAATGTCTAAATTGAGAAGGAAGTGTGAATTGAATTTCGTTGCCAATTCTACGCATAGGTGGAAGTTGTTTCATATAAATTTGCTTTCTATATCATGCGCTCGCTGTAAAGTAGCATCCGGTTACTCGCTGATCATGTAAAGATGACGGCTGCACTGCTTTAGAAAAAGGCTGCAAACTAATAAAGGATGCGTTGAATGAAATTATGGAAGACGATCTTCAAACTAATGGATCACGTGAAGAAATTACCTCAACTGCTGATGGTGTAATTTTGTGGAATAATTCCATAATATGAAATAACAACATTGTAATTTTCCGCTATTGCCTATAATATCACGTCCTAGGCTTTGACGCTTAGCCTGATGATTACGCCAACTTAGGCGTGACCTTATAATCAACAGTGAAAAATTACAGGTTTGTTATTTCACATTACGTGAATTACGTGGTTTTAGGAACAATTCAATTAGTTGCGAGACCAAGGAAAAGAAATATCTGGAAACGCTCTGTATACATTCAAAAACGTCGAAAAACAAGTTTATTATGATAAAAAAGAAGTTACGCAATTGTAAAGAAAAATATAAACATTTTATTAATGTCAGAACTGAACCGCAGAAAAGCTACTCACAATTATATATTTTCAATGTTTGGTTTTCCTTTTAATCTAAGTGCTTATGATTATTAAAGAGTAGAAGAAAAAGCCATAACGCTCGTCAAATTTTAAATAGAAGGTTTGGAGGCAGATTTTAAACAAGAAGTATTACAGTTGAAGGGCCTTTCACAAAAAAATTTCGCTAAATCAAAATTTAGCAATGAATTTAATTTATTAAAATACTATGGGGGAGGTGATTAGATGTAAAATTTCCAAATATAGAGGTGTTTGAAATCCCTTTCCAATAAGTTCCGGTGAAAAACATTTTTCAGCGCTCAAAAGGATTAAAAATTATCTTCGATCTTTTAAATCTCAAGAAAAACTCATCAGATTGTTGCTTCTGAATATTGAATCATAATTATAATAAAATATTTTCTGGGACTCCGCTGTTGACCAGTTCGCCAAAGAGAAGATCCTAAAACTATTCTTAAGTTTCTCTTTATTTACTTTTTTTGCCTTTGGCCTTGTTTTGTTCGTTCTTTAGAAGGTTATGATTATTAACTGTTTTATGCATTTTTTGCATTTCAGTAATTGATGATTTCTAACAAACTTTTGTAGTATTATTATTTATTTTGCGATAATAATTTTATGATATTATAGCTTTATTTACATATGTGAATTTGTAGTGTAAAAAATTCCATGGAAGGGGGCGAGTGCTACACATACCACTAGATAAAAAAATGTTTTTTCCGGTCCTGGTAGTGGCTTAAAATGGATAAAAGTTTTTGCTATTTAAATAAAATGTCTAAAATTACACTGAAAATCATTTCATTTCGCCTAAAACTACAAAATTTAGCTAAGTAAAATTCCATAAATTACACTTAAATAACAATTCGAATTAGATATGAATATAAATTTGTTCGATTCTATTTTCTTCCGGAGAATAGTGACTTTCCAAAGAATTATAAGTTCGTACGTTATTTTTGATTTGAAGGAAAATTTCGCGGATGAACAGAATTCACACTTGTTATTTCGGCGTTTGACAGTTAATTACATAACAATTCTTTTTAAATTTTGCCTTTTGAGAAGGAGAAAAATCCTGTACTTGACCGGGAATCGAACCCGGGTTCGATTTAATTTCAGATTTATGCGATCATGCATAACAAGTCATCTCAACACCTTTGTTTCTTGTTATATTGCAGTCAACTCACTTTCTTGAGTATAAGTTGGGGTTATTTCCGCGATGCCTCTTTGAGGACGTTGAGTGTTGGAGATTTACTACTCTGTTAGCCAATCTTCACCGTAAATACCCCAATCCAAGGATGGAGAATCTCATAAAAGACGTTTTGAAAAGATGAGCGATATTGCGCAACAATTAAAGGTACTTTATTATAGGTAGTCACCTGGCCCTCGAAGAGGACGGACGTGCCTTTCACTTCCTCCTGCGAGCGCTGGCCTGCCTGCGAGCGACACCTGTAGTAGTAGCAGTAGCTGTAGTTTAGCTGTAGCCGTATTGTTGTGTTAAGTAGAACTAGTATTTTTCTATTTATTCTATTTATTTTTTCATCTTCTTACGTTAATTGTTTTGTTGTAATTGTAGTTTAACTCATCTTTGAGCGAAAAGCTTACTCATCCTTCTCTTGCCGTATCATAGTAGTTAATTGCGTCTCTCAGCCACTAAATCCGTAATCTTTGTAATATTTATTTATAGTAGCGTATTACCTTACTCGTTCTTAATTATTTCCTTTTACCTTAGCATTTCTTTAGCTTCTAAATCTACATTGCTCTTGTGCTAAACTTTCTTGCTTATTTACTAACGTTGTTGGTGTAGTGAAACACTTTCCCTTTCACTTTTTACCTGCGCTCGACCCTAATTTAACCTTGAAGACAGCCAACCGCGTATTTACGTTAGTTCTAGTATATTTATATAGATAGTACAGATTAGTTAAGAGGATAGGATGGCTACTCCGAGGACTCCTGTTTCCTCCTTCTTGCGCGACGCTGGTTGCGAGGCCATGAGGTCTCGGATCACGGAGCTGGAGAGGGTGGTTGCGGACCTCCTTCAGAGGGTGGAAAGGTTGGAGGCAGCCTTGGCGCGTGGGAGGGGTGCGGGTTCTTCCCTGAGAGCAAACCGCGCCAAAATGGCGGCTCGGGTTCGCCTGGGTGCGGAAGCCGGCAGAGCGATCGGGGAGGCTCCTGGCTCCTCTTCGCGGGTCGAGGGTCCTCCGGTCCGGAAGCCCGATGAGTGGTGTGTGGTGTCCACTCGGGGGGATCGTGGGGTGGTGTTGCGGAGACAGGGAGTTGGGAACGCCTCGGTGGCCCCTCTTCCTGTTAGTATTCGGTTTGCGGTGTTGTCGGAGGACGACTCCACTGCCGTTACGCCCGTGCCCGCTCCCGTCTCCTCGGTGGAGGCCGGGCCCAAGGAGAGCTCGGGGGGAAAGAGAGGGCTGTTAGTGATAGGGGGCTCCAACGTCCGGCGTGTGGTGGCGCCTTTACTGTCACGGGCCCGCCGGGAGGGAGTTCATGAGCGGGTGTTCTCCAGGTGTATACCAGGAGGTTCGGTGCCCCAGGTGACGAAGGAGTTCGGGGTGTCGGTATCGGGCACGGGTTGCTCCTCGCTGCGGGTGGTGGCCCATGTTGGTACCAATGACGCTTCGAAGCGCGGCTCCGAGGAGGTCTTAAGCTCTTTTAAGGACTTGGCCGCTGAGGTTGCTCGTGTCCGAGAGGAGTCTGGTGCTGATGTGCGGATTTCCATCTGTAGCATTGTTCCTCGGACGGACTGCGGTTCTATGGTTTGGAGCCGAGTGGTCGGGCTGAACCGTAGGCTGTGGGACTTCTGTAGGGGCAATGGAGTGGACTTCGTTGACCTGAGGCCGGTCCTGGACTCATGTAGGGCATCCCTAAACGGTTCTGGTGTGCACTACACTGCCAAGGCTGCGGAGGCGGTAGCGCGTAGGGTGTTTGAGCATTCTAGGGCTTTTTTATGTTAGATTTAAGCAATTGCAATTTTTTAGCAAGCGTTGAGATGCACGCCAATAGTAGATCAGATGGTAGGTTAGGATGTAGGCAGCTTACCGGTACGGGATTAATTGAGAGCACAATAGGGGAAAATGTAAGAAATCCGTGCGGTAACAGAATTATCGAAGGCATGGGGATAAACGATTTTCCATGCAACAATTCCGTAGATAATGCGTGCGACCTTAATAGCGCTATAAACCCGACGTTAAGTAACAGTAGAATACATTCCAAGCGTAGAAATAGTCGACATAGTAGGAAGGATAAGGAGGCAGTAAATAATAATAATAATAATCTTAATAATAATAACAGTAATAATAGCTCAGTAGAGCGCGAGGAATCGTTACGTAGTCATAGCGAGAAATTAAAAATCATTACGGTTAATTGTCGCAGCATTCGCAGGAAGGAGGCCGAATTTGAACATCTTATTCGTAGTCTGCGTGCTGATGTAGTTATAGGCACTGAAAGTTGGCTTACGGCAGACATAGCCAGTCAGGAGATCTTTCCTCGTGACTGTAGCGTCTTCAGAAAAGATCGATGTATCCGGTCGGGAGGTGGAGTCTTTATAGCAGTTAGCAATTAATACGAAAGTTACCCAATACAGATTAACGACGACGAAGTCGAAAGTGTTTGGTGTCGTGTGAAAGGAAGCGACTCAAAAACTATAAATATATGCGCTTTTTATAGACCCCCAAATGCGAGCGTGGAAACTATTCATTCTCTGGAGAAACAAGCGGCGACGCTAAATTCGTCTAATAAAGATAAAGCCATTATAATCGGGGGCGATTACAATCTTCCGTCAATAGATTGGAGGCGTAATTGCTTTTATCCCGGTGGTAGAGAGCGTGAATCGTGCGAGGCGTTACTAGAAACTTTCGGTAAGCACTCATTGTATCAATTAGTTACACGTTACACGTAAACGATTTAACACTGATAACTTCAGCCAATAACTCACTAAACTCGTTAGAAAACCTTCACATTTACAAAAACCGCGATACACTTATGAACACAGACACAGATTTCAACAAGACCCTATACAAATTGACAGATTTAAACGACACACACGCCGAAAAATCTTTCCGCGTTTCGCTTGTTTCTCGGTCGTCTTCTTAATACTTTCCGTTTCAACCTGGCAGTTGGCTTCCAGTCACTGGTGAAACAGGTTCTACCCCTGACGATGCTGACCTTGTGGGCGAAATGCATTGGGTTTTGTAGCCCTCTAGTTGTTTTGGCTAAGGGAGTATTCTACTTTTGATTGATCAAAATGATATAGCTCTTTTAAAAAAGAACCCATTGTCTAGCGATGACAAGTTAGATATTCTAAGAATCCTTTGGAAACCTAAAGCAGACTATCATTTTCCTTCCTGCATCTTTAAAAATCAAAAAAGAAGTTTTCAACACTCATGGCTGGTAAAATATCAATGGTTATGTTATTCTAAATCTGAAAATAGTGCCTATTGTAAGTACTGTACATTTTTTGCGCCAGTGGAAGTCGATAAGTCTAAGGCACAGGCTGTTGGATACTTAGTTTCAAATGGTTTTTCTGACTGGAAACACGCAACTGAAGCATTTAATGGACACGAAAAAACTGCTTATCATACCAGTTCTGTGTTGACTTTTCAAAGATTGCAGGACATTCGTGATCAGAAAGTTACATCTATTGATAAGCAAATAGATAAGGATAAGGCACAAAAAGTTCAACTAAATAGGAAAAGATTAGAACCTATCATTAAAACAGTAATTATTTGTGGAAAACAAGGAATACCTCTTCGAGCCCATCGAGATTATGGTCAGTTTTGTGTTGAAAATGAGCCTGAAGAAAATGAGGGTAACTTTCGGGCAATATTGCGTTCCAGAATTGATGCTGGCGACAAAGAATTAAGAGAACATCTAGAAAACTGTGGTAAAAATGCAACGTTTCTCAGCTGGAACATTCAAAATCAAATTCTGGTAGCATGCAACGACATAATACTGAGGGAAATTGTTGCGAAGGTAAATGCTGCAAAATTTTTCTCAATTCTTGCAGACGAAACCTGTGATATATCGACTACTGAGCAATTTTCATTGTGTGTGCGATACATAGATGAGGATAAAGAAGTGAGTTTGTCAATACGAGAAGATTTTTTACAGTTTGTTCCAGTATCAGATACTTCTGGTCGTGAACTATCAAATACGTTAATTGAATCGGTTAAAAGTGTAGGAATTGATTTAAAATTCTTACGAGGTCAGGGCTATGATGGTGCTGCGTCAATGAGTGGGAAATTCAATGGAGTTCAAACACATATAAGGAAATTGTACCCCCTTGCACTATATGTCCACTGCGCATCACATAGTTTAAATTTAGCAATTGGAAATGCTGTGAAAGTGCAAAAAGTAAAGAATTGCTTGGGTATAGTAGAGCGAATTTATAAGTTTTTCAATACTCCTAAAAGAGGTGAAGTATTAACGAGAAAAATTAATGAACATTGCCCTGAATCAAATAAGAAAAAACTACGACAACTAGCTAATACAAGATGGGTTGAACGGCATGAATCCATAATGGTAATGATTGAACTCTTTGTCGCGATTTATTTTTCTCTTGATGAAATAAGTTCCTGGCAGAACCAAGAAGTTTAATCCGGTGCCCAAATGCTATTAAACTCTATTTATGAGTTTGGTTTTCTTATTTCAGTATATACAGTACAGGCATTTTTTTCCTATACATTAGCATTGTGCAGATTACTGCAAAAAGTTGATAGTGACCTTCACTCAGCACTTAATCATGTGCGTGATGTTGTAGAACAAATAGAAAGTATGCGAACTAATTCAGAAAATGAATTTAGGGCTATATTTCAAAAAGCTTCTGAAAAATCAATATCGATTGGTATTGAAGTAAAGAGGTTAATAAGCTGCAAACGCCGTCAGAGTGAAGATGTTCCATCTGAAACTACGGAGGAATATTACCGAAGGTTTATATTCATTCCCTTCGCAGATCACATGCTAAGCCAGCTGAATGAAAAGTTTTCTAAACATCAGGGCGTACTACTTGAATTTAGCAGTATTCTACCTAAAGGAGAACTTCAAAAACAATCTGAAATCGAGAATTTTTTGAGGCTAGTTGAATTCTACAATACCGATATTCTCTCAACAAATGAGTTTGTCTTAAAGGCAGAATTTATAATGTGGTACAAACGTTTTGATAAGTTGGTATCTACAATAGCCCCACCGAAGAATGCTATAGATGCATTGAATCAGTGTGATAGATTAATTTATCCAAATATTTTCATATTGCTAAAAATATTTGCCACACTTCCTATTACTACGTGCACCAGTGAAAGATCATTTTCGACATTACGAAGGTTGAAGACATATTTGAGGAACGCCATGTCTCAAGACCGTTTAAATGGCTTAGCGCTTTTAAATATATAACGACACATTAAAATAAACCCTCAAGATGTTTTAAACGAATTACAGAAATCAAAGAGAAAAATTGACATTTTAATCTAGAATGAAATATGCATTGAATGATGTAATTAATAATTAAAAATAGTTTGTATTTTTTGTTGAATTTATACCAAGCTTTTCATTATTGCTAACCATGTCAAAATTTTCATTTTTTTCTTTTTTCCTTAAATTTGTGGATTCTTAAAACTGGATATCTCAATCGCATTTCTTGAAAGATGTAATTAATAACTGAAAATAGTTTGTATTTTTTGTCATTAAATTTTTGGGTCCTTAAAACTGCAAATCTCAATCGCATTTCTTGAATGATGTAATTAATAATTGAAAATAGAATGTATTTTTTGTCAAATTTGTACCAAGCTTTTAATTATTGTTAACTATGTCAAAATTTTCCTTTTTTTCTTTTGTCATTAAATTTGTGGGTCCTTAAAACTCCAAATCTCAATCGCATTTCTTTTCTTTAGTGAGTACCCCTTATTCTCTATCCGAGAATCACTACGTTTTTATCCCAAATTAAAACGTAAAGTATTAGATATGTTCGGTGGGATATATTTTCTTATGGCTGAGCCCCCCCCCCAAGAGAAAATCCTGGGTGCGCCCCTGTCCTCAACAGCTACGGTCGAACAGATTGCAATAATAAGGCAGCAATACAAGGAGGCGCGCTCCATAGCCAGAGTAGCAATGCGTAATGCGTTTAACAAATATAAAAAGGTTTTACAGGAAAACTTGAAAGAGAACCCAAAAGCATTTTGGTCTTACGTCAGGGAAGTTCAAGGTAGGGGCCCCACTATTGCGTCACTGCGGTCGGAAACGGGAAACGTAGTTCACGATAGTATGGATAAAGCAAACCTATTAAATCATCACTTCCAGAAAGCTTTTACTCGTGATGACGATGAATGTGAAACCCTTATTCCTATGCGTCAGGGCGATTCGACGGAAGATTTGGTATTTTCGGAAAATGGCATCGCGCTCCAACTTCATTCAATTAAGCCAAATAAATCTCCTGGACCGGAGGAAATTCCCGCGCTTGTAATGAAAGAATTAGCTGCTGAAATCGCGCCGTATTTGAAAATTATATTCGAGAAATCCATTAGAGAAGGAGTAGTTCCTAAAGATTGGAAGGTGGCACATGTTACGCCCATCCATAAGAGTGGCGACAGAGAGAACCCCGAAAATTATAGGCCGATATCCTTAACTTCATTATCGTGCAAGATACTTGAGCACAGTCTTTAGCTCTGTAATGCGCTATTTAGATAGTCATTCATTGCTTAGCGGATGCCAACACGGATTCCGGAGAGGTAGATCATGCGAAACGCAGCTCGGCCTGTTCGTGGACGATTTGTTGCGATGCGGAGAGAAAAATACTCAGGTCAATGCCATATTCATTGATTTCTGGAAGGCGTTCGATAAAGTATCTCATAGGAAATTAATTGCGAAGTTAGGGCAATGTGGTATCAATTCGAAAGTTGTCGGTTGGGTGAGAGACTTCCTCTCGAATAGGGAACAGATAGTTGTCATCGATGGGAAATACTCGTCCCCCGTTAAAGTTGCTTCGGGTGTTCCTCAGGGAAGTGTATTGGGCCCTCTGCTCTTCTATCTATCTATCTATGTAAATTATATGTGCTCGGTTGTTCGTAGTAAAATTAGGCTTTTCGCCGATGACACCGTTCTATATAAAGAAATAAAAAATCAGGAGGACCATCAGTCTCTGCGTGAAGACTTAAGAGCCATTTCAGCGTGGTGCAAAGAATGGCAAATCGAAATTAATTATACTAAATGTGCCGCAGTCACGTTCTGGAAAAGTAAGAACAAAGATTTAGGTTTCGAATATAAAATAGATGAAATGAGTATTCGACAAGCTGAGTATGTAAAATATTTAGGAGTAACCATTTGTCGAGATCATTCGTGGGACATGCACATTCGTCGAGTTATAGGCGCGGCCAACAAGAAACTGGCATTCATAGGTAGAATAGTACGGAACACTACAGAGAAAGTACGCGAAGCATGCTACTTATCACTGGTAAGACCACAAGTGGAATACGCAGCGAGCATATGGGATCCGTACGAGAAGGGACACATAATTCAACTAGAAAGAGTACAGCGCAGAGCAGCCAGATTTGTAAAACAAAAGTACGAACATAAGGAAAGCGTCACCTCTTTATTGAGCGATTTGAACTGGGTATCACTGGAGGACCGTAGATTGCACTCAAGGTTGAAACTTCTAGAGAAATATAGGTCAGAATGTCTAAAAGAGGAGGTAGTGGGAATAATTGTGGCACCGACGTATATAGGTAGAAATGATCGAGACGATAAAATACGTGAGATCGATTGTAGGACGGAGCGTTATCTAGGCTCGTTCTTTCCGAGGACAATAAGAGATCACAATAGGAAATTTCGAATTGCGTTAGACAATCTTTAGGTAGGATTTGGTGCATTGCACCCCCTGCCACCCACCAACTTGGTGAATTGCAGGGTAACTTGTAGATGTAGATAGGACATTTTGAAACAAAATTCGATTCTCAAAAATTGCTCTAAGGATTTCGATTAAAATCCATCCAATCGTGCAGCCTGATGTCACAAATAATACTAACTAAGCCATATGATCCAAAAAAGTTACTATATATAGTCCAGTGGCATTATTTCTGTACAAGAGGCTCAACGCAGGCGTCGGAAGGGATGGCGAACCCAGAGATTTATTAGCGAGAGGTGATAGATGTGAGAGGCATCAGTCGTTTTGGTTCTTTTGCTATGCATTATTAACATAATTGGCCGTGCCAAGCACAAAGAGTTAATTTCGGGCCAAAGAGTATAGTGAAACCAAACGTATATTGGTACATGAGAAAGTTGGTGGAATGTATATTGCGCCGTTTATTTTCGTTGCGTCAAAAGCCTCTCTCTATCACACAATCTGAAGTGCGATGAATTCTTTCGAATAGACCTTCGCTTGCAGGTCGGAAGAACATTTCAAGAAAATCGATGTTCTTCTCCCAGTCGCTCGTTTTTTTACATCCGCCGCCATAACGTCGACATCATTCGAGGTCAAGAGGTCAAACGCAGAGAAGCTGTTTACTTATTACTCGCTCCTAACATATTATACCACGTTAGCACTACACAGGAGATGAACATAAAGCCACGGCTGGTACACGCACATCCCCTTTCTAAATTGTGTGATGACGAAACCGTCAACTCATTTAACATGGAACCGATTGCGTATCTATTATATTAATAGCGTAATAAAATGAGGTTTTTAAGCGAAGGTAACAGCCACCTTAACGTGTGATGCATCAAATTAAACGTCTCGACCTGCAGGTTGGCAAAAAATGATAAAATTGAAATCGGTCATACCGTTGGAGAGATATTAAGTTTTTTTTTGACAGGTTACCCTCTGCTCGACGTAGTAGGAAATAACGTGGCCCCTAGCGGACAGTAGTAAAAGTCGCTGAGTTTCTTGGTAATGTGTTTATTTCAAGTTTAAAAAAGGCTTGCTACCCTGATTTGTGTCAAGATAAAACTGACATTAATTTGTTATAAACGTTTTCAAATAGAAATTATCGGGACATAGTAAGTATGATAATGAATTATTGTTTTTAATGCACATGTCACATTAATATTTCCTTTTTATTTTGTTCCAAGTGTAAATAAGATATTTCCTTTTTATTTTGTTTCCAAAATGATACTTTTTCGTTAGGAACATTTTCAAATTGAAATTATCGGGACATAGTAAGTACGATAATGAATTACAACTGTTTTTAATGCACATTCCACATTAATATTTCCTTTTTATTTTGTGTCAAGTGTAAACAAGGTATTTCCTTTTTATTTTGTTCCAAGTGTAAACAATACAGGCATACCTCGCGATACGCTTTCTTCGGTTTTACGCTCATTACACTGTCTGACTCGACCTCTCGATTCGCTCGCTTGATTCGGACATACGCTCTTACAAAACCCGGAGAACGAAGAGCCTTTATCTGCCCATTCAACGCGAGCAATGAAAAACAACTTTGTTTCACTTTATACGAACTACTTTTATAAATTGTTTCCATATTCATTTCATGTGTACAAGACCCATTTTTAGGAACATATCTGTCGTGCTTACCGGTGATTTTAATCCATTTAGGAACGTATATCTTTTTTATAGCATTGCTCTTATGTAAAAATGTGTGTCGCAATACTCTGATTCGCGATACGCTCTGGTGTTTTGGAACGCAACCCGAGCGTATTGCGAGATATACCTGTATATTTCCTTTTTATTTTGTTTCCATACTGACATTTTCAAATTGAAATGATCGGGAAATAGTAAGTATGATAATCAATTATATCTATATATTAATAGCGTAAAAATGAGATTTTTAAAGCGAAAGTAACAGCCACCTTAACGTTCGATGCATCAAATTAAACGTCTCGACCGCAGATTTGCAGGAAAATTATAAAATTGAAATCGCTCATACCATTGGCGAGATATTGAGGTTATTTTTGACCGACTAAGGTCTGCTCGACGTATTTGTAGTGGTTGATGTTAAGGTTACATTAGATGCTGTAGGAAATAATGTGGCACTCCAAGCGCACATTAGTAAAAGAAAATAATAGCAGTCGCTGACCTTCACAGTAATGTGGCAGAAGGCTAACTACCAATACAATATTTAATCTAATTAACCAGTCGATTTATCGACGGGCAACTGCTAGTATATTATTATAATACTAGCGTAATTTCCCGTCAAATATGACGGGTATGCGTGGATTATGTATTCAAGTTAAGGCATTTCCCATTCTTCCTCCTTTTTTCTCTTTCTTCATCTCATTCTCCTCCTCCCATTCTCCATCGCTTTCTTCAAAATAAATTTGTTTTATTTTAGCAATTTTGATCTATGTATCTGAATTAGGAACCCTCATTAACACAATATCAGTGAATAATGGAATATTAATTTATGTTCCTTACAGTCGTATTACCTATCGTTATTAATGTATTTTTTTAAACTTCAAAGTAAATGTCTAAATGTGAATATGTGGACAGATGCGAAGAGTCATTATAATCCCAGTTAATCATACGCAATTACACAAACCAGCAAATCACCTGGACGACGACTGATATTCACGCAAAAACACGCCAAATTTTCGCGCTAAAAACTAATTTGTGGACCAATTCGGTGCGCATTCGAAAATCGATGGCAAGAAAACAAAATGCCATTCCTTTAGCCGTTAGTTGTTTCAAGTCTCCAATTCCTTAGATGATTCTAAGTAATTTTAATACGCAACTGATTAATCCGCAATACTCATCTCCGTATTAATCAAGCGGAGAAAATAAATGCTCTTAGAAACGAACCAGCGACTGTAGCGTAGACGGCAGGCAGTCCAAAATTTAAAAGTGGCGTTGCCAAGTAATTTCAGAAAGTTTGATTATAAAAAAATGAATAGTTTTTGAGTTATAAGCGGTTTTTTCATTCTTCCATTTAATTCCATAGAGCAGTTGTGGCAAACATCTCTGGCAACTGGTGAATCGCTCAAGATTCCTCAAGAAGGAGCTGAGGGAGAACGTGGAGAAATACGTAAAGCCGAGTGCGTACAACTATGCCCAACCTGAAAACATAGTTCTCAGCATGGTATCGGACGAACGTCCACACATCAGGCAGCTGGGTCCTCGACGCACTTGGAAGGCCAGTGAAGTGAAGCCGAAAAAAAGGTATTCCACTCTTCAAAGCTACACCTCGCGGGGAATTCTGGGTAATTTCGGTACAGAATCGCCGGAATTAGCAACAAACTACACATTTAACATTCAATTATGCTCTTTCTGGACGATTTTCGAACTTTGTGGCACTTGGGGCACCTCAAGATGTCGACCCATTCGATGATAATTTATTATGCGTGTTTCTGGTCGCAATCGACATCTTTTCCACATAGTCGCATTTAAAAAAAATGTGTTTTTCGATCACCTCTGAGTAAATCCTTACCTAAATACAAACAGTACGTAGTTTAACTCAAATTAAGCGACATCAATTAATAATTAATTGTAGCTGTAAATGTAATTAATTAAATATAGTTATATTTACGTTAATTTCTTCGCCGTTGATAGTCCATTTCCTTTTACTTAATAATCACTTTGTACGCGCGGAAAGAAATTAAAAGTTGCCTATGGAAATCCACAATATTTTTGATTTGTTCCCTCATCGTGCGTTTTATTTTCCATTTTGCAAAAACGACGGAACGTTAAGGATATGTTCATCTGATTTAGCAATTCATACGAAATAGGGTCTCTTCCGAAACAAATACATACATATAAAACAGAACAGAATTTGTCTCACAGTCAGTGGTTACATCTATTAACAAAAATTGGTTTGTGGCAACAATACTTCCACAATGTGTCAATTTGGATTTCTCCATTAGTCACTGGACTTTAAATGTTCTATTTACCTTTGTAATATCATTCAAATATTTAATAATTTTTCTTTTTAATATATGACGTTTAAAACGAATTTTCACGAAACAATGTGATTGGTCTAATTTGGACCAATGGATGAGCGACGTGCGTTGATATTGCGACGTCTGTAATACACATTAAAGATTATGGACGTGCAGAAGCATAGGCGGGACAAGGGCTAGACTCTCTCTGGGGTAAAATATTCCGGAGGTAAAATAGTCCCCCAATCGGATCTCCGGGTGGGGACTACCCTAGGAGATGCACAGAGGAAATGTAACATTAATAAGAAAGCAAGTAGTGAGAAATTAAGAATAGGCACATGGAATGTTAGGACTATGAATTTAAGGGGTAAACTAGAGAACTTAAAAAGGGAAATGAAAAGAAATAATGTAGGTATAGTAGGTCTTAGTGAAGTTCGTTGGGAAGGAGAAGGCGAGATAAATTCAGACGAATTTAAGATTATTTACTCGGGAGGAGAGAAAAAGGAAAGGGGAGTGGGGATTATAATGAGAAAAGAGATAGCTGAAAGAATTAGCAAGGTAGTGACAGTTAATGATAGATTAATAGCCGTAAAACTTCAGATGGAGCCAGTGGAAATCCTTATAATTCAAGTGTATATGCCAACAACTAATGCTGGCGATGACGAAGTAGATGAAATGTATGAACAGATTATGGAGATATTGAAGGAGGGAAAAGGAAGGATCACCACCATAGTAATGGGAGACTGGAACAGTGTAGTCGGAGAGGGACAGGAAGATAACATAGTGGGAAAATATGGACTAGGGAAGAGAAATGAAAGAGGGGAGAAACTTGTGGAATTCTGCCATAGAAATAGATTGATTGTAACTAATACATGGTTTAAGCATCACCAGCGGAGACTTTACACATAGAGAAGCCCAGGAGACCAGAGACGATACCAGATAGATTACATACTAGTCAATGAAAGATTTAGAAATAGCATTAAAAATGTGAAAACACTACCGGGGGCAGATATCGATTCCGACCACAACCTTTTGGTGGCAAATACACAATGTAGACTGAAGAGCGTTAAGAGAAACATAAGAGTTAACAAGAAATGGAACTTAGAGGAACTCCTTAAAAACAAAGAGGCTATCATGACTGAGCTGGAGGAAAGGTTGGGGGAGAGAGCTGAAGAAAATAGGAAGAATGTAGATGAGGAGTGGAGATACATCCATAGCAACATTAAAGATGTAATGGAAAAGAAGGTAGGAAAGATAACGGGTGAAAGAAACAAAAATCCCTGGATCACAGCAGCCATGCTGCAAACAATGGAAGAGCGGAGAAAGTGGAAGAACATAAACACTGAAGAAGGCCAAAGAAAGTACAAGGAGTTAAATAATGCTTTAAGAAGGGAAACAGATAAAGCCAGAGAACAGTGGATAAATGAGAAATGCGAGGAGATTGTCGAGTGTGAAAGAATTTGTAGAACAGACCTCATGTATAGCAAAGCAAGGGAACTATTCAAGAAAAAGGCAAGAAAGATAGGACGTAAAGGAATCATGAACAAAAGTGGTAAAATAGTATCGGAGCCAGACAATGTAAAGAATAGAAAGATCTGATGCTTTCCTGGCGAATCGATGAGGTGAAGAGTTCCCGGGTTTCCAGCTGGAAACTCGGGAACTCTTCACCTCAATGTAAAGAATGTCTGGAAAGAATACATTGAGGTGCTGTATGACAAAGAAGGAAAGCCAAGAAATATTGAATAAAATGAAAAAGAGGGTGTGGAAAAATATCAGCTTGGACCAAGTATTCTCGAGTCTGAAGTTAAAAGAGCAATTGATGACATGAAACGAAGGAAGGCTGTTGGGAGTGATGATATACCAGTGGACGTTCTTAAGGTTTTGGGGTCAAAAGCAGTTAAGCAACTAACAAAATTTTTTAACCAAGTATATGATACTGGCATATGGCCTGAAGATTTTTTAGATGTTGTTATGGTACCACTGCAGAAAAAGAACAATGCAAAATGTTGTAAGGATTACAGAACTATTAGTTTAATTTCTCATACAGCTCAAGTTTTAACCAGAATAATAACCAAAAGAATTGAATGTAAAATAGAAAAGGAGCTGCAAGATAATCAGTTAGGTTTCAGAAGAGGAAGAGGGACTAGAGATGCTATAGGATGTATGAGGATGATGATAGAAAGAGCGCTAGAAGACAATAAAGGTTATGTATTTTTGTTTTGTAGATTGGGAGAAAGCTTTTGACCAAGTGAAATGGGTTAAACGCTGGGTATTTTAAACAAAATAGGAATAGATTGGAAAGATAAAAGACTGCTTAAAAACCTTTACTTTGATCAAAAGATTAGAGTCAGGGTTGAAGGAGAAGAAACAAAGTACTTCAATAGGGAGGGGAGTGAGGCAGGGATGTCCTATTTCACCAGCGATATTTAATATTTATGCAGAAACAATAATAGAAGAAGCTTTAATGGAAGAGAAAGGATTTAAGATAGGAGGTGAAAGTATTACCACCATTAAATATGCAGATGATCAAGGATTAATAGCAGAAGACGAGAAAGAGCTTCAGAGGATGACAGACAGACTAGTGGAGGTTGGCCAACAGTATGGAATGAAGATTAATACAGAAAAAACGAAAGTCATGGTGGTTTCAAAGGAACATAAAGAATTAAATATAATGGTAAATGGCCAAAAATTGGAACAAGTAAGTAGTTTCAAATATCTTGGCAGTATTTTAGCGCAGGATGGAAGTAGTACACAGGACATCAGAAGTAGGATTGCAATGGCAAAAGCAGCATTTAACGAGAAGAAGGAGCTTCTCACAAGCAAGAAAATAAATTTAGAAACAAGGAAGAAAATAGCAAAATGCTACATATGGAGCATAGCTCCTTATGGTGCAGAGATGTGGACGGTAAGGAGAAAGGAGGAACAATATTTAGAAAGTTCTGAGATGTGGGTATGGAGGAGAATGATGAAAGTGAAATGGACAGAGAGGACGAGAAATGAAGAAGTATTAGAAATGGTGGGAGAAGAAAGGATGCTAATAAAAACAATCGGGAAAAGAAAACCAAATTGGATAGGGCACATATTGAGAATACAGTGCTTACAAAGGACGATCTTAGAAGGAAAAATTAGTGGAAGAAGAGGAAGAGGGAGAAAAAGAATAGGAATATTAGATAATATAAAGCAGGGATATAATACTTATAGAGGTATAAAAGAGGCTTCTAAGGAGAGAGAGAAATGGAGGCAGCGATTCAGTTAAAACCTGTCTTCGGACAGAAGCATGATGATGATGATATGTTTGCGAAAGGTGTTTCAGTTTCTTTATCAATTACAAATTCGCTGAAAAGGATAAACGGGTGGAATTAATTTGGAACAAAAATTACGCGGCTAAAAGACAGCTTCTTATCAGAAGGATGTCCTCGAACTTAAATAGGCATAATTTATAACTCCATCATAATAAGTTTTATTAAAAATGATACTCTTTATCTTGCTCGCCATTCGTTTTAAATCGCATCGAGTAAGGAAGCAAATGATGCGTTTTATCTAATATAGGTTTAGACAAAAAAATGACCCGTAAAATAATTATGGACAACAACATGACTGAACCATCGATGCAATTAAATTAAATAAATTGCCGCAATTCATTTATAAATAAAAGGTGCTAAGTGAAAGAAGAGCGGACGAATATGTAATGTAAGCGCTTTCCGTAACAACAGCTGACCAAACGGACGTCAGGGAGTCTTCTCTCGGCAACGAGATGTGCCCCGCGTCAGACAAAGGTCGTGCCGCGGTGCGAGCGACCTTTGGAACAAAACACTATCTTAATGCGCTCGAAGATGCGCACGGCTTACAAGTTGCCACGGTTGGAAATGCGCATCGGGAAAAGCTAGAGGAAGCGTCCTCTCTCTTCTCTCTGACCGCAAAACAAGATTAATAATATAAGGGGCCAACCTCCTCTATCTCTAGTACATATGTTCTACGAAAACTACTCATTCGCAAACGCGCGACTCTTTAAACGAGGTTATTTCAACACCCAAGAAACCTAATACAGGCAGCGTTATAAAGATATATGGGTTCCCGAATTTTCATCCAAAATTTAGCTGAAATATTTTACCACCGCATTTATTAAGTAAAGAACATTAAAACCTTGAATTAACGCTGAGAAACGTCTTAAGGATGAATAAATACTCATTTAAAAAATAATTTCTCGTATTAAATCATATTTAACGCTTACTATCGTTGATGAATTGTTATGGGGCAGAAGAAAAATTAATCGCAGGAGGAATAGAGACTTATCAGAGGATTTTGAAAGGGATTTAAGCGGAAGATTCCAAAAGAAGACTTAGGAGCTGATTATGGTTGTGATTTGGGAGTTGTTAGAGGAGCTGCCGTTTTTAGATATTTTCAGTCATTATGAATAAAAAGTTTCATTCAAATTGTTTAAATATAAGAACCGCAGTACTGTAGCCGTTCATATCGTCCCGATCACTCCTACAGCTGTATTGGATATAGACCCAGCCAAGATCATTTTTTTTGGCTCTATACCATACTGACAGTACCGCTGCCTACTGCCAGACACCGATGATAGTTTTTTTATTATAAAACCTCCATTCGCGGGGTTGGAACAACGGAACCTTGTAATAGGAAGCCGACACGCTAACCACTGCACCACCAGTGCAAATAGGAATCCTTAATTAATTGTTTTAATATCTGCCTTAGAGTCTTACACATATGCACGTGTATAAGGTTTTATAATAAAAATGGTCAGTTTGAATGTACGCTGTCAACAGACAAAACCGCTCACGCGGTTGACTACTGCATGTGAATGATAAGAAGGCTGACCACCGACTGACAAGATTAAACAAGTTTAAATAGTGACTGACGAGAAGCGCCCCGATAGCACTTCGCTGCCGCCAGTCTGAATCAACCTTCATTGCAACAATGCACGCATGCATGCTTTAAATATTGCAATCATTTAAAGTGTATGATTAGATTGAGAAATCAAATCATGATATTCATGTGAAGGAAACAAATTTATTTTCTATCAACCGAACACTAAAAAAACTTAAATTTTTTGTTCACTCACGAGCCACTGGAAATCGTCTCGCGGGCCGAACGTGGTTCGCGGGCCGCTAATTGAATAGTCCTGCCGTAGAAAGTGTTCGAGGTTAAGACTCGTAGAGAAATACAGGTCAGAATGACTAGCAAATGATGTATTGGGAGTAACTGAGACTCCAACGTGCATAGGCAGAAACGATCATGGCGATAAAATACGCGAGATCGATTGTAGGACGGAGCGTTACAGAGGCTCCTTTTACCCTAGAAAAATACGAGACCGTAACAGGAAAGACAAATTTGCGCGTGAAAACTGTTAGGTTGGCCTCAGTGCATTTCATGCCCTGCCACCCACCAGATTGGCGAGTGACACGTAGATGTATGTAGATAGTGATTCCAACATCGAGTACCGGCTGCTACCCGGGTAATTTTGTTCGAGTACTCGATTGTTATTGCAAAATTAAAATTACAAATATACCATTATTGTCGATAGATTACAGGTACAATTATAGTACTTAAAGTAACGATTTTTTTTTTAATTTAAATAAATTACTTTAAAGACTAAGTTGAAGGAGGGACGTGTAAATGACGCCACTACGATTTTCACCTTCGCGGCACAGAAGGCTTCAACAGATGTGAATCTTCTGATGACGATGAAGACCAGCAAGATTTGAGTGATAACGAAACACGATGAAATGCCCGAATTTCGTCCGGATCACAAGAATGCATTAGATGAGATGAGAAGAATTATTAAGGTTTTTTAGTAAATCATCCGTTCGTACAGAAATATTACTTAAGTATGTCAGAGAGAAGGAAGGAAAACAGCATCGATTGCTTTCAGATATCAAAACTCGTTGGAGTAGTCTAGTGACAGCCATAGTTCGATTTTTTGAACTTATTGACTCGATAAATCTTCCTTTGAAAAAGATGAGATCTGCGCTTTATAGAGAAGATCGCATTACCTCCTTAAAGGAAATCGTAATGGTGATAGAACCAGTCAACCTTGCGGTATCTGAATTGAGCAAACAATGCTCGAATATGTTGACAGCTGAGGCCACTTGGACCTATGTGTATGTATTCCATGAGCTAAAATCAGTCAAAACTCCTCTGGCTCTGGAATTCCAAATGTAATCGAAAATTAAAATTGAACAACGAAGGAACACGGATTTTATATCATTATTGATGTTTTTGCATCATGAAGTGTATCCAAAAGCCAGCGAGTTTTTTACTTATTCCACAGAACCTGGAATCAAGACCACTGCCATAAAATATAAGCGAAGGAAATTCTCCAAAGCCAGTCAAACTGATAAAACCCGGTTAAAAGGCCGGATAAAAACAGATGAACCCGGATAAAAACCCAATACGTATTTCGGCTACAAAGTAACCATCATCAGGGGTTAAAAAAGGGGGAAGGGGGACTTGAGAGAGGGCGACTGAAACCAAGACCAGTGGCACGCTCTCAAGTTTGACTGGCTTTGGAGAATTTCCTTCGCTTATATTTTATATATTTGCCAGTGTAGCTCGCTCTCTTTTACTTAACCACTGCCATAGCTCTAATTAATCGGCTTTATCCAAGCGATATTAAGGTTTCAGTAAGTTCTGACGACGTTGACGACCATGAAGAATAAAAAAGAATGAGTACTTGAAATTGCAGAAATGCATTGCATCATTCACCACGCCAAAGGAAAAAAAATCTCAGCAGTTAAGTATAGAGAAAGGGCGACACTTCCGCCATCTACTGTGACGTTACCTTTTCTGACCTTTTCCCAAATTCTTTCTCGAGCGTTATTCGCAAAACATCTCCACCGTCGCCTTTGGTTTTCTCGAGAACACCGTCGCGAGACAACATTCGTTAATCTAGCTCCAGAAAGGCTAGTCTTGCAAATCATCCCTCAGGACTACAAAAGAGTTTCCCTCCGACCAAAGTGGCTTCGTAAGACAAAATAGATCGATTCTATCACCAAGATGAATAGTAAATCCGGAAAAGTGACCTCCATAGTGGAGATAAAACCAGTAAATTTATGGAAAACATCACTTGGACTCTCCCACAATTGACACTAGTATAGCCGTAAAGTCCGCGCGGCAGCCTCTATAATCCCGAGTTCTGTGAGGGCGACCAGGACCACTCGAGATGCCAATAAACCCTCTGGACAAGGGCCACAGAGGTCCCCTTCGCAGTCAAAAGCAGCGCGTGGCAATCTCACCCTCCAGGCACTCATAAATCCCTTTTTATGAAGCACCCTTTTCCCGTATCCATCGCTCTCCCTACGTTTCGTCACGGCCGCCCACGTATTTTGGCG
Source organism: Tanypteryx hageni (assembly GCA_028673005.1). Classification (NCBI taxonomy): domain Eukaryota; kingdom Metazoa; phylum Arthropoda; class Insecta; order Odonata; family Petaluridae; genus Tanypteryx; species Tanypteryx hageni. The sequence goes on from CM054114.1 coordinate 6,503,597, forward strand.
AACAATCCGTATCGAATTAGAATTTCCGCTCAACTTCATCAATGTGCGATTTAAAATAAGATAAAAAATGCTCCTTGTGCCCTCGCTTGAATGGGTTTTCGAAGTGGAAGTGAGTACGCCGTTATCTTCATCAAAGATCTCGGTTTGTTGGCCGAGGAACACCAGAAGGGACCATCCTAACACTGTAAGGGCCATTCTAACACTGCGAGGGAAATTCTAACATTGAGAGAGCCATTCTAACACTCCGAAAACCTTCCAGACACTGCAAGGGCCTTCCAAACACTGCAAGGGCCTTCCAAACACTGCGAGGCCTTCCAAACACTGCGAGGGTCATTCCAAACACTGCGAGGCTTTCCATACACTGCGAGGCCTTCCATACACTGCGAGGCCTTCCATACACTGCGAAGGCCTTCCATACACTGCGAAGGCCTTCCATACACTGCGAGGGCCTTCCATACACTGCGAGGCCTTCCATACACTGCGAGGCCTTCCATACACTGCGAGGGCCTTCCATACACTGCGAGGGCCTTCCAAACACTGCGAGGGCCTTCCAAACACTGCGAGGGCCATTCCAAACACTGCGAGGGCCATTCCAAACACTGCGAGGGCCATTCCAAACACTGCGAGGGCCATTCCAAACACTGCGAGGGCCATTCCAAACACTGCGAGGCCTTCCATACACTGCGAGGGCCATTCCAAACACTGCGAGGCCTTCCATACACTGTGAGGGCCATTCCAAGCACTGCGAGGGCCTTCCATACACTGCGAGGGCCTTCCATACACTGCGAGAGCCTTCCATACACTGCGAGGGACTTCCATACACTGCGAGTACCTTCCAAATCTACCTCTAAGGCCTTCCAAATCTACCTCTAAGGCCTTCCATATCTGCCTTTAGGGCCCGCAGCTTACGTAAAAGCGCGAGACGAGAATCTGAGCAGAAATTTTTTTATGTTGGCATCCCCGCAAAATCCACATTCTAAGTACAAATGTAACCTAGATAGAACGAATACGACAAATAACGAGAAATTCAAAATAGCGAGCGAAAACACCGTAACCGTCAATTTCTTAATATTAGGCATACGAAATTTAACTTTCGGATATAAATACTCGTTAGAAATAGTATTTTTATTAAATTTATATATTATCATTATATCGAGGCTTCACTGTGGTTCGAATTTCCTCGTACACAGAACCAAGGTGCTCGGCCTGTCGATCTTAACGACCCGGTCAGAATCACCTGGCCCTCCCATACGCGAAAGCTTCACACCTTTAGCTTCAGTAGTTTGTCTAGAACACCATTTCAAACATAAATATTTAACGAATTTGAAGTCACCTAGCGGAAAATCTATGAACTACTTGGAATATGCAATTGGTTAAAAATTGACGGACTGATATGAGCTAGCAAATTCGAAAACAATTTCCCAAATACCTCTTAAAATAAAAAGTTGACTGTCCACAGACAGACGGATAAAATGGAAGGGGGAGGGGAGAAATGGAAGGGGAGATATAGAAGGGGGAGGGGAGAGATCGAAGGGGGGATATGGGAGGGGAGATATGGGAGGGGGAGATATGGGAGGGGGAGATATGGGAGGGGGAGATATGGGAGGGGGAGAGATGGGAGGGGGATGGGAGAGATGGGAGGGGGATGGGAGAGATGGAAGGAGGAAGTGAGAGATGGAAGGGGGAGGGGACAGATAAGAGGGGGAGGGGACAGATAAGAGGAGGAGGGGAGAGATGGGAGGAGGGGATAGATATGAAAGGGGAAGGGGAGAGATGAGAGGGGGAGGGGAGAGATGAGAGGGGGAGGGGAGAGATGGGAGGGGGAGGGGAGAGATGGAAGGGGGAGGGGAGAAATGGAAGGGGCAGGGGAGAAATGGAAGGGGCAGGGGAGAAAAGGAAGGGGGAGGGGAGACATATAAGGGGGATGGAAGAGATGGAAGGGGGAGGGGAGAAATGGAAGGGGGATGGAAAAAATGGAAGGGGGATGGAAAAAATGGAAGGGGGAGGGGAGAGATGGAAGGGGACGGGATACGGGTGAACGGATAGAGCGCATACTTGGGCACCGTAATTTATTGAAATTAATTACTTTTTGTCCCGACAAGTTATGATGCGATAATAACAACCGGGCTGCTCAACGCGAAATCAAATTTAAAGCGCAATCGACACAAATAGCGCGATTCGAGATTTATGGGAACACGAAATAAAGTCTGGCACAAACGAATGATGCATGGCCGACATTTGATAAAATGCAATTTCTAACTCGAAAACGCGAGGACGAAATTTGTTTGAAACCGAGATCGTTTCGAAAGATCGAAGCATAAAAAGAGCTTTCGCCGTATGATGGATGTCGTCAGAATGACACCAAATGCGTCGCGGAAACGTCCATAAACGAATTGTTGCATTCATAACGGGACTAATCACTCGGCGGATATTCCGAAAAGGCATTATAATCTCCGTTTATTGGCTGCAACGAGCACATACACGCAGCGGGAGGAAAGGGGGGGGGGGAGAACGGAGGAGTTAAGAGATCAAAAGAGGTAATAGGGGAGGAATAGGTGGTGGAGGGAGGGAGAGAGACAGTGGGGGGGGAAGTAGACACAGTGGGGTGTAGGGAGATAGTTGGGGAGAGGGAGATAGTGGGGGGAGGGAGATACAGTGGGGGGGAGATAGCGGATAGTGGGGGGGGGGAGATAGTGTGAGGGAGAAGGACATTGTGGGGAGAGGAGAATACAGTGGGGGAGAGGGAGATACAGTGGGGGAGAGGGAGATACAGTGGGGGAGAGGGAGATACAGTGGGGGGAGGGAGATACAGTGGGGGGAGGGAGACACAGTGGGGGGAGGGAGATACAGTGGGGAAAGGGAGATACAGTGGGGAGGGAGATAAAGTGGGGGAGGGAGATACAGTGGGGGGAGGGAGATACAGTAAGCCGAGGGAGATATAGTGGGTGGGGAGGGAGATAGTAGGGGGAAGGGAGATACAGTGTGGGAGAGGGAGATACAGTTGGGTGGGAGGGAGATACAGTGGGAGGGAGGGAGATACAGTGGGAGGGAGGGAGAAACAGTGGGGGGAGGGAGATACAGTGGGGGGAGGGAGATACAGTTGGGGGAGGGAGATACAGTGAGGAAGAGGGAGATACAGTGGGGGAGAGGGAGAGAGTGGGGGGGGGGGGAGATAGTATCCGCCTATAGGTATAAATGTTATTATATCATAAATAAGAAGCAGCTATATAGTATAGTGTTTCTCAGGCCCAAATTCGCATATGCGGCCACCAGCAAAGTCCCGGTGGCCGCACTATTAAATTTGGGGTAAAAGTAATATTTGGTCTTTGAAAAAAAATATCAAATTGTATATCGATATATAATAACAATATGTTCACTATATTATTAATGAAGTTCTACACTAGTCATTGTCATTGAAAATAACACGGGAAATACATACTGAAATCAAAATTAGTGAGAATACACGTAAGAATGCGCGAAAACAAATATATTTACAGTTATGGCAACTTGTTAAAAGGAAAATGAACTACAATTCAGAGACCTTGGATCCTTCGTCGACCCGGGACGGCGGAAGCAAGTAAAATTGAAAACAAACTTCCTACCACTAGTCGCTTACACCATGGCGGACTAAAAGAAGACAGGCGCAATTCATATCACATCTAGGCTTTCCTTCTTTTTTAGTTAAATATAAATTATAAGAAATTGTGACATTTCAACTGCGTATTAATCATTTCACATTGAAAATTTTGTCGGTGGCCGCATAAAAATGTTCCGGTGGCTGCAGTTGAGAAACCCTTGTATCGATATATACAAGTAAAGGGTACTTGCATTCCACAAGCATTTCAGATCACTTTGTTTATTTTAGCGAGGTGGGCGATGCGCGCTTGTTGTTCCGCAACTACCCACTAAGGATTACGACTCAAAGGCGCGATGACGTCACTAGCCATAAGTTCTCAATCGTGCCAAATAACAAGTCTCTCGCTCATATGTAAGTGGCTAAACATTATTATTCTCCTACATATTATATTACAATTTTATAAATTATTTATTATTATGACTATTTATAATAAGACTATACAGAGAGAGTCCGCTGGATTGCGTCACGCGCTTCCATCGTCCTTGCCACGTCGTCCGATGATGCACTCTCCTGCTCCTTCCACCATTCGGCCCCATCCTGGCCCCCACCACCTCTCTCCTTCCCGCCCAACTGCCCCTCTCCTGCCACCTCAATCGCCCCTCTCCTATCCCCCCCCACGCTTATCCTCAACCAACCCAATCGCCCCCGTCAACTGCGACGCTGAAGGAGCTCCGTTTGATCACGTGCTTCGAGGTCACGCTTTGATAACGTCACCTGGCCGACGGAACGGGAGAGCGGAGATAAACAATTGAAGGGTGGAATGCGACAAAGAAGCCGAAATCCACATCAGCGTGTACGACCCCTCGCTCGCCTCTTGCGTGCGTCGCGGGAGCCGTGTCTGGGAGGGGAGGGGGAGAATAAGGAGTGTGAAGGGGTGATGAAGGGAGTGAAAGGAAGGAAGGGGACACCGCTAGTTGCATCGCGTGGCTCCTTTGCGTTCTTAAGGCACGTTCCCACTATATATTTCATGTATATGACAAATCCAAACATAGACAAGTATGAGACGTCCTAGATTTGTATACGGTTTAGTATATACAAATCTAATACAGGTATTACACAAGTATAGATTTTTTAAAATTGAAAACACTATTTTAAATCACGCATGAACTCAACACTAGTGCATGTAAACAATGTAGAGTGACAATGCCAGATGATTTAGATTCCACAGTGCCCGAGTTGGCGGATAAATAAACAAACATAAATAAACAAGTTTCCTATTCGGCGCGAAAGCTTCAGATTTGCATAATAGTTGTCTCATACTGTATAGAACATGAAGAAATCATATACAAATCCTATACTATTCTAGATTTCTATTTATACATGTATAAGATTTGTATTTATCATACATGTATATAGTGCGAACGGACCTTGAGACACAACAAAGGGAGGGGGGGGGGCGCAGTTGGGGAGGTCGAGCTTCGGCCGATCCCTCGGACATCCCAAACGAAAGAGTATTCGAATCTGCAAATATCGACTAATCGAATCATGAACGACGGCTCACGGATGAAACCTTTTTAAGACTCAAATATGAAAGGAAAGCGACATTTGCATCGTTTCCGACAATTTCGCTTCCCGTACAAAGCTCCACGACAAATGTTGAACGTGGTCCCTGGGATTTCATTTTCGTTTCGTTTCGTCGAAGGACAGAAGGGAAAGGAGAGCCATTGCCGACAGAGATAGCGACGATGCCAATTGACGAGAGAAGGCGTTCGAAAAACAAATGAACGAAGTGAATGCAATAACGACTACGCAACGTTTGTGCAACATGGATTACAAAAGAATTTTACTGAAAGGAAAAGGCGAAGTGGGGAAAGGGGCATGATCGGCCTCCAGCACAAAAGCTGCTTCTCCGGGAGCTCACACACATTCCGAGCGCTAGAATGCAACGCTAGGCAACGTGAGGCGTAGGAGAAGCGTCTAGTGGGAGGGGAAAGTAGGCACGTTTCCCATGATGCACGCGCACGAGAGGGTGAGGGAACCTATCTTCCGGTAAGGCAGAGGTCATATGCATGTCTGCGAGGCGAAGGACCTTAAGGGAATCACTGCGCATGCGCGAGTCGTCTTCGCTAAGGCTGTGCTTCGGCAGTCCCACAACAAAACAGTGTCGTCTGCGATTATGGCGTCATCCCATTCCACTTATGCGCGTTGAGATATTCAAGTTCATGATGCAATCACAATGATACGAACTTGGAAATGCTGCCACTTAAAAAGAGATGGCCTATATTATTCTATTGCGGTTGAATGGGAAACAAATGCGCCTTCGAATATTGCGGCAATTTACGATACCGCGCATGCTAAGAACACCTACGTAGATTGCGCGATGCAAACTCTCGTTGCATAAACCTTTTTATTTATCTAACTCATGGAACGTTCACTGAGAATCACGTTTCTGAAGACGCTCATCGCTGAACACACTGCCATCACAAAATAGAAATCAATACAAAATTACACGAATTAGCTCTCTAATCTATGAAACATATTCCTCAGAATCATTTCAATTCGGCCGATTATTGTGAACGGTTAATGGCATCGAGAGAATTTATCTAACCTCGAAAATTCAACGATCTCGGGGAAAAGTGCGAACTAAACATTTGAAAATCGAATGAGAAGTTCGCGAGGGTGACACGGTATTTGTGTACCCACATTCGTGTTGCGCTCCTTACGCACAAGCGTTGAGAGAAAGTGAAGGTGCTATAACAACACCAGAAGCGGTTCCATTGAGTACAAAGGGATTAGCGACTAAATAAAAAATTAGATATATATACAAGGTTACAGATGTAAAAAGTTACTTAAAGGATATAATTTGAACTGAGGAATGAAATGCTCTTTGCCGTGCGATAATACATTTTGGTCCCTACGGCAAAGAGAGGCAATAGAACTTTCCAGAGATATCGGTGAATATTTCAGATCATTAATATTCATTACTACGAACTGCTATTTTACAAACGAATCGTTTCGTGAAGAAAACGTAGTCATTTGAGTTTTAGGTCCCAATACCGACAAGTCCGCCAAAGTGAACTTGGCGTCGGTGGTGGTGGTGGAAGGCGTGGTGGTGGTGGCGGTGAAAGGCGTGGTGGTGGTGGCGGTGAAAGGCGTGGTGGTGGAAGGCGTGGTGGCGGTGGAAGGCGTGGTGGAGGCGGCGGTGTGGAGAGTGTTGTAGAGAGGGTGTGGAGGGAGTTAAACCTACCGAACGGAGTGGCGAGAAACATACAATCTTTACACATCGATAACATGGTCTAGGAAAATTGTTCGAAAATCAATTCACAGAAAGAATATAAGTTGTTAAGGCAAATATATCTTAAATTGTTCAACCCAGCGTTCAGACCACAGAGTGGGGAAAAAGAATATGGAAATGGTGGATGCAACATAAATTACTATTGCCTAAAGCAGGGGTGGACAACCCCGTCGCCAATCGCCACAAGTGGCGAATTGGCTATGAAAGTGTGGCGAATAAGTGTTTTCCATATTTTACTTCCTGCAATAACTTTTCTTGAAGACTTGTGCTGGTTGCAACGTGACAATTCTTGCATATTATTGGAAAGGGGGTGATGTATAGTGCCCTACTGCTTATGTATATTACTCCTCAGCGAAAGGTGTACTACTCGAAAGAAAAGGCTGACTGGAATGTCTCCTACTCGAATAAAGGCGATTATGAAACTTACCTTCACGAAAAATTAAATGCATCATATTGTCGCTTCTTACAAAAACTATCTTGTTTCATATTATTGGTGAAAAAGATCGTTTCAAATTATTGGTGAAGAAAATCTCTTCTCAATTTTCTTACGGAAAAATATTTTTTCAAATTATTGTTGAAGAAAATCTCTTCTCAGTTTTCTTACAAAAAAATCCCTTCTCAACTTTCTTAAAAAGTATCTCTTCAATTTGATTATGAATAAAATTATGTTTTGATTTTATTAGTTTAGATTTTTAATTATTAATAAATTTATTAGTTATTTTATTAATTATTATTAATTAATTTGACCGGCAATTCAAAAACTATTTATTGATTTTTAATTAATTATTTGTGTCAGTTATTCTATATTATTTATTATTAAAAAGCACGTTTAAATTTTACGAAAAACAGCACTTTCTAATTTTATTTCCAAGAATTTCAAAGAATAACATGCATATATCTAATAACATAATATGTTATTAGATATAGACATAGGCAGTCAAATTAATTAATAATAGTTAATAAATAAACTTCATGATCAGAAGAACAGCTTGAAGCAGTTTCTTTCGTCGAATGAGCTGGATTTTGGCTCAGATTAAGAAACCATTTTTGAAACGGTTAAGGAACTTTTGATCATGGTGATGGAAACTCTGTTGGAGAATTACGATTCACAGGTGTAGAATGATATCCTGCTAAAAGTGAAGAATTTGCAACTAAATAAATAAATAAAAATATATACTCAAAAAATATTTTGAAACTTCAAAAAGATGTGACCTCGATCTGAAAAAACTAGCTTCTGTTACAACGGATGGTGCACCTTCAATGATTGGAAGTAAATCGGGATTTGTTTCTCTGTTAAACTTGAATGAGAATGACATGAAAACGCTGTTGCCCTCATTCCATTGCATTCTGCATCAGGAGAATTTGTGTGCTCAGATGCCTGGAACCGACACATTAAAAAATATGATGGATATGGCAGTGAAAATAGTGAATTACATCCGATGTGGAAGTTCTCTCATCCACCGCCAGTTTGTTGAGGCTGTAAAAGAATGCGGGGACTATGATTTCGAGGATCTTACGGACTTTGTGAATGTGAGATGGTTGAGCAGAGGAAAATTACTGGAAAGATTTCTTTATTTTCTTCCTCAAATTCGAGATTTTCTTGTTGAGAAACGTCAGATCGAAAATTTTTCTGACATTAAGAACCCTTTATGGCAGTGTGATTTACATTTTCTGCGCGATATCATGGCTCACCTAAATGAATTAAATGTAAAGTTTCAGGGAAAAGGAAAAGTAATATGTGAGCAAGCGCAGCATATTGAAGAATTAAAATTAAAACTGAAACTTCTTCTGTTACAAACTCCGAGGGATGATTTGACTCATTTTGCGAATCTGGCTAGATTTGTAGAAAAAAATTAAGAGACGTGAAGCGGGAATTATATGTAAACTGGATTAAAAACCTGACTCGAAAATTTGAATCTCACTTTTCTGATATCATTGACTTCAAACGCATTTAAATTCATGGGCGATCCATTTCATTTTGATATTGCTAATTCAAGCAAGGAAATTGCCACCCTTCTGTCTTTAGATAAGAGTGGGTTTGAAAACGATTTGCTTCGCCTTCACAGTCTGGAACACTTGAAAATTCGGCAGAATTCATCAGTTACAGAGATGTGGAAATTTATCCTGACTGAGAAGGATCTGCCAACTTTGAAATTGGGCATTTCAAAATTATTGTTGACGAGTAAACGATGAAAAATCAGCCATGGAATGGTGTCCGCAGCTAGTGCCATAAAGAGAAAACCATTATTTCTCGCGAAACCGTTGCACTAACACTGATATTCCTAAAACCCTTTAAAGTGCAGAATTTAATGCTCTATAAATTACTTCCCGTAAATAATCGCCGTAGGAGCAGCGGCTAGCGAGTAAAATGCGGAAAACCGGCCGCGGAACGGTATCGGCAGCCATTTTTCAAGATGGCGGCGGAAGCTCTAATCGTATCGATGGGGAGTTTTAGTACGTTAATTAGGACGGCCAGTAGAACATCTGTACCAAAAATCATCTTTGTCTGAATTAGTTCCGCTATTCGCCAAAAAATCGGATAATTTTCCTAGACTGGAAGAGGTTCGGTTTCTTCGCCTACGTAATTCCCAATCGCCTATTCACACCATATCCCCGCATAATTTTCAAGAACACAGAGAAGCTTTCCTGTTCGATCTTTGATGGTTTATTCATTTATTATTGCAACAACGAGTTCTACTGGTATTTGTTAAACTTGGTTTTCTGAAGATTACGTTCAAAAATGCTCAAACGGAACGCACACTAAAATGTGTAGCATGGCGTCAGTGGGAAAATAGGTTTCGACTTGATTCCTTTTGTTAACGTCGTGTTTTCCGGAAATGCATCCGCGACTTAATCGAGGACTTACTTTGCGTAAATAAGTTCGAAATAAGCAACTCGTTTCAATTGATAGGAATATTAATTTTTTTGAGAAGACCCGTTTCAAAAGCGCCGAACACGAAATAAATTCTGGCGTCCGAGAGTCATCGAAAAGAGGTTTAATTTAACGCGACACTTGGGAAATTTCATCGGTAAGTGTAAGTGCAGCTTCTGAGAGAGAGATTTGGAGAGGGCGTTCGCCAAAACATAAATAAAGAGGGAAACGGGCATTATAGCTTGGAAACACGTCAGAGGGCCCTTTTGAAGGGAACGGCGGTAAAGCCGTATTTACGGTCCATCCGGGTGACAATCGTAATTCCCGCGATTTTCGGCGTCTGGCCCGTCAACCGGTGAAAATGGAAGAGGGAGGAGGGAAGAGGGGAAAACAGGAGAGGGAGGAGGGAAGAGGGGAAAAGAGGAGAGGGAGGAGGGAAGAGGGGAAAAGGGGAGAGGGAGGGAAGAGGGGAAAGGGGGAGAGGGAGGAGGGGAAGAGGGAGGAGGGGAAGAGGAAGGAGGGGAAGAGGGAGGAGGGGAAATGGCAAGAGGGAGGAGGGGAAATGGCAAGAGGGAGGAGGGGAAATGGCAAGAGGGAGGAGGGGAAATGGCAAGAGGGAGGAGGGGAAAAGGCAAGAGGAAGGAGTGGAAAGTGAAGAGCGGAGGGGATGAGAGTAAGAGGGAGGATGGGAAGAGGGTAGGAGGGGATGAGAGGGAGGAGGGGATAGGGAGGGGAGTAAGACGGAGGAGGGGAAGAGGGAAAGAGTAAGAGGGAGGAGAGGAAGAGGGGAGGAGACGGAAGAGGGGATGAGAGGAAAAGGGAAGAGGAAGGAGGGGAAAGGGAAAAGGATAGAGGGGAAAGGGAAAAGGATCGAGGGGAAAGGGAGAGGGGAAGAGGGAGGAGGCGAAAAGGGAAGAGGGAGGAGGAGAAAGAGAAGAGGGAGGAGAAAGAGAAGAGGGAGGAGAAAGGGAAGAGGGAGGAGGGGAAGAAGCAGGGGGCGAAAAGAGGGAGGACGGGAAATGACGGAGGGAAAGAATATATTTACGTAGGGAAGACGGAGGAGGGAAAAGGGAGGAGGGGAAAAGGGAGGAGGGGAAAAGGGAAGGAGGACGGGAAAAGGGGGAGGGAAGGAATATATTTACCTACCTATACATATATTACTCATACGGGACCTGAGACTATAATGGGGTCTTGATCGGCAATGGTATGTTTGTCAAGGCAATTCCTCATGAAATCGCTAAATCTTGTCAAAATAAGTCATTTAAAACGCCAAATTCGAGGGTTTGGGGACTTAGGGATACAATCTACGATAAGAATAAGAAACTTGGTTCATTTTCCTTTAAACCAGTCCTGGTTTGAAGATCGAGAGTCAATTATTTTATTTTTTTATGAGAACAATAATGTAAGCCTGCACGCCGCGAAATTGATTTTTACGTGTTATCTTATAGGAAATATAAATTATCTTCTGGAGTCGGACCCGGGTCTTTTTTGGGGATATGTTATTCGTAGATGGCTTTTACTTTAAGAATCAAACAATTCTACCATATTTCAATCGTCTAACTATCTTGCAAGTTTGTTAAAATAGTATCACAGTCAGTCATAAATAGTTCTCGATTCTTCCGCTCTTTAAGATAGGCGCCACAGTCGAGCGTTACACTTGACCAAGTAAATTATACAGGGGGGTTGATGCCTAATAGCTCCCAAACTAAAGTAAGAAACAAGGTATGACATTTATAATAAAATTAGATGTTCATGGTTGTTCCAGGGGCGTCAAGAATACACATGAGTGTAAATATCTCAAACAGAAAGAAGGGAAGTCATAGTGGTTGCAAGATTCGTCAGCTACTTGGAGGCCACATATATCAACAGAATGAGATAAACGACTAGTCCTAAGATGTTTTCAATACAGTCCCGCCCCAAAACCGTTGAAAGGCGTAAAAAAGCGTAAATCCTCATTATTTATCGTAGATTTACTTTTGAAAGACGCTCTTAATCAGCGTATTTAGACGGGATCGATTCCCGAGTTACTTTCTCACTAAGTTAACAAACTGTTTGAATTTTATTGCAAATGACATATTCGGCTAGTGTCCCCTCCTGCGAGGGGACAGGGACATGAACTGTTTCGGATCTGTACCTCGAGGTTCGAATTCCTAATCCGAGTTAATGACGTCAGTAAGATCTGTGGAGCTGTAAGTTTTGATAGTGGTCCCAGCTATGTATGTAACCTGAGGTGCCACGGTGAAAAATCAACTTTTTTGCGACAGTCGAAAAGACTGAATTCAATTGAAGAGGGATGGAAGATGATGGAGAGGGAGAGAGAGGGAGGGGGAGAGAGAGGGAGGGAGAGAGAGAGAGGGAGAGAGAGAGAGGGAGAGAGGAAGGGAGGGAGGGAGGAAGAGAGGGAGGGAGGAAGAGAGGGAGGGAGGAAGAGAGGGAGGGAGGAAGAGAGGGAGGGAGGAAGAGAGGGAGGGAGGAAGAGAGGGAGGGAGGAAGAGAGGGAGGGAGGAAGAGAGGGAGGGAGGGAGGGAGGGAGGAAGAGAGTGAAGGAGGGATGGGGAGAGGGAGGGAGGGAGAGAGGGAGGGAGAGAGGGAGGGAGAGAGGGAGGGAGAGAGGGAGGGAGGGAGAGAGGGAGGGAGAGAGGGAGGGAGAGAGGGAGGGAGAGAGGGAGGGAGAGAGGGAGGGAGAGAGGGAGGGAGAGAGGGAGGGAGAGAGGGAGGGAGAGAGGGAGGGAGAGAGGGAGGGAGAGAGGGAGGGAGAGAGGGAGGAAGAGAGGGAGGAAGAGAGGGAGGGAGAGAGGGAGGGAGAGAGGGAGGGAGAGAGGGATGGAGAGAGGGAGGGAGAGAGGGATGGAGAGAGGGAGGGAGAGGGAGAGAGAGAGGGAGGGAGAGAGAGAGGGAGGGAGAGAGGGAGGGAGAGAGAGAGGGAGGGAGAGAGAGAGGGAGGGAGAGAGAGAGGGAGGGAGAGAGAGAGGGAGGGAGAGAGAGAGGGAGGGAGAGAGAGAGGGAGGGAGAGAGAGAGGGAGGGAGAGAGAGAGGGAGGGAGAGAGAGGGAGGGAGGGAGAGAGAGAGAGAGAGGGAGGGAGAGAGAGGGAGGGAGGGGAGAGAGTGGAGGGAGGGGAGAGAGTGGAGGGAGGGGAGAGAGTGGAGGGAGGAAGGAAGAGAAGGGAGGGAGAAAGAGGAAGGGAGGGGAGAGAGGAGGGAAAAAGACGATAGGGTAAGAAAGAAATAAGTTAGTTGAAGATTCCGTTGTTGCGGATCGAGAGTCACGCCCCCGCAACTAATGGCGTGAAATTTATCCAGAGCTGGCAATGCGGATGGCTGACACCAGGACAGCTGTGCATGATGCGATTCTCTAAAGAAGAAAAATAGTCAGAAGGGAGTGGAGAGAACGAGAGAAGAGGTAGGGGTGAGAGTGATGGAGCACAGTGGGTCGCATAAGATGCAATAGAAAGATATGCAGCGTGATATCTTTGGCCGAGAGGTCGTCGTCGTTGTTGCTTTGTATTTCTGGTTAATCTGCCTCTTGTATTAGCCTAGCCTACTCTTAACGAAGAGAACCAAGGTGCTTAATATCCCTTCCGACGGACGGAGCGCTGACTTGCGCGGTCTCCTCAAATCACACAAGTATGGGACAGGACGATCCCAAGGTGAAAAATTCGACCTCCGCCGGATGCGAACCTGGAACAGCCGAGAGGTCGTGATGGCGCACGGACTACACGACTAAAAGGTGAAGAAGCTACGACTGGGCAAAGAGGGGAGGCTGCTCCGGGGGCAAATACATGATTTTACGAATGAGAAGTTCTTAGCGGTTTTGCCGATTATCCTCTTTTCAGCAACGAAAAGCAATTATTTTTGTCAGTGCAAAAAGGAATTAAAACAATTGCCGAGCTCTCTTCGTATATGGAATCCAACTGGTAACAGCAACGACAAGTGAGGTAAGAATTGCAGAGCCAATTACATAAGGTACTTCTTTCACCGACGGCTATCTTTCCAGCGGAGAAAATAATAATAGCACATGCTATGCATTGCCGGTTGCCTACATTTGCGGCAGCATGGGCTTTTAGCTATATTTTCCTATTACTCCACAACAGCTGTTCCTAGATTCGCCAAATTTATAACATATTTATTTATTTATTAAGAATTATCAAAAAACAGTCAGGTTTGGCCTTTTACATCGGATATTTTAACAAATTGTCAACAATAACAACGAGAAATGAAATGAAGTATTAGATGAAATGATGATGGAAAAATGCCGAGAAGGACTACTGGTTAGTTTCTCGTTATTGCGGAGCTGTATGAGGGAAGTGATGAAAACATGTCGAGGGAGGGATTGAGTGACGATAGAGAGTTGAAGGATTGAGGGATACGGTAAAACATGGAATTTTTTGGGATATGAAGAGGCGACATTTGGGTTGATGAAGTCTGAAGTTACGGGTAGAGCGGGGAGGTACCCTAAGAGAAAAAAAGGAGGTGATGTTTGATCTGCGGTGGCCGTTCATTACGAGGTAAAGAAATTTCAAATCTGCGATTTTGCGTGTGAGGGGGAGAGGGGTTAAACGGAGGGTAGAAAAAATTTCGTCTCGCGTTAAGATGCGGAAATTTTGGACACGATATCGAACTATTGCGAGGAAAAAGTTAAGTGGACGGCTTAGGGGAGCGAGGGTTGATGGGGAGGCTGAGGACCATATAGGGGAACAGTACTCAAGAAGAGTAGTACACAGGCGGTAAAAACGGATTTAAGAGCATGGGGGTCCCTGAGTTCTGTGAATCTATGGAGGAGGCCAACTATTGACATGGCCTTAGATGTGATTTTGTTGATGTGGTTAGCAAACGTAAGTTTTGAATCGAAAGTTACGCCCAAATCCTTATGTGAGGCGGAAGAAGGGATTACCTGATTGGAGTAAAGGTAGGATGTGGGTATGGGATTTTTACGGAGCGTGAAGGTAAGGGAAATCGATTTTGCAGGATTGACTTTGAGATTCCACAGAGAACACCAATTATTTATGGAATGGAGTGCAGCTTGGAGAGATCCACTATCGCTAGGATTATTCACCTTTCGGAAAATTTTGCAGTCATCAGCACATAAAAGAATGTTACAGCCGCTAGCGACGACGGAATCCACAATGTCGTCCAGGTATAAGGTGAACAGGAGGGGCCCGAGGACACTGCCCTGCGGGACGCCAGAGGGAACGGATGTGGGGGAGGAAGAAATGCCATCAAGAACGACACGCTGTTGACGAATATAGACCAACCAATCCATTCAGAAAATTTGGATTCTCCTAGTTGAAAGGTTTCGCAGAGATTGCCCGTAAATAAGGACGGACAAACAGAAAATTTCAATATAGTGAAATGTCTGTATAACGAACGTCATTACAACGAAATATTCAGTACAACAAAGGTATTTTTCTACCTGTCAATTTGCCATTTATCTTTATGCAAAACCATTTCAGCATTACGAACGTCAGTAGAGCGAATTAGAATCCCATTCTCTATGAATAAATACGACCTTTATAACAAAATTCGCCATCGGAAAAATTCGAGATTGGAAAAATAAATTCCCAATCGGAAAAAAAGTTTGATACCGAAAAAAGTAAGTTAGCAGATGGAGAAAATTAATTCGATATCGGAATAAATAAATCAGTAATAGAAGAAAATAAATTTTCCATCGGAAATACTATAAATTCGGAATCGGAAATATGAATTTCCGTATTTAAGAGACTCCAAGACGACCGCTTTAAGCAGACTGTCAAAACAGAAAACGAATTTTATGACCTGATTTCTCACTGAATGTGTATATTTCGAACACACGCATTCAGTACACTAATTCGTTCATTAATGGTTTCATAAATTGTTTGTTACAAATTTTTGTTTTATAAAAAAGCAATTTTTAAAAGTATTGAAAAAATAATACTACATATATTATTTGAAATGAAAAATTCTAGTAGATAGAATTATTTTATCTTGTTGCATTTGTTTAAAAAGACAACAATTAAATGCGTTATCATACTTCCTAAGATTGTACAACAACTCGTCGCCGTCAATTCGACGCAAGAAAAATTTGTCGCGCGACAATTCATCGCCCCCTATCCCCGCTGCGGCACATCATTCATAGTGTCTTGCCTTCCAGTTTGTCTCGCGACGAATTTTTATTTTTTATTTTATTACTTAATAAGCTCAGATATAGCGTTATCGCCAATTTAAAGTGAACGTGGTAACAATAAAACGTAATTACATACAAACAAGCAAAACAAAAAAACACCAGTTATTACAAGTCGTATAAAAATATTTATAGAAATGGTATTATTTCATCTATTTACAAAAATATAAGTCAAGGCTGCTCTTAAAAAAGAGTTATGAGGCAGAGAGAAAGGATCAATATTTGGCGGTAAGGAATTTGAAAGGGAAGGAAGTCGATAGAAGAGGGCAAGAGAAATTTTCAATGAAGGAACATTAAGTAAGGAAGTAGATCGAGTAACTTTAGACGGAAATTGAATAGGGTGACTAATTCAGGAGTGCCAGAGTTAATAGTATTATAAATAAGAGAGAGATCGGTTCTAATCAGGATAGCTTTATGGTTATTAAGGGAGAGGGAGGATAATACAGCTCAGGGCTCGACAAATCCCGGGCACCAGGTTGCCATGGCGCCTAAGATTTTCATGCTGGCGCCTAGATATTGTATATGCGTGCTGTAGTTAGGTTTTGATTACACTGTAGACACGTGCTGTAGTCTTATTGTCGGGCTAAGCAGTAGGAGCAGCAAAATATAGTACAACTGTCGGAAACATTCAAGTTCCTGAAAATAAGTGCGAATTTTTATTCTTGTTCGTAAACTACAGTTTTCAGAATAACATTAGACTTTTTCAGATTTATAATGCTCATTTTATTATGTTCTGCTACATAATGTGACAGAAAAAATGTGCATGGCTTAATTATTGCAGCAGATTCGTTACTATATTATGAAACATTTATTTTTCTGGCGATAAAAAAATATCCGCCAAAACCATGGACGTTTTAAAGGAAGGTTTTTCGAAAATCTGTCGCGCCCTTCGCATGGCGAAGAGAAGAAGGGACATGGGTTTTTATCATACTTAAAAATAAGTTAAAAACTTGATTAAGAGAAGAAACATTAGAAATGGCGGACATGGACCATATGGGAGAGCAACAGGATATAACTGGAAGGACATTTGTAGTAAAATACAGTTTAAGAGATACAGTATCTCTAATGTCTGAAAATGATATATAATGCCTAGCAGATACATGGCCTTATTTTTAATGTTAATAATATGCTCACCATAGTTCAATTTAATGTCAGTTATAATGTCAAGATCTTTCTGAGAAGAGACTCTTGTCAATGGGAAAGAATTAATTACATAATTGCAACAAAGGTGAAATACTCCTTTAGCCAAAACAACTCGAGGGCTACAAAACCCAATGCATTTCGCCCACAAGGTCAGCATCGTCAGGGGTAAAACCTGTTCCAACAGTGACTGGGAGCCAACTGCCAGGTTTGAAACGGAAAGTATTAAGAAGACGACCGAGAAACAAGTGAAACGCGGAAAAAATTTTCGGCGTGTGTGTCGTTTAAATCTGTCAATTTGTATAGGATCTTGTTGAAATCTGTGTCCGTGTTCATAAGTGTATCGCGGTTTTTGTAAATGTGAAGGTTTTCTAAGTGAGTTATTGAGTTATTGGCTGAAGTTATCAATGTTAAATCGTTTACGTGTATACTATGACCTGTTTCAAAGATGTGATTGGCAACGCTTGATTTTTCAAAACGATTATATTTATAGTGAGCCATGTGTTCCTTGAAGCGTGTTATTAGTTTCCTTCTTGTTTGTCCTATGTACTTTTTGTCGCAGTGTGAGCATTGTATTTTATAAATACCGGACTTGTTCAAGGATTCTGTTCTGTCTTTTGTACTGCCCAGTAAATTTTTCAAATTATAAGGATTTGTATATGTTATGGTATAATTCTTATGTTTAAAAATTTTGTTCAAGCCTCTGTTTAATGGTGGAAAATAAGGCAATTTTACATATTTCCCCTCTTTTTTGTTGTCTAATTTAAGGGAAGTGGCATTGGACAAGGTTTTATTAAGGTTATGTTTCCTCACTAATTTATTAATTAAATTATTATCGTATCCAAGTTTAGCGGCAATTTGTTTTATGTGTTTAAGTTCCTTTGCATATCTGATTTTATTGAGGGGGATGTTACATAATCTGTGTGTTAAAAATTGAAACACAGCTATTTTTTGGTTCATAGGGTGAAAGGAGTTGTTAGGAATAAAGTTAACAGTATGTGTAGGTTTTCTAAAAATGTCAAACTCAATGTGTTGTCTATTATTTATGATAAGCAAGTCCAAAAATGGCAAGGTGTTGTTTTCTTGAAGTTCATAAGAGAACTTAATTGAAGGATATATGTTGTTTAACTGATTAACAAATTCATCTACATTTTGTTTCTTTGAATCAAAGATTGTGAATATGTCATCCACGTACCTCAACCATATATCTGGAAAGTAATGAAATTTTTCTTTGCAATCGTTTTCAAAAGAGGACATGATGCCCACCTTGTGGGCGAAATGCATTGGGTTTTGTAGCCCTCGAGTTGTTTTGGCTAAAGGAGTATTTCACCTTTGTTAGTTTTGGCCAAAGTTATTGAGCTACTATCAATTACATAATTGTAGTTAAAAGAAAATTTACGTAGAGAGCCATCACAGTACATTTAGAGAGATTTAGTTTGGGGTAAGATGCTGGGGTCTTATTATCACATTAACGTAGTGCGCACGTCCATCTTCATAAAATTAAATGTGTAAAATATTTATGCAACAATTGGAATCCTTTTTGATCATATAATTCCTTGGGAATAATTTTGAAACAGGAAAAAATTCCGTTATGACCGGGAATCGCACCCGGGATATTCTACAACTGAACTACCGCAGCTGATAATTTTTCCCGTTCCTGAATGCGGGTGTTTTTCTCATTTGGATCCGGGCTAGCCAAGCTACTATCCACCAGCTCCAACGGACGTCCTCCAAGAGATACGTCGAATAAAATCCCTTCCTCTCAAATGGTGAGATTGCCAAACTAGAAATTGATGGGATAATATGATCTAAAGATCCTCTGCAGATATGCTTAGCTAGCCCGGACGCAAATAGAAAACACATCCGAGTTCAGAAACGGAAAAATCTGCTACAGTAGTTCGGTGGTAGAATATCCGCACGGGAGGTTGAAGACTCGGGTTCGATTCCCGGTCATGGCAGATATTTTTCGTTTCAAAATTATTTCCAAAATTACAGGTTATGCCTATCTGCGTAAGATCTTTATATCATATTATTCCATCAATAAATTTCTTGTTAATATTTTATGAAGTACATATATCATTGCATTTCATGGTTATTAATAAAAATTTCTATCGATAAATAACGGTTATATCTGAAATACAAATAAAAAATAATGCTTCTGATTAAGCACTTGTGAGATAAAACTGAGTATGAAATTAGCGAAGTCGTCCGGTCGAATTCTCGTCACCTTTCCAGATCTTTTCTCTATCTATACAGCTTCCTAAGAGATTGATTCTTCATTTTCCACGAAAGCGTTCAATGAAAGTCCACTATCCTCAAAGAATTAGCAATTACTCTCCGATTCTTGTATATTTTGAGGATTTAACCTGCGAGTGAACGTGGATAACACATTTTGTATACACAAGCTAGAAAAAGTTTTCTATATAATTCTCGTATCAGGTTAATCAGATAATGCTATTCACTGTCGACTTTAGTATCCATGGCAAAGAGCTCCAATTTAACCTTACCTTGGGAATAATTTTGAAACGAGAAAAATTATTCCCAACTTTACAGCTAATGCTAATCCTTACGATCACTTCATTCCATCAATAAATTTACCTTAATTGTTTATTTTGGAATATGGGTCATCACAGTCATACGCATGATTTCAACGTCATGTTTTATAATATTCATTATAGGAATAATTAGGAGGCTCCAGCACCAATTAATGGCTGCAAACCGACATTTGCCCAGCAAAAATAAAATCAAATAAATAAGCTCTCGCAAACATTAATCGGTAGTGGACGATCGCTCAACGGAGAAAATTTATTGGAACGTTTGAAATGATTCGCAACGCGACAGTGCCAACGAGCAAAAAAGACGTCCATTTCACTTCACAGATTGTAGCCATTGTCGAGCCGTTCTCGTAAAAAAAAAATAAAAACCTGGCAAACGGGCGGCGTGTCGGACAGAAGACGGCAACAATAAAACAAATTCGAATCGCTAAAATTAAAGAGATTTGTGTTCGGATCGAATGAAAATTTTTTTGGAAGCGAAGGGGATGCATGCTGACCAACGGAGCGCGTAGCCAATCAGGATTCGAGGAAGTGGGCGAGAAGGCCAACGACCAGCTTCCGGTCCACCGCGAGGCGCTAGCGAGGGTCGGTGAGAGGGAGAAGTTAATTGGACGCTCTCATTGGACCGCCGCCGCTGCGAACACGTTTCGTAACCAATCGGCCGATTAAAGGCATTTAGAGAGCGAACGACATGGTTGCCAACCGTTAGATTTTAATGCAGCTCTCCCGACGAAAGAGTTACTAGCGTGTTTCGCCAATGACAGACTTATTACGTTCGATTGCATGACATGCGGTAGCTGGATAAAACCTTCAGCCATTTTATACTCTTTTTTATGAACTTCACCTGAGATATATTCATGTATTCAAATACGAAATATAAATGTGTATTAGTGAGTTTGAATCAACAGTTGTACATGAAAAAAATATTAGGACGTCTCTCTATAAAAATATTTCAACCTTTTCACGTTCTGATATTTAAATTATATTTTGAAATTTAATAACTGATCGATTGCTCACCTAGTGACACCAAGCGGCAGGAAAATGCAATATTTGTGAAAACAAACAAAGCCATATTATCTGATTGTAAGATCATAATTGTTGAAATTGGCTTCATAATAGTCCCGGACATGAAAAGAAAACTATCTATGAAACGAAGGAAAAAAGGTAGGGTAAGGCAAAAGAATATTACAATAAAATAAAGGAACACATCGGAGCAGAGAAAGAACATATATGGAACGAATGAAAAACAAGGCAAGACCAGAAAGATAAAATGAAAATTAAAAAATCTGATGTGGCAACCACACATCTCTTTAAAAAGATGTATGGCATAATTTGATTAAACAAGAATTTTTCAGGGTATTTATAATGCAGTGAATAATTTAATCAACGTATGCCATACATCTTTTTTAAAAATCGATTCATGCTTATATCTAATGAAAATTTTCCTTAAGATCCAGATATTTTCTGGGGCACAAAAATTTATTTTATACTTTTCAGTGCGCTATATAAAAAAAGAGTATAAATTTAAAGAGTTTTTTATAACTATATTTTTATTACTTTCTCATATACGCAGTCCAAAAACGTGTGATGTCTTAGTGCCTAGGTGGCACGCCGAAATCGAATGATATTTCGTATTTACGCATAACATTATTCAGAATAAAAACTGAGACGAGATGAACGATATGGCGCACCAGCACGAAGAAAAATTTTACGCAGTTCCACTAAAAACATATTTACTAAAACCGGTCCAATAAAACATTCGCATCACCAGAGGGGAAGGAGGAAGTGGAGGGAAAGGAGGCAGAATGGAGGGGAAGGAGGCAGAATGGAGGGGAAGGAGGCAGAATGGAGGAGGAGGAGGAATAATGGAGGGGAAGGAGGCAGAATGGAGGGGAAGGAGGCAGAATGGAGGGGAAGGAGGCAGAATGGAGGGGAAGGAGGCAGAATGGAGGGGAAGGAGGCAGAATGGAGGGAAAGGAGGCAGAATGGAGGGAAAGGAGGCAGAATGGAGGGAAAGAGGGGCAGAATGGAGGGAAAGGGGGCAGAATGGAGGGAAAGGAGGCAGAATGGAGGGGAAGGAGGCAGAATGGAGGGGAAGGAGGCAGAATGGAGGGGAACGAGGCAGAATGGAGGGGAAGGAGGCAGAATGGAGGGGAAGGAGGCAGAATGGAGGGGAAGGAGGCAGAATGGAGGGGAACGAGGCAGAATGGAGGGAAAGAGGGGCAGAATGGAGGGAAAGGGGGCAGAATGGAGGGAAAGGAGGCAGAATGGAGGGAAAGGGGGCAGAATGGAGGGGAAGGAGGCAGAATGGAGGGAAAGGAGGCAGAATGGAGGGAAAGGAGGTAGAATGGAGGGGAAGGAGGCAGAATGGAGGGGAAGGAGGCAGAATGGAGGGGAAGGAGGCAGAATGGAGGGGAAGGAGGCAGAATGGAGGGGAAGGAGGCAGAATGGAGGGGAAGGAGGCAGAATGGAGGGAAAGGAGGCAGAATGGAGGGGAAGGAGGCAGAATGGAGGGAAAGGAAAGTTTTATTCGAGTTTGTTTAACTCAAATAAGTTGTTTGCAATCATGTATGCAATTATGTATTTAGTGATACCTAAGCTGCTGTGACGGGAGTTCCTGTGACTTGAAGTTAAGAAGTAGTATATAGTGTATAGGAAATAGTATCAAAAAGGTTATATTTTTGTATTAAGTAAATCCAATTTTTATTATGTAACTTGGGTATTATGCATTGAGTTGTGATGGGGACCAGCTGCCACCGGGACCAGCAGCCACCGGGACCTCCTCCCAATTGCAGCGTTTATGTGAATAATAATAGTATAAAATGGTAGGGAGTGTTAAGCAGGACATGTTATGACGCTGGTTTCTGTCTCCTAAATTTGGGATAAATTTGTGGGGAACTTAATAGGGCCGCAATACCAATTTGTTGGAGATTTTCAACTGTTTGATAGTTTCAATGCACTGAACTCGACATAACTTTAAAATTTCAGCTTCCTAGCTTTCCCCGAAGAAGCTAAAAATTTATCTATTTGTTTAAATTTCAAGAATTTTTAACAGCCAAACAAATTCAAATATAAAAATTTCTATAATCCTTTTGCTTTTTTACAAAGTCTACTGCAAAAACAATTCAACTTCGTGGCACATTAGGAAATTCATAAACCTTAAAAATATGTTTCAACAATTGCGAATTTTTAGAGGCAGCATTGTTAAACTTTTTCAAAATTCCTTTTTTCTATGCATAATTTGCTAGAAAATGTTTGCAAATAATCGAATCTACAACTTATAGTTTCCAAGATAAAAGTTATTAAATTTTAATGTAGAACAGGGGTTAAAATAACTGGTAAAAATTAAGTTTTTAAATTTTTATTGCTTATGAGCAAAACTCTATAATCCTGCAAAATTTCAGCCTCCTCCTCCTCCTCTGTAAGGAACGTCTATATATAATATACACACACACACTAGTAGAAGGTGCTTGCATACTGAAAGCATTTCATCTCACCTTGAAAAAACATTTATTTTTAGACAGATATTTCATCATTACAAATATTTTTTCAATTTTTAAAGATTTCACCTCCGCAGCGATTTTCGTTTTTCCCTCATGTAAAAATAATAGATTAAAACCATCCCCAAATGTTGCAATTTTACACTTTCTCCATTATGGGGTACTAATGCTACACATTTTAGCAAAATTTTAAAGTTGTAGCACTTCTAGAAGTGAAATAATATTTATATAATTGTTTAAATTTTAAACATTTTTAATGGCCGCCGCAATATGTTTATGGAGAGATTCAAATGTGTATTTGTGCCAATGCACTACTCTGTAAATAACTTGAATATTTCAGCTTCCTAGCTCATCCCGTAGAACCCAAACAGTTATCTATTGGTTTAAATTTTAAGAATTTTTATCGGCAACACAAACTAAAATATCAAAATTTTTATAATTCCAATTTCGTTTTTTTTTACAAATCCTACCTCTAAAAACAATTTCAGCTCCGTAGCACATTCGGAAATACTTCAAACCTTGAAAATTTGTTTAAACAATTGCGAATTTTTAGCGGCCGCATTGTTGCACCTTTTCAAGATTTTCGTTTTTTCTAGTCGGTTTTGCACAAAACTCTACCTAAGGAAAAAATTTCGAATCTCCAGCTCATCTGGAAGTGCCTAAACATTAGTATCCTCCTATATGAATCAGTTGACTGATGCAGGCCCCCTACACCCCACGCATTCAGGTTTTGATGCAGTCTATAAAGGGGCTGCCGCCCCCTTCAACCCCCGCATTGATAGAGGTAACATAGGCCGCATATGACAAGGTTATAGATAACATAGAAATTAAAAAAACAAAACTATGATTTGTTGCGTCCGAAAGTTACACTCGTTTGTGATAATTTCTTAGACTTTTGGACCGCAATGAACGTGTTAATACCAAATTTCATGAAAATCCGTTCGGTAGAAGCCGAGAACGAACATGCGGACGGACGGACAGACCGAAGTTAATAGGCGCTCATGCTGGATGCGAAACGCGACTAATAACCGACGCATTCGGAGTTCGTGAAGCTAAGGACGCTTTGGTGGTGACACTGGCCCGTGCGTGCCGTGTCTACTTCTCGTGCCATACCCCCCGTGCGATTCCTTGATAAGGGTACAGATTTATAAGGCAGTGGCTCCAACATTTTAGTAGGCGCGACGCTCTTTCAAAGATAAACTGAATTTCGCGGCACCCTCATCTTCGAAAAAGGTTTGTATACACTATAATCAGTTCACGAAGAGAAACATTAATACCCTAATTACTTATCAACTCGTCCAAATCGTCAATTGATTAAATGGCAAGGATAGTTCCTGGAATCGAACCCGGGACTTCAATCTTCGCAACAAAAACTATCCTCGCGAGCTCGGCCTCAGTAGCAAGAGATTTCCTTTCCTTTCCTTTCATGAAAATCGGTGCATTTGTTCAAAAGTTAATATGAGGAGGAGGCAGACAGACAAACACAAACAATAAGCCAAGTTTCATTCTGGAAGGTAGGCTAAAAATGAATCTGCATGCTATCGAAAACAGTATTTAAACCGAAAAATGGAATCATCCAAAAAAATGAAATAAATAGTTCCTTATCCAATGAGAATTGGCACTGATTTTATTTGGAACTCGTTGGATATTAATAAAAAATACAGTATTCTGCTGCCTAATTACCGCACTCCATACGCCAAGAAATTATCTTTAAAACTGAGGTGCAAATATATAATGTCATACCTCGCTTTGCGCGACAGATCGGTTCCTGAAAATTTCGCCCTAATTGAAATTCGCGCAGAACGGGGTCAAAAATGCATAACGTCAATGAGGATAGGTTCCACGGACGAGAAAACCAAAGCGAAATATTAATGAAATGCATTTTTAACAAGAAGGAACATTAAGCGAATAAAAACACTAAACATTGATAATGTTTATTATTGGATTTATACATAGGAAAATTATTTTTAATTCTTCTGCCATGAAGTTCCTGGCTGTGGTTCCATGGAAGATGATGGCTTCTTGAGGAAGGCGTCAAGCGTGAGTTGCCTCGCAATGCTCGCGCAGAATTTCTTCGTTGCAGAGGTGCGCTCCCTGTCATTGTCGTTCCGTCCTACTCTCTCTAAATGTGCGAAAACCATTATCCTGTGTATTTTCTTTGGTTACTGTTAAGGGTAATAACCTCAGAGCCAAAAGAAAGGATAGGCCGACCGCAATAGCATCCATAAATGGCGCGCATGTCACCTTCCGCCTAAAGGGGTATTTAGGTGATGGTTACAGGGCAGAGAGGGATTCCGAAAGCGGTATTATAATAACTAGTGGCTTGCCCGTTGCTACGCAACTTAAAAAAAATAGAATAATATACTATGCTTTTATAATTCATATATTACAGTCATTGTAATTCCTTGCGATGGTGTGGCGTTTACGTTTTCTTAACGCTTGCTTCCTTTTATGTGCGTATTTGATATAAAATTAATTTTAAAAGTGTAATTTCATAAAACAGTCACTTTTCATAAATTTGCGCTATAACGAATCAGCGCAAAACGGAATCGCGCAAAGCGAGGCATGCTTCTACATTAAATTTTCCTCAATGCCTTTATATTACCAAGAAGATTGGGTATTCTTGTGGTTTGCGGTCTACAGCCGAAATCAAGATGTCGTATGAGGTCTACGGGAAATGCACTTCTCTTAAACTGTATTGTTGCACTGTTTATAGAAACATGAATCTGTATTGTTGCAATGTTTATAGAAATAAATAAACTAGATATAATTGATCGTACCCATCCCGATCGACATGCTTGCGAAGGACTTCTACGATATTATTCGAACCGAAGAAACGACTGTCGCGTTCCTAAAACTAAAGGGACTCATCGTAGATAATGACGAACTTCCTCGATGTAATGCCTGCGATCTATGTTATCTATATCCTTGTCATATGCGGTCTATATTATCTCTATCAATGCGGGGGTTGAAGGGGGCGGTAGCCCCCTTTATAGACTGCAACAAAACCTGAATGCGTGGGTTGTAGGGGGCCTGCATCAGTTAACTGATTCACTCGATATAAAACACGACGCGAAACAATTCCTTCACGTTCACATTTGCACTGTCCATCGGTTTGGGTTGTTTTGGAGGTTGGCTTGGTTTTCCATCCAAGTTCACATTTGCACTCTCCATCGGGTTTGGAGGAGATACACAGGTGGAGAACGTCAAAATTGAATGAAGGTTATACATATTCAAGAAGAAATTATGGAACGAAAATGGAAGATGGAGTGTGAAAATATGAACGTGGATGGAAAACCAAGCCCCAACCCCCAAAACGACCCAAACCGATGGACAGTGCAAATGTGAACGTGAAGGAATTGTTTCGCGTCGTTTTTATATGGAGTAAATCAATTATCCGATGCAGACCCACTACAATTTCCGCGTTCAGAGTTTGTTGCAGTTCATAAAGGGGGCTGCCGTCCCCTTCAACCCCCGCATTGATAGAGATAGCATATGTGGAAGCAGTATATGTGACTTAATACTGGTCTCTTAAATTAAATAATCTTTATAATAACTTATTTCCTTTGTGTAGTTTTATCATTTTCATGAATAAAGTATGTCCTTCATATTGTGATTTTTATTATTTTAACTATTATAGACCGCATCCAAACGTAGACTGCATACGACAAGAATACTCTCTTTTCGTTTACATAAGTGTCCCAGGTTCGACTGCAGGAGATGATTATATTTTCCCATTACACAGGAGTTTCAATTTTTCAATGTGCACGATTTTTTCCATCATTCATTAAATTACGTAAATATGAACTGAATTGCTGAGGGGAGGGGGAATGGGATGAGGGGAAGGGGGATGGGAAGGGGGATGAGATGAGGGGGAATGGGATGAGGGGGATGATAGGAAGGGGGAATAAAATGGTGGGAGGGGGAATAAAATGAGGGGAGGGGGAATGGGATGAGGGGAGGGGGAATGGGATGAGGGGAGGGGGAATGGGATGAGGGGAGGGGGAATGGGATGAGGGGAGGAGGAATGAGATGAGGGGAGGAGGAATGAGATGAGGGGAAATGGGACGAGGGGAGGGGGGAAATGGGACGAGGGGAGGGGGAATGGGATGAGGGGAGGGAGAATGGGATGAGGGGAGGGGGAATGCGATGAGGAGGGGAGGAAAGGGGGAGGAAGAGGAATGGGATGTGACGAGGGATGGAGGGAAAAGGCGTGCAGCGACAGAAAAAATGACGCGCGATCTGCGAAGCGCTCTCTTCTTTCTTCCCTCCCTTCTCCTCGTCCTTGGCTGGATATCGACGGCAACGCCCCTCCGCGTGCCGAGTCTACCTCGGAAGCCCTTTTCTTCGAGGACGCTCTAAAATGCCCACGCAAAAACGGAGAATTTGCTGTTGCGAACTCACCCGGAAACTCAACACCTGCGCCGCTTCTGGATTAGAAAATTGCCCAAAGATAATGGAGAAGCAGTGGTGCGCATCGGTTGCTGCTCGTAATAGGCATGGAATTGCATGAAATTAGCAATTAAAGGTAAAAGTGATTTCGACGTGATAACGATAGTCGACTCGTGCTCCCGACGTTATCTAATTCGCATGGGACACGACCCACTTGGCTTCGGGACGATGCAAATTATTTAACCACCATCCAGAAAGATTATTTAAATTTTTAGGAATTAACTATCCCAGCGTTATCGACGGTAATAATACAGATGAGGGAAACAAAACTTCGATAAAGTTTTTTTACTCACAGCTATAACTACTTATCCCTGAGAATATATGCTATAATACATTCTGACAGGTAATAAACAATCGGCTATTAAATAAATTGAAATTTACGAAATATTCCCAATCTGTTAATAAAACAAATTTCTTAATCGCCTATAATTTTACCTTACGGATCAATTCCGATCTCCTTAGACATGGCCGACGAGTTAATTTCCTCAAGAGTGCCTTCGCGTGGCAAATCATTATTCGCGCGGCCGCCGAGAATCACGCAAGCGTGACGCCGCTGAAATTGTTCTCGTCGGGAACGTCTCGAGACTGCTAAT
Organism: Tanypteryx hageni; assembly: GCA_028673005.1. Classification (NCBI taxonomy): domain Eukaryota; kingdom Metazoa; phylum Arthropoda; class Insecta; order Odonata; family Petaluridae; genus Tanypteryx; species Tanypteryx hageni. Next base: position 6,531,738 of record CM054114.1, read on the forward strand.
GGAGGCGAATAATCGCGTTTCGTCTCTCCCGAAAACAGATTTCCCCTGGCAGCCAACTTCCATTTCAAATACAGCTCACAGATTCGCCAGGTTGGGATTTCGCTTCGTTTGCCGGCGAATGGTCGGCGGGAAAAGGTCGGCCTCTCGTTCGAAAGGGTTCCGCGGAAGAGAGTGGGTTCCGAAAGAGGGTTCACTGGAGGCACGACTGCGAGGGCGTGTTCAGCACGAAGGAGACGCGGCATTCAGTCTCGAGGCGACGGAGAGACCGAAGAATAAAGAACCGCACACCTGTCGCGTTCGATTAATGGCTCCCGGGATTTCCTCATCGAACGATTCGTTCGCTCGGCACGCCTCGGCCAATCGCGCCTATCATCTCGGTATTCCGCTTAGCGATTCTTTACACTGCATATCAGACAATTTATTGCATAAACACCTCCAGCCCCCGGACATTTTCACCGTCAGCTACCGAAATTATAGTTAAATAGCTAAAATAAGATAATTTCACTTACATTTATCCAATTCCGCTGAAATTTCCAAAACTGTTTTTATATTCTTCATTATCACTAGGAACATCTAATAAGCCATCTGAAAATAATGCCGAAATTATCTCTCTTCGCCAAGATTTTACGTGAATTGCATGCTACACTTGCGTCGTGAAATATGGGTGATTTTCAAGAACGATAAAAGATGCTTACAAAACAGTAGACGATCAAAAAAAATAAAGATGAGATGCATAACACTCTACAGAACATAACTACCCATTGCAGAAACACAAACAGTTCAAAAGAAATCTCATACATAGCATAAGCTGGCCCTCCACCGTAACACGCAGATTTGCGTGAGCCGTCCACAGCGGTTGACTGTTGTGAGAGAACACGCAAATCTACGTGAGCCGTACGCAATGTGTTAAAGGCGCGCGCTACAGGATCGTTTTACCCTAGGACGATAAGAGAGCATAATAGGAAACGATAACGTAGGAAAACGAGAGACTTTTGGTGCACTGCACCCCCTGCCATCCACCAAACATGTGACTTGCAGGGTATCGTGTAAATGTAGATCGCAGCGACGGGTCGCAGGGCGAAGATTAAGCGGCGAAAACGAATCGGTTAAGTGGCCGCCCCCTTCCAAAAAATTCCGAACCGGTTGGTCCTTCCCGGACGGAGTGAATGAATGAAAATCGAAAGTCGGTGGATGCAACCGCACGCGGTTTCGATTTCCCGTGAATATGACAATCTTAGAAAAATAAAAAAGCTACGAATCCTCGAATATTTTCTGCGGTGAGAATCTCTCTCAACGCTCGTCTGAAGGATTCGATGCTTACTCGGAATAGGTCGAAGATTAAAATAAAAGAAAAAAGGAATAGAGAACGAAGGGCGCTCGACAAAGAATCGAAACGGTCGATCACATCCAGAGACCTCGATAACCGATTTCTAAAAATACATTGAACACTTGCGGATCGTAAACGATTTAGTACGCGAAGTATTGAGTAAGAAATGGGTAAATCTCCGACTAACATATTTCACATGTTGACTAAATATGTCTCGACAAAGCCATAATAAGTTCTGGCAAAGAAAATAAGCATTTAGGTCATTAAGCGTGCATCGTCGGTGGCGATTCAAATGAGACACGTGTATAGTTTGGGAATGGTTTTCGATGGAAAGTGACTCATTCCTAAATATCCTTAAGTTCGGGAAGGAAAGCGGAACGAAAAAACGGAGAAACAGAAGAGAAAAGATTCCAACGAACAACGATCAACGGCTCATACGAAGAGACGTATTACGCAAAAAAGAAACTTACGATTCACTCGATCATATAAACGGCCCATACATTCGCGATCCTTTCGCTTCCACGTCTATTCGTATCTCGCGGTCTGTCCACTACAGCCGCCTAGAAATACTCCCGATTGATCCTAAAACAACATGGCACGCACGTCTCGGTCGCCCCTCATCGGCAGATGGAAACAAAAGAACGCATATCGGCGAAGTGAGTTCCTAGGGAGATTGAGGGGAAGAGGAGGACGGGTTGGGGGGGCAGAGGAGGAGGGGGTTGGGGGGGCAGAGGAGGAGGGGGTTGGGGGGGCAGAGGAGGAGGGGGTTGGGGGCAGAGGAGGAGGGGGTTGGGGGGGCAGAGGAGGAGGGGGTTGGGGGGGCAGAGGAGGAGGGGGTTGGGGGGTAGAGGAGGAGGGGGTTGGGGGGGGCAGAGGAGGAGGGGGTTGGGGGGGCAGAGGAGGAGGGGGTTGGGGGGGCAGAGGAGGAGGGGGTTGGGGGGGCAGAGGAGGAGGGGTTGGGGGGCAGAGGAGGAGGGGTTGGGGAGGCAGAGGAGGAGGGGTTGGGGAGGCAGAGGAGGAGGGGTTGGGGAGGCAGAGGAGGAGGGGTTGGGGAGGCAGAGGAGGAGGGGTTGGGGGGCAGAGGAGGAGGGGTTGGGGGGCAGAGGAGGAGGGGTTGGGGGCAGAGGAGGAGGGGGTTGGGGGGGGCAGAGGAGGAGGGGGTTGGGGGGGCAGAGGAGGAGGGGTTGGGGGGCAAAGGAGGAGGGGTTGGGGGGCAGAGGAGGAGGGGTTGGGGGGCAAAGGAGGAGGGATTGGGGAGCAGAGGAGTGGAACTGGGGCCACGCCTCTCCCTCGCCCCTCTGAAACCCGTTCCAACGCTTTCCCTGCCCCCGAGGCGCGTGGGCAGAGAGCAGGTCTCCCTTGGATTTCATCCAGCGAGTGCGCCCAGGTGAGCAGACCTTTCTCTCCTCTTCGACCCACGCGGCCCTCGAGCGGGCAAACAAACACGCAATCGTTGTCATTTTGCCCATCGATCCCATAATGCCCACACAAATCTCGCAAAATTGACATGCCTAAAAAAATGTGTCCGCGTCTGCGCGACGACAAAGTATATCCGTGGTTTTGAAATTCCAGATGAGGAAGAAAGAAAAACTTTCAGAAGTGGAAAAGAGAGAGAAATGAACACGAGACGCGTGACGAAGAGTTCGTCTGACGCGTGTCAAACGGCACGCGAGAGAGAGAGAGAGAGAGAGAGAGAGAGAGAGAGAGAGAGAGGCGACGAAAAGACGCGGAAGATATGCCTTCGAGAAGAAATTTTCCATCGCGTAAAAACGGGTTTCTATATAGTCGTCTTTACGGCAGCGTTTCTCAGCCCTTTTAATAGCACGACCCACTTAGTCTTTGGGAGTTTACCTGCGATAATTTTTTCGAGCAGTAGTTATTTCATATCTGTCCATAGACGGCACATATTCTGCTATCATGAGTTATCTAACTATTTTATCGCAAAGTCAATAAAAAATGGGTAAAATTATCAAAATACACTATTCAGAAATATTTCCCAGACCCACCTAGCGTGTCGTTCCCCTCGGTTGAGTAGCCCTGGTTAGAACACACGCCCCTTGACCATGACAACTGCGGACAAACGGACATCCGAACGAATACACCAGTGATCTTCGACATGGGCGATAGCGCCCACCAGCGGGCGTTTAGGGTTTTTGGTAGAGAACACACCTATTCTAATTTTACTATTGAAAAATAATACTCTATAAGAATGTTTTTGTGCACATACATGAACACACATTCTCAAATGAGACATCATAACGTGGCGGTTAAATTTTATACGCGTCTTTAACCATTGATTTCGTCAGAAATTTCATTGTTATGTTGATAGGAATTGTGGGCGGTGAACTTATTTCAAAAAGTAAAATAAAGTAAAAGTGGCGGTGAATTAAAAGAGATCTACGGAATAAACGTATGAGCGCGAGGAGAGATGCTGTCGAGTGGGGCAGAAACCATGACGATAGCCCCATCCAGCCGTCCCCTTACGTCTCGGAACAGCTCTCTCGACCGAGTGGGGCGAGAATCAGCCGTCGAGGGGTGAAAATGGCAGGCGGGATTCCACACACCGAATCTTTTGCATCGAGTTCGAAGGGAAATATTTTCCGATACATTCATATCGAGTTGATTGCACACTCCGAAAAATGAACCGACGACATCCTTCTTCCAACGAGGCTTTCTGCGAAACAACCTCCTCCTTCCCTGCCCTCCCTCCTCCTTCCCTCCCCTCCCTCCTCCTTCCCTCCTTTCCCTTCTCCTTCCCTCCCTCCTTCTTGCCCCTCCCTCTTAGCCCCCCCCTGCCACCACTAGCACCTCTCGGGCACGGCCACCGACCGCAACGAGATAGAAATTAATAGGTGCGTACGACTCGTGGCAGTTATGAATTCCTATGTGGGAGCGTGAGATGAGACTCAGAACAAAATGACACCATGCACCAGAATAAGTATTAATTATCCCCTCTCCGATGTTGGTATACTGTTAATTATAACGCTTTTTAACAGTTTTTGGTATTTATTTTGACCTGAAAATGTAAATTAGTAACATTATCCTCCATAAATCACGAATAGGTAGAAGATTGAAATTTGGCAGGGAGGATTTTTCGACGTGAGGACTTTCATTCTTTTGCAAAAATAGAAGAAATTGACCATCAATTTCGGACTGGGACCGTTTCAAGGAATAATAATTATTATAGCTTCTTATTCTTACGGACGAATTTTATCATCAATTCGAAATCGCTCAAATTTATGGTTTAAACCCGGTTTCCGGTTCCAGCGACGGAACGAGATAGTATCTCGCAAAGAACTGCCATTTAGGTGTTGGTGGCATTACGAAGAGTATTTCGGGCGTCAAGAGAGATCGCTGAAAAGCGGGGGGGATCTAACGCAAGCATCCACTGCATGTCGTGTAACGCATAAACCGCGGCAATGACCAATTCGTCGGTAAGCAGCCATTTCGCGTTGTCCACGAAATATCCGCGCAAAAATGAGGAAAATCTCAAGCCACTCGATTGATAGTAATTTTCAATCGTAAAAATAATATACCATAGACCATTCTCCGTGGACAGGTGGAGTCACTCATTAAAGCCATCATTTAAACCTCTCCCGATTGACACGCTTGGCTCGGCGCTATGGCGTCGTGGGCGTCCCCAAGGAGAGCTTTCGAGCGGGAAGAGCAGACGGACGAGAGCAACACCGAGTTTCGCGTGCACGACTCGCTTCGCGTCGTCTGCGACACTCGTGAATTCCACGACTCCGAGAGAATCTCGACTGGACAGACGCCGAATAATCATATCGCCGAGAAATCATAATATGTGTAATAAAACATTCACCTGGTCATTCTGTCCGCAACGCTCAATATCTCAGCCGTTTCTTCAGCCAGTTCAACCATATTTGGCAGAATTGCTATACTATAATTTTATAATAAAATGGTCTAATTTGTTTTTTATATCGTTTGATTACAAAGACCGTTTTAAACGGTCTAATTCATTTAGTAAGAAATAAAATGCAGGAACGATTCAAGTTTGAGACGACAACGCACTACATTTACAGAAAACGTAATCGGAATTTAACGGTTTTCATTCGATGACTTTATTTCAGAAGAGAGCCATTGGCAAAGAACAGATGAGCATCATCTTTACGGCGTTCGAATCCATTCTGCGAAGAACGACTAGAAGAGGAAAACAATTGGAAAGCGAAAAAGATCCACGCTGGGCGTGTTACGTCATAAACATTCGAACGCTACACGTCGTCGTCAGTCCGACAGAAAGCCCTCCAGTAGGAAACGAATTTTCTTTGAATTACAAAATCTGAAATTGGAACAAGTCCTCGAGCAAAATCCAGGATACGCACTCGAGTCTCTCATTCGACGCCATTCCTCTTCTTCTCCTCCAAGAGAGCGTCTCCTTAAAGAGAAAGATGGCTCACACTCATTCTCCACAAACCCACGCTCCCTCCCTCCTCCTCCTCACATTTCGCTGCGACTATGCATTAAATCGTCGCGTGGGCACCCCTCTCTGCCCCTCCCATCCTCCCTATCCCTCACTCACCATCCCTCTTTCTTCTCCTTCCCTCTACCCCATCTCTCTCCCTCCCTCTCTCTCTCATCTTGATCTCTTGTGGACGAGCCCTCCTCGTCCGCCTTCATGCTCTCCGCTTCCCGCTCCCGCCGTCCTCTTCTCCTTCCCACTCGTCTCCTCCAGTTAAGGACGACTCCTCTTTTCTTTCTCTCCCTTCTCCATTCCCTCTTTTTCATTTGCACGCATCCTCTCCACCTCCCTCCCTTTCCCACTCACACAATCTCCCTTTCAATCACAACGAAATAAAGAGAAGAGACTGACTATTCGTGGGCAAGATTCATATTCCTCCGCGTAATTCGTTCGTGGCGTTATTTCTATGCTCGCGTAATTCACGCCCCGAACACGAGAGGGCGTGCCGAACGAATAAATTGACGCAAAGAAAGAGAACGTTAGCGGTCAGCATCGTCATGATAGACAGAACAATATTCTACGTAAAAAATGCTACATATCTCTTTCCGAGATCTTGACATTGCGTAGAGAATTTTCGCTTTCCCCGCGCAGACCTAAGTTGTCTTCACGCACTTCTCTTCTATCCCTCCCCCTCTTCTCCTCCCCTCTCCCTCCCTCTCTTCTCCTCCCCTCTTCCTCCTCACCCCATACAATTGCTGACATCTCATAAATCCATCGGCATGCGGGCTTAAATATGTGCTTCCATAATGTCAATTTCATCAAACTCTTCTTTTAAATAATAATTCTTGTACGCTATTCATAAAATCAAGAGGAAACGTCAAAAACTAAATACAGGAAGTCCCCGAATTACGAAAGTCCCACTTACGAGCAGTCCGTACTTACGAACGAAGGAACTGCGAAATTTAAATGCTCTTCTAAGGATCTTTTGGGCATATCTTTTAAATTTAAATACAAATATGTGGGTTTCTTTTGGAATTTCCTCATAACTAGCTGTGTAATCATGGTAGTTATGATAAACAAAAGGTATTTTTTTCGTATATACAGGGTGTCCGGCGTCTTTATGTCATAACTTCGGGATCTTATTCCTTAAGCGATTTTGAGTAAAAAATGTCATATGAACATGGGTCCGATTCTCATTTGTTACAGAGTTACGAACAATTGAAATTATCTAGCACTTTGATTTGTACAACTTAATGGCTGAAAATGCATTGTTTAAATAATTATTCGTATACATTGTTAATTGTTGAAAAATCTATTATTTAAACAATCATTCGTTTACATTGATACTTAATCCATTGTTACAACAATGAGAAGCATGACGCTTGCACAACAGACGTGGAAGTAATTTGCAAGCTCGCAGGCAGCATGTCAGTAGAACGTAAGCTAGCGTTCAGTGTAGTGCGCTGTGACACGTGTAATATCATTAACTTTCAATAATTCCGTTTACATTTTCAAATAAAGAGTATGCAGATATGTACTTCGTGTATGGGCTTTGCGAGGGAAACTCCGTTGCTGCCGTTTACGAATATCGACGACGATTTCCACAAAGAAGAACACCAGATCGATGTACTTTTATTCAAGTTCACCGACATTTACGAGAAAATGGCTCACTTCCGTGTGTGTTTGACAGCTGAATGTCCAGTACAAGTTAATGTGGATGAGGAGGAAAACATTATTCATATGGTTCAGCGAAGTCCACATCTTAGTACACGAAGAATGCCCGCCCGCCTCTACGTTCCGCGAATGAGTCTGGCAAACATTACACGATGAGGGACTTTATTCATACCATATCCAGCAATTTCAGCATCTTCAAACCGGGGGTATGGCTAGGCGGTTGGAATTCTGCCGTTGGTTAAATGCACCCCCCCCCCCCCCGCCTGAACCGTTACATCTTGTTCATGGACGAGACACAGTTTACTCGTGATGTAATAAACAACATGAGAAACTACCATTTATGGGCTCGCAAAAATCCTCGCGGAACAGTTGAAAGCAACTTCCAACTCCGTTTTTCTGTGAACGTGTGGTGTGGTGTCATTGGGAACCAGCTGGTTGGACCGTACTTCTTCCCGCCACGTCCGGCAGGTGCCATTTATGCTGATTTTTTGGAAAATGAAGACATTCCTTTGTAAACATGACTTTAGATGCACTACCAGCATGATGGGGCAGCCCCATTTTAGTAGGAACGCTAAGCTGTATCTTAACAAGACGTTCCCTAACCGATGGATCGGTCGTGGCGGTGCGCAGGATTGACCACCGAAGTCTCTCCGTTGGATTTCCATGTGTGGGGCAAATAAAAAAACATTATGTATGAAGCCAAAGTGAGCACGAGGGAAGAACTTATTCAGCAAGTCGCCGGACACCCTGTATATTGTATCTAATATATACAATCACCTAAACTTGTTAATAATAATAATAATAATATAATATAATAGAAGACACGTCCACCCAAAAATCTCATACGAAAACAAGAGGCTGAGGCCTTCACGATGACTGAAGGCGGCTTGGCACTGCTTGAGGACCCAGATTGAGCAAGATTTGCCTCAGTATCCAGGGCTGTCTCAAATACCCTTACATGTTGCAAGGAAACATATCGTACGAACAAGAAAGCAGCTGTCCAAACTTCAATAGAAACATATTTAAAGAAGAGTGCCTCAAATGAGCCAGTTCCATCAAGTTCCACAGCCCTTTTGATTTCCCATAAGCCTTCTACATCACCAGAGAGGTTTCTTTCTACTTCCTCGAGTTCGTCTATTTAAAGCTACTTCTCCTCAAGAAACGCTACTTCTAATAAGTTACTCAGCACCAGCACCCAAGGTAATTAAAAACTATTTTCTACTCAATTTGATTGTTTTCATTTTTTGCCTAATTAATGGTACAAATTACAACAATTTTTTCCTACAGTTATTCATCATAAAGATACATCGTTTCAACTTAATTATGGGTAAAATAGGATATCGTTGTTTTGGTTGGGAACCTAACCAACAATTATACCATTGTGTTTATGGGAGATTGTGTTCCGATTTCCAAACAAAATACTTATGAACAAACTTTTGGAACGCAACACATTCGTAACTTGGGGACTTCATGTACTCCAAAACAAACTTAAGCGTGGCACGTGCATACCAGCTTATGCACAAACAAATACTCTTTTCCTTGAAACATGCATCAGAATCAAATGGGAACACTTTCATTTATCCATCTTTAATATAAATTACATTTACTCTATTGAAAATTACTTAATTTCCGTCCATTTCTTTTATACAACGAAAATATTTATTTTACTTCGTCTCTTCGCTTCACACTGAATCGACCGCGAGCGCCGGCTCGTGCACATTATTCACGCAAATGGTATTCACGTTTTTCTGTATTTACACACCGCTTTCATTTGAATACGACAATTAAATTAGCATTTTAATAAATTTCATTTTCGCAAAAGGGGACCTTCCTTTGTTTTCCCCAAATTCATTTATTATAACGGCAACCGTTGTTCCAAAACACCCACTAAGGTGGCGACAATTGTTTTCATCATTTATAATAAAAGATAGTAATGAATCAAAACCTTAAGAAACTGTTCACTACCTTGAACTAAAAATCTCTCATAAAATCGTTGCGTCCAACTTGTTCCGTATGCGGAAACGAACGAAAAATATGATTTCAACCATAGAAAAGATAAGACAAGAATTGACGCTCACTTTGGAGGAGTTTCAAAAAATCTAATTTATTTTGGATAAAAAAAACATCTCGTCACATTATAGTTAAAGTACGAGACCGAAAAGTATGAAAAATATAAAACTGTATTTTGAAAGGAATAGTCAGTTAAAGAGCTAAAACGCCGAAGAAATCATTGCGTATCGGAAAGAGATTACGCATATTAAAGGTAACGCAGACGCATCGGAAGAGCGAACGGGTGGAAATATCGCAAGGATATTCGCTTATATAGGTATAATACGCCCGCGCAAGTATTTTGGTGTTCGAATGCCAACTAGAAGTGAACGTCGAGTTTGAAAGAGCGAGGGAGTGCGGTGAGAGCAAAAGAGCGGCAGATTAAAACGAAATGCCAATACTAAGCGAAGTTATTCTTCGAAACTGCTTTTGGGACGGTGAAAATATTTCTGCAGTGTGCAGCCAAGTAAGACGCGACGAACTAGAAAGAAAAAGTTCCACGGAAGAAAGGGGATTTGTAAGAACCGTTTAACATGATTGAAAAGTGTCTATAGCAACGAATTGTAAGAGCCATTAGTTGTGTTAAAACGCAATTAAACCAAGACGCATCAAAAACAATATTTTGCCGAAAATCAACTTTGGATGGATTTGGATTCTAGGAGGAAATCATCTTCATTTTTAACCTACATTCCAGAATGCTTTCTTCGTTGTGTCTGTCCGTCAGTCTGCCCCGCCCCCTATTAATTTTTGAACCAATACACCGATTTTCAGGGCACTTGGTGAAACTCTCTTGCTACTGGTGCTGAGCACCCGAGGATAGTTTTTGTTGCGAAGATTGTTAAGTCCCAGGTTCGAATCCGGGAACTATCATCCCATTTGATTTACATGGGAAATCTGAAATCCATCGTGTAGGGTAATTTTCTCTCGCACATTAAAATATCTTCGAATTGTAATATCGGAGCGTGATTTGTACTATTCTCTGAGAAAGAAATGGAGATTCTAATTTTTATCGTAGAATGTTGCTTATCGATCGTATTCCTTCGAATTTTGCGTAAATACCGGCGTTTTTGAAGCTTTTGTCACTCATTACGACAGTGTTGCCATCACAACGACTGTTGTTGAATTCAAATTCGGTATAGTCCAGTACATAAACGCATTATTTTTGCCACACAAATACGCGTAATCAATTTAGTTTCCCGTTCGAATGTATTTAACGCTAAATTAATAAATTTGGGAACACAAAGAGCTACACATGATTTTAAAGTTATTCAAGTCAAAATAAGTATTAAATAAATGATCAGTTTGGATCAACTTCTTTTCGTATAAACAACCCGCACATACATTCCCCAACAACTCATTCTGACGCCTATTTTCCTCCCCCCCCCCCTCGGCTTCCTCCCCACTTGAGAGAAAACGTCCTCCGTGCATTCGTATAGCGCCCCTTCGCAAACCTCACACACGGTGGCGGGTATGCCTCTCCCTGCACTTCCCACGCTTCCCGCACGGCGGCACATACACGAGGGGGCAGCGGGGTCCAAATCCCATCCCCAACCGACCCTTTGCAATCAAGGACCGATTCACGCGGCTCACTTGGATTAGAAGCTGGGCACCTCTTCTTGCTACGGACGGCCGAACCCTCAGAGAGAGAGAGAGAGAGGGAGAGAAGGCGTGCCAATGTTCCCACGCGTAAAACATGGATTAAAATTTAACCGATTTTGCATTACTTATCACTGATATTAAGGGGCGGCCAAAAGTTCACCGCATCCCTCAGATGAGAGGAAGGGTCCTCGGACAGGAAGAGCCCTCAGAGAGAGGAAAGGCTCTCAGGAAGAGGCCTCGGTTAGGAAGATGAAGGGGCCTCAGATAGGAAGATTAAGGAGCTTCAGATGAGAGGAAGGGCCCTCAGGTAGAGGGAGGAGCCTCAGATAGGAAGACGAAGGAGCCTCAGATAGGAAGACGAAGGAGCCTCAGATAGGAAGAGGAAGGACCCTCAGATGAGAGGAAGGGCCCTCAGATGAGAGGTGGGCCCTCAGATAGGAAGAGGAAGGGTCCTCAGGAAGAGGAGGGAGCCTGAGATAGGAAGATGAAGAGGCCTCAGATAGGAAGATGAATGGACCTAAGAAAGGAAGGAAGAGGAAGGGCCCTCAGATGAGAGGAAGGGCCCTCAGATGAGAGTAAGGGCCCTCAGATGAAAGCAAGGGCCCTCAGATGAGAGGAAGGGCCCTCATATGAGAGTAAGGGCCCTCAGGTGAGAGGAAGGGCCCTCAGATGAGAGGAAGGGCCCTCAGATGAGAGGAGGGCCCTCAGATAGGAAGGAGCCTGAGATAGGAAGATGAAGAGGCCTCGGATAGGAAGATGAAGAGGCCTCGGATAGGAAGATGAAGAGGCCTCGGATAGGAAGATGAAGGGGCCTCAGATAGGATGATGAAGGAGACTCGGATAGGAAGATGAAGTGGCCTCCTCTCTTTCTCCCCCTCTATACTGTAGTCTCAATTTCGCCCTAAATAAAGTCGTTTGTTTGTCTGTCTGCCCCTCTCTCCCCCTCCCTCTCTCTCGTTGAGTAGGGGCACAATACTCGACTCATCTGTTGGCATCCCAGCAAAATAAATCTCCGCCAATGTTTTGGATTAATAATTTTAATTTCGGAGGCATTCTGGCGGGGAATTGGTCTCATAGCAGTTTCTCAACACTATATCAATCGGAGTTCGTTTTAATTCGGCGAAGGTGAATTTTTTCTTCGAGCAATTACGGATTTGCTTATTCGGCCGAAGAAAGGCGTTTGATTGCCAAAGAGAGTACAAATTGGGCGTTTCCTCCACAACGACCAAAGGACGCATTCTCAGTTACAGAACGCATCGGGGCAGAGGGTGGGGGAGGAAGAGAGAAAGGGAGGGAGAATGAGGGGAAATGAGAGGGAATGAAGGAGAGAATGAGAGAGAAAGGGAAGTAGGGAATGAGAGGGAGAGGAAGAGAGGGAGAGGAAGAGAGGGGGAGGAAGAGAGGGAGGAAGAGGAAGACAGAATGAGGGAGAGGCAGAAAGGGAAGGAAGAAGAGGGAGGAAGGAGGAAGAGGGAAGGAGGAAGAGGGAGGAGGGAGAATGAGAGGTAAGAAGAATGCGAGGGAGTGGAAGAATGCGAGGGAGATAGAAAGGGAGGGAGATAGAAAGGGAGGGAGATAGAAAGGGAGGGAAATAGAATGGAAGGGAGATAGGATGGGAGAATGAGAAAGGAGACGGCCAAAGACAGGAGGAACACGGGTGAGAATGAGGTCGATACTCGGGGGCCATTCTCCCATTTCTCTTCCATCTCTCCCTCTCTCTCCTCTCGTAAAACGGTAAACAGTTCTCTCTTTAAAGTAAAGAGTAAACGCTGTGACACGTGCGATTAAACAGAGCGGCTGCAAAGGGAGAGAATGAGAGGGGAGAGAGAGCTTTCGAAAAGTCGCCTCCTCTTTCGTTCGTTCGTACGGGAAGCAGCAGCCGACGCTCCGCTAGGGGGACGACGACCAGTCCCTCTCGACATTTCTCTCTCCATCTCCCCCTCTCTCCATCTCCCTCTCTCTCTCCATCTCCCCCTCTCTCCGTCCCCCTCGCTCTCCTTCCCTTCACAATTAACATCGGAGAAGGAAAGGGGATAGGAGCGTAAAGTGCCTCCGGCGGAACTCCGCCACGCCACAGCGCCACTCCTACGCTCTCCCCTTCCCTCCACGCCCTTCTCTTGCTCTCCCCTCCACGCCCACTGCAACTGGACTCCCGCCAGAAGAGGGCCGGAGGGAGGGTAGAGCAAAGGAACAAACGGTAGAATGACGTCACGCCACCACTCTCGCCTCCTCCCTTTTCTCTCTCTCTCTCCCTCTACCATTCCTCCCTCCGCTCTCCCTCCCTCTCACTCCACTCCTCTGCTTTGGCGCCCACTTATCCTCCACTTCCCTATTATATTTTGTCTACTGCCTCCCGAGGGTTGCCGAGTGGAGCCTATATGCCGAAGGGCGCTGCATCCTCTCCACTGAAGACGGAGGTCGAGGAGGAGAGGAAGAGGCCTTCTCGGGGGCTTTCTCTCTGCCTCCTCCCGTCCCTCCCCCTCGTCACCGCTGCCCCCAAATGCTCAACAGAGCTGCCAACTGTCACGTTTCCCGAAAATCCATGGCGATTGCGCGAGGCCTCCGAAGAGTAATGTTAACCAAGTTAGTGAGAATGTTTAGCCAAATAAAGCCCGCTTCAACGATAGCCGTACTAGTCCGGCGCTTAAATACCGTTTACGATTCGCTGTATTTCACGGACGATCATTTTGGAAGTCGATTCGCTTAATGCATAAGAGTGCTGCCCAAACTACGGCCCGCGAAACTATGGCGGGAAAGCAATTCGAAAAATTTAACACGAATTCATACATTTTTGAAATTTATGATAATAAAACTTTAAATTGAAATGTTAGCAATGAAAACGTTATTTAGAATATATAGAAAACTTCCGATTTAAACTCCGGCCCGACGAATAATTGGCAAATTCAACGCGGCCCGCCAAGGGATTCGCAACCACTGATGTGGCCCGCCATTAGAAAAGTTTGGGCAGCACTGATATACGAACATAAACAACGAGCAAATCCGCACATGGATCTCGGCTCGGAATTTATTCTTGATTCGATCCCAGCTTCACTCGGGAACAAACATGCTCCGACTCTTCCGACTTCTCAAACTTTCCTCTTCGGAACGGAGCCCGCATGCAGCGCAGTCTTTTGTTAACACAAGCAGCTTCTCTCTCTCCATTCGTAAACAAGCGATCTCTCTCTCTCTCTCTCTCTCTTTCCTCTCGCGTCAACGTTCTCTCGGATTCTTATCACCACCGCAACGACTCCGCCACTCCTCGACCGGCGGGTACTCGCTCCTAGCCGTTCGTAGGAAGGAGCGCGATCCCGAATAACGCGGTCTCACGCGACGCGATGCGCCACTAGGTGGCGATTTTTGAAACCTTAAGGTGCGTCCGCACTTGGCGAACGAGCATACTATCACGAACGACCATAGACGCACGCGAACGAACATAGACGCACGCGAACGAACATAGACGCACGCGAACGATCAGAGACGCATGCGAACGAACACAGACAAACGATGCTTGATAGACATTCGTAGGTCCGTCGCTTTGTTCGTTCATGTTCCAACTCTTTGCAGCCTTCAGTTCTTTCGTTGCCTTCAAGACACGATATAATGCGTAGGAAAACTTATTTTTGCAAGTGCGGCCTTTATTGTAATGCATAAGCTGCTTGAAAGTAATGATAGAAGTAAAGTAAGGAGAAAACTCCTCTGGTGGATAACTTCAGTGTTTACGAATAGGAGTCTCTATAGTGTTTCTGATTTACTAATGGACCCAAGTCGTGAAAACTGGACATTTTGAAAACTTTATAACGATGTCTGCATCAGATTTGGAGAAACTAATACAAATGGTGTTCCCCAGCAGCGCCGTAACTAGGGCGGGTCATCTGAGCGGGCGTAATTAAAGAAGCGGCGCAAACGAACACTGTTAAAGGCAAGTTGTACATGTCGCAAGGACAGTGGAGATTTCACTACTATGTATACTTGTTCCAGACATTACGCATAGCAGAAACTATAAATTTCGATGATGCTATTAATGAGTTTGCTGCATTAAAATCGCATAGAACAACTCTTTCATATTAAAATATTTATACTTTCTGTATTTAAATTATGTATGTAATTATAATTATGTATTTAAATTATGTACATTTATAGTAAGAAATCATATCATTTATAGTTTATTTTTATTTATCAATTGTTCGCCCTAAATCCATATAGGTATTAGAGAATTTTTTATGGAGGGGATGCATATTTGGTAGTTTTCTCCGGGTGCTAAAATAGCTATACCCAATTCCACCTTTAGATGACTGTTAGAGCCAGGCTTGGCGCGCGGCTCCTTTGGAGTAAGATGACCGGAATGACGGATAAAATGAACTCCGGTGAATTTCGTCAATTTCTTAAAATTTTAGTTTTAAGAAGTGCATAACTTTTAAGCGTTATTCCAATGTTATGTTTTAGTTAAATAGATAAATACATTTTAGAATCAGACTAATTTAAATCGTCGACATTAATTGTGTAATTATTAGATTAATGGGAATTTTTATTTATATTGATTGTATCGGAAAATTGGAACACCTTAAGGATGCTGATACGACAGATGAAGAGTAAAAAATTTATTGTTAAAAATTATAAACGAAAGTGAATATTTTTCTTACCTCTTTCATTAAAAAACTGCCAGTATTTGAACTCCTTCCCAGAAGTTGGTACTTGGTTGCCTTTCAGATGTATGAAGAGGGGACGAGAATGGAGAAGGTGATGTCGAAGAGGAAGATGATGATGTCAGCCTAACTATTAGTTCTCCAATATCGTCTTGTAGATTATCAGCCAGTCACACTTCTTCTTCCACTTTCATGACATGCTGCACGTAATTTTTCCAATTATCTGCCGAAACTCGTTCAAAACTTTCTGCAATCTGTTTCGCTGCGTCTTTTTTCTTGAAAGTTGTGTTTTTCACCGCAACGTAGTGCTTAACCTGCGCCCACGCCATTTCAATGGGATTTAGTTCACAGTGGTAAGGCGGGAGTCGGAGAACAAACCAACCGTTTTTTTCGTAAGTTCATCGATTCTGTAATTTTCATATTTATCTCGCGCTTCAACAACTCAATAGAGGTCTCTTTTGAGGCAATCTTCATCGAAGTTTATATTTTTGCTCTTCAACCACTCGTTAATTTTATCCTTTCTTCAGCCAGTCGTGGAGATTGCTTCAATTTTTCTACTATGATAGGATGCATTATCCATTACAATGATTGAACCCTCAGGGACGTTCGGGAGAACTTTATTTTCAAACCATTCTTCATCAAATTCCCCGTCAATTTCATCGTGCTCATCTAATGAATTCCTTTTACATAAAAAATAGCATTGGGCTCCACCGAAGAAGCCGTTCTCCGTACCTGCATGAATTAATGCAAATCGACCACCACGACGTGTTGATGGCTTCAATCCCGTACTGAGAGCCGCAAGGAAAGCTTGGCGTGGTGTTTTTATTTCTTTGTCATGCCATGATTTGTTAACAGTTTGGCCGACATTAATCCACGATTCATCGATATACACAACGCATTTATTTTCCCTTCTGTATTTCCTCACTTCTCTTAAATACTTATGGAGCCATCGAATGATATCATCTCTTTCGATGAGAATACTTTTTTCCCCCTTTTTTCGTAATGGACCCCATATCTATTAATAATCGGTACAAAGTTGTTCTTTTAAAATTCGGCAAATCATCGTCAATGTTAACAGCAGTAAGGATAGATTTGCGAGTAGGAGGGATGTTTTTGATGGACATTTCATGCACCTTCTTTCTGATCCCCGATCTGATAATCTCGTTAAAAATGTAATTCGAGAGTTCCTGTAGGGGTTCTATAATTTCTTCTTCTTGGCAGAAGTAACTAACGTACCTTGAGTCGCTTCTTTCCTCACTCGATAAACGGTTGACTCCGAACATCCTGTAGCTCTGACGGTTTCATTGTTCGCTTCTGTTAAAGCGAGAGTTTTGCTGAAACGCGTCAACACATTCAACACAATTTGTCTTTCTCGGCTTCTTAGCTTCTCACCATGTTTCCT
Source organism: Tanypteryx hageni (assembly GCA_028673005.1). Taxonomy (NCBI): domain Eukaryota; kingdom Metazoa; phylum Arthropoda; class Insecta; order Odonata; family Petaluridae; genus Tanypteryx; species Tanypteryx hageni. The sequence continues at coordinate 6,548,852 of CM054114.1, forward strand.
CTTCTTCACTTCAGCCACTGACATGGTTGAACTAATAGATAATCAATAAATTTCTCTCTAAGTATATTCCAATAAAAGAACGCGCGTTTTCAAGTTGAACACTGCACAGCATTGCACGTCACTCTTATAAGAGCTATGGAAGAAGCAGACACAAACGCAATGTCAAAAGACAAACTGAACCTGAAAATTGAGAATAAAGACTACTACCCCGATTTGAGAACATCTGTTTTTCGAAACTGACAAGCAATTTCTTCTTATATTTAGAAGAATGGATTACCTGCGAAAGATTCCGTTTATGGCCTAAGAGTGTCATAAAAGCAAGAGGGTCAGGTTAGGCTTATTATGGAATCACAGAAGGGCAATGACCTGGACACGTGTTAAATATTTCCGCTATACCCTTCCTTTAAAGATCAGAAAATACTTCTAATACTGATATATGTTATTTCACTGTCCGAGAGAATTTCTATTCGCAGATATTTACAAAATATTTCCGGCGACGGAACCTAGCCGTCGAAGTTGGAGGGAACGAGATTTTCATCGATTTAAAAAAATTCTTAACTTTCATATCATTCGAGCTATTATTCCCATGAAATCTTCACCAAATATAAATTCATCGTTTTCACAGTAATTCAAACGATCCATATATGGGTCTAACAGTTACAGTTCGCGATTTTGTAGGAGACTACTTTTTCCATTGCCAATTTCGAAAAATACGATACGAACTTCATATATAAAATATAACACTCATTAGATCGATCATAAATAAAATAAGTATACCTCATTATGAAGAGAAATATGTAATAACTTCTAGATAAAATTTCAAACTGAAAGTGATAGACCAATTCTACAAAATGATGTAATAAAGATACCGGCGAAAAAGAGCGTTTTTGCGATGAAGTAAATTATTTTTGTAATTTTTACTTGAATCGATTAACAAAAACCAATTGCAGCAATGAATTCGGCGTTAAATTTGTCATTGGGGAAAGGGAGGGAGATGGAGAGGGGGAGGGAGATGAAGAGGGAGATAGAGGGAGGGAGATGGAGAGAGAGAGGGAGGGAGATGGAGAGAGAGAGAGGGAGGGAGATGGAGAGAGAGGGAGGGAGATGGAGAGAGAGGGAGGGAGATGGAGAGAGAGGGAGGGAGATGGAGAGAGAGGGCGGGAGATGGAGAGGCCAGGGATATGGAGAGAGGGAGAGAGAGAGGGGGGAGGGGAGGGAGGGAGAGATGGAGGGAGAGGAGGAAGAGTGGGAGAGGAATGGTGAGGGGAACGGGGGGGGGAGAGGGGGAAGAGAGAGGGGGGAGAGAGAGAGGGGGAGAGAGGGAGAGGGGGGAGAGAGGGGGGAGAGGGAGAGGGAGAGAGGGGGGAGAGGGGGGGAGAGGGAAAGAGGGGGGAGAGGGAGAGAGGGGGGGAGAGGGAAAGAGGGGGGGAGAGGGGGGAGAGGGAGAGAGGGGGGAGAGGGAGAGAGGGGGGAGGGAGAGAGGGGGGGAGGGAGAGAGGGGAGAGAGGGGGGAGGGAGAGAGGGGAGAGGGGGGGGGGAGAGAGGGGAGAGGGGGGGGGGAGGGAGAGAGGGGAGAGATGGAGGGAGGGAGAGGAGGAGGGAGGGAGGGAGAGGAGGAGGGAGGGAGGGAGAGGAGGAGGGAGGGAGAGGGGAGAGATGGAGGGAGATGAGGAAGAGGGGGAGGGAGATGAGGAAGAGGGGGAGGGAGAGGAGGAAGAGGGGGAGGGAGAGGAGGAAGAGGGGGAGGGAGAGGAGGAAGAGGGGGAGGGAGAGGAGGAAGAGGGGGAGGGAGAGAGGAAGGGTGAAGGGAACGGGGGGGGAGAGGGGATGTTCGACGTCAGCATCCAAATAGGTAAGTAGCACTGTTAGACTAGCATGAAGCAAGATCTTGAACACTTATTTAACTGCTCATGTAATCAATTGGATTGCGGCACATGATAAATTGTTACACTTGGTTGTTGGTGCAATAGAATAGTCGACACTAATATTCAACGCATAGCACTGCCGCGGCTCACTCTTACACACTAGCGGATCACTTCAGAACTGATCTAAAAACGCCAGTTAAATCTTGTAAGGAATAATGGGAAAAACCCTAGGCGGCGAAAGGTCGCTTGCAAAGAATCTTGTGGCATAGAGAAGTACAGCTCGAGGTGGGGAAGAACTCGAAACAAGAGAAAGTAAATCCCCGAACCCAAACCAGTGAAAAAGAGTGAAATGGGCACATGAAAATAAAAACGAAGGCGATCGACAATGCAATCGGCCGAAATATATTCTGATCGAGAGAGTAATTCCTTTCGCTTTCTTCAAAATGTTGCGGAAAATAATTCAACGTGTGAGAGTTCATTGTCTCTCACGTCTACCTCAGTATCAATGAAATTGATCCTCGACAGTGGCGGATCCAAGGGGATCGCCCTCCCCTTGGCCAACCCCGCAGCCATCAACTGGGTGCATTCTTAAATTCATTCCGCGCAACATTCCTTGTTTCTACACCGAAGATTAAGCCTGTGTGAGAAGGAAATCTGATGGGGGTTAATGTATGGTCGTCGGCAGAGGTGGAATGAAGAGGGGGCAATTGGGACGATCGCCCCTGATCCTCGACCATATTCAATATTAACTTTGAAAAAAAGCACTCACCTGCGCATCGCCGTCAATGGCAGCAATAGGATTGACGAGCTTCACCTGAAATGAGAAACGAGCAATTAACATTAGACTGAAACAAACAATAAATAAAACAATAAATCTAGATCGTTTGAATCGATAAGCAAAAGCTATATATGTCGAGCAAAGTACGCTATCTCATTAGCGTGCAAAACATTTTCCAAGTATGAACACAAGAAACATTATCGATCGTTACGATGCCACAGGAGAGGGTTAAGGAGCGCACACAAGCACATGGAACCGAGGAAAAGACAGAGAAACTAGAAAAAATTATCGTCTCGATCATTGCTGCGAACCTGCCGAAATTTGAAGAACGCAAAATTTTTACCAAAAATTTATATCTCGATAAATTATAACTATTCGTAAGATAAAAAATAATTCGCAAACTGTTTCGTCTAAAAGTGACCGGGATGATGTAAATCAGCGTTGCCCAAACTTTTTTTACTGTCGGTGGTTGCGAATCCTTTGGCAGGCCGTACTGAGAGTTGTCAATTATTCGGCGGACCGCATTACAGATTATATCGGAAGTTATATACGTGAAAATCAAATCTAAATAAGGTTTTTATGGCTAACATTTCAATGATAAAAGTTTTATATGAAACTGTTCATAAGAATGTATTAATTTGAATGTTAAATTTCTCGGATTGCTCTTTCATCATACCTTCGCGGGCCTAACAAAAACCCTTCGCGGGCCGCATATTGGGCGTCACTGATGTAAACAAGTAGTGCGAGGGAGGAGAGAGAATGCACGAGAACGGTCCGGGAAGCCAATGCGTCACCACCGCGATCTTTTCCTCCGGCGCCTTAAGGCTGCTTTCACACCAGTTACAATCAAGACAATATCCGCTTCGTCATGGTGAGAGCGTTTCATCGAGCACCCTACAAAATATTGAGTCAAGGGTTTCACGCTAATCAAACAAACAAAAACAGGTGACTAACCTTGTGTCGTTGTGTACGACTCTATATTTGGATTACAATATGCTATATTTCCGTTAGTTCGAGTCCGTCAAACCTTTTCATTATTATCTCTCTTTGGCATTTCCACACAATTAGAGCATAGGGTACATAGAAATGCCTCGACGGGCAACACGTTGAGAACCTCTGCTCCAGGGGTATGAAACTCTTATGGGAGAATAAATACCCAGGTTTTACACGTAGTTTACTATAATGATACGGAGGCCACCAACGGCGCTGCAGTCGCAGCCAGCTCTCTCTCTTTCTCCTTCTATTTCTCTCTCTACCACATCACCACAGCGCCACACGTTCCTTGTGTCTATTATCATAGCGGAACAGCGGCCATTTTGCTTGATAGAAGCTCGCCATTGCTTATTGAGCGGTTGACAGTTACTCTGATTTTGTCGAGTAGATATATAGTAGATATTCAATGGCGAGCTTCTATCAAGCAAAATGGCCGCTGTTCCGCCATGATAATAGACACAAGGAACGTGTGGCGCTGTGGTAGAGAGAGAAATAGAAGGAGAAAGAGTGTGTTGATATGCATTCATCACTGTTTAAGAAAACGTGACGGAGTGAATTTGTTCTAATCTCCAATCAACAGAACCAGGTAAGTCTTAAAAATAGCATAGATTTTTGGAAAAAATTCTGACGAAATAGTTCTACGAAGTGTTATGTGGATGCGTTTTGTGAGAATGCTTATATATTTTCTTAACAGATACCTGCACTGGATAGATCTTCTAGGATGGAAGGAAAGAAATTTCTCTCGTTTTTTTGTGTGCGAGAAGCATTTTGAGAGGAAATGTTTCCCATTTTTAGGTGTTAAGCCTCGCTTACTCCACCTAGCTGTGTCATCCATTGCCCTGGGCGTGAATATGGTACGTGCCAGTTGTTCACAAAATAAACCGAAACTTTAGATTGAGTTATTGAAATTTCTGTTTAAAACTTCTCGCGGCTATCAGTAGATTATAGTGAGTTCCTTGAAAGTTAAACTGCAACGTAGACGCCAGGGAATGGAATTGTGCTTGTAAAAGAATTAAATAAGTATACCATAGTGATGTCTCATTATGTTTTAATCTGAAATATTTTGAATTTACAGAAATAGTTAACTTGATTATTTCTTGTTTCTTATTATGCATTTGTTTGTATTCCTAGACGTTAAGATAATTCTTCTATCTTTGTTTCAAAACGTATTTAGAAATACATACATATATATTTTCGATCTAGAAATTGAAACTTCCATATCAAAAGTTTTCCTTGTTATTTGATGAATACATATAGATCTTAAATGGCCTAACTGTAACTGCTGCGAACACGTCAACGTCAGCAAACATAACTGTGCTTAGAATAAATTATAAATAAACGAAGTGGACATTTTGTAGTGCAGTGTCATGTGTTTAATTTTACAAATGGTAATGTGATCTTCATAGAATTGTTTATGAATAGCAAGGGGCCGTAAGCGCATTTGCCTTATTTTATATTTATTGCAACATTTGAAGCATGCCCATATCCTCCTGCATCAATTTCATTAGGTTTAGCCCAGTGGTTCCCAAAGTGGGCGCTACCGCCCCCTGTGGGGCGGTGCTCTAGTCTATGGGGGCGAAAAGAGGCAAGGGGGCGGCAGGGGGGCGCCGGAGGGTCCTGACAATGTGACATTTGCGAAGGCTCGGTAACCTTCCTTTTGTCTCCGTTTTAAAGCTTCGTTTTTAAAGTTTGCATTGTTTCCCGCATCTGGAAGTAATTTAAACCATTTGTTTCCTTACATTTTAAAGTAGGAACGGTTGAAAAATATTTCCAAGCCTTTCTCGCACAAGGGAAACTTTTGAAGGGGTTTAATCTCATTTGGTCTATCGTTGGCACAACTTCACGACACTGAGTACTTCGGCAGTAAGGTTAAGTGTGAATAAAACGGGTGTGAATCCGGAGAGGAATCAGCTCATCTGATAATTAGATTCGGTGGTTTTACATCAAATATTTACCTGGATAATCATTTTCCAAACAATTCGGTTCCAACGATATTATCAAGGCTGTATTGGTAAGTTATTTTTCATTCATCGCATGATATCATTCTTGTTATAGTACTATTATATAATTTTTTGTATTATTTTATGATGGCGAAGTATATTACGAAAATAAACGGCCAGTATATTGTTTATGTTTTCATGAAATGGTAATAGATAGTTCAAAAAGAGGACCTTTTCTCTCATACTTCGTATATATACGATTGAACTTTCCCTTTGCCGGCTAGATATCAATTAAATAAATTCCCGGTTCACTGATCTAAGTCACGGTTTTGCTGACATTGTGCATTTCCTTGAAGCATAGCTTTTTTCAAACAATGGGTAATATTCACAATAATTCTTTGAATAAAAAGAAAACTTTGGAAATATTTCGCCTTCACGAGTAAATTGAGTAGTAAACATACTTCTTCACAAAATTCCTCTTAATAATATATCATCAAATGAAAAGGTGGCCTTGCTATGGAATAAACTTTAGTTGAACCAACGCACACACAAGTATCAAAAAATTGAATCAAAGCCAATTTCACCGCAACAGTCCCTTGAACTGCCTTTCTTATGAATACAATTTAGGGAATTGCATGGACTAATATGATTCATAACGACAGAATAGGAGCCAAAGAAATATTATTTTACCCTCAACTGACTAGACCAGTATTATAAATCGAATTCGAGAGGAGCTTACTTTGCAGCCGAGTGTTTGGTTTCTCTATGAAAGACGGCAAAGGTGCATGTGCAGACCTCTGGCACAAACTCCCTACGCACCATTTTCGAATTCGCGCTCGCGTGATAAATGTATTGCATTTGTATATGAAATGTACAATATTTATATATAATAAATAAACTGTATTAATATTTTCAGTTTACCCGAAGTAAAACTACTACCGTTCAAGAGCGAAATAACGTGTATATAAATCCTGTTTTATACCAGGTATGCAGAACAAATACATATATTCAGCCTTGCTTATATATGTTTGAAATTATGCCGCAAGCACATAAATATTTTGTTTTGATGTTTTTCATATGGTTATTAGTAATTTTATTTTAAAAAGCAACCACTTAAAGATTGAATCCACGTCTTATCATTAACTCATACGTGTATTCTATTTTGTTAATATATATTAAATTTTATTTTAACAAAATTTAATATTTAAACCTTTATTGTAGAAACAGAATGGCAGGAAATGACTCATCAAAGAATAAATGTAGACAGTATAATGTGGATTATCTTAAGTACGGATTTATAGAGTCACCTATAAACAAGCACATGCCTATGTGCTTACTATGCGAAAGGGTGTTTTCAACAGAGGCGATGAAACCTTCCAGACTAATTGACCATTTTAGGAAGGCACATCCTGACAAGACAGAAAAGACTTGAACATTTTTTCAGTCACTTCGTGACAGAGTGCAAAATCGTCCAACACTTTCAAGTATGTTGTGTAATGCTTCAAAACATATCACTGATGGTTTGCGTGCATCATACAATATTTCACTATTATTTGCCAAATCTGGAAAGCCACATACAATTGGTGAAGAACCCATCATACCAGCAGAAAGTGAAGTCCTGAGTACTGTTCTGCATAAGCCACCATATGATACAATAAAAATTATTCCCCTAAGCAACACTTCAGTTCAACGACGAATAGATGAAATGGCTGAAAATGTGGAAGATATATTGTGCAGCATCCTGAGAACAACAGAATTTGCATTACAGTTGGACGAGTCAACTTTGCCAGGTAATGAATCTGTGCTTCTAGCTTACGTACGCTTTATTAAAGATGAAAATCTATCTCAAGAGTTGTTGTTTGCAAGGCAATTAGAAACTGACACTAAAGAGGAGTCAATATTTCGTATTGTAGAGCAGTTCTTCAGGGACAAAAAAATTCCACTTTCTAACATACTTGCTGTTGCGACAGACGGAGCTCCGTCAATGACTGGTCGTCACCATGGTTGTATTGCATACTTGAGAAAATATGTACCAAATGTTTTTGCTATTCATTGTGTCATTCACCGACAACATCTAGTGGCCAAAATACTGAGTGATCGCCTTCACAACTCCTTAAACATTGTAATTACAGCAGTTAACAAAATCAAAGCCCATGATCTTAATGATCGACTCTTTCGAGAGTTGTGTGATGAGAACGACGAAGATTTTAAACGTTTGTTACTACACACGGAAGTTCGTTGGCTATCAAAAGGCAATTGTATAAGGCGCTTCTATAATCTTTTTGACACTCGTGCAGTTTTTTGAGGAGAAAGATGCTTTTCTCAGCGACAACCTTAAAGAGATTAGGAGTGACGTTGCATTTTTGTCTGAACTATTTGCAAAGTTCAATGAAATAAATTTACAATTGCAGGGAAATGATACAAACCTTATAAAGGCAAAATCTGTGGTGACTGTGTTTATTTCCAAGTTGCTTTTATTTAAGCGCAACATAGGTCGCCGCGAGCTTTATCAATTTCCTTCCCTGCTTAAGCTAGAAGAGCAAGCTGGTATAGGTGATGATGATTTGAGAGTCTTTTGTGACCATTTAGCCACCTTGCATAAAAATATGACGCAGCGATTTGAGGATCTTCTTTTGTTGGAAATTCCAGACTGGGTGATAAATCCGTTTGTAGATATTGAGGAAGTTGGAGTATTAGAGGAAGAATTAATTGGACTACAAAATGACGTTGAATTGAAACCAAAGTTTAAGATAAATTATCAAGAGTTTTGGTTACAGAAGGTGGTTTCCGATCGTTATCCTGCATTATGGATGGTGGTTAAAAAACTCCTTCTTGCATTTCCGACTTCATATTTGGTGGAACGTGGTTTTAGTGCAGTCATTCAGCTTATTTACAAGCAGAGAATCAGACTTCAGGTTTGTGAACGCGGTGATTTAAGACTCCTGCTAAGTGACATTAAACCGGACGTTGGAAAACTGGTATCAGGTCATCAAGCCCATCCATCCCATTAAAATTTTATTTGATGGAAATATGTTATTAAATTAGGCAATAGAATCTCCTTAAATGACTTCTAGACCATGAAAAACTATAATCAATAGTCACTTAATTGTTTAACTAATTTTAACAAAACATGATTGGTTATTCTATTTTCATAAATTGAAAATGTTCATGTTATGTAATTGCTTAATTTAAGTAAAAAAATGACATGTAAACTTCTAAAAAAAGCTTTCTTAAAATTATTCGTTTTGATAATTTATTTTTATGTAAAAAGTATATTCTCACCTAAGTTCCTTTTATTGTGTATTAAGTCTTTTGCATAAATATGATATGAAAACTATACATCTATTGGATTCTAAATAAACATTTGATTAGTCATTGTTTTTAATTTAATTATTTCAATGTTCCTCATTTGGTTATTTTGTTTTATGATTTTGATTATTATTTTAAAGCTACCGATTGGGGGGCGTTGAGTATAGGTTTATGGATCCAAGGGGGCGGTGGCTCGAAAAAGTTTGGGAAACACTGGTTTAGCCGATTTAATGATTGACATTCTTAGAAATTCATTTTCATTCATTTTACAGGTGGGACAGAAAGAAAACTGTTCCAGGGCCGAAGAAATCACTTTACAATAGATTTTTGCTTGATCCACAAATTCATTCTTGACGTGAAAGGTGGACGTTTTTCGTAGTCCACGTGAATTTCCTTTATTTATTTATGTAATTATTCATTGAAATTTGGCCATCTGGCCAGGTGGCAAAGAAAACATAATATATATAAAAATAATAATATTTACAATCACAATTTTTACAAACACTCTCTACAATATATTTAATATTTACAATTCAATTTTGCACCTGAAGTGCGGATTTTCAGAGTTCATGGAAGGCCTTCACGGCTACCGTAGCGGTCATGGGGCCCACGAAATCCCCACCGTACTTCACCCTTCCAAGCAATCCCCTACTTTTCCAGCACTTAGGTACAATTACAGTCATAATTATATAGATTGCTAATATTCCTCTTCCAAGTTCGTCTTACTTTTACCATGCACAAATGCGTTAATTCTACGCTTAAAATTTTTTGCGTCCTTAGGTAAGGGATTGAAGAGCACCTCGGGTAAATTGTTCCCCTCACTGATTCCCGTTTAGAAAAGAATACTTTGCTGTATTAGTTCTCTGCGGCCTAAGTTTAATTTTAAATTCGTGGCTATTTTTACCTAAAGAAATTCGGAACCTGCATTCTACTTCGTAAGTCTTCCCAAGCTTTATTATTAGTATATGCCTGGTAAATCCCGCCTAATCTGTTAATTTTTCTCCTACTATCTAAAGATTTCCAATCTAGAATTTTTAACATTTCTGTTACGCTGTCATCCTTTTTAAACCTACCTAGTACATACCTTGCGGCTTTCCTCTGAACTTTCTCTATTTTCCTTTTTTGCCCTATCTCATGCGGATCCCATACTTTCGTCGCGTACTCTAATATTGGTCTGACTATTGTTTTGTACGCCTTTTCCTTCGCAGCCCTACTACTTCCTTTAAGATTACACATCACGTAATTTAAGCTGTTATATGCTTTTCCTATGAAATTATCAATTATCCTTCCTTAGATCTTTTGCTACATGGACGCTTTAGTACTTGCAGCAATCAAATTTTTTAAATACGTTTTATGCATAAAAGATATTAATGTTATACAGGTCGGTTACAATAACAAATACCTCACTGTTATGGAATTTGATAATGACTTTGTACTCTCGCAACGTGTGATATACGGTAATAAATTTGATTTCTTATATGCAATTCTGCCATTTCTTCTGTCCTTCCGGTTTATATTTGTACGATTATCATATTAAAACGGGAAGGGAAGGGGGTGAGCGACATCCTGTGATGACGTCACGATAGCCATCGTGAACACGTAGTTCCAAATTTTCCCGTTGGCCCATCATTCGTCGCCTTCCATGGAAACCTGGGAATCGTTTTATAGCTTTAAGTTTCCGTAGGGGTTCTAGTCTTTGCTCTGCTCTAATCAGTGCGAAAGAGATCATTCTCGTCTTGTCTAATCTCGTGCGTACGTACCAATTGGTTTTACTCCCCCTCCACACGCAGGGTATACGCAAAATTCAAAGACCCCCTCCCCTCACCCTCCGTGCGTAGGAACACTAAATGGACGGCCCTCTAAAGCCAGTCCACGCATCCCTCTACCCTTCCCAATGCCCCTCCCGTGCCTCTCTGAGCATGACCTAATGAGGTAGACCGCAGCGCCACACCTGCGAGACGGAGAGAGGGAAGAAATCGAAGGGCGCGGAAGAAGCGTAATGGAGGTGAAGGAGAAAGGAAGTGCGATATTGGAATGGGAGGAAAGGGGAAAGAGGGAATGGGAGGAAAGGGGAAGAGGGAATGGGAGGAAAGGGGAAGAGGGAATGGGAGGAAAGGGGAAGAGGGAATGGGAGGAAAGGGGAAGAGGGAATGGGAGGAAAGGGGAAGAGGGAATGAGAGGAAAGGGGAAGAAGGAATGAGAGGAAAGGGGAAGAAGGAATGAGAGGAAAGGGGAAGAAGGAATGAGAGGAAAGGGGAAGAAGGAATGAGAGGAAAGGGGAAGAAGGAATGAGAGGAAAGGGGAAGAAGGAATGAGAGGAAAGGGGAAGAAGGAATGAGAGGAAAGGGGAAGAAGGAATGAGAGGAAAGGGGAAGAAGGAATGAGAGGAAAGGGGAAGAAGGAATGAGAGGAAAGGGGAAGAAGAAATGAGAGGAAAGGGGAAAGGGAATGAGATGAAAGGGGAAGAGGGAATGAGAGGAAAGGGGAAGAGGGAATGAGAGGAAAGGGGAAGAGGGTGGGATGAGGTAGAAGGGAGACGTGAATACACACTACGGCTAGATTGTGATCGAAGAGTCCTCAATCCGATCGTCGAGGGAGATTGCAATGGAGTGGGGAAGGGGAGGAGTCAGCCCTCTTGATCCACGTCTCGTTTGCGGAGCGATCCACTCGACCAGTGATAGGGAGGGCTGCTCGAGGACGGAGTGGAAGAGGAAAGGAATTCGGATCTGACAATTAATGTTTCCACGGCTGCAAAAGCATGGGACATACGCAACGGAGGCCTCTGCGGAAAAGGGGACAGATATAGAAGAATACATACACGTTTTGAAGAGGTCATTTTTAGGGTGGTTTCCAAAGGAAACAACCTTATGAAATGGACCTGTCTGTATGTGTCCCCTACTAACAACTTTTGCATCAATGGACCGATTTTCATGAAACTTGGTATGAGGCTCGTGCTGCAAAGGCCCACCTTCGGGCTATATTTTATTTGGCGAAGATTGAAGTCTCGGGTTCGATTCCAGGAAAATGTTTTCTCCCTATTTGTTTTACATTCATTCATCATGCTTCTGTCCGAAGACAGGTTTTAACTGAATCGCTGCCTCCATTTCTCCCTCTCCCTAGAAGCCTCTTTTATATCTCTATAAGTATATCCCTGCTTTATATTATCTAATATTCCTATTCTTTTTCTCCCTCTTCCTCTTCTTCCACTAATTTTTCCTTCTAAGATCGTCCTTTGTAAACACTGTCTTCTCAATATGTGCCCTATCCAATTTGCTTTTCTTTTCCTGATTGTTTTTATTAGCATCCTATCTTCTCCCACCATTTCTAATACTTCTTCATTTCTCTTCCTCTCTGTCCATTTCACTTTCATCATTCTCCTCCATACCCACATCTCAAAACTTTCTAAATATTGTTCCTCCTTTCTCCTTATCGTCCACGTCTCTGCACCATAAAGAGCTATGCTCCATATGTAGCATTTTGCTAATTTCTTCCTTGTTTCTAAATTTATTTTCTTGCTTGTGAGAAGCTCCTTCTTCTCGTTAAATGATGCTTTTGCCATTGCAATCCTACTTCTGATGTCCTGTGTACTACTTCCATCCTGCGCTAAAATACTGCCAAGATATTTGAAACGACATACTTGTTCCAATTTTTGTCCCTTTACCATTATATTTAATTCTTTATGTTCCTTTGAAACCACCATGACTTTCGTTTTTTCTGTATTAATCTTCATTCCATAATGTTGGCCAACCTCCACTAGTCTGTCTGTCATCCTCTGAAGCTCTTTCTCGTCTTCTGCTATTAATCCTTGATCATCTGCATATTTAATGGTGGTAATACTTTCACCTCCTATCTTAAATCCTTTCTCTTCCCTCAACGCTTCTTCTGTTATTGTTTCTGCATAAATATTAAATATCGCTGGTGAAATAGGACATCCCTGCCTCACTCCCCTCCCAATTGAAGTACTTTCTGTTTCTTCTCCTTCAACCCTGACTCTAATCTTTTGATCAAAGTAAAGGTTTTTAAGCAGTCTTTTATCTTTCCAATCTATTCCAATTTTGTTTAAAGTACCCAGCATTTTATCCCATTTCACTCGGTCAAAAACTTTCTCCCAATCTACAAAACAAAAATACATATCTTTATTGACTTCTAGCGCTCTTTCTATCATCATCCTCATACATCCTATAGCATCTCTAGTCCCTCTTCCTCTTCTGAAACCAAACTGATTATCTTGCAGCTCCTTTTCTATTTTACATTCAATTCTTTTGGTTATTATTCTAGTTAGAACTTTAGCTGTATGAGAAATTAAACTAATAGTTCTGTAATCCTTACAACATTTTGCATTGTTCTTTTTCTGCAGTGGTACCATAACAACATCTAAAAAATCTTCAGGCCATATGCCAGTATCATATACTTGGTTAAAAAATTTTGTTAGTTGCTTAACTGCTTTTGACCCCAAAACCTTAAGAACGTCCACTGGTATATCATCACTCCCAACAGCCTTCCTTCGTTTCATGTCATCAATTGCTCTTTTAACTTCAGACTCGAGAATACTTGGTCCTAGCTGATCTTTTTCCACATCCTCTTTTTCATTTAATTCAATATTTCTTGGCTTTCCTACTTTGTCATACAGCACCTCAATGTATTCTTTCCAAACATTCTTTACATTGTCTGGCACCGAGACTATTTTACCACTTTTGTTCATGATTCCTTAACGTCCTATCTTTCTTGCCTTTTTCTTGAATAGTTCCCTTGCTTTGCTATACATGAGGTCTGTTCTACAAATTCTTTCACACTCGACAATCTCCTCGCATTTCTCATTTATCCACTGTTCTCTGGCTTTATCTGTTTCCCTTCTTAAAGCATTATTTAACTCCTTGTATTTTCTTTGGCCTTCTTCAGTGTTTATGTTCTTCCACTTTCTCCGCTCTTCCATTTTTTGCAGCATGGCTGCTGTAATCCAGGGTTTTTTTATTCTTTCACCTGTTACCTTTCCTACCTTCTTTTCCATTACATCTTTAATGTTGCTATGGATGTATCTCCACTCCTCATCTACATTCTTCCTATTTTCTTCAGCTCTCTCCCCCAACCTTTCCTCCAGCTCTATCATGATAGCCTCCTTGTTTTTAAGGAGTTCCTCTAAGTTCCATTTCTTGTTAACTCTTATGTTTCTCTTAATGCTCTTCAGTCTACATTGTGTATTTGCCACCAAAAGATTGTGGTCGGAATCGATATCTGCCCCTGGTAATGTTTTCACATTTTTAATGCTATTTCTAAATCTTTCATTGACTAGTATGTAATCTATCTGGTATCGTCTCTGGTCTCCTGGGCTTCTCCATGTGTAAAGTCTCCGCTGGTGATGCTTAAACCATGTATTGGTTACAATCAATCTATTTCTATGGCAGAATTCCACAAGTTTCTCCCCTCTTTCATTTCTCTTCCCTAGCCCATATTTTCCCACTATGTTATCTTCCTGTCCCTCTCCGACTACACTGTTCCAGTCTCCCATCACTATGGTGTTGACCCTTCCTTTTCCCTCCTCCTCCAATATCTCCATAATCTGTTCATACATTTCATCTACTTCGTCGTCGCCAGCATTAGTCGTTGGCATATACACTTGAATTATAAGGATTTCCACTGGCTCCATCTGAAGTTTTACGGCTATTAATCTATCATTAACTGTCACTACCTTGCTAATTCTTTCAGCTATCTCTTTTCTCATTATAATCCCCACTCCCCTTTCCTTTTTCTCTCCTCCCGAGTAAATAATCTTAAATTCGTCTGAATTTATCTCGCCTTCTCCTTCCCAACGAACTTCACTAAGACCTACTATACCTACATTATTCCTTCTCATTTCCCTTTTTAAGTTCTCTAGTTTACCCCCTGAATTCATAGTCCTAACATTCCATGTGCCTATTCTTAATTTCTCACCACTTGCTTTCCTATTAATGTTATATTTCCTCTGTGCATCCCCTAGGGTAGTCTGCGTTTTAAATCGCATTTTATCGGATTGTTGCCATGGAGACGATTAGTACCGAACTCGGCTTGAGCATAGACGAGTGAACAAATGGGTTATTTTCTTTTCCACTCGACTACACTTCAGCAATGGGCAGTTGATTCACACATATTAGCGTATATACCAGGGATGGCCAAACCTACTTGCCCTCGGAGCCGTATACGATAATTTTCAGAAGTTCGAGAGCCGCATGGCACACATTCTGTGATCATAAATTTACGAACAGCATAACATAACCTGTATCCGAAGCAATACAGATATAATGCATGTCTCTTAGACATCCGAAAGACGTCTCAAATCACACTACGTCATTGTGTTTTGTAGTAAAAAACGTTGACACGCCACTGAATGGAAATTTAAAAGAGCCGCATGCAGCTCGCGAGCCGCGGTTTGGCCACCCCTTGTATCTACAGTAACATTTATTAAATTCGTTTATTTAAAAAATACATCCAAAATATGTCAGAAAGATATTTTGACATTGCTTTTAGTATTTTAAACCTGATAATGTTCTATTAATTTGTTTTCAATTTTACTCTATCATTGATAAACTATGAATTACAAATGGTTTTTATGGTAAGAGAATTCCTTGGAATGACTAACACATACTGAAACATTTCCTGTCAACATAAGTAATAAATTCGGGACTTCAACTTTGTGAAACCAGCCTGCATTAGTTCTGGTTTGGACGTTTGGTTTTAGGAGGGGAGGGGAAGGGAGTGGGATGAGAGAGGATTGATAAAAGAGGGGTGGAGGGGAGAGGGGCGGAGGGGAGAGGGGAGGAGGGGAGAGGGGAGGAGGGGAGAGGGGCGGAGGGGAGAGGGGTGGAGGGGAGAGGGGTGGAGGGGAGAGGGGTGGAGGGGAGAGGGGTGGAGGGGAGAGGGGTGGAGGGGAGAGGGGTGGAGGGGAGAGGGGTGGAGGGGAGAGGGGCGGAGGGGAGAGGGGTGGAGGGGAGAGGGGTGGAGGAGGTGGGTTAGAGAGGAATTGAGACGATTACGGTTGAAGGTAGAGAGATTACGCTTAATTATCGCTTAATTATCGCCTTTTTATTCCTTATCCATTTCCCTCTCCTTTCACTTTCCCACAGCCTACCTACCCCACCCTCTCCATCATTGTTGACTACTTTTTTGTTCATTGTAATTTTTCCCGTTACAGATATCGTCCAACATTCCCCCAACTCCTCCCCTCTGCAGCACCAATGACCATCAACCTAGCCATTCTCCCGCACATTCCCTTCTAACGTCTACATCAGAGGTGCACAACTCAAAAGTGGACAAGGACCAAAATCGACCTTGATGGGACCTAGGCGGGCCACGCAATGAAAGTTTTGTACGTAAAACATTTAATTACGCTATTGTAGATTCAGTAGTTTCCGTAACAACTTTTACACGCAATTTTTATGCGACAAAAATGAGGTGCCAAACAAATACAATTTACTTACTCGGTGGGAGGTGTCGCACCGTTTTTCTCTCGCCATTCCACTTATACCCGGAGTAATGCTGGCAGTTTGCTGTTCTTAGAATGTCTCTTAAACTCTGATCTGTCAGTGCTGAACGTAATGCAGCTGTGTTTAATCTCATAAGAGAGAATTTTTGTTCACAAAAGCGATAAATATCCATAACAGATTTTACTTGTATTTTTTACGGAAAAGGAAAGCACCAGCTTAGTTAAATCCTGCCGGGCCACACAAAAGTGTGCCGGCGGGCCCTATGTTGTGCACCCCTGATCTACATGATACCCTGCAAAGTCACCTTTTTGGTCTAAGACTCCCCTCTTCTTCTCGTTTACAGCAATATCTCGCTTTACGCGAGTTAGGTTTATGAAAATTTCGCGCTAAACGAAATTCGCGCAAAACGGGGTCTTTATATCAAAGAGGATAGGTTCCGTGGGCACAACAACTAAAGTGTAATATTAAAAAAAAACGCCGTTAACCTGAAAAATAGCTTCTTGCCGGCTTCCGTCCACCAACGCAAGAGGCAAATCTTAACTCTTTTCAGTAACTTATCTTCGTCGGCAATTTTCAAATGGTATAGAAGACTAAAAACTATATATTCAGATAAAATTGTAACCATTTCCTGTATGAATGGAATCCTAAATAAATCATCGAGGAGGTTTTATTCGGAAAGTCGCCTTTCTTTAGAAATAATAACGCCAAATTAGCCGTCGATCGAGAGATCCTCGGGATTTCTTTCATTGTGTATCACATACCGACCATAAATGGGATCCACGAATGGTATAACTGACATCCACGAGTCTGTCAAAAATGGAATTTCTAATTCGTATTAAGCCGCCTCAATAATCGACCGCCTTTGTTTTTTGAACACCTGGTAGTCACCGGCTTGCCTCGCGCAGTAACGAATCCGCTTAAATCGGGTTCGCGCAAAGCGACGTATGCCTGTATTCCCAAATACAACATAATACAAACAACTACCTGATTATGCAGTGATCAGCGAAACCGATCACAAAAAACTATTTAAGGAAATTGTTTCTTTATTATGTATAAACCGTATAATTCCAAGGAGCATGGAGACCCAAGTACACATACAACAGATGAGCCAAAGCAATTGCGAATTTCTCGGTGCCAACTTGGATGAGGGGGGCAGATAACAAGAACAACTGGAAAAAGTACGCACAAACATATACACACCCATTAACGCGAGTCAACAGTAACTTTATCAATTAAACTTCTTCCATTCTTTGACTTGAAAGTTGAGTATGCCATACAAATCCATTACGTGAATGTCTTAGTGAATGTCGAATTTTTAATCAAAAAAGTCCAACCTCAAGTCCTAGGAAACAATCTCGGAGCAGTAAGTTTGAATCAGAAAAAGACGTGCGTAGAATGAAAAATGAGAACGTAACTGAAAATATCCCGCGATGCAAACACCTCGTGGTTTTATCTTTTCACGAATGTCAACATTCCAGAGATAAAAAGTGAGAGAGGAATAGGAAAGACGCTAAGGGGGAAATGGGGAGAGAGGGTTGGTTGGAGGGAGAGAGGGTTGGTTGGAGGGAGAGAGGGTTGGTTGAGGGAGAGAGGGTTGGTTCGAGGGAGAGAGGGTTGGTTTCGAGGGAGAGAGGGTTGGTTCGAGGGAGAGAGGGTTGGTTGGAGGGAGAGAGGGTTGGTTGGAGGGAGAGAGGGTTGGTTGGAGGGAGAGAGGGTTTGGTTGGAGGGAGAGAGGGTTGGTTGGAGGGAGAGAGGGTTGGTTGGAGGGAGAGAGGGTTGGTTGGAGGGAGAGAGGGTTGGTTGGAGGGAGAGAGGGGTTGGTTGAGGGAGAGAGGGTTGGTTCGAGGGAGAGAGGGTTGGTTGGAGGGAGAGAGGGTTGGTTGGAGGGAGAGAGTTGGTTGGAGGGAGAAATGGGAGAGAGGGTTGGTTGGAGGGAGAAAAGGAGTTACAAAAGCCTACGCACAAGAAAAACAGCGGCTTGGATCATCCGCGTGTCCATTTTCCTACCAACTATCACGACTGCCGAGGAATCTTTATCCTCCCAAACCATTTCGATCGCTTTCGTTCATTCCAGAATACGCACGCCTTCCTGCAAACGTCTCCTTTTCTCTCGCCACCTTTCCTCCAACCCTCCCTCCTTCACCCCTTCCCCTCCCTTCAAACCTCCCCATCCTCCTTCACCCCTCCCCTTCCTCCACTCCTCCCCTTCCTCCCCCGCCCCTCCCCCGTCCTCCTCCACCCCTCCCCTCCCCCGTCCTCCTCCACCCCTCCCCTCCCCGTCCTCCTCCACCCCTCCCCTCCCCTTCCTCCTCCACCCCCCTCCCTTTCATCCCCGACCCCCTCCCCTTCATCCCCGACCCCCCTCCCCTTCATCCTCGACCTCCTCCCCTTCATCCCCGACCCCCTCCCCTTCATCCCCGACCCACTCCCCTTCCTCCACCCCACCCCTCCTCCTCCACCCCCTCCCCTTCCTCCCCCACCCTCCCCTTCCTCCTCCACCCTCCCCTTCCTCCTCCACCCCTCCCCTTACTCCTCCACCCCTCCCCTTACTCCTCCGCCCCTCCCCTTCCTTCTCCACCCCGTCCCCTTCCTCCACAGCTCTCTCCCCAATTGCTTTCTTCCTTCCACTCCCCGTTCGAGATCTTTCCCGAGGCGACTCCGTGACCGCCGAAGAGGTAAAAGCGAGACGAAGGAGGGATAAGAAGGGGTAGAGGGGAAGCGAGGGGCAGGGCGGCGGTGACGGGTAGGCAACAATGCGCCCTCGGAGGCAGACTGCAGCTGCCTCTCGCCATTCAGACGCACAGCGAGGGCCCCCGTGTCGGGAAGGCTCAAATGAAAAGAAGGTCTTCCGCTTCCTCCTTTCTTATCGGATGAGAGAAAAAGAGATACGAAAGAGGCGTGTTTGGGGGGGAGGACCCCTCCCTCGCTTAGGAATATAACTATGGCCGAGAGTACCTCCGACTGCGGTTATCGCCGTGCACACATCGAGCCGTCAGTCATTCCTCTCTATTGGGATGAGGTGCTCTCGGCTCGTGTTTGTTCGTATCGATCTCTTTCGTTCGGTCCGTCCCGATAGAGTGCACCGCGATCTATTGGTGCTCTGTTGGCAGAGGGAATGTGAGTCGGAGGTTGGTGGCGAACGGGTAACTTCGATTCGCGTGGAGCACCTTTTCTTCGGCGCGTTACATATTCCATCGCTCGTAAAAATCACTATTTCTATGAATTTTTCCTCTTCGGATTGGAAGAAATCGGTTTTTTTATTGGCCTCGATCTAATCCATTCGTTTTCCCATTCAATATTCCGAAGGACCGGTTCAAAATGCGCGGAACCAAAAATCCTTCATCGATCCGAGAGGCGCCCGTTCGCTTCTTCACGCGCCATTTGGAGCGCGACGCTGTTCGTTTGGCGAAGATGCCTCCGAGATGGGGGCAGAACCTGCCTCTCTTTACAAAATTCGATTTAAAGAGATACGCGAGGCTTTGCGTGACAATCAGCCTGTCATATTGGCCGTTCCAAATGATTCAGCTGGTCTTATGACAATTTCGATGACTTAATTGGGCGTCTTTTAAATTGTGCTAAGTTTCATGAACTCGCATTAACTATAGCGAACGATTTACTTATATTCGAACAACAACATTTATTCGTTGACCATAGTTCCTATGAACCCTGAGCAGGTGAAGACAAAAGAAATGGAACGAAAGAGAAGAGGCCGAATATATGTAGGTGACTGGTAGTTGTCGAGTGGCCGTTTGAGTTGTAGGGTAGCCCTTACTTGAGTTGTAGAAGTGGCCGTTATTTGAGTTGTAGGGTAGCCCTTACTCGAGTTGTAGAGTATCCATTACTCGAGTTGTAGAGTGGCCCTTACTCGAGTTGCAGTGTAGCTCTTACTCGAGTTGCAGTGTGCCCTTACTCGAGTTGCAGGGTATCCCTTACTTGAGTTGTAGAGTGGCCCTTACTTGAGTTGTAGATTGGCCCTTACTTGAGTTGTAGAGTGGCCCTTACTTGAGTTGTAGAGTGGTCCTTACTTGAGTTGTAGATTGGCCCTTACTTGAGTTGTCGGGTAACCCTTACTTGAGTTGTAGAGTGGCCCTTACTTGAGTTGTAGATTGGCCCTTACTTGAGTTGTAGATTGGCCCTTACTTGAGTTGTAGATTGGCCCTTACTTGAGTTGTCGGGTAACCCTTACTTGAGTTGTAGATTGGCCCTTACTTGAGTTGTAGATTGGCCCTTACTTGAGTTGTAGATTGGCCCTTACTTGAGTTGTCGGGTAACCCTTACTTGAGTTGTAGAGTGGCCCTTACTTGAGTTGTAGATTGGTCCTTACTTGAGTTGTCCGGTAACCCTTACTTGAGTTGTATAGTGGCCGTTATTTGAGTTGCAGGGTAGACCTTACTTGAGCTGTAGAGTGGCCCTTACTTGAGTTGCAGGGTAGCCGTTAATTGGGAGATAACGAAACGCAGAGAAACGTCCTCCTGCCAACCAAGAAATCGATTATAGCTTTCATTGTTGCAAATCTGCGCACATGTAAAAGCGTCCGATAACTTTAGAATTAAAATTTTCTTGATAATACATTTGCAGTGGCGTTCAATGTATTTCTTAAGTAAAAACCGCATTTAATAATAGGTAATGAAAATGTACTCGAAATAATTAAATGTTTTAAAGATAATAGTATGTTATTATATCCTCCAGTTTGGGAAGGACGACCCAATGGCACTGATTCTACCGCTCGGTCATAGAATACTTAGAATAGAATACTTTTGACGTCACTTGTGCATGTTCGAAGTTCCTTCATATTTCGTTGACTGCTTAGAACAAAAGATTTCAAGATAGAGAGAGACAAAATGGAACCTACACACACACAAACATTTTTAAAAATTCACTGCTGGTATAGTGCATTGCAAAGTTCCGGGTTGACAAAAAACAAACCATCAGTGTCCGACAGCAGACAAGAGTAGTGTCTGAATGGCATAAAGAAAATAAATTATGTTGGCCGGGCCTGTATCTAATAGAGCTGTAGGCATGATCTGGAAACTAACACGCTACTATTCCCTAGTATTGATTCTATGTATACTAGCGTAAATATGACGGGGATGCGTGAATTAAGTATTAAGTTATAAAATAAAATAGTAATAAAAATTAATGAAACCAAATTGACCAATATTTATAAAATCCACATAACTGAATGATCCAGAAAGTAAAAATAATTATGGGCGTATAAAAGTTGTAGCAAGGAAATGTTAAACATAATAAATAATTCCATTAGAATTTGGTTATATAAATAAATAAACTAACCTACAATAACCGCAACTTATTTCGTACGCTACGAACAACCCCAGGTAAACGCTACGAATAATTTCGCCAGCTACGGATAACACTAGTTACAATAAACAATCTTTGGCAACAATTCCCTGTAAAAGAAACGCAAGCCTCATTTCCGAACTCTCATTAACAAACACAATATCAATGAGTAATGGAATATTTCTTTCTTTTGGTTACGGTTATTATTTATCACAAACCAGGTATTGTTTAAGTTTCAAAAGAGCACCTAAATGTACTGAATATGTGGATAGATAAAACCAGTCAATCACACGGAAGCGGCAAATCATCTTGACGACAAAAGACGTTCTCGTAAAAATATGCACGTCAAATTATGCCATTAAAAACTAATTTGTGGACCGATTTGTGGCGTAAACGAAAATCGACGGCAAGAAAATGAAATTGCGGTCTTTTAGCAGTACTCTGTCCCAAGTATGCCTCACTTGGGTTTTGATAAATGCAGGTAATTCAAGATGCCAGAAATAAAGAGGTTGAATACATACAATTGTAAAAATGAATGAGAAGAAGAGTTTCGTTAATGTGACGGGTATGTGAATTTATTGTGCTCCAATCACGTGCCAGTACCAAAGGGAGACAGCAAAGAAAAACGTTTCAAGACGCATCACTCATCGTCTAAGCCCCTTGAAATTGGGCAGTTTATTAAAGAAGCATTCATTGCAAGAGGTGAGAGACGTTTTGATGGATTTTCAAATTAAGAAGAAATAATATCAGCAACAAAAAATTTGTATGTTTCAAACGGAACAATTACTAGAGGAGTGATTGCCATTTTGCATGATATGATAGCTCAACTGGGATCTCAAAAATGTGACCGATGTTCCCTTCAACATGAGGAAAGCAAGGATTGATTCAATAGGGTTTGCGTCTGTCACCAGTTGAAACTATTCTGAAAATATTAGCTTTCAAGTTCATTTCAATAATTCAATACTTAGCGCAAGCACAGACGGGCATAGTGAAAACAAAAGTTATTTTTTTAAAAGCAGTGGAAAACACGTTAGGTAGTATTAATACCAGTTTGTTCTGCTTTACTGAGAATGAAATTTAAAAAATCTCTAGTTTTCTGTGACTTTATGGTGGCGCTCTTCCAGAATGTGGCGAGTGTCCAATGGAGGGAGATAAAAGGTTGAGAACCTCTGCACAGGAGGAAATAGGGTAGTTCTGGAACTGCCCCTGTAGTTCTGGTAGGAGTAGTTCTGGTATGGGTAGTTGCGGTAGGAGTAGTTCTGGTAGGAGTAGTTCCGGTAGGGATAGTTCCGGTAGGGGTAGTTCCGGTAGGGGTGGCTCCGGTAGGGGTTGTTCCGGTAGGGGTAGTTCCGGTAGAGGTAGTTCCGGTAGGGGTAGTTCCGGTAGGGGTAATTCCGGTAGGAGTAGTTCTGGTAGGGGTAGTTCTGGTCGAGGTAGTTCCGGTAGGGGTAGTTCCGGTAGAGGTAGTTCCGGTAGTAGTAGTTATGGTAGGAGTAGTTCTGGTAAGGGTAGTTCCGGTAGGGGTAGTTCCAGTAGGGGTAGTTCCGGTAGGGGTAGTTCCGGTAGGGGTAGTTCCGGTAGGGGTAGTTACGGTAGGGGTAATTCCGGTAGGAGTATTTCCGGTAGTAGTAGTTCCGGTAGTAGTAGTTCCGGTAGGGGTAGTTGCGGTAGGGGTAGTTTCGGTAGGGGTAGTTCCGGTAGGGGTAATTCCGGTAGGAGTAGTTTCGGTAGGAGTAGTTCTGGTAGGAGTAGTTCTGGTAAGGGTAGTTCCGGTAGGGGTAGTTCCGGTAAGGGTAGTTCCGGTTGGGGTTTAGTTCCGGTAGGGGTAGTTCCGGTAGGGGTAGTTCCGGTAGGGGTAATTCCGGTAGGAGTAGTTCCGGTAGGAGTAGTTCCGGTAGGAGTAGTTCCGGTAGGAGTAGTTCCGGTAGGGGTAGTTTCGGTAGGGGTAGTTCCGGTAGGGGTAGTTCCGGTAGGGGTAGTTCCGGTAGGGGTAGTTCCGGTAGGGGTAGTTCCGGTAGGGGTAGTTCTGGTAGGGGTAGTTCTGGTAAGGGTAGTTCTGGTAGTAGTAGTTCTGGTAGGAGTAGTTCTGTAAGGGTAGTTCTGGTAGTAGTAGTTCTGGTAGGAGTAGTTATGGTAGGAGTAGTTCTGGTAGTAGTAGTTCTGGTAGGGTAGTTCTGGTAGTAGTACTTCCGGTAGGGGTAGTTCTGGTAGAGGTAGTTCTGGTAGGGTAGTTCTGGTAGTAGTAGTTCTGGTAGGGGTAGTTATGGTAGGAGTAGCTCTGGTAGGGTAGTTCTGGTAGTAGAAGTTCTGGTAGGAGTAGTTATGGTAGGAGTAGTTATGGTAGGAGTAGTTCTGGTATGGTAGTTCTGGTAGTAGTAGTTCTGGGAGGGGTAGTTATGGTAGGAGTAGTTCTGGTAGGGTAGTTATGGTAGGAGTAGTTCTGGTAGGGGTAGTTATGGTAATTAGGAATGATACGATGAGAGCAATGGCGTAGCGGAGAATGCCTAAGGCCACTTGCCAAAACAAATTTGAAGTCCTGGAAAAAAATGTAAGCACTCCCATGCAAAATTTTGGGCCCGTTTGGCCATGGGTCCCTTTGGCAATGGGCCCCTCGGGCCGCGTGGTGGTCTCAGCTTCGCCATTGGTTGAGAGACATGACAAAGGCAATAGTAACAAGATGATTCAAACGGAACTTATGATGCCTGCTTTCCATTTAATCATTTATATAATTTTATATTGGCTTTAATAGCTTTAAAATCCCAAATTTCATAATTTAGCGTTATTAAATTTACATATACATTCGAAGGGAAAACTAAATTGATCATGCGTATTTGTGGGGCAAAAATAACGCGCGTGCGTACTAGATTATACCGAATTTGAGTTCTACAGTAGTCGTTGCGATGCCAACACTCGTAATGAGTGATTAAAACTTCTAAAACGTCGGTATTGACGCGAAATTCGAAGAAATTCGGTCGATAAGCAACCTTCTAGGATAAAAATTAGAACCCTCATTCATTTCCTCTCAGAGAATAGTACAAATCCCATTCCGATATTACAATTCTAAGATATTTTAATGTGCAAGAGAAAATTATCCTGCACGATGAAATTCAGATATCCCATGTAAATCAAATGGGAATGATACTTGATGGAATCGAACCCGGGACTTTTAATATTCCCAAAAAAACTATCCTCGGGAGTTCGACCCGAAAATCGGTCTATTGGTTCAAAAGTTAATAGGGGGGGGGGAGCGGACAGCCAGACAACGGCGAAATTATAAGCCAATTTCCATTCCGGAAAGTAGGCTAATAAATGACAGACTGACGGCTATAAAGCTGAAAGCAGTCCCAGCAGATAAGATACACCCAGGTCAATAAAGCAGATGCCAACGTTTGCTCACTAAGTGGAAGCAATCGCGGGATATGTGAAATGTTACGATATTTATAAAGAACACGGAAGAGGAAAGGTAAACAGCGTAATGGCGGGAGATCGGAACAGCACAGTGGGAGAAGGACAAGAGGTTTAATGTTGTCGGTCGATACAGAGGAATCTACACACGAATCAAGTTGCGTAGGTCAGGTCGAAAAAAAGCTGATGCCAAGAGAATAAATATCGGAAGAGGCGTAAGGCAAGGTCATCCTATTAAGATAAACAAAAGTCACGATCATGAAAGGTAAATTTTATAACAATATTTTGCGAAATATTTATAATGAAACATCGACTGTTATTGCCCCTCCGCTTTGGCGCCGGCGGTAGGGCTGCCGCATCTTGTGAAGATTCCAAAACCGGAGATATGAGCATAAAAAAGATTAGTATTTATATGCAATTTAAAAGAATATTTTAAATTTTCTTGGCAACACTTTAACAAAGGTTCTTGCTCGGGTTTGCGGATGAATTAAAAAAATTCCTCACAATTCATATTATAATTAATTTTTGTGCACAATTCAGCGTTCACAACACTCAACCGATTGCGTTCATCTGTTCACTAATTGCCCATCAAAGAAAAAACTCGCTCAACAAATGCATTGTTAATAGGTATGGACAGTATTCTCCCAACAAGCTTAGGTAATTAAGATAAATTTGATTTTTGTAAATTTGGACCCACATTTTATCCCCCGCAACATCGAGCTTCATTATTTTTTCTCGAATAGCACTGACAGTCTATTTCATCGTATAATATATCTTCATTCAATTATAACTAACAATTTTTCAGAAGCCTTTAAAACATCGTCAAAATTTAGTTTTTGTTTTAAATTAAAAATAATGAAGTGAATAAAAGGGCATTTTAAAAAGTCAATATTTGTTTAACTATTCCAGTGCCCTTGCATATACTTTGTCTGCTTCTGAAACGAACTTTGACCTTTGCGCACTTGGCAAAAATTTAAGACTTGGTCTTAATTTACTGCCGTAAAACTGTTTGCTGATCTACGTGTTATTTTGTCTTCCAAATTTTTCATGACACTGCAAGTCGGTACTAGTAGGATCATTTTTTCTAATGTCAACATTGAATTATTTAACAAACTCATATAGTGACGACCGAAATATAAATAACACTCAGGTAATGCCAGTTTACAATTTGAATCATCTGAAATTTCATTTTGGTCATCTTTAGCAAATTCCCATATAATTTTTGCACATTACTCTTCTTCCAGTTTCAAAAAATATGAATTGACAGCAGGCCAATACGATATCAACCTACTAAGAGCATGATGTTAAGGACAGCCATCTAGTTGGAGAACGTCGAAGGATTTTTTGAATTCCAGAAATTCCAGAAAAAAGGACTTAAGTTCGTCAATGCGTTTTGCACTGTTCCAGAAATCGGCACGTACTTTAAAAAGTAAATTTTCGACATCGAAAGAAATAACTTTAGATGCGTTTCTTCCAGCATTGTGAATAACATAACAGCAGCAATTTGATTTGATGATATTTGACGATTGCTTTACAAGTTTTTGATAAACTGAATTGTGCACACCATAATTAACTGATGCATTGTCAGCGCAATATGCTGATACATATTTTATATTAAAATTATTTTCTTTTAAGAAATTCCCAAAATTTTGATAAATATCCGCAGAAGCTTCATGTGGATCTTCAAAAAAGTCCACCAATTTATTCTGAATTCCGTCGCTTGCAGTAAAATAACGGAAGACCAAAGCAAACAATTTTTGAGAACCTTGATTTGAGGCGTTTATCGAAATTGAAAAGTGAAGTGGGTCCGCAGTCCAAAATTTTAGAACATTTAACGCCATTTCAATGGCTTTGGGAGCAGGAACAATTTTACTTTCTCCATACGTAGTATATGGGTCTTGTTTTCATGAAAAAAATCGACTTCGAGATTTCAACGGAAATACACATTTTGAGGTCCCCTGAACACGTTTTGACCATTTCCTTGATGTGTATGTGTGTGAGATAGCTTTTTGTGGGTGCTGTAACTCGAAAACTATTAATCAGATCAACGCGAAATTTTATATTTAACATTTTTATAAAATTTAAAAGAACTGCTTAGTTTTTGGTAAAAATTGGTCAATCGGAAGTGGGTGTTTACTCTTGTCACTTGTCCGTTATTTTGAAATATTTGCTTTAATATTTGATAAATGTAAAAATGTATTGGAATAAAAGTTGTAGGAAATTTAATTTCCTACAACCTTTGTTTGAAACATTTTTTTCATATAATGTATTGTTTAAGATATATTTTTAGCTGCCACCACCACGCCACCTACCGACGATTATTGTTAACAATTGACGGTTAGTTACGTCTTAGTAACGCTCATTTTTATTTTCTTAATTGTTGGAGTTTTGCGGCTATTTCCAATATCAGAAGGCTATGGTTTGAGTTTATTTCTGTTCTTCGTAAAGTCTAAAATTTTCTCGGTTTCTCAAAATATTTTATATTATGTAACCTATTTGGGATTTTTAGAAATATTGCAGGTATGGAGAAAGTCATGTGGTGGCCACATCAGATTTTTACAATTGCACTTGCTTTCGTCCGTCCAAATTGCACCTTCTTCAAGTTTAATTTAATACCGGATTAGGTACTTACATAGATATGATTATGAGTAATAGCGTGATAAATAGATTCAAGTTCTATTTGGGTCTTTCTCAGTTATATTTTTATTTGGCCTGAAATATATTACCAAATCGTTTTGTTTTCATGTTAGCGACAAATTTTTAATGGCACTCCGTTTCTAAATGTTTTGAAATGACGTATTCTCCATCCCATTTCACAGTAATATTGGATTGACAATAATTGCATTTTGCGGTTTTTTCATCAATTTTTCGCAACCATTTGCTGTACTTTGGATTTTTGAGCCATTCATTATTAAATGATGTTTCATATCGTGCTTTCTTTATCGGAGGATTTTTACCGTCCTTAATCAGGGCTACCAGATGAAAAATGTGAAAATCAGGACAATGATATTAAATAACCTGGAAAAAAGACAAAGCAAACAGAAAAACCGGGACATGTCCAACTAAAGAAGGCTATCTAGTAACCCTAATCCCTAATCAAATAAAGCATTTTTAGCATTTTCCGAAAAATAAGGAAAACGAATAAGGACGGTGAAAATGATTTAAAAATCAAAACATACGCCGCTAGGGTGACCAAATATATTTGACGATTTTATGGAACAGTTCCTTCAAGAGAATCTGTTAAAAATTTACGGGACTTATTAGTTCTGAAAAATAATAATACCCGCTAGAGATCATTTAAAATATACTGTCGTCTAAAATTATGTGTACTGCAGCATTAAAATACATTATAAAAGCAAAAGATAATTGAAATCTCACCAAACTACGTTCAGTTTCACTAGGTAACCTAATATTCGTTCACCATTGGCTTGACCGCCCCTTCATACACAACGGATTCGTTCCGCTAAATGATAAAAAATATATCCTTATCCAAGGAGTTACGATGCAATGAAGCATAAAAGAAGTAGATTGGCATTTTAACCCGCTACCTCTTCAAAAAGCACCACTTCTTTTTATTTCTCTCCGAGCGATTGCCTCTTTGAAATATCCGCAACGAAACACTACGATTCCGGTTCCTCCGACTGCCGGACTAACGAATTTAACTCGAATTCTCAGGAGACGATAATCTACATTGCATCGCTTGCCACAAAAGTCTCAGGATATTATAATTCTCATGCGACAATGTATGAATTTTCAATGTTGCTACGACAATGTGTACATTGTATCGCATGCGTATGTTTTCGATGGCTTGTGAAATCAAACGCGCAATCTAAGGTGATCAAATTGTCTTCGAGGTATGCTCAAAAAAATTCATTGGAATGACTTACAGAGGAACGAAATTTATAAAAATCATAATGATGCGAGAACACCATATGTTTTCTGAAATAGATATTGAGTACCTACGAATGGAATGTTCCACTGCATCTGAAACAATATTTTTCTTTTCATAAAAACCAACAGGACAAAGTTGGTCCAGTATTAATTTCACACGGGATACGAGACATCTCAGGAAAAATTGGCTGAAAAACCGGAGAATGGTCATTAATACCGGAGATGAACTGAAACACCGGAGTCTCCGGAAGAAAACCGAGAGGTGGCAACCCTAGCTGGCGGCCGTCGCCCCTCACGCATCCCATCTTCAAATTGCAACCTTACTGCGTGATATCGAAAGGAAAAAGGGGAATGAAATAAAAACCGTCGGCCGAAAAAGAGTACAGTAATACCTCGATCAACGCAAAGGATGCGTTCCTTAAGGGGTTTGCGTTAAACGGACAGTATACAATGCAAGGTATAGGGATATGTTCCAAAAAGGCAAGACGAGCGCAATTTTCACCTAATAGACATTTTTATTATTTTTTACAAAATTCCCACAGGTGAACATATGTTTAACACTACTGTAAAAACTTTAAAGAAATTACTTAAATAAAGAATGAATTAAAGAATACATAAAACATTAACTAACATGCAACTTGGATGACAGCGCACGAAGATTCGCCAGTGTCGCGAACGCTGTGGACATTGCAGCGGCTCTTAAACTTATGGAACCAACCTGAACTGGCCAAAAATGTCTCAGTGGTAGATCCCTCGACTTCCTGTTCTCTCAAATGGTCCTGGACGTTCTTTGCTTTGTGCAATATAATCGACCGACTAATCGATATGTGACTCTGGGTTTGATCATCAATGCAATGCACTAAATGTTTCTTCCATTTTAAACTGTTATGCGAACGCGTTTATTTCTTAACAGTTAACGCAGTAGTGGATTTAGCAGATGATTCTATCTTCTCGTTTTCGTAGAAATTAAAAATAGAAGGTAATGCAATTTTACTTTTAATGCCTCAACATTCCAATTGCGCTATATCAAAATGGCGCCAAAGGAACATGCGCTAACGGAGGCATTACTGTACTCGTTCAAGCGGTGAAATGAAACTCGCAGACGCGCATTTCATCGCTGCGGGATCATCCGACCGCAACAAACTCAAACGATTCCAAGGGACCGATCATTCCCTCTAGAACGCGTCGTCGATTTGGTACGAGGTCGCATCGGGTAACAGCGACGCATCGTTCGGCGAGGAATTGCAGAAATACGCCAACAGTGTCTGGTTTAGAACTCTGCACGGGCCTGATTTTCTAGGCCCGGCCCATACAAAGTCGGCACGTACGTTGTCGAGGAAAGGAAATTGTAGGGCCGGCCCGTGTGACTACTCGCAGCCTGTTTAAAGCCCCTCGGCTCGAAAAATGTAATTATTGTATTCCAAATTTTCTACTAACATCTGTGGGCTGTTCAACGATTTGAAAAGGATTTTTGAATCCACATGTTTCTATTCCTTGGAAGACCACAAACGAAATAAATTACTATACATAATACACAAATATATTGTTATAGGCAAAAAATATATTAACCAATTCAGTAGGAAGGACGAGTCACACTCGTTTTTCATTATCTCTGGACTAGTTTACCTAAGAAAACATTTTTTACTTGAACCCATTCAGTACGAAGAACTAGTGTGACTCGTCCTCCGTACTGAATGGGGCAAATACAAACTTGTGCATATCGTATACGTAAATTTCAGACACTGATTAAAATATTTCCGCCCGTCGAAGCCCGAAAATTTTTATAACAACCCTGATACATCCAGTGATATTTTTTAAAGCCCGGCCCGGGTCAGTAATTAATTGCCAAGGTTCGGCCCATGCAGGACTCTAGTCAGGTTCGATAATTTTCGTTCGCCCTCGCGAACACACGAGGGCTAGGTGGCGAAAGGGGGGCGAGGTGGCGAAAGGGGGGCGAGGTGGCGAAAGGGGGGCGAGGTGGCGAAAGGGGGGCGAGGTGGCGAAAGGGGGGCGAGGTGGCGAAAGGGGGGCGAGGTGGCGAAAGGGGCGAGGTGGCGAACACGCGTGGGCGGCACACGCCCGGGTGAAAGTAGCGAGGACGCGTGCGCATTCGCCAGGAAGGTCCCGCTTCCGTCCGAGAGATTAACGATCGCGAATGGTGCCGGCGAAAAAGAGAGACTTCCTCGCGTGCCACTGCGGTAGGCGCAACGGCACGCGGCAGAGCGATCGATGCGGATCCTATCCAGTGCTGCCACCTTGCGAGGATGCCAAAACCGGAGATATGAGCAAAATAATTATATTACGTATTTATATAAAAACAAGATGATCCAAACGGAACTTATAATGCTAACTTTCCATTTAATCATTTATTTAATACTCGCATTGCCTTTAATAGCTGTACAATCATCGCGGATATGTAGCTTTTTGTGTTCCCAAATTTATTAATTTAGCGTTATAAAATATTACAAATACATTCGGACAGAAAACTAAATTGATCACACGTATTTGTGTGGCAAAATGACGCTCGTATGCACCAGAACAGGTGTCCCCAAACCACGGCCCGCTTGACGGATCCGCGGAAATTTTGTTAAGCATCATAAAATCAGTGTTTCCAATTTAAAAACAGGCGCATTGCTCGCATTGGAATTTTTCCTTACATTTATTCGCGTTTACGTACAGTAGTAGTATATGCATGTATGCTTAGGTAGTTATAAAATAAAATATTTTCGATTTTGAAACTTTTTTTCGATCCGGCCCGCCTAGTGCTTTCAATATTGTATGTGGCCCTCCTCTCGAAAAGTTTGGGGACACCTGTACTAGACTATACCGAATCCTAGTCCAACGATAGTCGTGGCGATGGCAACGCTCTCGTAATGAAACGCCGGTGCGGAGTCCGTGGTGATCAAATTGTCTTTAAGGTACTCGTACCAAAAGATTGGTCGGAACGACTTACACGGTATCTAGGAGCGAAATGTAGAAGAAGTCATATGTGAGAAAAAATCAGACTTCTTTTTCACGTCACGTATTTGTTTTTTTTAAAACAGATATTGAGTACCGAAGGAATGTTCCACCGTATCTGAAACCAATATATTTCTTTTCATAAAAAACGGGACAAAGTGTGTCCTGCATTGATTTCACATGGGCCATTTGAAGAAAATTGGCCGAAACCGGAGATGAACTGCGAAAACCGAGTCTCCGGACGAAAACCGTAGAGTTGGCAGCCCTTATCCTACTTATTCTTTCTTATAGTTCGATGACTAAATCCAAAGCGATAGATGATAACGACGCAAGGGATCGTAATTCCGTAACGGTTTTCCCAGGTAGGTTGTGCAATGATCCCATTCACAATATGTTAAAATGAGGAAGTCACCTTTCTTCCTAAAATTTTGAAACTGACCAGCAATTCATTGCACTACCTCTTAGATACCCATTGCGCGTAGGAAGGAGGGAATCATCAGGTCATAAAAAAATTTCCCATTCGCTTAAAAATTAATTTAATCCACAGTACCGAATTGATACTGGGACAGGAGTGAAGATGGCGATAAACAAAAAATCTCCAACTTCTGAATACTTGATAGATGTGAGCCATAGAGTCGGTTCGTCTTCGATTTAGAGCCACCATAGTTAATTACAATTAATCACTCGTTGTGCGGCTTCGGCGTGCGCATTCGCGGGAAGCATAATCATTCG
Organism: Tanypteryx hageni; assembly: GCA_028673005.1. Taxonomy (NCBI): domain Eukaryota; kingdom Metazoa; phylum Arthropoda; class Insecta; order Odonata; family Petaluridae; genus Tanypteryx; species Tanypteryx hageni. The sequence continues at coordinate 6,581,478 of CM054114.1, forward strand.
AGTCGCACAAAAATTGAACATTTTCGGACGGGACGTTTAAATATCACCACCGATTAAGGACCACACTTAAAACAATGGAGCACCATTGTATTGAAAATCTACAAAAATTTTAATTACAGTAAACCTTCGTTGGCACGAACTCTGCTAACACGAACACTCGGTTTACACGAACAAATATTTTTTCCCGACACAATGTATGGATTGATGTATGCGAGTTTGTTGGTTATTACGAAATTCGATTAAAACGAACTTCAAACTGAATTCGGGAAAGAAGAACTCAAGTGATCGCTTAACACGAACGTCAAACGTATTTTAGAGACTTTATTTTTGGCGTGTAGGGGGGTTGTTTGTGTAAAAAGTTCAATATGTATGCGGATGGCATTGAATTCTAAGAACGGTACTTCAGCGACTGTGTTCCTTCCTGGCTCTACTTACCTTCCACTTCAGTCGTCATTCATCTTTCGTGAGTGCTTAAAACAAAGGAAGACGTTACAAACGCGGACGCTTTCATTGTGTTAACATAGGTATTTGCATTCCTCGCGGTAAATATTTCAGTCGAACAGATCACCGAGGAAGAAATGAAGGGAATTATTTTGCCTGATATCATCATTCACGATGAACAACGGTGTGCCTTGATGCGATAGCAATTCTAATGAGAATATATGACTGCTAAATGCTTAAATTCGCAAGGTACTGAGAGCTTACTGTGCACGGTTTACCACGCCAGCGAGAACACGGCTGTGCAGCTACAGAAGTGTTTTTCTTTCACTCCAAGAAGTGGAACTCAAACATTCGGATGAGCTCATGAGTGTCATCAAACGAAATTTATATTTTATATTCGACCTTCCCCACGCCGAAAAAAATCGCATTCTAGGCAATTCCAATATTGTCCTGCGTTTCTTGCCACAAAAATGTCATATTTAACAGGACGATCCACCAATAGAAATGCTTCTTGATCGTGAAGGATGGAAACGTCCGCGTCTCTCCATCTTCCAGTTACAGAATAGTTTTGTGTGTAAACATTCAACCATATAAAGGAATAGCACACGATGAAAATCAACTTTAATTACGCTTGCAACAAAAATGAAAATATTAGAGGTATTGGAAAGGGGTACTGTTAGATCTGCACGTTAAAATAAGCTCGGAAATACGGCTACTGACAATAATAAATATTTGTTTAATTTTACCGATAAAAAACAACACAAGGTGCATCACCGCATTTACGTTATCGGTATCTTCATTTTCTTGTTATGAGCACCGTTTCCAAGCAGAGTCATTAATTTTACTATAATTTCCTCAAGCTGACAGTCTTTGTTTTCGATAAATAAAACGTCTTTTAATTATTAGCTTTGTTCTAGGTAAGAAACCGTAGCCATGTTTGTTTTCGTCATGTCCGCCATACGAAAGTAGTGAATCATAATATTCATTGAGTAAATAAGGCAGAGATGAGGATGATTGCATAGCTAAAACTTCAAATGGAGCAACAACAAGCCTTAGAAGCGAAGACAGTGTTTGACAATCGGGTGCCCGCGAGTTGAGTAGGACAAGACGTTTATTTATATCTATAACTTGTTTGATCCCGCGCACAGCTCTGATTAAATGTTCAAAGTGAAAAAACAAGACAATGATTGAAATATGCACAAACTTGACATGGGGAGGGATTCCGCGAAAATTGTGGGACTTCGTTAAGGTCCGCGGATCCAAAAAGGTCGAGAAACACTTAAGCCAAGAAACTTTCCTTGAAGTGTTAATAAAAGGCATTTTTCTTGCTATTTGTACGAAGCAGAAGAATTATTACAGAAGAAACAGGATTTTTAAATCGCCTGTGAAATTACTTTCTATTGCGGGTCAGCCAGATGGAACACATTGTTTAGTAAAATAAGATAATAAACCCGAATTTACTCAGAGGTTCTGGTTCTGGTTTCATTTTAACATCGAGCTTCAACGAGCGGATTTTTATCAAGTTAATATAGGTTATCGTCAGTATTATACGTAAAAATACGTTAAGCATCTACACTGTCTGTATATGAAAGAACAACGCCATTTCAGTTATCTGCCATTGTCAAGATGACGCAGTTACAATATTCTTTCTCTCTTTCCTAAGAAATTTGTAAACAAGATGTAAAAGTATAAATGGAATAAAGATATTTCAAAGGCGTTCTTTATGAGAAATACGTAAAAAATCGGCATCGAAAGATTGGGCGAATCTCCGAAACAATAAGTCGTAATTATGTGATCTCGCGGACTTTTATGCTTTTGTCATCGATCCTAATTAATTTTTTAATCTCACAGATCATATAAGAGCTAGTGAGAGAAAAAGATGGTATTTATTTGTTGCTTGGCGGATGCCATTTAACGAGATGAGTATAAATTTATTTAAGTGCTTATATAAAGTGGAATTTCTACTTGACGGATGGAGTTCAAAATAACAATTGGGAGATCAATTTTAATAACGATCACCCGTACTTAATTAAAATCCGTACGGATATTAAAGAGATGAAAGCTACGACGGACGGGGAAGACGTGCCCGTAAAGGCGTTCCGCTGCAATCGCTTCGCTGCTAAAGAACGCCTGAAAAAAGCGATTATAATGCAAACAATCGCGAGCGCACATTTGTACACGACTTTAAAAAATGGAACATCTCTCGCTATTCTCGGAAGCAAACCAATCTTAATAAGATTTAGTATTCCTCTCAATCCACACAATCACTAATATCCGCTCTCCATAGCTTCCTTGGAGACCCTCAAGCGTTCTTCCTCGCTATATTAGCGTCTGGAATATCCCCCCCCCCCAGTAGAATCCCTCTAATTTTTATCTACCCTCCTCTTTACCGCGAAACGAGATAACATCAAACAAAGGCGTTCCCGTTAGTTCCAGAGAAGATTCGTCACAAGCGCAAACACAAGATATAGCCCTAATCCATCTGCACTTCCTGGAATTCTCTCCCCTGAGGCTCCAGTGGCAGCACCACGCGGTGACATATTGACGTAACAATAAGCGGACTCAGAACCTGACAATTAGATCTCGGAAGCGGAATCTAAAAGAAATATTCACATTCTTTTGGTCAGTCCATTTATCACGGAACATGCGCACGAGATTTCGACGAAGGAGTTAAAAAAGTACGCGTTGCGCGAATAAGGCTGGCTGGCGGATGACTGAGAATTCCGAAAGGAACCGTCGTTTTTACTATCGTCATTTAATCACGCAATTAACGCAGTTAAAAAGAGTCTAGAATGCACGAACTTGAACTGAAACATAGATATTCCCTGACTACAACAGAAACATATCTGTACCTCTTGCAAAAAACACGATGAAAGATAATTTCTTCCGACCGAGTTTTATATAAAAATGAAGCTGAATAATTCGAAATTCGGCTTCTTCTTAGGTTGGAATTATCAATTCGACTGCGCGTGGTTCCGAGGCCCGATATTATGCAAATCGTCAATAATTTTACGCGTTTGTTTATTATTCTTATTCCGATCGAAGGTCCCCACACACCGGCGACTGCGATCACCAAACCCCACACGGACGCGTTCGTTCAGTCGGCTGCTTCGGTATCTGCGCGTATTATCTTCTTCTCCCAAAGCTCTTCCAATTTAGGCTCACACTTTGTCTCTCTTACGGACGTTTTTGTATTCCGGCTGTGATAAGTCGCACAGTATTTGGTGGGTTTTCACTATTTCGATGAGTTCTTCAGTCATTATCATCGCAGAATTCAACAAGAACACAAATATCAACAATTGATGACGCCGTATCGGGCGGGCAAATATGACCGGTTACATCTGCCCGCCACCGCGTTGCAGATCGTGGCAGTGACCGCAATGTTGGCAGCGTGGATCGCTGCAGTGTGAACACTTACATCAGGTTATATCAGATCGCCACCACTCCCGCCACCGAGGCCGCGTTGGTGTGTGGAGAAACCTGTAGAACTACTTTATAAAACGCGACTTTTATCATATTTCTACTCGAGATTGCGTGGGTCGACTGCGTACCTAAAATAAAATAGCGTAAATACTAGGAAATCATCCATTTGAGAATTTGAATAAACGAATGTGACGAGTACAAATTTAAACCTTCCGCCGTGTACAGTACTCTCCGTTCTTTGCGAAACAACATCGAACTGTATGTGACCAATAAGTAATATTTGTTCCAGATAGCAATTCTTTCCAATATAAACCGACGTTTAAAGATTTTTCTATAGGTCGGTTCTTCGCCTTACTTTCGGGTTCTGGGAAAGGTTGCATTATCAAACCAATCATTATAGATAACTCTAACTACGGAAAAATAAGAAATGGTAGCTGATAGGAAACTCACGTAGGCATCCTCAAAGGCAATCCGCCGCGTCATTTCCGATTAAGAATGGAAGGTGAAAACAATGGCGGAATTTGTAAGAGACGGCGAAATGGATTAAATGGGAATGGAAAAGGCGAAATGTATTGGCTTCCCAGTGCATTAGTCCAAGCAATTCACGGTATCGGTTTCCCAAAGATGGCGCTTAGACTCTCTAAAGAGCGAATGGGGCGGGATCCGTGTCGTGGAGAACGAGGAGGAAGGGAGGTAGCCGGTGTAGGGAGGGAAACGGGGAGAAAGGAGTGGAGCGTCAGTGGAGCGCTTACGCATAGGCCCACTAGGCGCGCGCCTAGGGCCCCCAAAAGTTGAAATTTTTTTCTGAATTTTATTAACACATCACTATATTAAAGAAAAACAAATACAGAAATAAATTAATATAGTATAACGTGTCATACTATTTGCAACAATTACAATGACATTAAAATGTCAATCAGTCACACCCTCTCGATGCACTCTTATTGTTAGCAAAGTCTCTCGACTGTTTATAATCTGCAAGTTTGAACTGTCAACGTAACGTGAAGTTAATTTAAGAAATATATAATAAATAAATAATGAGCGGACTACTGCTTATTATTGTAAGAATAATTTACAATGATGTAAAGGAAAATGCTTTGACAAATCTGGCACTGTCAGGAAAAAATATAAAGTAAAATTTTTTCCAATATTTTGTAGCTGTAGAGGCCCCAAAAGCTCACAGCGCCTTAGGGCCACAACTGGTCTAAACACGCCACTACGAAGAGTCAAGTAGGTGGAGAGGGATGAGGGGAAGGAGCCGGGAAAGGGAACGGGGAAGAAAGGAGTGGAGAAATTAGGAAAGAAGAGAGGTGGAGAGGGAGGGAAGGAAGGAGCCGGGAAAGGGAGAGAACCGGGAAAGGGAGAGAACCGGGAAAGTGAGAGAACCGGGAAAGGGAGAGAACCGGGAAAGGGAGAGAACCGGGAAAGGGAGAGAACCGGGAAAGGGAGAGAACCTTGAAAGGGAGAGAACCGGAAAAGCGAGATAAGCGGAAAAGAGAGAGAACCGGAAGAGAGAGAACCGGGAAAGGGAGGAGTGGAGAAATTGGAAGAGTGAGGGAATGGCGGCAGAATGCCGACTCAGTTAAAATGCCCACAAGAACCGAAACATGGACCCGACGTTGGAGTGCCTTCTTTGGGACGAGAATGAAAGACACGCCTATCCTTCCATTACCCCTTCCACTTCCATTCCCTCTCCTCCTCTTCTCTAGCTCTCGTCACAACGGAAGAATGGACGATTGGCCGAAGACCGTCGACGCAGCGCCTCCACCAGTCCCTCTGGAGCGGCTCTGCTTTCTCCTTTCAATCTCTCTCCTCCACTCACACAATCCAAACAAGATGCGTTCGGTACACGGCCTCCATCCTCGGGTCCCAGCAGGCAATTTTATGCCTCGATCTATAATTTATCTTTTTGTTTTTTAATCGAGTTAATAAACATTTCCATCAATCTTTAAAAGGCGTTTTTCAAGGCAAAGGACACGACCCCCCGGAACACTGTAATGCGCATCGCGAGGCTCTTGCGAACACTAACTGGGTAAAACTTTCTCGAATGCCAGTTTCTATTTAATTATCATTTTAAAGATGCCTAACCTCCATCAGGAACATGCTGAACAGAAGATATGCTTAACACGCTCACCTTTCGAAAATTACAACTCCGATGTTCGAAAATGGATAGGAAAAAGCGGAAATGCCAGAACAACCGAAAAATTTCCTCCCGTTCACCTGCTAATACGGGTTTCCAAATGTAATTCCACCCTTTCCTCGAAAATGTTCATGACAGAGACCGACCAAATTTTCGCTTCATCTATATTGCATTTTCGCTCAATTAGAAGCACGGGTCGCGAAGTCCTATCGGTGGTCGATTTAGCACAAAATGATTGACCACCACTGGCTGTTATGGAAACGGGTTTCCGCTAAGGTAGGCTGACCAGATGCTGATGGTCAGAACCGGGACAAAATGCGTTTTGAAAGAGAAAATCCTGGACATTAAAAAAACCGGGACAATGGGAATTGTGATATTATTTTATTGTATACTCTAAATAAATATATTTACAAAAGAAAAAGCAAACTTTCATTTATTGTAATATCAATCAAATTTACATATTTCATGAATAATTAAGCAGTATTACAATAAAACATTTTAGGAGCCAATGGTGTTTGCAGTCAAATTTTCTAGTATTATTCCTGTCTACTATGATGAATTTAGATCGTTTTTAATCTTCTCATAAAAATGTTTACAGGTCATATTAGGTGTATTTAAAAAGGAAGAAAAAAGAATGACCAGCTGCCATTATTTTCTTAGAATCAGCTCTTGGTGAACCTCCATGCGTCTTTGGTTTTTCCAGCACTTGAAATGCGAATGACTTTTATGAAATCGTATTTGGAAGATTGATTTGATATTAAAATTGATTTCGTATAAACGGAGATAAAAAACTGCTGGATATACCATCACGCTTACAATAAAAACAACCGGGACACTTATGCGCCCTGAAAAAATATTCGGGACACCGGGACAAAGCTGAAAATCGGGACGAAACTCTGAAAATCGGGCCAAATCCCGGGAAACCGGGACGGGACGCCTGGTCACCCAACGCTAAGTAAGGCCGCCTTCCACTGGGAAACGGTGTTCGTTTTGGTTATTTCGGAAGTGGTTCCCAGACTTTTTTGTCTACGACCCAAAATTTGAAATCACATTCGCCTTTCGACCAAAATGGTACCGGTACTTACTCAGCACTCCAGCAAATCGCCCTAGATTATTTATTAGAATAATATTAAATAAAACATTTAGAAAAAAATTGTAGACACTATCGTTCAATTTCGTCTAATTTTGTTTTTTCTGTATAAAATTCAATTTTTGAAATGGGTGCATGAAAAACAAAATGGGACCATTGAATCAAGACATTCCATTCCTTCACTGAAATTTTAGGAAAGTTTAAAATTTGTTTAGAATAAAGAAAGCTGCAAGCAATAATTTACTCGAAATAAATAAAAATATAAACATCACTGTTTGCTCGGCTGATTGTCAAAACAAGTCCCTCGTCTTAATGGCTTCCATGATGCCATTGCACCTTCGTGATCAGCTGATTCAATCTTGGTTTAATAGGTATTGATGGAGAGAGCGCAGCGCAGATCATTCTGAGGATCATGTTTATTTCTTGGCTCTCTTGGTGGTCCTACTTTACTTAGTATATTTTTGCTAGTATCGAAAATTCACAGTTTTCACTTTGGGACTGGGGGTCATCCGCGCGACCCAACATAAGGCCTTTGCGACCCAAATTCGTATCGCGGCCCTGGGTTTGGGAACCCTTGGGTTAGCAGAAATCAATTTTTCCCTGTCCAATGCGTCGAGCGACAACATATTTGACAATAGAGAGCGCCACGAAAGATCCGCAGCGACGAGGAAGGATGCAAAGGAGAAGTGCAGCGGAGGCTGAAAGACAGCGATTGCCGAGGGCGTGCTTAAAAGGAGGAAATGGCCGCCCCGAGGCGAACACGCGACACGAGTCAGAGCGAGCGAATCGGCGCGGTCCAGCGGAAAACAAATGACGGCAGAGAAATTATCTCGTAAATGAACGGCGGCTGAAATAAAACGATCCAGTTATCACCCGTGATGCGGACGTCCGCATTACGGACTTAATAAATTATGTCCACAAATTTTGCGATAAAGATCGTTAAATTGTTACAACGGAAATTCTCATCACCTCCGTTCTGTTATTTTGAGAATTAGCAAGTATATTACGTATTATTAATATTTAATCATAATAAAATCCATTAAATTTGCGCTTCAAGTCTTTTTTTTCATAAGTTGATTTTATTAAGTATTGAGGTGAATCCTTTTCATTAGGAACCCATCTCCGATAAAACAACTAAATTTATATAAACGGGAAAATCTAGATTATCTGACCTATATGGTGGGGAGAGGACCGCCGCATACACCGAAAAGTCGGATAATTCGTAAATAGTGTGGGGAAAGGCCCGTTTAGGAACAGTATGTATTTTGGAGTGAAATTTAAAATAAAAAATAATATAGTAAAATATTATTAACAAAAATATTACATTTAAATTATCAGTGGTCTCACGCGTGAATCAATTGTCAGTGAGGTTGCCACCTCATAAGAAGAAAGAAAGTTAAAACTCCAGCCAAAAACAAGTGGTATTAGCCCGATGCATTTCGCCCACTAAGTGGGCATTTACATTCAGTCGACTTTGGTCGCTGTCGAAGGAACGTCGCCCTTGAAAATGCCCACTTAGTGGGCGAAATGCATCGGGCTAATACCACTTGTTTTTGGCTGGAGTTTTAACTTTCTTTCAGTTTACGCCAAAAAGTTTTTTGAGCCATCTTTGAATACCTCATAAGAAGTTAATTCCGAGAGATTTTCTTATAGATTATATGAACTATGAAACTTGTTTTATTTATTGGTTAGAAGGCGTGAGTCATCTGTCCGGCGATCTCTCGCGTGAACCGACTTTCGGTGCAACCGACATATGGTTTCCCAATAAGGTTGGACAGCTCATCTATTTTTTGGTCGGTTAAACAGAAAGACGGATAAACGAGGGTCGGATAATCGAGTTCTACTGTAAAATACAACAAATAAAAATTCTCTCTGAATCGTGTAACCGGCATTAATGAGCTTTCTCCTAGAGGTTCCCTTATACGTACTAATCGAGAAAATCACAAGCGACAACTCCACAATTTGTTTTTGAAAACTCGAATAATAAGTTCAAGTTGTTGACGTACGAAAACATACGATAAATAGATGATGCAATGTGACGTTCTGCAATTGATAAAGGCGAGTAGATGCTTACCATCGTAATTTCTCGATGATTCAAAGTGCTCACTGTTTACTAAGGACTGAAAAACGCTTGCGTTTGACAGGAAGGCATTCAGTTCCTAAATATATCGACAGCAGCGTTTTGAACTTAATTGGCGTGTAATGATTTTAATGAAGTACGACGCCGGCGGAACTTTTTGAAGATTGAGTACATTTTCTGCTGAATAAATTATTGCTTGACTAAAAACAGAAAAATCAAATTTATAATTTGATGTTAATGAAATGTTTTATTAGATTAAAAAGTAAAAAATATAAAATTCTCATAATTGTATGTTCTATAAAGTTAAAATAGTTTTGAAGGTATAAAACTTGCCTTTAATTAATAAATATTTATTAATGTTTCTTTTCCACAAAACTTTTACATTCCTAAAACTATTTTTGCTTTCTGGAACATTCGATTGTGTGAATTTTATATTTATTGTCTACTTATAAGTGTATGTAAAGTCAGGCATCATTAATTTTAATTTTATTATAATTTAATATCCGAGTCATGCACACCCGGCATCAGTGCCATCCCTAGGGTACGGCGGATCGGGCCGGTCGCCCGCGTTAAAAGGGGCCCCGCGCTAAGCATCAAGATGAATATTGTTACTAAGTGTGGGCGACACTCATGGTGTTCGGCTGAAAAGGCATTTGAAACTAACTACTTCGTCATCGTAGATCAGGCAGGCTCTCATTTCATTGACAACGCGCTTCGAACAAATGGAAGAGTACGCAGGTAATTTTGGCTTCCTATATGATTTAAAAAACTTGGAGAATTAACAGAAGACGAAATGAAAAAAGTGCATAAATAAATCTGGACAACATATTGAGTGATAAAGATTCACACGAAATCGATGGTACAGACATTTTATTAGAACTGCGTGTGCTTCGACAGCGCAATTTAAATCATTAGGTTTCTAAGATCATTAAATGGTTCCTTCCCAAAAAAAAAAAAATAGCGCATAGGATTTTGTTAACAATTCCGGTCAGAGTGGCATCAGAGGTACGAAGTTTTTCTAAACTTAAAATAATAAAATAACTATTATAGGATAGCAATCTCCCAAGAGAGATTGAGTGGATTTGTTAAGCTATAAGCCTCAGATTTGGATTATAATAGTCTGATTTTGCTGCAAGTAGACTTTTGGAACAGGGAATTTCAGATACCGAGAATTTACTCGATATTTCTTATTCTCGATTCCAAGGAAATTTTTTAATGATTCACGGGAAATGTTAGTTTGAATTTTGTGCCGAGTGAAGCTTTTTCAGAATTGCCCTCATATCTGGTATCTTTAGATATTCCTCCGAATTTCAGCACCAAATGTTAAAATATCAATATCATTTTTGAGGTTTTTGATTTCATGCATGTTGTACCAATAGAATTTCTGATGAATATTAAATATTTTTTCAGTGAATGCTATTTAGTTACTGAGTTATTAGGAGTTTGAGATTGAGGATCAAGTTGCCTTTCTCGCTTTTAATTCAATTTTAATCAAGTAAGATGGGTAGCAAGGGAGATGGGTAAAAAGTGTGAAAGGAGATGGGCAAAAGGGAAGAGTGAAAAAAGATGGTAGAAAGGGAGAGCGAAAAGGGATGGATAAAAAAAGAATGAAAGGGAGATGGGTAAAAAGGGAGTGAAAGGGAAAGCGAAATAGAAATGGGTAAAAGGGAGAGTAAAACTGAGATGGGTAACAGAGGAGAGTGAAGGGGAAACGGGTGAAAGGGTAATGGGTGAAAGGGAAATGGGTAAAAGGGAAATAGGCGAAAGGGATATGCTAGAAAGAGAGAAAGGTGGATCGGTAAAAGGGAGATTATAGAAAGGGAGATGGTAGAAAGGGAGATGGTAGAAAGGGAGAGAGAAAGGGAAATGGTAGAAAGGGAGAGTAAAAGGGGGATCGGTAAAATGAGATGATAGAAAGGGAGATGATAGAAAAGGAGAGTGAAAAGGGGGTTGAGTGGAAGAGGGAACAGTTAAAGGGAGAAGGTAGAAAGGGAGATGGTAGAGAGGGATATTGAAAGGGGGATCGGCAAAAGGAATATGATATAAAGAGAGATAATAGAAAGAGAGATTGTAGAAAGGGAGAGAGAAAGGGGGATCAGTAAAAGGGAGATGGTAGAAAGTGAGATGGTAGAAAGGGAGATGGTAGAAAGGGAGATGGTAGAAAGGGAGAGAGAAAGGGAAATGGTAGAAAGGGAGAGTAAAAGGGGTATCGGTTAAAGGGAGATGGTAGAAAGGGAGATGGAAGAAAAGAAGAGTGAAAGGGGAGTCGGTAAAAGGGAGATGGTAGAAAGTGAGATGGTAGAAAGGGTCATGGTAGAAAGAAAGATAGTAGAAAGAGAGATGGCGGAAAGGGAGATGGTAGAAAGGGAGATGATAGAAAAGGAGAGTGAAAGGGGGATCAGTAAAAGGGATATAATAGAAAGAGATGATATAAAGAGAGATGATAGAAAGGGAGATGAGAGAAAGGGAGATGGTAGAGAGGGATATTGAAAGGGGGATCGGCAAAAGGAATATGATATAAAGAGAGATAATAGAAAGAGAGATTGTAGAAAGGGAGAGAGAAAGGGGGATCAGTAAAAGGGAGATGGTAGAAAGTGAGATGGTAGAAAGGGAGATGGTAGAAAGGGAGATGGTAGAAAGGGAGAGAGAAAGGGAAATGGTAGAAAGGGAGAGTAAAAGGGGTATCGGTTAAAGGGAGATGGTAGAAAGGGAGATGGCAGAAAAGAAGAGTGAAAGGGGAGTCGGTAAAAGGGAGATGGTAGAAAGCGAGATGGTAGAAAGGGTCATGGTAGAAAGAAAGATGGTAGAAAGAGAGATGGCGGAAAGGGAGATGGTAGAAAGGGAGATGATAGAAAAGGAGAGTGAAAGGGGGATCAGTAAAAGGGATATAATAGAAAGAGATGATATAAAGAGAGATGATAGAAAGGGAGATGAGAGAAAGGGAGATGGTAGAAACGGAGATAGTAGAAAGAGATATGGTAGAAAGGGAGATGGTAGAAAAGGAGATGGTAGAAAAGGAGATGGTAGAAAGGGAGAGTGAAAGGGGGATCGGTAACATGAGATGATAGAAAGGGAGATGATAGAAAAGGAGAGTGAGAAGGGGGTTGAGTGGAAGGGGGAACAGTTAAAGGGAGACGGTAGAAAGGGAGATGGTAGAAAGGGAGATGGTCGAAAGAGAGATGGTAGAAAGGGAGATGGTAGAAAGGGAGATGGTAGGAAGGGAGATGGTAGAAAGGGAGATGGTAGAAAGGGAGATGGTAGAAAGGGAGATGGTAGAAAGGGAGATGATAGAAAGGGAGATGGTAGAAAGGGAGATGGTAGAAAGGGAGAGTGAAAAGGGGGTTGAGTGGAAGGGGGAACAGTTAAAGGGAGACGGTAGAAAGGGAGATGGTAGAGAGGGATATTGAAAGGGGGATCGGCAAAAGGAATATGATATAAAGAGAGATAATAGAAAGAGAGATTGTAGAAAGGGAGAGAGAAAGGGGGATGAGTAAAAGAGAGATGGTAGAAAGTGAGATGGTAGAAAGGGAGATGGTAGAAAGGGAGATGGCAGAAAGAAAGATGGCAGAAAGAGAGATGGTAGAAAGGAAGATGGTTGAAATGAAGAGTGAAAAGTGGATCGGTAAAAGGGATATGATAAAAAGAGATGATAGAAAGCGAGATGATAGAAAGAGAGATGGTAGAAAGGGAGATGGTAGAAAGGGAGATGGTAGAAAGGGAGATGGTAGAAAGAGATGGTAGAAAGGGAGAGTGAAAGGGGGATCGGTAAAAGGGATATGATAGAAAGAGATATGATAGAAAGAGAGATGGTAGAAACGGAGATGGTAGAAAGAGATATGGTAGAAAGGGAGATGGAAGAAAGGGAGATGGTAGAAAGGGAGAGTGAAAAGGGATCGGTAAAATGAGATGATAGAAAGGGAGATGATAGAAAAGGAGAGTTAAAAGTGGGATGAGTGGAAGGGGGAACAGTTAAAGGGAGACGGTAGAAAGGGAGATGGTAGAGAGGGATATAGAAAGGGGGATCGGCAAAAGGAATATGATATAAAGAGAGATAATAGAAAGTGAGATTGTAGAAAGGGAGAGAGAAAGGGGGATCAGTAAAAGAGATGGTAGAAAGTGAGATGGTAGAAAGGGAGATGGTAGAAAGGGAGATGGTAGAAAGGGAGATGGTAGAAAGGGAGATGGTAGAAAGGGAGATGGTAGAAAGGGAGATGGTAGAAAGGGAGATGGCAGAAAGAGAGATGGCAGAAAGAGAGATGGTAGAAAGGGAGATGGTAGAAAGGGAGATGGTTGAAAGAGAGATGGTAGAAAGGGAGATGGTAGAAAGTGAGATGGTAGAAAGGGAGATGGTAGAAAGGGAGATGGCAGAAAGAGCGATGGTGGAAAGGGAGATGGTAGAAAGGGAGATGTTAGAAAGGGAGATGGTAGAAAGGGAGATGGTAGAAAGGGAGAGTGAAAAGGGGATAGGTAAAAGAGATATGATAGAAAGAGATGATAGAAAGCGAGATGGTAGAAAGAGAAATGGTAGAAAGGGAGATGGTAGAAAGGGAGATGGTAGAAAGGGAGATGGTAGAAAGAGAGATGGTTGAAAGAGAGATGGTAGAAAGGGAGAGTGAAAGGGGGATCGGTAAAAGGGATATGATAGAAAGAGATATGATAGAAAGGGAGATGATAGAAAGGGAGATGGTAGAAAAGGAGATGGTAGAAAGGGAGAGTGAAAGGGGGATCGGTAAAATAAGATGATAGAAAGGGAGATGATAGAAAAGGAGAGTGAAAAGGGAGTTGAGTGGAAGGGGGAACAGTTAAAGGGAGACGGTAGAAAGGGAGATGGTAGAGAGGGACATTGAAAGGGGGATCGGCAAAAGGAATATGATATAAAGAGAGATAATAGAAAGAGAGATTGTAGAAAGGGAGAGAGAAAGGGGGATCAGTAAAAGAGAGATGGTAGAAAGTGAGATGGTAGAAAGGGAGATGGTAGAAAGGGAGATGGCAGAAAGAGAGATGGCAGAAAGAGAGATGGCAGAAAGAGAGATGGTAGAAAGGGAGATGGTAGAAAGGGAGATGGTCGAAAGGGAGATGGTAGAAAGGGAGATGGTAGAAAGGGAGATGGTAGAAAGGGAGATGGTAGAAAGGGAGATGGTAGAAAGGGAGATGGTAGAAAGGGAGATGGTAGAAAGGGAGATGGTAGAAAGGGAGATGATAGAAAGGGAGATGGTAGAAAGGGAGATGGTAGAAAGGGAGAGTGAAAAGGGGGTTGAGTGGAAGGGGGAACAGTTAAAGGGAGACGGTAGAAAGGGAGATGGTAGAGAGGGATATTGAAAGGGGGATCGGCAAAAGGAATATGATATAAAGAGAGATAATAGAAAGAGAGATTGTAGAAAGGGAGAGAGAAAGGGGGATGAGTAAAAGAGAGATGGTAGAAAGTGAGATGGTAGAAAGGGAGATGGTAGAAAGGGAGATGGCAGAAAGAAAGATGGCAGAAAGAGAGATGGTAGAAAGGAAGATGGTTGAAATGAAGAGTGAAAACTGGATCGGTAAAAGGGATATGATAAAAAGAGATGATAGAAAGCGAGATGATAGAAAGAGAGATGGTAGAAAGGGAGATGGTAGAAAGGGAGATGGTAGAAAGGGAGATGGTAGAAAGAGATGGTAGAAAGGGAGAGTGAAAGGGGGATCGGTAAAAGGGATATGATAGAAAGAGATATGATAGAAAGAGAGATGGTAGAAACGGAGATGGTAGAAAGAGATATGGTAGAAAGGGAGATGGAAGAAAGGGAGATGGTAGAAAGGGAGAGTGAAAAGGGATCGGTAAAATGAGATGATAGAAAGGGAGATGATAGAAAAGGAGAGTTAAAAGTGGGATGAGTGGAAGGGGGAACAGTTAAAGGGAGACGGTAGAAAGGGAGATGGTAGAGAGGGATATAGAAAGGGGGATCGGCAAAAGGAATATGATATAAAGAGAGATAATAGAAAGTGAGATTGTAGAAAGGGAGAGAGAAAGGGGGATCAGTAAAAGAGAAATGGTAGAAAGTGAGATGGTAGAAAGGGAGATGGTAGAAAGTGAGATGGTAGAAAGGGAGATGGTAGAAAGGGAGAAGGCAGAAAGAGCGATGGTGGAAAGGGAGATGGTAGAAAGGGAGATGGTAGAAAGGGAGATGGTAGAAAGAGAGATGGTAGAAAGGGAGAGTGAAAGGGGGATCGGTAAAAGGGATATGATAGAAAGAGATATGATAGAAAGGGAGATGATAGAAAGGGAGATGATAGAAAGGGAGATGGTAGAAAGGGAGATGGTAGAAAAGAAGATGGTAGAAAGGGAGATGGTAGAAAGGGAGAGTGAAAGGGGGATCGGTAAAATAAGATGATAGAAAGGGAGATGATAGAAAAGGAGAGTGAAAAGGGAGTTGAGTGGAAGGGGGAACAGTTAAAGGGAGAAGGTAGAAAGGGAGATGGTAGAGAGGGACATTGAAAGGGGGATCGGCAAAAGGAATATGATATAAAGAGAGATAATAGAAAGAGAGATTGTAGAAAGGGAGAGAGAAAGGGGGATCAGTAAAAGAGAGATGGTAGAAAGTGAGATGGTAGAAAGGGAGATGGCAGAAAGAGAGATGGCAGAAAGAGAGATGGCAGAAAGAGAGATGGTAGAAAGGGAGATGGTAGAAAGGGAGATGGTCGAAAGGGAGATGGTAGAAAGGGAGATGGTAGAAAGGGAGATGGTAGAAAGGGAGATGGTAGAAAGGGAGATGGTAGAAAGGGAGATGGTAGAAAGGGAGATGGTAGAAAGGGAGATGGTAGAAAGGGAGATGGTAGAAAGGGAGATGGTAGAAAGGGAGATGGTAGAAAGGGAGATGGCAGAAAGAGAGATGGCAGAAAGGGAGATGGTAGAAAGGGAGATGGTTGAAAGAGAGATGGTAGAAAGGGAGATGGTAGAAAGTGAGATGGTAGAAAGGGAGATGGTAGAAAGGGAGATGGTAGAAAGGGAGATGGCAGAAAGAGCGATGGTGGAAAGGGAGATGGTAGAAAGGGAGATGTTAGAAAGGGAGATGGTAGAAAGGGAGATGGTAGAAAGGGAGAGTGAAAGGGGGATAGGTAAAAGAGATATGATAGAAAGAGATGATAGAAAGCGAGATGGTAGAAAGAGAAATGGTAGAAAGGGAGATGGTAGAAAGGGAGATGGTAGAAAGGGAGATGGTAGAAAGAGAGATGGTAGAAAGAGAGATGGTAGAAAGGGAGAGTGAAAGGGGGATCGGTAAAAGGGATATGATAGAAAGAGATATGATAGAAAGGGAGATGATAGAAAGGGAGATGGTAGAAAGGGAGATGGTAGAAAAGAAGATGGTAGAAAGGGAGATGGTAGAAAGGGAGAGTGAAAGGGGGATCGGTAAAATAAGATGATAGAAAGGGAGATGATAGAAAAGGAGAGTGAAAAGGGAGTTGAGTGGAAGGGGGAACAGTTAAAGGGAGACGGTAGAAAGGGAGATGGTAGAGAGGGACATTGAAAGGGGGATCGGCAAAAGGAATATGATATAAAGAGAGATAATAGAAAGAGAGATTGTAGAAAGGGAGAGAGAAAGGGGGATCAGTAAAAGAGAGATGGTAGAAAGTGAGATGGTAGAAAGGGAGATGGTAGAAAGGGAGATGGCAGAAAGAGAGATGGCAGAAAGAGAAATGGCAGAAAGAGAGATGGTAGAAAGGGAGATGGTAGAAAGGGAGATGGTCGAAAGGGAGATGGTAGAAAGGGAGATGGTAGAAAGGGAGATGGTAGAAAGGGAGATGGTAGAAAGGGAGATGGTAGAAAGGGTCATGGTAGAAAGAAAGATGGTAGAAAGAGAGATGGCGGAAAGGGAGATGGTAGAAAGGGAGATGATAGAAAAGGAGAGTGAAAGGGGGATCAGTAAAAGGGATATAATAGAAAGAGATGATATAAAGAGAGATGATAGAAAGGGAGATGAGAGAAAGGGAGATGGTAGAGAGGGATATTGAAAGGGGGATCGGCAAAAGGAATATGATATAAAGAGAGATAATAGAAAGAGAGATTGTAGAAAGGGAGAGAGAAAGGGGGATCAGTAAAAGGGAGATGGTAGAAAGTGAGATGGTAGAAAGGGAGATTTTAGAAAGGGAGATGGTAGAAAGGGAGAGTAAAAGGGGTATCGGTTAAAGGGAGATGGTAGAAAGGGAGATGGCAGAAAAGAAGAGTGAAAGGGGAGTCGGTAAAAGGGAGATGGTAGAAAGCGAGATGGTAGAAAGGGTCATGGTAGAAAGAAAGATGGTAGAAAGAGAGATGGCGGAAAGGGAGATGGTAGAAAGGGAGATGATAGAAAAGGAGAGTGAAAGGGGGATCAGTAAAAGGGATATAATAGAAAGAGATGATATAAAGAGAGATGATAGAAAGGGAGATGAGAGAAAGGGAGATGGTAGAAACGGAGATAGTAGAAAGAGATATGGTAGAAAGGGAGATGGTAGAAAAGGAGATGGTAGAAAAGGAGATGGTAGAAAGGGAGAGTGAAAGGGGGATCGGTAACATGAGATGATAGAAAGGGAGATGATAGAAAAGGAGAGTGAAAAGGGGGTTGAGTGGAAGGGGAAACAGTTAAAGGGAGACGGTAGAAAGGGAGATGGTAGAAAGGGAGATGGTCGAAAGGGAGATGGTAGAAAGGGAGATGGTAGAAAGGGAGATGGTAGAAAGGGAGATGGTAGAAAGGGAGATGGTAGAAAGGGAGATGGTAGAAAGGGAGATGGTAGAAAGGGAGATGATAGAAAGGGAGATGGTAGAAAGGGAGATGGTAGAAAGGGAGAGTGAAAAGGGGGTTGAGTGGAAGGGGGAACAGTTAAAGGGAGACGGTAGAAAGGGAGATGGTAGAGAGGGATATTGAAAGGGGGATCGGCAAAAGGAATATGATATAAAGAGAGATAATAGAAAGAGAGATTGTAGAAAGGGAGAGAGAAAGGGGGATGAGTAAAAGAGAGATGGTAGAAAGTGAGATGGTAGAAAGGGAGATGGTAGAAAGGGAGATGGCAGAAAGAAAGATGGCAGAAAGAGAGATGGTAGAAAGGAAGATGGTTGAAATGAAGAGTGAAAAGTGGATCGGTAAAAGGGATATGATAAAAAGAGATGATAGAAAGCGAGATAATAGAAAGAGAGATGGTAGAAAGGGAGATGGGGAAAGGGAGATGGTAGAAAGGGAGATGGTAGAAAGAGATGGTAGAAAAGGGAGAGTGAAAGGGGGATCGGTAAAAGGGATATGATAGAAAGAGATATGATAGAAAGAGAGATGGTAGAAACGGAGATGGTTAGAAAGAGATATGGTAGAAAGGGAGATGGTAGAAAGGGAGATGGTAGAAAGGGAGAGTGAAAAGGGATCGGTAAAATGAGATGATAGAAAGGGAGATGATAGAAAAGGAGAGTTAAAATTGGGATGAGTGGAAGGGGGAACAGTTAAAGGGAGACGGTAGAAAGGGAGATGGTAGAGAGGGATATAGAAAGGGGGATCGGCAAAAGGAATATGATATAAAGAGAGATAATAGAAAGTGAGATTGTAGAAAGGGAGAGAGAAAGGGGGATCAGTAAAAGAGATGGTAGAAAGTGAGATGGTAGAAAGGGAGATGGTAGAAAGGGAGATGGTAGAAAGGGAGATGGTAGAAAGGGAGATGGTAGAAAGGGAGATGTAGAAAGGGAGATGGTAGAAAGGGAGATGGTAGAAAGGGAGATGGCAGAAAGAGAGATGGCAGAAAGAGAGATGGTAGAAAGGGAGATGGTAGAAAGGGAGATGGTTGAAAGAGAGATGGTAGAAAGGGAGATGGTAGAAAGTGAGATGGTAGAAAGGGAGATGGTAGAAAGGGAGATGGCAGAAAGAGCGATGGTGGAAAGGGAGATGGTAGAAAGGGAGATGTTAGAAAGGGAGATGGTAGAAAGGGAGATGGTAGAAAGGGAGAGTGAAAGGGGGATAGGTAAAAGAGATATGATAGAAGAGATGATAGAAAGCGAGATGGTAGAAAGAGAGATGGTAGAAAGGGAGATGGTAGAAAGGGAGATGGTAGAAAGGGAGATGGTAGAAAGAGAGATGGTAGAAAGAGAGATGGTAGAAAGAGACATGGTAGAAAGAGAGATGGTAGAAAGGGAGAGTGAAAGGGGGATCGGTAAAAGGGGATATGATAGAAAGAGATATGATAGAAAGGGAGATGATAGAAAGGGAGATGGTAGAAAGGGAGATGGTAGAAAAGAAGATGGTAGAAAGGGAGATGGTAGAAAGGGAGAGTGAAAGGGGGATCGGTAACATGAGATGATAGAAAGGGAGATGATAGAAAAGGAGAGTGAAAAGGGGGTTGAGTGGAAGGGGGAACAGTTAAAGGGAGACGGTAGAAAGGGAGATGGTAGAAAGGGAGATGGTCGAAAGAGAGATGGTAGAAAGGGAGATGGTAGAAAGGGAGATGGTAGGAAGGGAGATGGTAGAAAGGGAGATGGTAGAAAGGGAGATGGTAGAAAGGGAGATGGTAGAAAGGGAGATGATAGAAAGGGAGATGGTAGAAAGGGAGATGGTAGAAAGGGAGAGTGAAAAGGGGGTTGAGTGGAAGGGGGAACAGTTAAAGGGAGACGGTAGAAAGGGAGATGGTAGAGAGGGATATTGAAAGGGGGATCGGCAAAAGGAATATGATATAAAGAGAGATAATAGAAAGAGAGATTGTAGAAAGGGAGAGAGAAAGGGGGATGAGTAAAAGAGAGATGGTAGAAAGTGAGATGGTAGAAAGGGAGATGGTAGAAAGGGAGATGGCAGAAAGAAAGATGGCAGAAAGAGAGATGGTAGAAAGGAAGATGGTTGAAATGAAGAGTGAAAAGTGGATCGGTAAAAGGGATATGATAAAAAGAGATGATAGAAAGCGAGATGATAGAAAGAGAGATGGTAGAAAGGGAGATGGTAGAAAGGGAGATGGTAGAAAAGGGAGATGGTAGAAAGAGATGGTAGAAAGGGAGAGTGAAAGGGGGATCGGTAAAAGGGATATGATAGAAAGAGATATGATAGAAAGAGAGATGGTAGAAACGGAGATGGTAGAAAGAGATATGGTAGAAAGGGAGATGGAAGAAAGGGAGATGGTAGAAAGGGAGAGTGAAAAGGGATCGGTAAAATGAGATGATAGAAAGGGAGATGATAGAAAAGGAGAGTTAAAAGTGGGATGAGTGGAAGGGGGAACAGTTAAAGGGAGACGGTAGAAAGGGAGATGGTAGAGAGGGATATAGAAAGGGGGATCGGCAAAAGGAATATGATATAAAGAGAGATAATAGAAAGTGAGATTGTAGAAAGGGAGAGAGAAAGGGGGATCAGTAAAAGAGATGGTAGAAAGTGAGATGGTAGAAAGGGAGATGGTAGAAAGGGAGATGGTAGAAAGGGAGATGGTAGAAAGGGAGATGGTAGAAAGGGAGATGGTAGAAAGGGAGATGGCAGAAAGAGAGATGGCAGAAAGAGAGATGGTAGAAAGGGAGATGGTAGAAAGGGAGATGGTTGAAAGAGAGATGGTAGAAAGGGAGATGGTAGAAAGTGAGATGGTAGAAAGGGAGATGGTAGAAAGGGAGATGGCAGAAAGAGCGATGGTGGAAAGGGAGATGGTAGAAAGGGAGATGTTAGAAAGGGAGATGGTAGAAAGGGAGATGGTAGAAAGGGAGAGTGAAAAGGGGATAGGTAAAAGAGATATGATAGAAAGAGATGATAGAAAGCGAGATGGTAGAAAGAGAAATGGTAGAAAGGGAGATGGTAGAAAGGGAGATGGTAGAAAGGGAGATGGTAGAAAGAGAGATGGTTGAAAGAGAGATGGTAGAAAGGGAGAGTGAAAGGGGGATCGGTAAAAGGGATATGATAGAAAGAGATATGATAGAAAGGGAGATGATAGAAAGGGAGATGGTAGAAAGGGAGATAATAGAAAAGAAGATGGTAGAAAAGGAGATGGTAGAAAGGGAGAGTGAAAGGGGGATCGGTAAAATAAGATGATAGAAAGGGAGATGATAGAAAAGGAGAGTGAAAAGGGAGTTGAGTGGAAGGGGGAACAGTTAAAGGGAGACGGTAGAAAGGGAGATGGTAGAGAGGGACATTGAAAGGGGGATCGGCAAAAGGAATATGATATAAAGAGAGATAATAGAAAGAGAGATTGTAGAAAGGGAGAGAGAAAGGGGGATCAGTAAAAGAGAGATGGTAGAAAGTGAGATGGTAGAAAGGGAGATGGTAGAAAGGGAGATGGCAGAAAGAGAGATGGCAGAAAGAGAGATGGCAGAAAGAGAGATGGTAGAAAGGGAGATGGTAGAAAGGGAGATGGTCGAAAGGGAGATGGTAGAAAGGGAGATGGTAGAAAGGGAGATGGTAGAAAGGGAGATGGTAGAAAGGGAGATGGTAGAAAGGGAGATGGTAGAAAGGGAGATGGTAGAAAGGGAGATGGTAGAAAGGGAGATGGTAGAAAGGGAGATGATAGAAAGGGAGATGGTAGAAAGGGAGATGGTAGAAAGGGAGAGTGAAAAGGGGGTTGAGTGGAAGGGGGAACAGTTAAAGGGAGACGGTAGAAAGGGAGATGGTAGAGAGGGATATTGAAAGGGGGATCGGCAAAAGGAATATGATATAAAGAGAGATAATAGAAAGAGAGATTGTAGAAAGGGAGAGAGAAAGGGGGATGAGTAAAAGAGAGATGGTAGAAAGTGAGATGGTAGAAAGGGAGATGGTAGAAAGGGAGATGGCAGAAAGAAAGATGGCAGAAAGAGAGATGGTAGAAAGGAAGATGGTTGAAATGAAGAGTGAAAACTGGATCGGTAAAAGGGATATGATAAAAAGAGATGATAGAAAGCGAGATGATAGAAAGAGAGATGGTAGAAAGGGAGATGGTAGAAAGGGAGATGGTAGAAAGGGAGATGGTAGAAAGAGATGGTAGAAAGGGAGAGTGAAAGGGGGATCGGTAAAAGGGATATGATAGAAAGAGATATGATAGAAAGAGAGATGGTAGAAACGGAGATGGTAGAAAGAGATATGGTAGAAAGGGAGATGGAAGAAAGGGAGATGGTAGAAAGGGAGAGTGAAAAGGGATCGGTAAAATGAGATGATAGAAAGGGAGATGATAGAAAAGGAGAGTTAAAAGTGGGATGAGTGGAAGGGGGAACAGTTAAAGGGAGACGGTAGAAAGGGAGATGGTAGAGAGGGATATAGAAAGGGGGATCGGCAAAAGGAATATGATATAAAGAGAGATAATAGAAAGTGAGATTGTAGAAAGGGAGAGAGAAAGGGGGATCAGTAAAAGAGAAATGGTAGAAAGTGAGATGGTAGAAAGGGAGATGGTAGAAAGTGAGATGGTAGAAAGGGAGATGGTAGAAAGGGAGAAGGCAGAAAGAGCGATGGTGGAAAGGGAGATGGTAGAAAGGGAGATGGTAGAAAGGGAGATGGTAGAAAGAGAGATGGTAGAAAGGGAGAGTGAAAGGGGGATCGGTAAAAGGGATATGATAGAAAGAGATATGATAGAAAGGGAGATGATAGAAAGGGAGATGATAGAAAGGGAGATGGTAGAAAGGGAGATGGTAGAAAAGAAGATGGTAGAAAGGGAGATGGTAGAAAGGGAGAGTGAAAGGGGGATCGGTAAAATAAGATGATAGAAAGGGAGATGATAGAAAAGGAGAGTGAAAAGGGAGTTGAGTGGAAGGGGGAACAGTTAAAGGGAGAAGGTAGAAAGGGAGATGGTAGAGAGGGACATTGAAAGGGGGATCGGCAAAAGGAATATGATATAAAGAGAGATAATAGAAAGAGAGATTGTAGAAAGGGAGAGAGAAAGGGGGATCAGTAAAAGAGAGATGGTAGAAAGTGAGATGGTAGAAAGGGAGATGGTAGAAAGGGAGATGGCAGAAAGAGAGATGGCAGAAAGAGAGATGGCAGAAAGAGAGATGGTAGAAAGGGAGATGGTCGAAAGGGAGATGGTAGAAAGGGAGATGGTAGAAAGGGAGATGGTAGAAAGGGAGATGGTAGAAAGGGAGATGGTAGAAAGGGAGATGGTAGAAAGGGAGATGGTAGAAAGGGAGATGGTAGAAAGGGAGATGGTAGAAAGGGAGATGGTAGAAAGGGAGATGGTAGAAAGGGAGAGTGAAAAGGGGGTTGAGTGGAAGGGGGAACAGTTAAAGGGAGACGGTAGAAAGGGAGATGGTAGAGAGGGATATTGAAAGGGGGATCGGCAAAAGGAATATGATATAAAGAGAGATAATAGAAAGAGAGATTGTAGAAGGGAGAGAGAAAGGGGGATGAGTAAAAGAGAGATGGTAGAAAGTGAGATGGTAGAGAGGGAGATGGTAGAAAGGGAGATGGCAGAAAGAAAGATGGCAGAAAGAGAGATGGTAGAAAGGAAGATGGTAGAAATGAAGAGTGAAAAGTGGATCGGTAAAAGGGATATGATAAAAAGAGATGATAGAAAGCGAGATGATAGAAAGAGAGATGGTAGAAAGGGAGATGGTAGAAAGGGAGATGGTAGAAAGGGAGATGGTAGAAAGAGATGGTAGAAAGGGAGAGTGAAAGGGGGATCGGTAAAAGGGATATGATAGAAAGAGATATGATAGAAAGAGAGATGGTAGAAACGGAGATGGTAGAAAGAGATATGGTAGAAAGGGAGATGGTAGAAAGGGAGATGGTAGAAAGGGAGAGTGAAAAGGGATCGGTAAAATGAGATGATAGAAAGGGAGATGATAGAAAAGGAGAGTTAAAAGTGGGATGAGTGGAAGGGGGAACAGTTAAAGGGAGACGGTAGAAAGGGAGATGGTAGAGAGGGATATAGAAAGGGGGATCGGCAAAAGGAATATGATATAAAGAGAGATAATAGAAAGTGAGATTGTAGAAAGGGAGAGAGAAAGGGGGATCAGTAAAAGAGATGGTAGAAAGTGAGATGGTAGAAAGGGAGATGGTAGAAAGGGAGATGGTAGAAAGGGAGATGGTAGAAAGGGAGATGGTAGAAAGGGAGATGGTAGAAAGGGAGATGGTAGAAAGGGAGATGGCAGAAAGAGAGATGGCAGAAAGAGAGATGGTAGAAAGGGAGATGGTAGAAAGGGAGATGGTTGAAAGAGAGATGGTAGAAAGGGAGATGGTAGAAAGTGAGATGGTAGAAAGAGAGATGGTAGAAAGAGAGATGGTAGAAAGAGCGATGGTGGAAAGGGAGATGGTAGAAAGGGAGATGTTAGAAAGGGAGATGGTAGAAAGGGAGATGGTAGAAAGAGAAATGGTAGAAAGGGAGATGGTAGAAAGGGAGATGGTAGAAAGGGAGATGGTAGAAAGAGAGATGGTAGAAAGAGAGATGGTAGAAAGGGAGAGTGAAAGGGGGATCGGTAAAAGGGATATGATAGAAAGAGATATGATAGAAAGGGAGATGATAGAAAGGGAGATGGTAGAAAGGGAGATGGTAGAAAAGAAGATGGTAGAAAGGGAGATGGTAGAAAGGGAGAGTGAAAGGGGGATCGGTATAATAAGATGATAGAAAGGGAGATGATAGAAAAGGAGAGTGAAAAGGGAGTTGAGTGGAAGGGGGAACAGTTAAAGGGAGATGGTAGAAAGGGAGATGGTAGAGAGGGACATTGAAAGGGGGATCGGCAAAAGGAATATGATATAAAGAGAGATAATAGAAAGAGAGATTGTAGAAAGGGAGAGAAAAAGGGGGATCAGTAAAAGAGAGATGGTAGAAAGTGAGATGGTAGAAAGGGAGATGGTAGAAAGGGAGATGGCAGAAAGAGAGATGGCAGAAAGAGAGATGGCAGAAAGATAGATGGTAGAAAGGGAGATGGTAGAAAGGGAGATGGTCGAAACGGAGATGGTAGAAAGGGAGATGGTAGAAAGGGAGATGGTAGAAAGGGAGATGGTAGAAAGGGAGATGGTAGAAAGGGAGATGGTAGAAAGGGAGATGGTAGAAAGGGAGATGGTAGAAAGGGAGATGGTAGAAAGGGAGATGATAGAAAGGGAGATGGTAGAAAGGGAGATGGTAGAAAGGGAGAGTGAAAAGGGGGTTGAGTGGAAGGGGGAACAGTTAAAGGGAGACGGTAGAAAGGGAGATGGTAGAGAGGGATATTGAAAGGGGGATCGGCAAAAGGAATATGATATAAAGAGAGATAAAAAAGAGAGATTGTAGAAAGGGAGAGAGAAAGGGGGTTGAGTAAAAGAGAGATGGTAGAAAGTGAGATGGTAGAAAGGGAGATGGCAGAAAGAAAGATGGCAGAAAGAGAGATGGTAGAAAGGAAGATGGTAGAAATGGAGAGTGGAAAGTGGATCGGTAAAAGGGATATGATAAAAAGAGATGATAGAAAGCGAGATGATAGAAAGAGAGATGGTAGAAAGGGAGATGGTAGAAAG
Organism: Tanypteryx hageni; assembly: GCA_028673005.1. Taxonomy (NCBI): domain Eukaryota; kingdom Metazoa; phylum Arthropoda; class Insecta; order Odonata; family Petaluridae; genus Tanypteryx; species Tanypteryx hageni. Next base: position 6,606,986 of record CM054114.1, read on the forward strand.
GGAGATGGTAGAAAGAGATGGTAGAAAGGGAGAAGGAAAGGGGGATCGGTAAAAGGGATATGATAGAAAGAGATATGATAGAAAGAGAGATGGTAGAAACGGAGATGGTAGAAAGAGATATGGTAGAAAGGGAGATGGTAGAAAGGGAGATGGTAGAAAGGGAGATGGTAGAAAGGGAGAGTGAAAAGGGATCGGTAAAATGAGATGATAGAAAGGGAGATGATAGAAAAGGAGAGTTAAAAGTGGGATGAGTGGAAGGGGGAACAGTTAAAGGGAGACGGTAGAAAGGGAGATGGTAGAGAGGGATATAGAAAGGGGGATCGGCAAAAGGAATATGATATAAAGAGAGATAATAGAAAGTGAGATTGTAGAAAGGGAGAGAGAAAGGGGGATCAGTAAAAGAGATGGTAGAAAGTGAGATGGTAGAAAGGGAGATGGTAGAAAGGGAGATGGTAGAAAGGGAGATGGTAGAAAGGGAAATGGTAGAAAGGGAGATGATAGAAAGTGAGATGACAGAAAGAGAGATGGCAGAAAAGGAGATGATAGAAAGGGAGATGGTAGAAAGGGAGATGGTAGAAAGGGAGATGGTAGAAAGGGAGAGTGAAAGGGGGAGCGATAAAAGAGATATCATAGAAAGAGATGATAGAAAGCGAGATGATAGAAAAAGAGATGGTAGAAAGGGAGATGGTAGAAAGGGAGATGGTAGAAAGGGAGATGGTTGAAAGGGAGATGGTAGAAAGGGAGATGGTAGAAAGGGAGAAGGTAGAAAGAGAGATGGTAGAAAGGGAGAGTGAAAGGGGGATCGGTAAAAGGGATATGATAGAAAGAGATGTGATAGAAAGGGAGATGGTAGAAACGGAGATGGTAGAAAGAGACATGGTAAAAAGGGAGATGGTAGAAAAGGAAATGGTAAAAAGGGAGATGGTAGAAAGGGAGAGTAAAAGGGGGATCGGTAAAATGAGATGATAGAAAGGGAGATGATAGAAAAGGAGAGTGAAAAGGGGGGTTGAGCGGAAGGAGGAACAGTTAAAGGGAGACAGTAGAAAGGGAGATGGTAGAGAGGGATATTGAAAGGGGGATCGGCAAAAGGAATATGATATAAAGAGAGATAATAGAAAGAGAGATTGTAGAAAGGGAGAGAGAAAGGGGGATCAGTAAAAGAGAAATGGTAAAAAGTGAGATGGTAGAAAGGGAGATGGTAGAAAGTGAGATGGTAGAAAGGGAGATGGTAGAAAGTGAGATGGTAGAAAGGGAGATGGTAGAAAGGGAGATGGCAGAAAGAGCGATGGTGGAAAGGGAGATGGTAGAAAGGGAGATGGTAGAAAGAGAGATGGTAGAAAGGGAGATGGTAGAAAGGGAGATGGTAGAAAGGGAGAGTGAAAGGGGGGTAGGTAAAAGAGATATGATAGAAAGAGATGATAGAAAGCGAGATGATAGAAAGAGAGATGGTAGAAAGGGAGATGGTAGAAAGGGAGATGGTAGAAAGGGAGATGGTAGAAAGGGAGATTGTAGAAAGGGAGATGGTAGAAAGAGAGATGGTAGAAAGGGAGAGTGAAAGGGGGATCGGTAAAAGGGATATGATAGAAAGAGATATGATAGAAAGGGAGATGATAGAAAGGGAGATGGTAGAAAGGGAGATGGTAGAAAAGAAGATGGTAGAAAGGGAGATGGTAGAAAGGGAGAGTGAAAGGGGGATCGGTAAAAGGGATATGATAGAAAGAGATGATAGAAAGGGAGATGATAGAAAGAGAGATGGTAGAAAGGGAGATGGTAGAAAGGGAGGTGGTAGAAAGGGAGGTGGTAGAAAGGGAGATGGTAGAAAGGGAGAGTGAAAGGGGGATCGGTAAAAGGGAGATGATAGAAAGGGAGATGATAGAAAGGGAGATGGTAGAAAGGGAGATGGTAGAAAGGGAGATGGTAGAAACGGAGATGGTAGAAAGGGAGATGGTAGAAAGGGAGATGGTAAAAAAGGGAAATGGTAGAAAGGGAGAGTGAAAGGGGGATCAGTAAAAGGGAGATGATAGAAAGGGAGATAGTAGAAAGGGAGATGGTAGAAATGGAGATGGTAGAAATAGATATGGTAGAAAGGGAGAGTTAAAGGGGGATCGGTAAAAGTGAGATGATAGAAAGGGAGATGATAGAAAGGGAGATGGTAGAAAAGGAGATGGTAGAAAGGGAGATGGTAGAAAGATAAATGGTAGAAAGGAAGATGGCAGAAAGGGAGATGACAGAAAGGGAGATGGTAGAAAGGGAAATAGTAGAAAGGGAAAGTAGTGAAAGGGGGATCGGTGAAAGGGAGATGATAGAAAGGGAGATGGTAGAAAGGGAGATGGTAGAAAGGGAGATGGTAGAAAGGGAGATGGTAGAAACGGAGATGGTAGAAAGGGAGATGGTAGAAAGGGAGATGGTAGAAACGGAGATGGTAGAAAGGGAGATGGTAGAAAGGGAAATGGTAGAAAAGAGAGTGGTAGATAGAGAGATGGTAGAAAGGGAGAGTGAAAGGGGGATCAGTAAAAGGGAGATGATAGAAAGGGAGATAGTAGAAAGGGAGATGGTAGAAATGGAGATGGTAGAAATAGATATGGTAGAAAGGGAGAGTTAAAGGGGGATCGGTAAAAGTGAGATGATAGAAAGGGAGATGATAGAAAGGGAGATGGTAGAAAAGGAGATGGTAGAAAGGGAGATGGTAGAAAGATAAATGGTAGAAAGGAAGATGGCAGAAAGGGAGATGGCAGAAAGGGAGATGTTAGAAAGGGAGATGACAGAAAGGGAGATGGTAGAAAGGGAAATAGTAGAAAGGGAAAGTAGTGAAAGGGGGATCGGTGAAAGGGAGATGATAGAAAGGGAGATGGTAGAAAGGGAGATGGTAGAAAGGGAGATGGTAGAAAGGGAGATGGTAGAAACGGAGATGGTAGAAAGGGAGATGGTAGAAAGGGAGATGGTAGAAACGGAGATGGTAGAAAGGGATATGGTAGAAAGGGAAATGGTAGAAAAGAGAGTGGTAGATAGAGAGATGGTAGAAAGGGAGAGTGAAAAAGGGATCAGTGAAAGGGGGATTAGTGAAAGAAAGATCAGTGAAAGGTGGATCAATGAAATGGGGATCAGTGAAAGGGGGATCAGCGAGAGGGAGATCAGTGAAAGGGGGATCAGTGAGAGGGAGATCAGTGAAAGAGGGATCAATGAAAGGGGGATCAGTGAAAGGGGGATCAGTGACAGGGGGATCAGTAAAAGGGAGATGATAGAAAGGGAGATGGTAGAAAGGGAGATGGTAGAAAGGGAGATGGTAGAAAAGGAGATGGTAGAAAAGGAGATGGTAGAAAGGGAGATGGTAGAAAGGGAGATGGTAGAAAGGGAGATGGTAGAAAGGGTGAGTGAAAGGGGAATCAGAAAAAGGGATATGATAGAAAGAGAGATGATTGAAAGGGAGATGGTAGAAAGGGAGATTGTAGAATGGGAGAGTGAAAGGGTGATCAATAAAAGGGAGATGATAAAAAGGGAGATGGTAGAAAGGGAGATGGTAGAAAAGAATATGGTAGAAAGGGAGATGGTAGATAGAGAGATGGTAGATAGAGAGATGGTAGAAAGAGAGATGGTTGAAAGTGAGATGGTAGAAAGTGAGATGGTAGAAAGGGAGATGATAGAAAGGGAGATGGTAGAAAGGGAGATGGTAGAATGGTAGATGGTAGAAAGGGAGATGGTAGAAAGGGAGATGGTAGAAAGGGAGTTGGTAGAAAGGGAGATGGTAGAAAGGGTGAGTGAAAGGGGGATTAGAAAAAGGGATATGATAGAAAGAGAGATGATTGAAAGTGAGATTGTAGAAAGGTAGTGAAAGGGGGATCAGTAAAAGGGAGATGATAAAAAGGGAGATGGTAGAAAGGGAGATGGTAGAAAAGAATATGGTAGAAAGGGAGATGGTAGATAGAGAGATGTTAGAAAGAGAGATGGTAGAAAGTGAGATGGTAGAAAGTGAGATGGTAGAAAGTGAGATGGTAGAAAGGGAGATGGTAGAAAGGGAGATGGTAGAAAGGGAAATGGTAGAAAAGAGAGTGGTAGATAGAGAGATGGTAGAAAGGGAGAGTGAAAAAGGGATCAATGAAAGGGGGATCAGTGAAAGGGAGATCAGTGAAAGGTGGATCAATGAAAGGGGGAACAGTGAATGGGGGATCAGTGAAAGGGGGATCAGTCAAAGTGGGATCAGTAAAAGGGAGATGGTAGAAAGGGAGATGGTAGAAAAGGAGATGGTAGAAAAGGAGATGGTAGAAAGGGAGATGGTAGAAAGGGAGATGATAGAAAGAGAGATGGTAGAAAGGGAGAGGGTATAAAGGGAGATGGTAGAAAGGGAGAGTGAAAGGGGGATCGGTAAAAGGGATATGATAGAAAGGGAGATGGTAGAAAGGGAGATGGTAGAAAGGGAGATGGTAGAAAGGGAGTTGGTAGAAAGGGAGTTGGTAGAAAGGGAGATGGTAGAAAGGGAGATGGTAGAAAGGGTGAGTGAAAGGGGGATCAGAAAAAGGGAAATGATTGAAAGAGAGATGATTGAAAGGGAGATGGTAAAAAGGGAGATTGTACAAAGGGAGAGTGAAAGGGGGATCAGTAAAAGGGAGATGATAAAAAGGGAGATGGTAGAAAGGGAGATGGTAGAAAAGAATATAGTAGAAAGGGAGATGGTAGATATAGAGATGGTAGAAAGTGAGATGGTAGAAAAGGAGATGATAGAAAGGGAGATAGTAGAAATGGAAATGGTAGAAAAGAGAGCGGTAGATAGGGAGATGGTAGAAAGGAAGTGTGAAAAAGGGTTCAGTGAAAGGGGGATCAGTGAGAGGGAGATCAGTGAAAGAGGGATCAATGAAAGAGGGATCAGTGAAAGGGGGATCAGTGACAGGGGGATCAGTAAAAGGGAGATGATAGAAAGGGAGATGGTAGAAAGGGAGATGGTAGAAAAGGAGATGGTAGAAAAGGAGATGGTAGAAAAGGAGATGGTAGAAAGGGAGATGGTACAAAGGGAGATGGTAGAAAGTTAGATGGTAGAAAGTGAGATGGTAGAAAGGGAGATGGCAGAAAGGGAAATTATAGAAAGGGGAGTGGTAGATAGAGAGATGGTAGAAAGGGAGAGTGAAAGGGGGATCAGTAAAAAGGAGATGATAGAAAGGGAGATGAGAAAGGGAGAGTGAAAGGGGGATCGGTAAAAGGGATATGATAGAAAGAGAGATGATAGAAAGGGAGATGGTAGAAAGGGAGATTGTTTAAAGGGAGAGTAAAAGAGGGATCAGTAAAAGGGAGATGATAAAAAGGAGATGGTAGAAAGGGAGAATGAAAAGGGGATCAGTAAAAAGGAGATGATAGAAAGAGATGATAGAAAGGGAGATGGTAGAAAGCGAGATGGTAGAAAAAGAGATGGTAGAAAGAGAGAGTGAAAGGGGGATCGGAAAAAGGGATATGATAGAAAGAGATGATAGAAAGGGAGATGGTAGAAAGGGAGATTGTTGAAAGGGAGGTGGTAGAAAGAGAGATGGTAGAAAGGGAGATGGTAGAAAAGGAGACGATAGAAAGGAAGATGATAGAAAGCGAAATGGTATAAAGGGAGATGGTAGAAAGGGAGATGGTAGAAAGGGAGATGGTAGAAAGGGAGAGTGAAAGGGGGATCAGTAAAAGGGATATGATAGAAAGAGAGATGATAGAAAGGGAGATGGTAGAAAGGGAGATGGAAGAAAGGGAGATGGAAGAAAGGGAGATGGTAGAAAAGGTGATGGTAGAAGGGGAGAGTGAAAGGGGGATCGGAAAAAGGGATATGATAGAAAGAGAGATGATAGAAAGGGAGATTGTAGAAAGGGAGAGTGAAGGGGGGATCAGTAAAAGGGAGAGTGAAAGGGGGATCAGTAAAAGGGAGAGTGAAAGGGGGATCAGTAAAAGGGAGATGATAAAAAGGGAGATGGTAGAAAGGGAGACGATAGAAAGGGTGATGGTAGAAAGAGAGTGAAAGGGGGATCAGTTACAGGGAGATGATAGAAAGGGAGATGTTAGAAAGGGAGATGGTAGAAAGGGAGACGGTAGAAAGGGAGATGGTAGAAAGGGAGATGGTAGAAAGGGACAGTGTAAGGGGGATCAGTTAAAGGGAGATGATAGAAAAAGAGATTGTAGAAAGGGAGAGTGAATGAGGGATCAGTAAAAGGGAGATGATAAAAAGGGAGATGATAAAAAGGGAGATGGTAGAAAGGGAGAGTGAAAAGGGGATCAGTAAAAGGGAGATGATAGAAAGGGAGATGAGAAAGGGAGAGTGAAAGGGGGATCGGTAAAAGGGATATGATAGAAAGAGAGATGATAGAAAGGGAGATGGTAGAAAGGGAGATTGTAGAAAGGGAGAGTGAAAGGGGGATCGGTAAAGGGAGATGATAGAAAGGGAGATGGTAGAAAGGGAGATGGTAGAAAAGAAGATGATAGAAAGGGAAATGGTAGAAAGAGAGATGGTAGAAAGGGAGATGGTAGAAAGGGAGATGGTAGAAAGGGAGATTGTAGAAAGGTAGAGTGAAAGGGGGATCGGTAAAAGGGAGATGATAGAAAGGGAGATGGTAGAAAGGGAGATGGTAGAAAAGAAGATGGTAGAAAGGGAGATGGTAGAAATAGAGATGGTAGAAAGGGAGATGGTAGAAAGAGAGATGGTAGAAAGAGAGATGATAGAATGGGAGATGGTAGAATGTGAGATGGCAGAAAGGGAGATGGTAGAAAGGGAGATGATAGAAAGGTAGATGGTAGAAAGGGAGATGGTAGAAAGGGAGATGATAGAAAGAGAATTGGTAGAAAGGAAGATGGCAGAAAGGGAGATGGTAGAGAGGGAGGTGATAGAAAGGGAAATGGTGGAAAGAGAGATGATAGAAAGGGAGATGGTAGAAACGGAAATGGTAGAAAGGGGAGTGGTAGATAGAGAGATGGTAGAAAGGGAGAGTGAAAGGGGGATCAGTAAAAGGGAGATGATAAAAAGGGAGATGGTAGAAAGGGAGATGGTAGAAAAGAAGATGGTAGAAAGGGAGATGGTTGAAAGAGAGATGGTAGAAATAGAGATGGTAGATAGGGAGATGGTAGAAAGGGAGATGGTAGAAAGGGAGATGGTAGAAAGGGAGATGGTAGAAAAAGAGCTGATAGAAAGGGAGATGGTAGAAAGGGAGATGATAGAAAGGGAGATGGTAGAAAGGGAGATGGTAGAAAGGGAGATGGTAGAAAGGGAGATGGAAGAAAGGGAAATAGTAGAAAGGAAGATGGTAGAAAGGGAAATGGTAGAAAGGGAGATGGTAAAAAAGGGAAATGGTAGAAAGGGAGAGTGAAAGGGGGATCAGTAAAAGGGAGATGTTAAAAAGGGAGATGATAGTAAGGGAGATGGTAGAAAGGGAAATGGTAGAAAAGAGTGGTAGATAGAGAGATGGTAGAAAGGGAGAGTGAAAAAGGGATCAGTGAAAGGGGGATCAGTGAAAGGGAGATCAGTGAAAGGGGGATCAATGAAAGGGGGATCAGTGATAGGGGGATCAGTGAAAGGGGGATCAGTAAAAGGTAGATGATAGAAAGGGAGATGATAGAAAGGTTGATGATAGAAAGGGAGATGGTAGAAAGGGAGATGGTAGAAAGGGAGAGTGAAAGGGGGATCGGTAAAAGGGATATGATAGAAGGAGATGATAGAAAGGGAGATGATAGAAAGAGAGATGGTAGAAAGGGATATGGTAGAAAGGGAGATGGTAGAAAGGGAGGTGGTAGAAAGGGAGAGTGAAAGGGGGATCGGTAAAAGGGAGATGATAGAAAGGGAGATGATAGAAAGGGAGATAGTAGAAAGGGAGATGGTAGAAAGGGAGATGGTAGAAATTGAGATAGTAGAAAGGGAGATGGTAGAAATGGAGATGGTAGAAATAGATATGGTAGAAAGGGAGAGTTAAAGGGGTATCGGTAAAAGTGAGATGATAGAAAGGGAGATGATAGAAAGGGAGATGGCAGAAACGGAGATGATAGAGAGGGAGGTGATAGAAAGGGAAATGGTGGAAAGAGAGATGATAGAAAGGGAGATGGTAGAAACGGAAATGGTAGAAAGGGGAGTGGTAGATAGAGAGATGGTAGAAAGGGAGAGTGAAAGGGGGATCAGTAAAAGGGAGATGGTAGAAAGGGAGATGGTAGAAAGGGAGATGGTAGAAAGAGAGATGGTAGAAATAGAGATGGTAGATAGGGAGATGGTAGAAAGGGAGATGGTAGAAAGGGAGATGGTAGAAAGGGAGATGGTAGAAAAAGAGCTGATAGAAAGGGAGATGGTAGAAAGGGAGATGATAGAAAGGGAGATGGTAGAAAGGGAGATGGTAGAAAGGGAGATGGTAGAAAGGGAGATGGAAGAAAGGGAAATAGTAGAAAGGAAGATGGTAGAAAGGGAAATGGTAGAAAGGGAGATGGTAAAAAAGGGAAATGGTAGAAAGGGAGAGTGAAAGGGGGATCAGTAAAAGGGAGATGTTAAAAAGGGAGATGATAGTAAGGGAGATGGTAGAAAGGGAAATGGTAGAAAGGGAAATGGTAGAAAAGAGTGGTAGATAGAGAGATGGTAGAAAGGGAGAGTAAAAAAGGGATCAGTGAAAGGGGGATCAGTGAAAGGGAGATCAGTGAAAGGGGGATCAATGAAAAGGGGATCAGTGATAGGGGGATCAGTGAAAGGGGGATCAGTAAAAGGTAGATATTAGAAAGGGAGATGATAGAAAGGGAGATGGTAGAAAGGGAGATGGTAGAAAGGGAGAGTGAAAGGGGGATCGGTAAAAGGGATATGATAGAAGGAGATGATAGAAAGGGAGATGATAGAAAGAGAGATGGTAGAAAGGGATATGGTAGAAAGGGAGATGGTAGAAAGGGAGGTGGTAGAAAGGGAGAGTGAAAGGGGGATCGGTAAAAGGGAGATGATAGAAAGGGAGATGATAGAAAGGGAGATAGTAGAAAGGGAGATGGTAGAAAGGGAGATGGTAGAAATTGAGATAGTAGAAAGGGAGATGGTAGAAATGGAGATGGTAGAAATAGATATGGTAGAAAGGGAGAGTTAAAGGGGTATCGGTAAAAGTGAGATGATAGAAAGGGAGATGATAGAAAGGGAGATTGTAGAAAGATAAATGGTAGAAAGGAAGATGGCAGAAAGGGAGATGGTAGAAAGGGAGATGTTAGAAAGGGAGATGACAGAAAGGGAGATGGTAGAAAGGGAAATGGTAGAAAGGGGAGTGGTAGATAGAGAGATGGTAGAATGGGAGAGTAGTGAAAGGTGGATCAGTAAAAGGGAGATGATAAAAACGGAGATGGTAGAAAGGGAGATGGTAGAAAAGAAGATGGTAGTAAAGTAGATGGTAGAAGGGGAGATGGTAGAAAGCGAGATGGTAGAAAGGGAGATGGTAGAAAGGGTAATGGTAGAAAGGGAGATGGTAGAAAGGGAGATGGTAGAAAGAGAGATGGTAGAAAGTGAGATGGCAGAAAGTGAGATGAAAGTGAGATGGTAGAAAGGGAGATGATAGAAAGGGAAATGGTAGAAAGGGAAATGGTAGAAAGGGAAATGGTAGAAAGGGAGATGATAGAAAGTGAGATGACAGAAAGAGAGATGGCAGAAAAGGAGATGATAGAAAGGGAGATGGTAGAAAGGGAGATGGTAGAAAGGGAAATGGTAGAAAGGGAGAAGGTAGAAAGGGAGAGTGAAAGGGGGATCGGTAAAAGGGAGATGATAGAAAGGGAGATGGTAGAAAGGGAGATGGTAGAAAAGGAGATGGTAGAAAAGGAGATGGTAGAAAGGGAGATGGTACAAAGGGAGATGGTAGAAAGTTAGATGGTAGAAAGTGAGATGGTAGAAAGGGAGATGATAGAAAGGGAGATGATAGAAAGGGAGATGGTAGAAAGGGAAATTATAGAAAGGGGAGTGGTAGATAGAGAGATGGTAGAAAGGGAGAGTGAAAGGGGGATCAGTAAAAGGGAGATGATAGAAAGGGAGATGGTAGAAAGGGAGATGGTAGAAAAAGAGATAGTAGAAAGGGAGAGTGAAAGGGGGATCAGTTAAAGGGAGATGATAGAAAAGGAGATTGTAGAAAGGGAGAGTGAAAGAGGGATCAGTAAAAGGGAGATGATAAAAAGGGAGATGGTAGAAAGGGAGAATGAAAAGGGGATCAGTAAAAAGGAGATGATAGAAAGGGAGATGGTAGAAAGGGAGATGGTAGAAAGGGAGATGGTTGAAAGAGAGATGGTAGAAATGGAGAGTGAAGGGGGGATCGGTAAAAGGGATATGATAGAAAGAGATGATAGAAAGGGAGATGGTAGAAAGCGAGATGGTAGAAAAAGAGATGGTAGAAAGAGAGTGATAGGGGGATCGGAAAAAGGGATATGATAGAAAGAGATGATAGAAAGGGAGATGGTAGAAAGGGAGATTGTAGAAAGGGAGGTGGTAGAAAGAGAGATGGTAGAAAGGGAGATGGTAGAAAAGGAGACGATAGAAAGGAAGATGGTAGAAAGCGAAATGGTATAAAGGGAGATGGTAGAAAGCGAAATGGTATAAAGGGAGATGGTAGAAAGGGAAATGGTAGAAAGGGAGATGTTAGAAAGAGAGATGGTAGAAAGGGAGAGTGAAAGGGGGATCAGTAAAAGGGATATGATAGAAAGAGAGATGATAGAAAGGGAGATGGTAGAAAGGGAGATGGAAGAAAGGGAGATGGAAGAAAGGGAGATGGTAGAAAGGGTGATGGTAGAAGGGGAGAGTGAAAGGGGGATCGGTACAGGGGATATGATAGAAATAGAGATGATAGAAAGGGAGATTGTAGAAAGGGAGAGTGAAGGGGGGATCAGTAAAAGGGAGAGTGAAAGGGGGATCAGTAAAAGGTAGAGTGAAAGGGGGAGATGGTAGAAAGGGAGATGGTAGAAAGGGAGATGGTAGAAAGGGAGATGGTAGAAAGGGAGATGGTAGAATGGGAGATGGTAGAAAGGGAGATGGTAGAAAGGGAGATGGTAAAAAGGGAAATGGTTGAAAGGGAGAGTGAAAGGGGGATCAGTAAAAGGGAGATGATAGAAAGGGAGATAGTAGAAAGGGAGATGATAGAAATGGAGATGGTAGCAATAGAGATGGTAGAAAGGGAGAGTGAAAGGGGGATCGGTAAAAGTGAGATGATAGAAAGGGAGATGATAGAAAGGGAGATTGTAGAAAGGGAGATGGTAGAAAAGGAGATGGTAGAAAGGGAGATGGTAGAAAGAGATATGGTAGAAAGGAAGATGGCAGAAAGGAAGATGGCAGAAAGGGAGACGGTAGAAAGAGAGATGGTAGAAAGGGAGATGATAGAAAGGGAGATGATAGAAAGGGAGATGGTAGAAAGGGAGATGGTAGAAAGCGAGATAGTAGAAAGGGAGATGGTAGAAAGGGAAATGGTGGAAAGGGAAATGGTGGAAAGGGAAATGGTAGAAATGGAAATGTTAGAAATGGAGATGGGTAAAACGGGATATAGGAAGAAAGGGAGAATAGTTGGTGGCTAGCATGCAATGACAAACGTTGTATTAAATTTTTTGGCCATTAAGTCCTTTCTTAATGTTAAATTATATCGCTCTATCTATAAAACGTTTTCAAATAATTTTATGGATAGAAGCTTTGGTGTATGTATACCAAATTTAATTTCCCATCTTTATCATATTTTATGCAGCTGTCCAAATATATTTAAATGTACACCATGGTAAGTAGAGATTTATAGAGTCACGGGATTCGGGAGGCCACGGAAGAGGTCCTTTTGAGAATACAACCTGCTAACAGCGCCGGCCGAACACGCGGAACTGCTACTACGAAAAGTGTATTCACGAATTGGAAATTCGCGCGGACCTGTGAAAGGTGTACGCGTCGGGTAACTTAGGATTTTATTTTTTAGTTTTCTATAGTAAATTTCAACCGATAAAGTAACTTTTTTCTTATTACGTGAGTGTTTGATATTTTTCTGATTAAAAAATGAAGAATTGCTGATGCATCAGTTTCAGCGCTAATAAGTCGGTCATTTACCATTTTACTGATTATTCCTCCAGAGAGGCGGGGCTAGACATTTTTGCGTCTTATATAGGTGAGGTTTTTATAATTCCACTCTCCTAATAAAAGTAAACAGTACAGAACTTTACCTCTCAAAACAGTAGTTAATTTACAATGCAGATAAACAATGCACCTGCATGATCATACAGCTACATAGCAAATTGTGTTCAATAATGAACGATGGGAATAAACATTTAGCATGTGTAACACCGTCATCCTTAGCTTTTTAAGTGCAATCTAGTTTTTGATTTTTTTCCACGCCCTTAACATCTTAATGTTTCTTTGTTTGCATATTCTTAACAATATTGCACTCCCCGCATTGTAAACGGAAAGAATCAACCTGCACACACTATGTACAGAAAGTCACCTTTCCTGGGTTCTGTAAAAAATAGAAACTTGCAAATACTTCTTCTTGAAAATTTTGTCGTATTTTTTCACAAACTTGAGGGATATTATTAATTTTTAAAATAAATACAAACCTTATCAATACTAAAATTTACTAATGCACAATTTCATGCAGCTAATATTCACACAATCAGATCTAACTGCAATTACATTTTTAATAGAATTAAATTAATTTAATCCGAATCTCATCATAATAATAGTTAAAATCGATTATATCTCCCGCTTAAATACACGAATCAGTTGTCCTCCGCACAGTGGCGGATTTTTAAATGAGAATTTAATAGAAAGAATGCAATTTCAAAGTTCATAAGAAATAATCGGGAGAAATACTTGACTAATCGGGAGAGCGGAAGAATTGGTCAAAAATAGGGAGTCTCTCGCATAAGTTGGTAGGTATGTAATATATATAAAATATATTTTACAACTAGCGTAATTGCTCGTCAAATATGACGGGTATGCGTGGATGAAGTATTATACTTAAGGCACTTCCCATTCTTCATCCTTTTCTCTCTTCCTCTCTCCCATCCTCCTCCATCCCATTCTTCCTCCCTCTCCCCCTCTCCTTCTCTGGAAAAAGACTTCCTAGTCTCAATCTCGCTCTAATAAAGACCATTTTTTATCTCTACCTCTCACTTCTTCTCCGTCTCCCTCTCTCTTTCTTACTTCCTCTGGTGGAAGATGGGACTTCTTAGTCTCAATCTCGCCCCAAATAAAGACCAAATCAATCAATCTCTTTTTTCTTTCTTTCTCCTTCTTTCTCTCATATTAAAGCATTCAAAGCACGCTTTCCTTACGTATATAGTATAAGGATTGAGACGACTATAAAATCTCGAGTTTTAACAATGACACGGTCGGCAAAGCAACATATCGTTAAAATGCTTAAATTTTTCCAATAAATATGATTTAAACGTATTACTTGAGCGATTTCGAATCGTAGGGGAAATGTGATGATAAGAATAAGAAACCTTATTTATTTTTCTTTAAAACTGTCCGACGATCGTAGGTCAGTTATTTCCAATTTAAATTTGCAAAAGAGTAAAAGACTGTAAGTCGAAAAATCGATTTTTGTGTGTTATTTTATGGGAAACAGAAATTATCTACTGGAGTCGAACCCGGGTCTTTTTGGGGATTATTTCATAAATGGCTTTAACTATGAGAATCAAACATTCCTACCAAATTTCAATCTTCTAACCACTCGGAAAGTTTGCCAAAAATAGCATTACAGTCAGTCATAAATAGTTCATATTAGTCGAGCGTGACCGGATTCCTTAGCTCATTATTTAAAGAGATGTAAAACGTTACACTTAAAAGTTCAAATTGCCATTTGTGGCGCCCCTAAGTGTGCTTCGTCCTAGGCGGGTGCCTACATCCTTCAGCCCTTGTCCGGGCACTTCTTCTCCAGCTACTTCATTTGGAAAATCAAAAACGGTGATTAACAGCCGACTTTCTCAAAAAATTAATATACGATAATATATAAGATATTTTATCTCATATTATTTTTTTTGTATAAGGCAAAATATCAGATATTTTCTTATATTCGTATTCGTTAGTATGAACGAAAGAGCAGACACACTCCTGGAGTCGAATCATTGCAATTAACATAGAGGGTTACCTCCCGAAAACACTTCCGGTTACTTCCATAAAGAACAATAAAGCTCCTCTTATGACTGAAAACCAATTCAACAACACGTACTCAACTATCAAAGATGGACAAATTTGAGTTATCTCTAACAGCCATAAGAAGAATCTGAAAAACCACATAAGCATTTCGACTGCAATTCCACGGTCTTCAGTGCTGATTCAATGAAATTATACTCTAAAAAAAGAACTAGATCCTAAGCTAAACTAAGGTCTAAGGTCGCCATTACGAGTTACGGGCCACCATTCGGACAAGAGGCCGGGGAGTACCTCGAGGAAAACATTTGTCCATGGTAATTCACGTACTTAGAATGTAAAACCCACGATGAATGTAGGAAAGCTATAGATACCGAAAGAAGAAACGAGAGGGAAATGTACTGACATAAAGTTGAAGATGATGTAAGAGGAAAGATAGAGTGCATAATTGCGGCGGATTGGAAAAGTACAGTTGGGGGAGGGAGAGTGGGAGGAAAACGTTGTCGGTCAATGAGATGCAAAATTACAGACTAGTGAGTATGAGATTCAGGAAAAGCATAAAATAAATGCAAAGATATTATCAAGAGAGGACTAGGATTAAGATCACGAGATATTGCCTGATTTCAGAGGTTTTAGGAGGAAAGTTGGAAGGTAAAAGAGAACAAGTAATCAAAAATGAAACTGCTGATGTGAATTCCACGAAGATATGCATATGCTAGACAAGTAATGGTTACAAAAAATATCTTTCATATATAAAACCTGAATTCGCAACGTTATTACATACTTTAATTTTTGGTGAAAATTGTGTTACGCTACTTAACGTAGTTAATAATCATTATGTATATGGCCTCGCGGACTCTCTTGTGGTAAATGTTGTGGTTTTTAAATTGTTGTTTGATGATGGAATCGACCGATGTGAACAAAATAAGTGATGTTATGCTTGGGATTTTCTCGAATTTTTATCTCCGAAACTATAAGTTGTAATTATGTGGCCTCACAGACTCCTTTGTGGTAAATGTTCTCCTCTATTCAAATCGATTTTTTAATCTATACCTCACAGATCATAAAAGGGCACGCGAGACAAAAATGTGGTTTTTTGTTGTTTGCCGATGGAATTGTCGCAGCGATCGATGTAAACAAAATCTACATAATATTACTAGTAAAACAGCCCGTCAAAATGCCAGATAGGCATGGCTGAAGAATTAAATTAAAACTCTTCCCATTTATCGTTTTCTGGGAATTCAAGCAAAATGCGCTTAATTTCGCTAAAACTCATATGTTAACTGATTGTATCTTCAAACTAAAGCTTTCGTTGCCATGTAAACAAATCGAAAAAGAAACAAAACGAACGCATTTACCATAAAGAACGCCATTGAAATCTGTGTATTAATTTTTGGAGTATATACTTTTCCATCTCGTTTTTGTTTAATGTTTCCATGTTGTTAAATTCATCTTGCTCGTTTGTAAAACTTGAACGAAAAGCGATAACAGTGACTTAAACCTTCCGTTTTCACCTCAGGGTAAATGGCCACTAACTAATTCGTAAGATAAACACGATAGAATTTCTTTGCACGGTTGGCAACCATGGTATTATACGGGATTTCCCGTCTTTTTACTTTTTCCCGCGTCCCGCACGAACTATATACGGGACGCTGTTTTTCCCGTATTTTAAATTGTACTTTCTTCTTTAACTAGCGCGTTAATTACCTAAGATTGTATTAAAAACTGATCCTAGATTATATAGAAGGAATAATAAGACTCCACGTTATGCTTTCCTATCTGGTTTATTTAAATGTTGTATACTTCTACAAAGGCAAAATTCACATTTAGCTACCAAACATATCAATATTGAAACTTCTAATTATGGTCGCTAATAGATAAACTGTTAACGCGCCTTTATAC
The DNA here is from genome assembly GCA_028673005.1 of Tanypteryx hageni. Lineage (NCBI taxonomy): Eukaryota > Metazoa > Arthropoda > Insecta > Odonata > Petaluridae > Tanypteryx > Tanypteryx hageni. The sequence goes on from CM054114.1 coordinate 6,622,941, forward strand.
ACCGCCAAAAACACAAACTGTCTCCATTGAATGAGTGCAGATTAGAATATACAAGGAAATTATTTCATGGCTTCGATGAATTAAATTCTATGATTTAATGAAAGAAGGATATTGTTGTGATAGTTTTGAGTTACTATGAATTTACTGAATCAATAGCGTATCTAAAGAGGGGTTCGACGTGTGCACACGAAAGCATTGATCGCCTATTAATTCTGATCTATCATGTTGTGATTTTTTTCAGTTTGCTAAAAATGACGTAGAACTTTTAACTGTGGCAAAATAAGAAATGAAGTACAAGTGAAAAACGTAAACGTGTGTTTAGTTTTATTATTTTAAAATTTAGATTACTGATATCTTTAAGTTTATTAAAATAAGAATTTGAAATAGCTAAAAAAAATCCTCTCCGAAAATCGGTTGTCCCGTATTTCTCGGTTTAAAAGTTGCCATTGTCCCGTATTTCCCTATTTAAAAGTTGGCAACCCTATTGGCAACGCTGCCGGATTTTTCTTCGTCGTTTTTCGCTCGCCGCACAACTTCTCTCGTCTCAAAGACTTCCACGAAGAATTTTTTATATAAATATTCGACAATAAAAGCTAACTTTCTCCGGAAAAACGATCGTGACATTCTGCGCATTTAAAATAAACGCACATTCACTTCGATGGGTGACTTCACTGCTCAGCCATTTTATCTGCTTTTGGTTTCGCCGAAAACGTTTCGTCAGCGCCTTTTCCTCTTAACTACGCCACCTTCCGCTAAACTAAGGACACTATCGTCCGACGAGTTATTCACCCACACATCGATCAACGAGCACCGCAAAGAACATCCGCGACCATAGAAACGCAAATATATCTTGCACCTTCTAACTGCGATTCTACAAATGGAAGCCGGCTAATGTATTTCGTTTCTCGGGTTTCCATCGCAAAAGAAGAATAAAAATGTGTCCTATGTAAATATTTAGGTGCCCGATAGTGTCATGTTTCACAACCGGTGTACCACGGTACACAGCTGCGTCGTGACGCCAACTATGGTGTGTCGCGACATTTCATTGTTTTATACCACATTTTAACTTCTCATATGTTATATATGTCAATGAAGTAGAGATAGCTAATATTTTGAGGAAAAATGGTAGAGTCTTAAGGAAAGTATTTCCAGTAGTGTCACTTCAATTTATAAACAATTGCCAAATCTCTAATACACACAAGTTCAAAAATTCATAACTCGGAACCGATTAGTATAAGGGTTTCTGAAAATTACGAATCGTTGAACGTCATGGATACCATATTGTGTTTAGGAATAAGAATATATTCTTCCTCTCATATGCATGTGGAAATTTAAAAATGTAAAAAAAAACGAAATGAAATAAAAAATCTTGTCAGAATAGATACATGACACAAAAACAAACATATAACACTACTTACAAGGAGACAATTAGATGTATGAAATAAGGCGCGTATTTGATTTTTACGGCAGTTTTGGTTTCCGCCAAGTTTATGAATGCTGATATAATTAATAAACAAATGTACTAATAGAATGTTAGGGAATAAACTAATGCAAGAGCGGCCAAACTTGTCGGGCAAGCTTCGTAGTCATGCGAATTCTTGAGACATTCAAACATTAGAAATGCAGATTTTTGACCTGTGATTGTATATACAACTATAATCATTGGGTATTTTGATTGGTGTTACATATATTAAAGGTTGGGAAAAAGCAGTCACATGTTATTGCTGAACAAGAATTGTTTTATTTCCATTATTGAATCATTCCACAAAGTCGAACCTTCGCAAGTGGAGTTTGTTATCACTAGAATGTTGAATGGCACTTGAAAAAAAATTATATGTATTTAAATGACCGGTTCTTGAAAATTAAAAGTCAAACTTTAATTTTATCCAAATATAACATAGATGAAATAGTGACCGTATTACTTTCGAATAAATCAAATTCAATCTTAACGCCGTCTCCCACATTCCACCATAGTATAGTAAGTGTTTCAAGTCCTTCGGCAGGAGGCATCGTTATTTTCCCTTTCAACTCGTGCATTCAAAGGGCGCGACAATGTAATTGCCTTTTGTCCTCGCATTTTTTCATAATGAAATATTAATACCCACAAAATGGATCAATTTATCATAAAAAAAGGAAGAAAATCATCAGGTCAACGCAGGACCAAGCGATAAAAAGGTAAAGGCTCTCAAAATTCGCTTTTTATTTAAAGTTGTTAACAGACTGGTCCATGATAGTTACATTAAATACTGATTATCTTGGGCTGATGACCAGTCGTGTCCATTGCCCGAGTGTTGCGTGCAGCGTGAGACTTTCAAATGATGCCACAGTACCAAGTAAGCCAATAAATATATACTCATAAATCAAATTTCCAAAATATGCTTTATTTTAAAATAAATAGGAACCTAGCCCCAATTTTATCTGAAGTGTTAGTTTCGATTTACACGGCGATTTTTGAGAACGCATCTCCCGTGTAAATCGAGGGATGGGTATAATTGCAGAACCCTTAATTCTTCCTGCATGCAAAGAAATCGTTAAGATTATGCTGTGGAAAGAGGCAGCAGATGAAATAGTTCCATTCTCAAATGGCACTATTAGCAAAATTATCGAGGATAAGTCAGGTGATATTGAATTATCCCTGAAAAATGAAAAAAACATCGAAAAGAGATTTTCTATCCAAGTTGATGAATCGACATATCAGCGATTTCATTTCATTTCAATCGTAAGCTTTGTAGACAAAGAGGATATAAAACAGCGCTTTTTGTTTTGCAGAGATTTATCCGGAAGAACTACAGGTGAAGTTCAATGCAGAGAACAGTCAAAAGTGTTTTCTACACAGGAGAACTTTCATTTTCTTGAACATCTACGTGATGAATACAGGAGTGCAAGATTTATCATATCTTGCGGACGTGTTTGGCTTACTAGATGTGTTAAATGTTTAGATGCAAGGTAGAGGTGAGGAAATCCTGACCATTCCCGATTATCTTTAAAGCTAAACTGTGTCTGAGGAGGAAAAGATTAAAAACGGTTATTTGGGTGTTTCTCAATGCTGCTCAGATAGATTCAACAGGCAACAAGTTGAAGGAAACCATTATTGCTTGAAGATCGATATACGCACTATTTTTTCTTGCTTGAAGTTAATGCCTTTGTATCAGGAATCCATTTTCAATAACATCGTTTGAAAGTGCTGAAAACTTAATATAACAGGAAGAGACAGAATTGATGGAAGTATGGACAGAAACTTAAAAATGAAATTCGACGAAATAACATTGGAGAAATCCCGGTCGCTTGTGGAGAAACTATAAAAAAAAGGTCTACCGCGATGAAAAACATTTAGGGTGTATAGTGGATGTGGCCTAATTCCTCACTCCACCTGGCATCATCCCCTCTCGCCCTTCCTTACCGCACGGGCTATCACTGTCTGGGTCCTTTTCTAACCACACTGTTGCCAATTATTCACAAAACATCCTCTAGGCAGCAACTGTAAATAGTGAGAACTGATAACCTTAGGAGTAGAAGGATGGGCTAGTAGAGGGGTGGGGGAAGTCAAGATGACCGAGGGAACTTCCCCTCCGTGCGCGGCCGAAATCCGCGCATGTTCTTATGTTTGCGGCATACCTATACATCTTGTGATCGGATCTCAGGCAATACCCTTTTTTCAACTTACCCGTGTGTTAGCATTTTTCAATGTCAAGTACCATCGAGAATAACAAGAGAAGATCGTCTGAGGCCTGTCGATCAAGAGCTTCGAGTAGCCATAAGTACTATCGAATCGAATGTGTGTTCAGCAAGGCAATGACGAAATTTCCCATTATGTAACGGCAAGCAGTATGTATCTTTAAAATAAAATTTAATATGCTGTATACAAGGTTTCTTAAAATGAATATACCAAAAACAAAGTTGAATTTTTTTATTATTCGAGCTTGCAACAACATTCAAAAGAAAATAACCTATGAAAGATTGAAAGTTTTATATAAGTCAAGCTTACATTAATTTTCTAATTACACAACTTCCCATTAAGTGTCGTATAAATGATCTTCCATTATGCACCCATACGGTTGTGTTGGAAAATATGTGTGAATTAGATTGATTATAGATAATTATGCAACGCATGTAGTATTTTATTAATCAATTAAAATAAAATTTTCAACTTTTTAGAGTATATTTTGTTTTGAATTATGTTATGTGAGATAATAAAATAATTATTCAACTTCGTTTTCGGTATATTTTCTTTTTGGGACACCCTGCACTCAGTGGCGTAAATATGGGTACGCAAGTTACGCGATCGCGTAAGGGCCCAAGACCAAGGGGGCCCTCACATCCGTTGTTTATAATAATTTATAAATTTAATTATTTATAATAAATATAAATACTTTGTTTATCAAAATTCTATATTTATGTCATTTCTATTAATATCCATTACACACAGAACACACTAACAAATATTCAATTATTAAGTGGGGCCCTCAGAAATTTTTTGCTAGGGGCCCAAAAGCTATAGTTACGCCACTGCTTGTACTTTGGTGTATCGTGAAAGTTTTGGTTTGGTTTGTGCCGTCCAGCGCCGTAACTAGCTATTTTAGCGCCCAGGGCAAACTAATAAATAAGTGATCCACCCTCCTTCAAAAAATTATTTTCTCTAGTTTATTTAGTTAGCATTTGGATTTTTTGCGCCCCTTCTTTAGTTGCGCCCGGGGCAGATGCCCCGCCCTAGTTACGGCACTGGTGCCGTCACACAGAAAAGGTTGAGAAACACTATCATAGTGTGCACTTCGTAATTCTTACACCTGGTGAAAATTGTGAACGGATTGTGCATTTATTTGTCAGGGAAGATGTGCCTTCTGGGACATAAATCCTAACCACGTTCTATTGAGGCAATTGCGAATTTTTTTAAAGGCTTCATTTTCGATATCCTATGAGTCACAAAATTTAGCCGCTGTTTACAAATCTATACTTACATAATATATAGAAACTAATCAATAAGTAGGAAATTCGAGAGAGAATGAGAATTTATAGATTTTTTAAACAAACATATTATCATCTTACTGACATTCTACTTAAAGGTGCGTCCACACTTGGTGAACGAACATACTATCACGACCGAACATAAGACGCACGTGAACGAACATAGAGCACGCGAACGAACATAAACGCGCGCGAACGAACAATGAAAAACGATGTTTGAGAGCAGGCGCGCACCCAGAGGGGGAGGGGGCTGACGGGCTTTAGCCCCACCTCGAAATGTTCTTCCTTTAATAACAGTGCTCGCATGGGAACGCTGCGCCGTTCCACTTGATACAAAACGAAGCTCTTTGCGTTCCCATTGTTAAAAAAATCAGATAAGAATGTTCTTGTTGTTAAAATATTTCAGAAAGTCGTCTTCACGCGTAAGAATTTGAAATTTACGTTGGCGATTTTATGTTGGGCCCAGAGTCGGCTTTAGGGGCGGGCGAAACGGGTGGTCGCCCGGGGCACCGAAGGAGCCCCGTACATCTACATCTACATCTACAGTTTACCCTGCAAGCCACCGCAAGGGTGTGTGGCAGGGGGTGTATTAACACCAAGGGGAAAACTCCAAAATTAGGCCTTGGTTTACGCCCCTACGCGAGGTTACTTTTGATCGCAAGTTTTATTCTGCTCAACTATCGTTCTAGGGAAAAATGAGCCTTTGTATCTCTCTGTCCTACAGGCTATCTCTCTTATTTTACGAGGATGGTCCATTCTACCGATATAGGTGGGAGTTCTTATTATTTCTTTGACGTCGCTGGAGAAAGTACTCGTTCTAAATCTTTCAAGAAGTTTTAACCTAGCACGTGATCGACGCTCAGCTAGTGATTCCCATCCTAAGTCCTGTATCAAGCCTGTAACGCTTATATTTCTATCATAACAATTTTTGACGAATCTAGCAGCTTTTCGCTGCACTTTCTCTAACTCGGCGATTAAACCTTTCTCGTACGGATCCCATATGCTCGACGCATACTCTAGCAGCGGTCTAACTAAAGAAAAGTAACATGTCTCTTTGACTTTTTCTTCGCTTTTACCTACTATCCGTTTGATGAATCCTAGTTTTTGCTTAGCTTTCCCGGATATATTTCGTATGTGTGTGTCCCACGAGAGGTTACTTGTTAAAATGACACCCAAGTATTTGACGGATTCGGATAATTTTAGATGTACGCCTTCTATACTGTAATTCATCGCCTCAATTTCTTTGTTTCTCCAGAATCTCATGACGGAACACTTACCTAAGTTCAGCTCTAATTGCCACTCTTTACACCACTCGAGAATTGCGTGTAGATCGTTAGAAAGTAATGCTTGATCAGCAGGACTGTTAATCTCTCTGTAAACTACCGTATCATCCGCGAATAACTTGATTTTACTTGTAATAACATTATCTAAGTCATTTATGTATATAAGGAATAATAGGGGACCGATGACACTTCCCTGTGGAACGCCGGAGGACACGCTGACCGAATCTGATTTAAATCCATCAATGACTACCATTTGTTCCCGATCATTGAGAAAGTCCCTGATCCACTCGATTATCTTTCGATTTATTCCACAGGCTTGTAATTTTTTCAATAACTTAATATGAGGGACTTTATCGAATGCCTTCCTGAAGTCAAGAAAAACCGCGTCTAGCTGGGTCTTTCGATCACCGGATCGTAGTATATCATGTGCAAACAGAGCGAGCTGTGTTTCACAAGATCTTGCCTTCCTAAAACCGTGCTGATATTTACTGAGCAAGTCCTGGCTATCTAAGAAGTCCATCACAGAACTAACGATGATGTGCTCTAGAATCTTGCAAGATATTGAGGTTAGCGAAATCGGCCTGTAGTTTTCCCGTAAGGGCATTAATTTTTCTCGAGAGACAAGTGATGTGAGAGGAGGTCCTAAAAAGATAGCGTGGGTGGCCAAGGCGTAGGCAAAAGCTACAGGCGGCCTTCCTGCTGCCTATACCTGGGAATCGTACGTCTGGCGGCACATCCAAAGGACAATAGCGGAGGCGGCGTTGGCCCGCGTATTCTACTTTCACATGAGCCCCTTTCGGTGGTCGACGTCAGCGACTGTCGAGTCCAACTGCCGAGACGCGCATCGACTCAACCACGAGCGGTTGGATCGAACACAAAAAGTGGTCGAGCCAATCACTGGCAGAACTCTTCAATCCCCTTCGAGAGATGCCAGTCTCGAAATAGACTTTGAAGAGGAAGCACTCCTTCTCTTGCTATTAAGAAGACGGAAAAGGAGAAGAGCTCGTAATTATTGGATTCACTCAATTTTTAGCCAAAGATGAGTTTGGGCATTTCTATACTTTATTCTTAAGGTTCATTAAGAAAGGTTCTTTAATTACTTCCGCATGTCGACTGCATCATTTGAAGAATCGTTGGAAGTCATTCGACATGCGTGACCGAAAATGTATGAACGGACAACACTTTCTATATAAATTTGGCGTTATTTCCTAATGAAATTATTAAAATGACTAATATTCAGCTTTCATTAATTAAATTAAAATTTATTCTTCAATTATTATTTACTTTTGGTGGTGGGTATCACGAAATATGTTGATTAGATTAGACAGCCTTTAAAAAAGTTGGGGAGTTACAACGTGATAACATCTCGATCTGGCGCAGCGTCGGTGGAACCGTTGCAGTCGCTGACGTTAACCGAAGTGAAAGTGGCTCGTGTGGCGGGGATCGACCACAGGCCGACGACAACGGTCCGCCTGTGGTTGACGAAACGTTCGCCTGAAAAGCTCCATAAGAATATACTGCCGGCCACTGGTGGTTGATTTTGACCACTAAAAGTGTTCGACCTTGGCCACTGAAAGTGGTTCGTGTGAAAGGGCCCTTAAGAGAAATACTGATTCTGTGAAGAAGACACTAGAGACAGGAAATACACCTCTTTTTCCGGAAACGGGAGAATTTGTCAACAGAGAGGAGTAATCAAGGATGAAGTCCATGGGTGATTTAAGAAGCTTCCTTTTCAGAAAAAAGGTCCTTAAGTATGCTGGAGGGAGGGATAACATGAAAAGGGCGTGACAATGGGTGAAAGCTGGAAAACAAAAAAGTTACAACATAATGGTACAATTTAGAATAGAGTCGCCTGCTAAATATTCTATATGCTACACCATATGGTTATCTGGTATTTGAGCACTAGCACTCTCTTTACCAGGACTCTACCCTTCTCTTTCAAGAGTTCGAGCTGTCCTAAGCTCAATTTAAGTCTCTCCTCAGTGTTGTGAAGTAGGCAGTGTGAAAGGGCTCTTAGTCATGTGTATTTATTTGATTTTGTGTGTAATTCGTTCTGCAAATTGCTTAACTATCAACTAGTCGTTGATCGTGGCAATTATTTACTTCCTCTGATTCTTTTCTGCGATCAGCAATCTATATCATCCATCTCTCAGAAGTTACATTGGTCATACAGAATAACGCATCATCTCAGTCGGAAAGTGTGGGTGTCTCAAATTTTATAAGTTTAGCTCTGTTTAGTGGTTCATTCATCGACTTAGAAAACTACTATTGATTGCATAGCCATGATCTGAATTGAAGATATAAATTGAAATTGCTCTGCTACATTAGTTGTCTTATCTTTCAACAAAAATTTTTGAAAATTTTATATTCTAATTTTCTTTGGAAATGATTTTGCCCGAAGGTATGTAGTTAACTTACGCTAAGATTTTGATATAATAAAAATGGAAATTTCAACTCGTGGTTCGCTATATCTAATGCTATGATATAATCAACAGCTTTTGTATCTAATCAATGAAGCAAATACGACAACTCTTTTGCCATTTTATCAATTGAGTCCGAAGTCGTGAATAAGTCGGCCGTGTGATTTATTTTCGCGCGCTTTGTTTTCTGTTCTGCATATCGCTCTGCGAATTAACATAAACTTAAATAAATGAACATGCTCCTGAATCGAATAAGAAGAAATTGGGACAACTTGCGCCTAAAAGATGGGTAGAACGGCATGAATTCTTGATGGTGATGATCGAACTGTTTGATGCAACTTACTCTTGAAGAAATAAGTACCTCGCAGAACCAAGACGCTTCGTCAGGCGCCCAAATGCTGTCAAGCTCCATTTGTATTTTTTTCTAATTTCACTATATACTGTTCAGTCATTATTTTCTAACACAGTCGTTGGGCAGATTATTGCAGAAAGTTGATAGTGACCTTTATTCAGCACTAAATCTTGTGTGATGTCATTCAACAAATAAAAATTATGCGAACAATTCAGAAGAAGAATTTAAAATTATATATCACATGGCATCTGAAAAAGAGGATCTATTGGGATTGAGGTAAGGAAACCAAGGAGTTGCGTAAATCGTCAACAGGGTGAAAATGTGCCATCTGAAGGCACGGAATAATATCGGAATTCTATTTATTTCCTTCGCAGACCATATGTTAAGTCAGCTGAATGAGAGATTTTCGAAGCAACGGGAAATGCTTAAATTTAGCAGTATTCTACCTAAAGATAAAATACCAAAACAATGTCAAATAGACGATTACATGGGCCGCCCCTGCACCAAGACATTAAAATTAATTCTCAAGATGTTTTAAATGAATTACAGAAAAGAAAAAGAAAAATTGACATTTTAATTTAAAACTTTTAACATTATATAATATAATATTAGTGCGGTTTGGTGTAATTTAATGTTGTTTAATAAATTTTTGGTGGAAAATTTTTTTAGGGCTGAGTTCTCCCCAAGAGAAAATCCTAGGTGGGCGCCTGTTTGAGAGGCATCCGATTTGGAGAAACTAATACAAATGGCATCCAAGCATCAAACTACTTCTTTCCCAATTTGTATTGAAGGCCTTTGGTGTTTCATCAAATGGGAAGGCCTTCTACATCCGCAACAAAAGATAAGGTGAAGTCGTCCGACCATTCCATCTCTGTAAACACTAAACCCTTGGACAAATACACGTCCACATGAACACGAACGACCATTTCCCTTTGATGTACCAACAGACGGCTGATCGTTGTTCGTTCGTGTTCGAAGACACGTCCACACTGTATTAGTTTGTATGCTCGTTCGTGTTCGTTGGCCAAGTGTGGACGCGGCTTAATGGTTCTTGCGTCTTAAGATGAGACCATGAACCAAGCAAAGACGAAGTATCTTTTTAACTGGATTCCCTTTGATCGAGTTTAACATCTACGTTCTTTCAAAACTTACAAAGCTCTCAAGTACCCGACAAGTATGGCCCACGAAATAATTAGCGAAAAGATAAAGTCCATAAAGTACTTCGTAGTACATACATCGACGGCAATGAGTAACTCACCTTATTTAAGACCATTTATCTCTTTCCTTTTATGGTTATGATAGTTTAATAACTCATAGAGCAACTTTCCTTGGCCCTGTTAAGGAAGAATATCGAACAATTAACCACGGTCACTCAAATAGTAATCATTTCCTTCGTAGAATAACAGCGTTTTCAGGATATATCTCGAAGGCGAACTCAACATTGTCGAGGCGAGTGAATAGAAAAACGGAAGAGCATCCAAATCGTGTGAGATCGGAAACAGAGAGAGAGAGAGAGACCTCTGGATGGAACCTAAACTATTCGCCGAGTTTGACTGTCAGGGCTCGTGCACCAGGGCATAGTAGAGAGGGCAGTCAAGTCACTTGCTACTCGCTACTATCCCCGTGTAGATCTTATTCGAGTGTCTGGGCGTTGAATATCAGAAATAATTAAATTTAGTAGGGTATCAAAACTTTTTCGTGACATTCTCCCGCACAATCTCTACGCAGCTGGATCTTCTAAATAAATCAATACGTTGTTTTCCCGTTTTCCTGATTTATAATTAAGGAATCGTTCAACAAAGTTAAGCATAATACTATCAACTTCACTTCCAAATAAAGTTCTCACATAACCAAAGCAGAACCTCCGTGCGTATTTCTTCTTGCCTTCCATTTCCTAATCCTGGTCTTTCTTTTTCTCTCGCTAATCTCATCCTTAAGTATTTCCAAAATCTCAGCTTACAATATTTGAGAAACTTTCTAACCACTCGTTTCTTATGACAGCGATTCATAGTGACTACTGAATTGTCTTGAAATACTTTTACTCGTGTGGACAGCACTTGCTTACACCACTGTCTTACAAAAATCGGTCATGTTAACTTGCCTACTTGACTGCCCTCTCTAGTATCGCATTGTGCACAAACCCTCAACGCGGTGCTTGAGGGAGAAAAGGAGGAAGAGGGAGAAAGGGAGGAAGAGGGAGAAAGGGAGGAAGAGGGAGAAAGGGAGGAAGAGGGAGAAAGGGAGGAAGAGGGAGAAAATGAGGAAGAGGGAGAAAATGAGGGAGAGGGAGAAAGGGAGGAAGAGGGAGAAAGGGAGGAAGAGGGAGGAAGAGGGAGAAAGGGGGAAGAGGGAGAAAGGGGGGAAGAGGGAGAAAGGGAGGAAGAGGGAGAAAGGGAGGAAGAAAAGGAGGGAGAAAAGGAGGGAGGGAGAAAAGGAGGGAGGGAGAAAAGGAGGGAGGGAGAAAAGGAGGGAGAGGGAGAAAAGGAGGGAGAGGGAGAAAAGGAGGGAGTAGTGGAGGGAGTAGTGGAGGGAGTAGTGGAGCGAGTAGTGGAGGGAGAGGGAGAAGTGGAGGGAGATGGAGAATCGGAAGGGGAGGGAGAATCGGAGGGAGATAGATAGATAATCGTCTTTATTCGGGCGAAATTTAGACCATAAGGTCCATTCTTACAGGGAGGAGTGGAGGGAGAGGGAGATGTGGAGGGAGAGGGAGAAATGGAGAGAGAAAAGGAAAGAGACAGATAATCGTCTTTATTCGGGCGAAATTTGGACCATAAGTTCCATTCTTACATTTAACCCTTCGTCAATATCATGAATATTAAAAATGAAAGTATTACAACGAAGAGTATATAAAATATACAAAACAAAAAGATATAAGCGAAGACAGATTTAAGTTTATGGGGAAACCTAAGTAAAACAGGTTAGTTCTTCCTAGTAAAACCCACCCAGGAAAACACCCACAGAGAAGGGGTGTGTGAAAAACCTGCGAAAATCCTACATAGTGTATATATCACAATGGAAAGCTACAAAAATAGAAAACAGTAAGTACAGTAGGAGGGAGAAAGGGAGGGAGGGAGAAAGGGAGGGAGGGAGAAAGGGAGGGAGGGTGAAAGGGTGGGAAAAACAAAGGGTGAAAGGGTGGGAAAAACAAAGGGAGAAAAGGAGGAATGGGAGGGAGATCGCGCATGCTCAGGCCCGTTTCCTCCCTCTCAAGAGGCGCAGAGGGCCTTTGCGTCGATCGCATCAAATAGGTTCGAGGGAAGGGCGAGGGCCGCTCTCTCAAAGCCGCACACTCACTCGATAACGGTGTCGACACGAGGATCCCACGGAGCATTCCGCGGGTTCGATTCTCGCTCCCACTATTTTCCTACGAAGGTGGCGATTGGAAAATAAAACTTGGGCAAGTGGGAGGTAGGAGGGCGCGGAAGAGCATTGAACGAGGTCAAGATAAAGAACTAGCATCTACACGATACCCTGCAAGTCACCTTTTTCCACCAGGGGGTGCAGTGCACCCAAGTTCCCTAGTTTTTCTACGTGATCTTTTCCTATTATGCTTTCTTGTCGTCCTAAGGAAAAATTCTGACGTGGCCACCACATGACTTTCTCCATACCTGTAGTATTTCTAAAAATTCCAAATAGGTTACATAATAATAAATATTTTAAGAAACTACGAGAAAATTTCAGACTTTACAAAGAACAGAAATAAACTCAAACCATAGCCCTCTATATTGGATATAGCCACAAAGCTCCAACAATTAAGAAAATAAAAAGGAGCGTTACTAAGATGTAACTAAGCGTCAATTGTTAACATTAGTCGTCGGTAGGTGGCGTGGTGGTGGAAGCAAAACAATTTAGTTTTAAAGATATCTCTTAAACAATGCATTATATGGAAAAATGTTTCGAAAAAAGATCGTAGAAATTTAAATGTCCAACAACTTTTTTCCAGCATGTTTTTAAATGTATCAAATATTAAAGGAAATATCTCAAAATAACGGGTAAGTGACATAGTAAACACCCACTTCCGGTTGACCGATTTTTACCAAAAACTAATCAATTCTTGTGACTTTCATAATAATGTTAATTATAAAATTTCGCAATGGCCTGATTAATAGTTTTTGAGTTCGAGTATCCACAAAAAAGCTGTCACATACACCGACATCATCGAGAAAATGGTCAAAGCGTGTTCAGGGGAGCTCAAAACGTATTGAAATCTCGAAATCGATTTTTTTCATGAAAACATTACTTTCCCCTATACTACGTATGGAGAAAGTAAAAAGATCCACTATATCGCTCCGTCCTAGTCGATCTCGCGAATCTTTATCCTCGCTGTCCTGCCTTCCGAGATACGTCCCTCCGACATACTTTTCCCAGCAGTTTAAATCAGGTCTACGTTCCTCTAACGCAGGATTTCCCAAACTATCTGAAGGCACATAACCCTTGGACTCTTATTCTTATTATTTCATGGAACCTCGTGAAACTTTCGCGGAACCCTGCTCTAAAGAAGCCCACTTTTTCTATTACTTACCACGAGAGAACGTCGGTACCAAGGCGCACGGCGTGGTAGGTCGCCAGGTGGATGCTCGGAAGATAATATCCACGGGGAGGTGGTGGAGGGAAGCTGTGTGTGTGGAGGGAGATTGAGTGTGTGGAGGCTGAGGGTGTGGAGGAAGGCTGAGGGTGTGGAGGAAGGCTGAGGGTGTGGAGGGAGGCTGAGTGTGTGGAGGGAGGCTGAGGGTGTTGAGGGAGGCTGAGGGTGTGGAGGGAGGCTGAGGGTGTGGAGGGAGGTTGAGGGTGTGGAGGGAGGCTGAGGGTGTGGAGGGAGGCTGAGGGTGTGGAGGGAGGCTGAGGGTGTGGAGGGAGACTGAGTTATGGAGGGAGGGGAAAGAGGCTGCCTCACGAGGCACGCGGAGCTCCTCGTCACGACTGCGTTCCCACGCACGACACAATTCTCTGTCTGAGAATCACCATGGCTCATCACATTGAGCCACGCTCGCAGTGGGCACTTCGGAGGATCGAACCGCGGACCGTAAGGGAGAAGGAAGGGCTCGGAGGTCACACGCAACAGCACTACAAATTCCCGAGGTTTTATTTCCTTCCTCGTTCCGCGCCACGACGCACGGGCCCGAAGGAAGATCCCGCGAAAGAGGAGAACGGACGCCACTAGGTCACGCGGCTTCCTGGCACACGCCACCGTTTCTGGGTCTGCTGTGCCAACGGAAGAAGAACGAACCACACTCGATGAACGCCACTCGCTCACTAAGAGAGCTTGTTGCCGACTGGTCTCGGCCGCACTCCCCTCCCACTATTCCCTTTCCCCTCTCTTCCCTTTCCGCTCTCTTCCCTTCCCCTCTCTTCCCTCATTACCTCCCCTACATTTCGCCTTCCCCGCTCTGGTGCTCTGCCGTGCGGCGCAACCTCGGCGGCAACAGAGCCCGCGGGGGAGTGAGAGGGGATAGGGATGGCGCGCGCGCACACACACACGCACATACACGAAGCCGTTGCCCGACTCGCGCATGCGTCCGCGAGGGAAGGAAAAAAAACTGTCGCGTTTAGGAAGTCGTTTTTTTGTTAACACTCTCTTTAAAGTAAAATCGAAAACATTTTCATCTCTCTCTCTCCCCCACGCACTTTCTCTCCCCTTTGGGACGCGATAATTCTATTTTTAAAAAAAGTAATCTGATTGGAAAGGGAAAAGCAATTTTATCGTGGAATTGTAATAGTTTGGGAATAAAGCTAAAGCAAATGGACGATATTGGCGGAAGGATTGTGCGGCGACGATAAATTGCGGTAATAGGCGTTGAGACGGTATTTAGTGAGAATTTAAACCCATTTATGTAAACGGCAATTTTAATTCTTCACGTGTGCGTTTTTGGCGGAGAAGGGCGCATGTCCGAAATGCCCACGATCGCCTTGGAGGTCCACACCACCAACCGAGTGACCACTGTTATTTATTAAGTCTTTGACTGAGACACATTACAAACACTCGTAGCGCACGCAATATTTATTAGGTACCATTACGGTGTAATCACAATTGTCACACGTGAAAATTCATTTGTTGCTGATTTTTTGCGGCAAAAAAGACCGAATACTTACTACCCACCGTCAAAAAGTAATTTGAAGCATAATATAAAAGATTATTTTTTTCTTTCCAGATATTTTCCGGATAGGTTTAGTTTGTGCGGGTTTATCCTGGAAGTTGACTCTTTTTTAGTGAATTTTGATTGAATCTATCCTCGGCGTATATTTGAAATTTCGTCGTATGTCATTAGTAGAAAACGGGTTTACGTGAAATAACACATCTTAATGATTTGTCGTTCCACTTAATAAAAAATCTGATGTGGCCACCACATGACTCTCCATATCTGTAATATTTCTAAAAATTCCAAATAGGTTGCATAATAATAAATATTTTAAGAAACTGCGAGAAAATTCTAGACTACAAAGAACAGAAATAATATTCATAATATAATATTCATGAAAAAAATCGACTTCGAGATTACAATGGAAATACACGTTTTGAGGTCCCCTGAACACGTTTTGACCATTTTCTCAATGATGTCTGTGTGTGTATGTGATAGCTATTTGTGGGTGCTCTAACTCAAAAACTATTAATAAGATCATCGCGAAATTTTATATTTAACATTTTTATAAAAGTAAGAAGAACTGGTTATTTTTTGATAAAAATCGTTCAATCGAAAGTGGGTGTTTACTCTTGTCACTTATCCGTTATTTTGAAATATTTGCTTTAATATTAGATCAATGTAAAAATGAACTAGAATAAAAGTTGTAGGAAATTTAATTTCCTACAACCTTTGTTTAAAATATTTTCCATATAATGCATTGTTTAAGAGATATCTTATATTTTAGCTTCCACCACCACGCCACCTACCGACGACTATTGTTAACAATTGACGCTTAGTTACATCTTAGTAACGCTCCAATTTCTATTCTTAATTGTTGGAGCTTTGTGACTATAACAAATATCAGAAGGCTATGGTTTGAGTTTATTTCTCTTCTTTGTAAAGCCTAAAATATTCTCGCAGTTTCTTAAAATAATTATTATTAGCTAACCTATTTGGAATTTTTAGAAATATTACAGATATGGAGAAAGTCATGTTGTGGCAGCATCAGATTTTTTGTGGTGCAGCAGAAAATGATACGATTTTGTTTGAATCTTAATTAGTGCAAGGTTTTTAAAAATATAATAGGTATGTACAGTGTTGCTGAAACGACTCGATGAGGCTACTTTAATGTTGTTGCTTTGTTAGTTACAGTGAAGTGATATTTTTCGTCGGTTTCAAGCTACGCTGCTGAGATCCGAGACATTGGCTCATTTAAGACAACCAGTTTAAGAATATGATGAGGAATAAGCTTCGAGGCTGCAGAGAATACTTGGAACATAGACAATTGAATTCACATTTGGTTTTTTCTCAAGTCCTTTTTAAGCACATGTCTATGTACAAATTTTAGCACTTTACATTAAGGTGACTAACTTTTCAGGAAGCTAAGAAGGGTCATTTTAAAATATTTAATGTCTATAAGGAAGAATAGATTACATTGGCGCATTTATTGATGGATCAGCCTTAGGTAGATAGACGTAATAGATATCATATAACTTTGTATGATCAGTGAGTCTGTTCCAGCAGTTTAAATGACAGTTTGGGATATAAATCATGGTTTTTCAAAAATTGGGGTAAAAAAGGTGGAACATTTATAACGAGTGATGAAAAGGAGGGTCTGTCCCTTCAAATTTGCAACTTAACGTTAATTCAGGAACAAATCATTTGTATTAACAGTCACTGGTATAGTAAAAAATTATATCGACGAAATTGATTTTAAAGTGCAGATACCGCATTCGAACATTCCAAAACTTAACTTTCAATTGTTTTTCATTCACGTGATTAAAAAAATCATGAAACTGCGAAATGAATTTGATTTCCGAGTTAATAATACCTCTCGCTCTGATGTTGGAAACTAATACTTCGATTATCTGATCGTGAATCTTAATCTACAATTTCTTAAGAGAGTAAAATCAAACTATACTACATAATCCTGCCAAAGAGCCATTACCGAATGGGTTTGGCTCTTCTCGTTGTAAAAGTGGAGAATCAAAATTAATAAGTGTGGAAATTGTGAATCTAGTTAGTATGAGTCACATACACAAAGGTGGTACGTTGTCCATCCGCTGTTGAGGAAATGGAATTTATACAAAAGATTGATAAATTCAGATTCCCTTTTCTAAGTGAAGGTATGATTAATTTTTAAATAAAATGTTACAGATGTAAGATGCCATATTTTTAGATGTATTGTGGTTAAAGGTATTCAATGACCTAATTTTGCTGAAATACTGAGGCCGCACAGAGGACCGCATGCGGCCCTTGAAATGCTGGTTGGTGACTTCCTGTTCTAAGCCGTTTTCATGGATGACACTCGCAAAATAAAATTTGGTTCGGTATCGATTTTTTTGGAGGCAAGGTGTTACGTCACTCAACAAAAAGTCTGTCGGTCCCGCAGCGGTGATTTAACCACGACGTGGGTTCCAATTAGCGTTCTTATTTCGTCTTCGTCGTCGTTAGAGAGCTCATTCTACGCGTCCACACACACACGCAAGTACGCGCGCGCACACATACACAGATACAGCGTCACGGTAAATGTCCCGCTAGATGGGAGCACTAGCGCAGAATCGTCTCTCGCCTTTACATCTCGAGGAGAGTCGCACCTTTCCAATGCTTTCCTAATCTCTCAACGCCGGCACGCCGGAGTGATACCCTAAACAGGCAGAGCCACCAAGCGGACAACCGGTCGAACTCGTGCGTCCGGCCCCCTCTGCATCTCCCATTGCGCTCTTCGGACCGTCCGACTTCCTTTTGGAGGGTCCCCACCGTTTGCCAGACCTCCCTCTCACACCACTTCACCCCTTTTCATTAGTCTCATTCTCTCCCACTCCCCTCGTCTCCCACTCCCCTCTCCCTCTCCCTTACTCCCACTCCTCTCTCCCACTCCCCTCTCTCCCACTCCCCTCTCCCACTCCCCTCTCCCACTCCCCTCTCCCAACCCCCTCTCTCCCTCTCCCCTCTCCCACATCCCCTCTCCCCACTCCCCTCTCCCACTCCCCTCTCCCACTCCTCTCTCCCACTCCCCTCTCCCCACTCCCCTCTCCCACTCCCCTCTCCCACTCCCCTCTCCCACTCCCCACTCCCCTCCTCCCACTCCCCTCTCCGAGTTATCCGGGAGGAAGAGCAGATGAGGCAGTCGCTACGAGTTCTCTTTCTGTGGGGTTATCAATGACCGAGAGTAAGCGGATCACGTCCAGAGTAGAGTTTGGGTTCCAGGCGATATTTTTTTCCCGGGAAACGGGAATTAGATTTTTCAAATATCCTGGGAAGCCCGGGGAATAAGAATTATTTCGTATTTTTAATATTTAATACGCCATTTTTCATTTTAACTTGATATTTATTATTGATGCAAACGCAAATACGTAAGTCTTTAATAAATCCGAATGACATGTGATACATTATTTGCGACAAATTGTTAACGGATTCAATATTCAGACGCACCTTGACCTGCGCAACCGATCTTTCCTCGATGCTGACGATTTGGAGATATAAAGAGACCAACTACTAATGTATATTGCAATTCCCTCAAAGTTAAAATTGAGGGTAGAAAATGAATGAAAGAGGTTTAAGAACAATCTAAAATCTATAAGAGCCTTCGTCTGTCCCTTTGTGCCTCCCTCTGTCACGCTATAGAAATGCAAATAACTCGATAAAAGATAGAGATACATTTTTGAAATTCGGTAGGAATGCTCGACTTACATATTTTAAGTCTATGACGAAAAAACACTAAAAAGTCCTGTGTTCGACTCCAAGGAAGACATTTCCAGTTCCCATAAAGTAACACGCACACATCGAATTTTCCATGCGCAGGCTTTTATTCATTTGGAAATCGAAGTGAGAAAGAATTAACCTACGATCTTCGATTTAAACCATTTTAAAGAAAAAAATATAATATTTCTTATTCTGTTCATATTTTTCCCCCTACAGTTCGAAATTCCACATGTTAAACGTTTATTTCAGATATTTTGGGGAAATCTTGCCATTTTAGCGGGATGTTGCCTTTCCGACCCATTACATTGTTAAACCTCAAAATCAAAATTGTAATTTCATTCCTTATGAGTGATAGCGTGGTTTGAATGTTTTTAATAGGAGAGAGAGAAAGAAGGAAGGAGAGGGAAATGATTTTCATAGTAACCAATACAAACAACATGCGTTGCGTTATATACGAGAAGGAAGACATTTGAATGTAGAACATCAATCATTCGCATATTAAAATCACTAAGAATCACCGTAGGAGGTCGAGACTTGAGACAACGAACGCCTAAAAGAACGAAAGTCTGTTTTCCTGCCATCGATTTTTGAATACGCGTCGAATCGATCAACAGATCAGTTTTTAACGCGAGAATTAGACGCATTCTTAGAGATTTGTATTGTTGCCAGTTTCGTGTAATTGGGTACCATTGACTTGGATAATCGCATCAATTCACGAAATTTCACAAAAAACTTTCACACTGAATTTCAACGGGCATCTCCCTAGTTTATATATACTTAATTCACTTGGTCAGAGTAGCTAATTTGGTCGATTAGGGGAGGAGGGAGGGGGAAAGGAAGAAGATTAGGAGGGGGAGGTGGTTTACTCCGGCGCCTAGTCTCAGATTCATGCAACATACAACCATTACCTTTGGACCTTTTTTTACTAACGACATTCACGGGCACGAGAAGACGTCATTTTGACATTATATTAGCGTCCAATTAAAATTGAATTAATAGCGAGAAACGCAACCTGATCCTAAATCTCAAACTCCTAATAACTCATGATTCTCCATTGACGGATTGGAGTATTGGGGGATTTTTTCTCCTTCTCAAATGTAAAAATGTAATTTCAGATTTATGCGATCATGCATAACAAGTCATCTCAACACCTTTGTTTCTTGTTATATTGAAGTCAACTCACTTTCTTGAGTTCAAGTAGGGGTTATTTCCGCGATGCCTCTTTGAGGACGTTTAGTGTTGGAGGTTTACTACGCTGTTAGCCATTCTTCACCGTAAATACCCCAATCCAAGGATGGAGAATCATGCTGGCTTGATAGCTTAGTTGGTTAAAGCACCTGTCCGACAAACGGAGAGACCGGGGATTGATCCCCGGTCAAGTACAGAATTTTTTCTCCTTCTCAAATAATTGATAGTAGCTCAATAACTTTGGCTAAGATTAATAAAGGTAAAATACTCCTTTAGCCAAACAATGTTTGGCTAAAGGAGTATTTTACCTTTATTATTCCTTCTCAAATGTCAAAATTTAATTTCAGATTTATGCGATCATGCATAACATGTCTTTCGAACACCTCTGTTTCTTGCCTAATAACTCAGTAACTAAATAGCATTCACTGAAAAAATATTTGGTATTCATCAGAAATTCTATTGGTACAATACGCATAAAATCAAGAACATGAAAAATAATAGTGATAGTTTAACATTTGGGGCTGAAATTCGGAGGAATATCTAAAAAAACCAGCTATGAACGCAATTTTGGAAAGCTTGAATAGGCACAAAATTCAAACGTACATTTCCCGAGAATCATTAAAAAATAAGAAATATCGAGTAAATTCTCGGAAACGGGGGGAATTATTGGTTGCAAAACTCTAGTCCAGAGATGGGGGAGACTAGGGAGGAATTGGAGTGGGTGGAGTTGAGGGGCGGGGTGTTGAGAGGTGGGATGTTGTGGGGGGGGATAGAGCTGGGGAGAGCGGGAGGTTTACGAGGCGGAAGAACCCGCAAGGAGAGACCATTGTTGCACGCGGAGGATGCGTGTTTCCGTTGCTGCGCGTCTTCGGAGGATGAGACGAATAGACCGAACTGGCATCCGTTAGTCGGAAAACGATTCAACTGGGATTAACAAAGAGGTTTCCAAGCAACACAAAGCCGCGCCTCTCCTCCTCACCTAGGAAAACTGCCTTTTCTATATACTATGTTCAATCCCAGCACATAAACAATACCTATTGGACATACAAATGCCGTTATATCTATAGAAAAACAAGAACATAAACGATACGTTCTAGCCCAGAGGTCTCAAACTCACGTTGGTGCGCGGGCCGCATGAAGGCCCTCCACCGAACCCGCATTAGGGCTCCGTACCAAGTCCACGGGCCGCATACTTTCCTAGTCGTCACACCATTTCATATTATTCGGACATTCACTCTCCCCTTCCACGAGGAAGAAATCGCCCCTACCCTATTATGCGTCCTCAAACTCATTCATTCCAAAAATAGCAATAGAGTCGGCGTCGAGGATTAGGTTTTTTGGACATGCAAGAAGCACGCTGGTAGGGGGATGAACACCCGTGCAGAATTTTTATAAATCGGAATGAGAAATAAACAACGTGTATTTTTAAAAGTGCTGATTTAACATACTTCTTAAATTTCTTAGATTTACGTGAAATATTTTATTAAAAATACCTTGAGTTTTGGCTGTCTACTGTAAACTAACTTACTTTGCGGACCGCAGAAATGTACCACAGGAGCCGCATGCGGGCCGCGAGTTTGAGACCCCTGTTCTAGCCACTTGAAGGCTAGAATTTGACGATTTCATATTGTGATTCTCAACATAAGAATGGGTCAGCAGGTAATAAATGTATGTGAAACCTTTTGAGCTCCGCGATTTACCCACCGCGCCCTCCCCTCTCCTTCCTCCTCCTCCCTCTTTTCCCTCCCTCCTAGGAGGGTAGGAGGCAAGAAGAAAGGGAGAGCAGGTGAGGAGGGAGGGTGAGGAGGGAGGCAAGGGGGGAGGTAAGAGGCAAGGGGAAGGGGTAAGAGGCAAGGGGAAGGGGTAAGAGGCAAGGGGGGGAGGGGTTGGAGACGAGGGAGGGAAGGGAGAATACAATACACGCACGTGGACACAGAAGCGAGACGCGTGCGTGACCGCACCCAAACGGGACCTACTTAATCCGATCCATCACTGAAAGATAAAATTCCCGGGATTACTTATAAGTGGATGCAGCGAACGATCAAAATAAATCATCGAGATCACATTTTGGCTTGGATTCGACAGAGGGGATGATGTAGCCCAGTGGTTCTTAACCTGGGGTGCACGCACCCCCAGGGAGTGTGAGGCACTGTTTCTAGGGGTGCGAGGTGTTGATCTAGAGATTTAAAAAAATAATTTAAATAGAAACAAAATAAAATATACAACAAAACAATTTGGAGAAATGTCATTTAATTTGTCACAGCCTTTGAATAAACACAAGTCATTATAAATGAGACGATTATATGTTCATGTCTTCGAAAGAAACATTTGCGTAAATCAAAGATATTTTTTCGGGGGTGCGAAAGCATATTCTGAAAGACCAAGGGGTGCGGGGAGCTAAAAAGGTTAAGAACCACTGATGTAGCCGATAAACCAAATCTTAAGTGCGAAGAATCCATATTCGGCAGATGTATTATTATGCCCGCCGTTTGTTCCCATCATTCTACTTAGAACGAGCGATCGAAGGAATGTAACTGAAGAGCGATTTTTGTAGATGAAATTTGCATCTTACCAAGATTGCAAATAAAATATTTGATAAGATGGCAATGGCCTCATTACTGGATGCATTTCTTGGTATGGAGCAAAAACCTCTCAAAACACTCTTTCTATGTTAAGTTTTCCGTTGATAATAGAATGTATTCAAATTAAATAAATATATTCTTAAAATGCTCATTTGGTAAAGATTTTTGGAACGCGTGACCTATCGTCGTGGATGACGTGTCCACATTGGGCCAGAGAGTTTTGGAGTCCTAGATAAGGGTCAATTCTAACTAATCAACACTTTAGATAACTTCGATCGAGGCATTTTAAACGTACGTGTTAAATTATTTATTGGCACGAATGATATAAATTAAATCATTGAAGATTAAGAAATAATGCCCTCGAGATGGTCCAACGTTGCATCTCTGCAGTCGCCATGAATCTATTTGCGAATAAAAGACTATTGCACTCAACATTTTGGTGCACACATTAGGTGAATGCGGGTCCAATGTTCGCAAGCGTTTTGTAAGTAAAGCATTACATCTCCGAGAGTCGTTTTTTACCGAACGATAGATTGTGACGAAATGCTTCCTGTGACGCCGTCCTCCGAATATTCACTGCACTCAAATTTCTGCCAACTTGTTCGCTGAAAAATGTCTTGCAAACTAATCTACTCAGACTTTTTTCCCTTAGGCAGATTTCTGTACGATACACTGTTTCCAGCGTTTAGCGAAATGGAGCCGAGACCACTGGAGCCCGGAGGCGATCAGGGGTCAAAGACGGCCCCACGATAGGCTGTCCAGATGACGATGGTCACAACCGGGACAAAATGCGTTTTGAAAGAGAAAATCCGAGACATTAAAAAAACCGGGAAAATGAGAATTTTGATATTATTTTATTGCATACTCTAAATTTCAAATAAATATGCTTACGAAAGAAAAAGCAAACTTTTATTTATTGAAAGTATCAATCAAATTTACATATTTCATAATCAAGCAGTATTACAATAAAACATTTTAGGAGCCAATGGTGTTTGCAGTCATATTTTCTAGTATTATTCCTGTCTACTATGATGAATTTAAATCGTTTTTAATCTTCTCATAAAAATGTTTACAGGTCATATTAAGTGTATTTAAAAAGGAAGAAAAAAGAATGACCAGCTGCCATTACTTTCTTAGAATCAGCTCTTGGTGAACCTCCATGCGTCTTTGGTTTTTCCAGCACTTGAAATGCGAATGACTTTTATGAAATCGTATTTGGAAGATTGATTTGATATTAAAATTGATTTCGTATAAACGGAGATAAAAAACTGCTGGATAGACCATCACGCTTACAATAAAAACAACCGGGACACTTATGCGCCCTGAAAAAATATTCGGGACACCGGGTCAAAACTGAAAATCGGGACGAAACTCTGAAAATCGGGACAAATCCCGGGAAACTGGGACGGGACGCCTGGTCACCCTACCTTGCTCTCATTTGTATTTTATCGAACGCAGGGCCTGTCATAATAAAAGTCGATTTGTCACATGAATCCTATTATAAAGCGTGTTAAATATTATCATCATCATCATCATAGGTAGTCTGTCCGTAGACAGGTCCGTGATTATTCTTGGTTAAACCTGGTTCTCCATATACTCCTATTTTCCGCTGTCCTCTTCATATCTTGATAATTCTCTTTCCCTTTCAAATCGTCTATCAGCTGAAACCTTTTCCTACCTCTTTCCCTTTTCCCATCTAGTTTTCCTTCTAACACGTCTTTAATCATACTCTCTCTCCTCAGGTAATGTCCAACCCAGTTAGCCTTCCTCTTTCTGATAATCTGTATAATCATTCGCTTCTCTCCTATTCTTCGTAGCACTTCATCGTTTTTCATCCTATCTGTCCATTTTATCTTCAGCATTCTCCTCCAAGTCCACATTTCAAAGCTTTCCAAGTATTTGATGTCATTTTTCCTTAGCGTCCATGTTTCTGCCCCATACAATGCTATACTCCATACGTAGCATTTTATCAACTTCTTGCGGATATCTTCCCTTATATTCCCTGTAAGTAGTTGTTTCTTTCTCCTGAAAGCCGCTTTTGCTTTTCCTATTCTAGTTTTGATCTCATCCGTACATTTTGCCTCTCGTGTTATGATACTTCCAAGGTATTTATATTCTGAAACTTGTTCTAATGGCTTTCCCCCAATAGTTATGTTCAGATTCTCTTCTTTACCCGATATTCGAATGACCTTGGATTTTTCTGTATTTATTTCCATACCGTATTTTCTACCTGTTATCACTAGTCTATTTATCATTTTTTGTAGCTCCTCTTCCTTTCTTGCTAGAAGTACTTGATCATCTGCGTATTTTACTGTTCTTATAATCCTTCCTCCAATTTTGAAATCCCCTGTGCCTTCTAAAGCTTCTTGCATTAGACTTTCTCCATATATATTGAATAGGGTTGGCGATAGGCAGCAGCCTTGTCTTACTCCTCTACCGATATTTATTCCGCAGGTGTCCACATTCTCAAACCTGACCTTTACAACTTGATTCTCATATAGATTCCTAATCAGTCTCCTGTCTTTCCAGTCTACACCTATATCCTTTAATATCTTCATCAACTTTACCCAATTTACTCTATCAAAGGCCTTCTGCCAGTCTACGAAACATGCGCAGATATCTTGACTGTATTCTATTGCCCTTTCTGATATGATTCTAACTACTCCTATAGCATCTCTAGTTCCTCGTCCTTTTCTGAAACCGAATTGATCTTCCCCTATTATTTCTTCTGCCTTTTTCTCCAGCCTTTTATTAAGAATCCTCGTGATGATCTTCGATGTGTGTGACAGAAGGCTTATAGTTCTGTAATCTTTACACTGCATTGCCTTTGGCTTCTTCTTTAGAGGGATCATTGTTACTTCTAGGAAATCCTGAGGCCACTCTCCCGTGTCGTAAATCTTATTAATTAATTTCGTGATCGCTTTTAGTCCTTCTGATCCTATGACTTTAAGTATCTCAGCCGGTATTCCATCGCTGCCCGTGGCTTTCCCCTTCTTAAGTTCCACTATCGCTTTTTCTACTTCGCTCTCCATAATACTTGGTCCTAAGTTGTCTTCTTCAAAGTTTTCCTCATTTTCCAGTTCTATTTTTGCCGCTCCTGTCTGTTTGCTGTATAATTCCTTAATGTATTCTTCCCATACCTGTGCTACATCCTTTGTTTCTGAGACTATCTTCCCATCCGTATTCATAATTCCTTTACCACAAATTCCATTAGACTTCTTATCTTCTAATTCCAGTGCCTTAGCGTACATCATATCGTACCGTCCTAATTTCTCCATTTGTTCTATTTCATCACATTTTCCTTTTAGCCAATTTTCTCTAGCTTTATCTGTTACCCTTCTCAACTCATTGTTTATACGCCTATAGTTGGCTCTACCTTCTTCACTGTTAACGTTTTTCCATTTTCGTCTCTCATCCATTTTCTCCAGCATTTCCTTCGTGATCCATGGTTTTCTGATTTTCTTCTCTTGTTTTCCAATCTCTTTATCCAAGGTATCCTTGATACTGATTTTAATTTCATTCCATTCTATATCGACGGTCTTCGGTTTGTTTTCCAACTTTCTTAGGTTATCTCCCAACTTCATGCTGACTACATCCTGCCTTTCTTTCAGTTTTTCTAGGCCCCAGGTCTGTCTTTCTCTTCTCGTTTTTCTTATTTGTTTGAGCTTTGTATTCACGTCAAGTATTAGAAGGCTGTGATCTGAATCAATGTCTGCTCCTTGCAATGCCTTGGCATTCTTTATTCTGTTCCTGAATCTTTGTTTTACAAGGTTGTAATCTATTTGGCATCTCATTCTATTTCCTGGGCTTTTCCATGTGTATAACCTTCGTTTATGCTTTTTGAACCATGTATTAGTCACTACAAGGTCATTATTGATGCAGAATTCTAGGAGTTTCTCCCCTCCTCGATTTCTCTTCCCAAGTCCGTATTGCCCGACAACATTTTCTTCCTGTCCTTCTCCGACTATGCTGTTCCAATCTCCCATTATTATGCAGTTTACCTTTCCTCTTCCGTCTTCTTCGTAAATTTCATTAATTTGCTCATAGATCTCATCTATTTCTTCATCGTTATGAGCTGACGTTGGCATATATACCTGGATTATCAGCATGTCCACTGGGACTGCTTTTAGCTTTATTGCCATCAGTCTATCGTTGTTTGCTATTATCTTTGTCACGCTTTTCATCATATCTTTCCTAAGTACCAGAGCTACTCCCCTTTCCCCACTATTTCCTCCAGAATAAACTACCGTGAATTCTTCCGAGTCGAACTGTCCTTCTCCCTCCCATCTAGTTTCGCTTAGCCCTATAATGTCAACTCTATTTCTTCTCATTTCTTCTTTCAAGTTCTCTAGCTTTCCTGTCTTTCTCATAGTTCTTACGTTCCAAGTCCCTATTCGTAATTTACTTTCGACAAATGTTTTCCTCAAGGCAGTCCCCGCCCGGAGATCCGATTGGGGGACTATTTTATCTCCGGATTGTTTTACCTCGAGAGAACTCATATTGTCCAACCATATAATCTTTACTAGGGATTGTAATGTGGTAGTTTCCCTCTTGCTTTCCACATCGCAGTACTGTAGCCGTTCAAATCGTCCTGATCACGCCTACAACTGTATCGGATATAGACCCAACCAACATCATTTGTTTTCGGCTCTATACCATACTGACAGTACTGCTGCCTACTGCCAGGCACTGATGATAGTTTTTTTTTTAAATAAAACCTCCATTCGAGGGGTTTGAACCCCCGAACTTTGCAATAGAAAGCCAACACGCTAACCACTACACCACCAGTGCAATATAAATATTATATGAAACTGAAATAATCATACCTTCTACTATTAAGCTGCTTATTTTATAACAGATCCCTGGGAGGTCATCGTCCTGCAAACATGTAAGTAAGTCCCTTTGTTTATTTCCAATTATTGTTAGTTTCTAACATCCTACTGTTTTGAGTGTGTTTTTCTATACATGTGTTTCTCAACCTTTTTTTGTTTGCGTCGCCCCATTTCTGTTCTGCGTCACCCCGTTTACTGTTCCATTTCCTTCAAGTCATCTTTAAAGATAAATTAGGCTTTATCTACAACATAAAGGTCAAAATTCATGCATTCAAAGAAGCAGAGGCAGTTATTCTTCTGGTTTTATTTATTTTTATAAGCCAGAATATGATACACCGTGAATTTATCAAATATTTGCGTCACCCTTCAATAACTCTCGCGTCACCCTGGGGTGTGATGTCATCCCGGTTTGTATGTTTAGCTTACGGTTTAGGAGCCATATTAATCAAACTTCCTGTATTTCACCGTAGCCTCCTTAATTTGGTACAGCAAATACTGGCTTTTACGTCCGCCTTAGAGGTTTGAGGGTGAAATATTTTGTGTGAGGAAAACCAAATTTAATAATAATTACGCATAATTTAGTAGAAAATGTAGTGGTGAAAAATCGAAACTTATCGACAATTCATTTTCGTCGAATTTAAGAGTTTTTAAAATTCGCTATTTTTAGACGTTTATCAATTTAAATCGAATTCTGGCAAGCCAAATTATGATATATCAATTTTTACGCCCAGCTCTTTCGAGTTACATTAACAATATTCGCACAGCAATAATGCTTCAGCGCCTATGTGTCTTCGTCGATCTGTAAATTCTTTATATTTATGCGTGGTATATCTATTTATCAAATTTTATTTTCACATATATGAGCTAATCAATGGGCCGAGTGAATAAAAATTAAGCAAATGCTTAAAGAAAACCATAAAAGCATAAGCAAATGCTAAAAGCATTTGCTTCATTTTGAGTGAATAAAAGTTTGCTTTTACTAATAAACATTGACTAATTTAGCAAATGCTTCAAACTGAATACCAAATGCACACATTTAGTTTTTCTATCAAGCAGACAGATTTATATCTCAAGAAATATTGCAGATAGTTTATCGAAAATTTCAGGATAAGCTTTTCTCGCCTTGTGCTCGAAATGTTATCATTTTTGTATAGTTCCCATAAGCATTTAGAGAAAAGTTTATGCATAAATTAATTCTTTTACATAAAAAATATTTCTAATATATTTTTTGAAAGAAAAACGCGCCTTACGTACGTTGTTATGCAATTATTCCCTTGTTTTTATTGTTTGCATTTTAAAAACAAGTGATAGTTGAATGTCATAGTTTCATTTTAAATGTTGAGTAATATTTTTAAAAAACAATTACTTAATTTAATTTAATATAACTTAAAACCAACGCAGTACAACCTCGTTAGTACAAACTTCAAGGGATCTAAAACTTCATGATTTGTAAAACAGAGTTCGTCACAACAAGGTGCATGTACTTAGGTTTATGCAGAGGACTGAATTTCACTACTTATTAACGAGCATTTTTATATTAACCGAGTTTGCATAATCGAGGTTTAACTGTAGATTCTCTTGATTTTGTCGTAGAAAAAGATTTGAAATCCATTCGACATTTACTTCGGTGAAACAGTATACATATTTATTATCATTAGCTGTTGGCATTCGTCTTTTTACTTTCTCCATAAACGTAGTATAGGGGAAAGTATTGTATTCATGAAAAAAATCGACTTCGAGATTTCAACGGAAATACACGTTTTGAGGTCCTCTGAACACGTTTTGACCATTTTCCAGATGATGTCTGTGTGTGTGTGATAGCTATTTGTGGGTGCTCTACCTCAAAAACTATTAATCAGGTCAACGCAAAATTTTATATTTAATATTTTTATAAAAGTCACAAGAACTGATTAGTTTTTGGTAAAAATCGGTCAACCGGAAGTGAGTGTTTACTCTTGTCACTTATCCGTTATTTTGAAATATTTGGTTTAATTTTGGGAATAACTAAGAAACAGAAAAGATTCTGCTATGACCGGGAATCTAACCCGGGTCTTCCACTTGCCGGGCGGATATTCTACCACTTAACTACCTTAGCAGATAATCTTTCCTGTTTCTGAACGCGGGTGTTTTTCTTAGTTGGGTCCGGGCTAGCCAAGCTAGTATCAACCAGCCCCAACGGACTTCCTCCAAGAGAACGTCAAAGAAAACCCCTCCCCCTCAAATGGTGAGATTTCCAAAGCCAGAAAAGGAAGGAAAGATTGTTAAGGTAATTCAGTGGTAGAATATCCGCCCGGCAAGTGGAAGACCCGGGTTCGATTCCCGGTTATAGCAGAATTTTTTTCTGTTTCAAAGTTATTCCCAAAATGACAGCTTATGCCATTCTGCATAGTTTCCTATTATTCCACCATTTGGTTTAATGTTTGATAAATGTAAAAATGTACTGGAATAAAAGTTGTAGAAAATTTAATATTCTACAACCTTTGTTCGTAACATATTTCCATACAATGCATTGTTTATGAGATATCTTATATTTTAGCTTCCACCACCACGCCACCTACCGACGACTATTGTTAGCAATTGACGCTTAGTTACATCTTAGTAACGCTCCAATTTCTTTTCTTAATTGTTGGAGATTTGTGGCTATATCCAATATCAGAAGGTTTAAGTTTATTTCTGTTCTTTGTAAAGTCTAAAATGTTCTCGCAGTTTCTTAAAATATTTATTATTAGCTAACCTATTTGGAATTTTTAGAAATATTACAGATATGGAGAAAATCATGTGGTGGCCACATCAGATTTTTTCATATTCTTTCACTTTTCGTTGAATCGTAAACACGGCCATATCTATAATTTTCTTAAAATTATGATCAAAATATAAATAAAATTAACTTGAAAAATCTTTAGTGAGTCTCTCACATCACTTTAAAAATCAAAGCATATGCTTAAAGAATTTAGCATAAGAACGGTTTTATTCACACATTTTGAAGCATTTGCTAAAGGAAATTCTTTAAAATAAGCAAATACTAATATCAGTAATGAGGTCAGGCTCAACTCGGTGGAATTTACTCATATACTCTTTTTTCAATATAAGCAAATACTATTTCATTCAAGCAAAAACAAATGCTATTTTTTTATGCAACTCCAATTAAGCTTTTGCTTAAAAAATGCTAGAAATATTAAGTAAAAGAATTTGATTAATATTTCTTCACTCGGCCCACTGTATTAATACCACTTACGTGCAGAAGAAATATTACGCGTTTTTTAGCAGTACGAGTTCCTTCCTATCACGAAAGAGGTAGCGAAACCAGATGCATACGCAGTACGTGAGAAAGTTTGTGCAATGCATATTTTGAAGATTTTTAAAAATTCTTCTCGCCAAATAAATCTTCAAGTGAACGGAAGTAGACAAAATGTGCAATAGGAAATCGCTAGGATTAAAGTTCCTCAGTTTGTCATAGATGAAGAATTTGATTTGTCCGGGCAACGCCAGGCGTTTCAGTTATATCTTCATATACAGGCACTTCCCTAGTTATGGACATAATTGCTTCCAGAGGTCTGTTCGAAATTTGATTTGTTCGTAAGTACAAATTCACTTCTATAACTTACTAAAAACACACCCACAGCACAGTTGAGAAATATACAGACAAAAAATAAACATTTATTTGTTTTTCTTACTTTGGAAATCGAGCTAACTGGACTTGGGATTTTTTAAATTCAAAATAAACGCAATCACCGCCGGAACCGCTGTGAACAAAGACACAACAACTGGCGCTTGGCTTGGCGGGAGACCGGGAGTAGCGCACTAGCGCCATCTATTGCGTGTCGGTAGAACTATCTTGCGCTTTCGCACTGAATGAAAAATTTCGGAAAAAATTGGAATTTTGGACTTGTTCGTATATATGGAAGTTCGTAAGTAGGGTAGTGCCTGTAACTGCAGCCGTCAATTGACGGGATTATACACTAGTATTGATATTAGTGCAGGTTGGTGCTTTATGTCGATTCACTCGATTACGAAAAATGAACCCCAAAACACAATTTCGAATGCCGCTGCTATCATAGCACTCTCTTGCTCTCTTCTCTGATCAATGACTTAATCTTAACCTATAAGGAGATTTCACATTCCGCCCAGGCTAAGAGGGCTACGATGACACATTGAGGGACAGCGAGAAATCAATATGGCAAATCGATTGCGATACTGGCGTCGCGATAGTTTGGTGTTATATAGGGCAATGGATTGTCGAGTGCGATTTGGCAGACACGGAAATCAGTCTCCCCTCTACTCCTTACTTCCCTCTCTCCCCGTCCTGTCTCCTCCCTTCCCCCACTCCTCCCTTCCCCCACTCCTCCCTTCCCCCACTCCTCCCTTTCCCCACTCCACCCTTCCCCCACTCCTCCCTTCCCCCACTCCTCTTTTCCCCCACTGCTCCCTTCCCCCACTCCTCCCTTCCCCCACTCCTTCCCCCACTCCTCCTTTCCCCCCACTCCTCCCTTCCCCCCACTCTTCCCTTCCCCCCACTCCTCCATTTCTCCCACTTCTCCCCTCCCCCTCTCCACTCCCTCTCACTCTGCCATTGTTAGTATCAAATTCGCCCAAATAAAGACGGATATCTATTTGTCAGTGGCGGATTTAAGGGGGGGCGCACATGGCGCGCGCCAGGGGCCCGTGAAGTATGGGGCCCCGAGACGTATAGCAGTGCTTCTCAACTAGGGTTCCGCGAAAGATTGGCGTTCGGGGTGGATCCGTGAAAATGGGGGAAAAGGCAAGATCTCCCTCACACTCAATCAGTGGCGCATTTGAGGGGGGTCGCACTTGGCGCGCGAGAGGGGCCCCTTGAAGTAACTGTCCCCGAAAAAAATGTTCGTG
The DNA here is from genome assembly GCA_028673005.1 of Tanypteryx hageni. Taxonomy (NCBI): domain Eukaryota; kingdom Metazoa; phylum Arthropoda; class Insecta; order Odonata; family Petaluridae; genus Tanypteryx; species Tanypteryx hageni. The sequence goes on from CM054114.1 coordinate 6,655,247, forward strand.
AAATGTTAAATAATATCTCAATTTAAACACCAGTGGAGCCTCTATGATTCCATAGAAAAACGATCGTTAAGATGTGTGACAATAGAGCAGGGGTGGGCAAACTTTTTACGTGGCGGGCCGCATTAACAGTTGCAGCTTCTTAGGCGAGCCGCATAAACAGATGAAAATGCTTCAGCGGGCCACGTTAGGGTTCACATCGTAAGTAATGTGAGGTAATGCGAGGGATCCTGTTAGTGAAAATCAATAATAAATAATATGTTATCCCCATAACATCACTGGAGAAGGTTTTCTGGCATTAATTTCAACTACAAATATGAAATTATCTCTATTTTATATTACGCTTCGCTTTCATAATGGCATCGCGGGCCACATAAAATGCCCTCGCGGGCCGCATGTGGCCCGCGGGCCTCAGTTTGCCCACCCCTACAATAGAGGGTGGCCGTTGGGAGCGGTTACACTATATTAGTATTTAGATTGCAGGGCCCCCGACTGCTTAGTGCCATGGTCCCCAAATGTTTAGCGCCAGGGGACCCAGGAGGCATAAATTCGCCACTGCTATCTATCTATTCCCTCTCTTCCCCTCCCCCTCTACCCTCCCTTCCCTTCTAACAATAAGAAGAAAGGACTACATATATAGTCTCAGTTTCGTCCTTAATAAAGTCGTTTGTCTGTCTGTCCTTCCTTTCTCCTCACTCCCCCTTCCTTCTCCCCTGCCTTCCACGTTAACCGTTAATTGATCCGCGGTGGCGTGGCGACTCGGGAGGTGGATGGGAGAGGGGGGAGGAGCAGGGGGGGGGGGAGGTGGGAGGGGTGGCACGGCATGAGGGGCACTCAGGACATCGTTACCGAAACTTCGCCACTCACGATTGCTCCATTGCCATATTGAGATGCGGCGATGTTTTAAGATAAAAGGAGTGCGTTGATTTTTAATCTTGAATACGTTAGCGATTTCTAAACTTATTCCCCTTGCGAACGAGTACGTTTACTTCGATCTATTTATCTCAATTTTTATTTATTGGATTATATAAATGTTAGTTTTTCTACAATTTGATCATAATTATAGTCGGAGGCGGCAGTGTGTGAAGGATTCGAGTATAGCGGTCTAACAAGTCTGGAGAAATACTTATCCCGGAGAAAAACAAATGTCTCTTTCCATCGAAGAGACGTGAAAGACAGGAATTATGGGATACTAGGCGTTAGAGCGGAAAAACTCCCTTCGCTTTTTAATATCCTCGATTTGCGAACCAAAGGAACCAACTTATTTTATTTTAGAATTCCCGCTTAGTATTGCAGCGGCGTATCGGGCGAAGTGACATTCTATTTCCAACCAGCGGGATGTGTTGATGCGTATGGCTCAGTCGTGGGCTCGAATCCTTTCGAGGGCACGGTCGCATGTGAGCATTTTTGATATCGTTGATATGTTCATCGTAAAAGGTACTTCTGTGCGGTTTATAAGATAGATAAAACAAATAATCGCATCTATTTAGGAATACGGGAAGGCAATCGAAATATCGGATCGATTGGCTCATCTAGAATCTTTCTATATGGCGATATTCTTTCCATTTTATACTATTTTTTATTTTGCCTTTAAAAAATCTGATTGTACCGACACACTAAAGAGTAATGAATATGATTGCCTGTTGCTCTCGGCTAAAGCTTCCTTAAGAATAACAACATATCAGCAATCACGCGTGAATAATTTTCAAACGAAAAATGCTTGGAAACAATTATCACATCGAAAATACAATAACTAAACAACATTTTTATTCATTGCAAAAAATAATAAAATATTGATGGGTATACCACCAATGGATTCATATATCGCGCAAAAAATTCACGATTAAAATTACCGTTGGCGGCGCTGGTACCCTTTTCAATATTTACTAAAAATATAATTACAAAATTTGGCGCCGAATGGTATCGAGTAAATCTTGACAGTGATATGCATTATCTCCGTCATCTGTGCCAACAAGTCGAGAATTTTATTCTAGCAACATAAAGGAAGCTATCAGCTAGCGACATTCAATCTACTCAACAAATTAAGACGAATTATCCAAATGATATATCCCTGAATCAGTCCGTCCTGCGAAAAAATGTTTCAAATAATAATTATAGAAAACTATATTGCCTGCCGATGTGGTAATGGCAGATATTGACATTGACAGAAGCCTAAAGGAGAATTCGGTAAGAACGGGAAAATGACTACATTATAACTTAACTTCAGGTCGTTATATTTTAGTCAAAATATAACCAAATATAGAATTTATAATAAAAACCTTAAATATAAAATTTCTTGTTAGTTTGATTATTAGTTTGGGAGTTATACTGACCACAACATTCCTATCCCACACACTCACATACACAGACCCCATCCGGAAAATATTGAAAAAGTTTTCAAGAGAACTTAAAACGTGTATTTCCGTTTACTCCTGAGGGAGGAAGAGTGAGTGAGTGTGAGTGAGTGAGTGAATGAGTGAGAGGGGGGAGGGGGAGAGGGGGAGAGAGAGAGAGAGGGAAGGGGGAGAGGGAGAGAGAGAGGGAGAGAGAGGGAGGGGGAGAGGGAGGGGGAGAGAGGGAAAGAGCCATGCAATCGCAAAGGGGTTTGGATAAGAGGATATCAGCAGGTGACGCCGGACGCCTTTCAAATGTTCTGTAAACAGAAACGAAGCGGTGAGAGCTTGACTCTCGCGCTTGCGAAGCCGAGGTAGGAGAAAAAAGGTAGAGTGGGAGAGAATGGGATCGGGTAGGGCGCAATAGGCGTGGAGGTGAGAGGCGTGGTGGAGAGGGGCCCGGAGGCGAGAGGCGTGGAGGATAGAAGCGTGGAGGTGGGAGAGAGAGAGATAGAGAGAAGAGATTATAATCCCAGTCGAGAGTTTCGGGCGAATGGAGACATCGCGCCTTAATTGCTGTCCAAACATAATCCAGATTAGGGAAGCAGCTCCGGGCGGCGACATCATTTTGTCATACGTAAAAAAGCAGCGTCTAAACGGAGGGGGGATAGCAATCTCTCTTTCTCTCTCCCCACCCTCCTGGATTCAATGGCTCAAAAAATAGCGCAAATACGAATATGGAGGGCAAGTAGTGAGGGAGTGTGTCTGCAGCTATAACGGTGAGAATGAGGTGGGAGGGAAGAAGGAGAGAGAGGGAGGAGGTGAGAGGAGGGAGAGGGGTGGGAAGCACATAGGGATGGGAAGGGTAGGAGAGGGAAGAAAGAGTGAGGGAGAGATGGTGGGGATGAGAAGGAGAGATGGAGGGGAAAGGCCGGTTGGAGTTCCTGTTTCGTCGCGAGTTATTCTGTAAGGAGCTTATCCCTTGAAAAGAATCCTGCAAACATATGGAATAATAGAAGAGGGAAAGGGTTTTATCCACGATTACTTAAAATGAATTGTAGTCCCGAATAAACATCCAAGACTTATACTTCCGTGCTTCTATGAATGGCTCGTTGCATTTGCTGCGAATTTAAACCTGTCGAGATAATTTTACACAATATTGTGCCTTTAAGGACATTCTGTAGTGGAACTTCCTTAGCTTCTTAAAACGTGTCACAAAGGCATTCCTATTGTTTAGTATTTTTTGTGTAAATTATTAAAGAATGATATCAACTTATGCGAGAGTTAAGGCAAAATATAAAAATATAAATATTAGGAGCCTTTTCTCTTTAATGTTTCGAAAAATTAATAGAAAAACGAAAGACGCGTAAACAAACTATAACGATTTCAAATAGTTAAACGAAGTAATTCACAATAAATCACTGAAACGTTTACTTTAGCTATAAAATTATGAATGATTAGAGATCATCAAAATATGTAGTTTTGGACAAACAATTCAAATACTTTCGTAAGTAAAAGAAAAAGGATCGGATTATAATATTCGGAACTACTACTTCAACGTTCAGGAAGAGATTTTATTATGAAAAATAATCATTAAAGCGGCAAAAACTCGTGCGACATTCGACTCACGGCCATGACGTGAACGGCAACTCGCGATGATTAGAATATTCAATTATGGAGTCCTTTGTTGCACTCTATCAATTACACCCTCCGATAATCTTTCTCGACGACTTAATAATATTTCAAAAGGCTAATCATCAGCGGGGCCAATTACGTGGAAATGGGACGTCGGTTTGAAATGATGAAATTTGGGAGATCTCCGCGAATGAATATTATTCGAACACCCCGACGCCTCCCATCCTTGATTAAAAAAGAGCAAAAAGTTTGGATTGCAAAGTGTTAGCGTATCACAAGCCGTTCTGGAGATCCAAAAATGGGTGAGCGGAGAAGGGGGAGGAATAGGGGGAGGAAGGGAGGGGTGGGTGAGAAAGAAAAGGGTGAGGGAGGAATAGGGGGGGCAGGGAGGGGTGGTTGAAAGAGGAAGAGGAGGAGGGAGGAATAAGGGGGAGCAGGGAGCGGTGGGTGAGAGGAGAAGGGGAAGGAAGGAGTGAGGGGGAGGGAAAAGAGGAAGGGGTGTGGGAAAGTCGGTTTTTTATCCTCACTGGGAGAGGAGATCATCCCTTTGCTGAAAACTTGGAGAAGTTTGGAACCCTTTCTCATCGCCACGCCTACCAACTCCCCCCTCATTACTCTCTCTTTCTCCTCTCTCTAAAATCTACAAAAACGAAAGGAGAGAACGCCCAAATGCTCCCCAACTTTCCTTTCTCCCCCCCCCCTCTACTCCCCGCTATCCCTCCTCCTCCACGCCACTCATTGTCCCTTCTGCCGTAGTCCATAGAGCATTAATACATTCCCCATGCATCCCTCCTCTTTCAACCCTCCTCCTTCCATCCACCCCCCCTTTTCATCTAACCCTCCCCCTTCCATCCAACCCTCCCCCTTACATCCAACCCTCCCCCTTCAATTCAATACACCCCTTCCATCTAACCCTCCCCCTTCCATCCAACCCTCCCCCTTCAATCCAATACTCCCCCCCCTTCCTTCCCCCCAACCCTCCTAAACCGACTCCATATCCTCATTTCCTTATTGCGTCTTCCTAGTAGAACAGAGTTACTCTATTGGCGGCCCGCGGGCCACATATGATTTAAACGTAGAATTTGAGCGATTTTGTATCGTAGGCACAATTTGACGATAAGAATAACAAACGTTTTATTTTTCTTTAAAAATCTCCAGGTCCAAAGATCGTAGGTCAATTATTTCTAATTTTAATTTGCAAAAGAGTAAGTCTGCAAGTCGAAAAATCGATTTTTACGTGTGATCTTATGGGAAATGACACTCCCCTCCATTTCACCAATCCCCGGAGTGCACATCCTCATGGTCCCATTAATAAGTGTACCAAGTTTTAGACTTAAGCTTTTTGATTTTGGAGTTACAGCTTTAACACACAAACACATATTTTCTATTATTTATATGATGATGATTCTCTTAAATGTATTTATATTCAATGCTTATACATTAATCAGTGCTGCCTTTTATTCAACTTTTATGGAATTTTGCATGCTGGCGGTTTTTACCGTTCCCAGTTACCCGGTTATTTTTCGAAGCGGTTAATTGTGTCCGATTAAACGAAATTTATTGAAGGGAGAAAAAATGCTTGCCATAATCTGTTTTAAAAAATCCAAGTGAAAAGAATTTTTTGGAATTAATATGTATTTTTAGAGGACCCCTCCTGGTCTTTGATATTTTAGTAAATAAAAACAAAAAATGATTTAAAACACCAGGATTTGTGAACTGCTGGAATGGATTCTTAGGAAAACAACGAAAAACTATTTTTAAGATTGTTTATTTGTTTTTGGTACATCACGGAACCGGTGGATTAGTCATGGGGTAGGAATAGTCAAGGTTAGGTTGGGAACTTCCCCTACGTGAGCGGCGTTCTCCGCCCATCGACTTGCATCGCCGTCTGCTGCCCATCAAAACTTCCAGTTGACTTTCGGTTGTCAATGGGAGAACCTTTTCAACGCAATTGCAAGTATTCAGCCTACTTCTACAGTCAGTGAACGAGTTTATTCTGAGGCCAATAACTTTTCGACCGAAATTCGTAGTTACATGAAATACGAAACACTTTATGCTCTGGTATTGCTGATATATTATTTTTTAAACATTTATATTTTTTCTTGTATTATTTTGTGCTTTTGTACAAACGATAATTTTTTTGTACATACGAAACACTAAATGTCGTTTATTTATAAAACATTATTTTTAAATCATATAAAATAACTTTTTTTTCTTATTAAGTATTCCGTTAAAAGCTTTTTTATACCAAACATTAAATGAGCTTCAATTAAAAAAATATTATTTGCATCAAATACTAAGCAGCTTTTCTTGTATTCCTTTGAAATACGAGTTGTCGGTGCTTGCACACTGCAAGCGCTTAAAAAAATCACCACACACCAATATCTACATTCGTAAATAAACCAATGCGAACTCCAAGGCATCAGCACTTCAGCCACATGAATCCCATATGTATTAGATAATAAATTCCATCCTCGAAATTAAGGCAAATATCCGTAATTTCCAAATTCTCTGTCAAACGGCTCGTGTCCAAGTTTTCGTATTTGAATATTCGTATCTCAGATCGCCCTGCATGAGCAATAACAATAATCATCATTAAGACAATAACCTATACACTAAAATTATGGAAAATAAGGATATATTGTGTGAAGATTATGTCATTATCATCTGTGACTTTAGAACGTACTTGGATAAAAAATTCGCGAAATTGGTATGATGCCATTACATTTGACAATTGAAAAGAGTTAAAATTTCTCGAAAAACTACGAAACAAAACATTCAATTACTTTTCACGCTTTACTAAATTTCGTATGTTAGTATAATTACGTAATCATAAGTTTACGTCTTAATTTAAAATCAATGGCATAATAATATATAAATAAACAATAATTTTCATTTTCCGCGAAATTAAAGCATCTATCCGGAATTTCTAAATTCTCTTGCAATCGTCTAGGTCCAAGTTTTCGAATTTCAAGTTTCATGGCTCAGATCGCACAATTTCAGCAATAACTATAATCATTATTAAGACAATAGTCTGTACGTTACACTAAAATTTATGTAAAAATTAGGATATTTTGTGTGTTAGGATTATGGCATTGGCCATAGACGTCGCTTGCTAAGGACGTCAAAAGTTCCCGCAAAAATTGGCAAAAGTTTATTTTTCTATAAATGAGTATTAATTTAATACTCAATTGTTAAAGTTATATTTAATAAAATGTAAAATGATATTCTACATAGCCATAATTTTCTAAAATTTTGCTATAGGCGCTGTATCTTGTAGGTACGCCTCTGATCAAACGTATATACGCGTCCTTTTGTTTGATTGTAAAAAATTATTATTTCCGGTTTTTTAGTAGCTTGATCCATAACAGCAATCTTGTTAATTGTAGATAGAAGTAAGTCTTTTTTCTTCCTATAAATCAAGATAAAAACAAATTCTCTACTAAATTAAACTAATATTATTATATAATACATTTACTGTAATATCTGAATAGAGTTCTGATGACATATTGTTATAAAAGCTACCGGATACCTTTTACAAAGTGAGAACGTATTTCCAGATGCTGGGGTCCGAGAGATCCAGGGCAGGTAGGCAGTTGAGATAAGGCTCGCACACAATGACACTCACAAACAAAAGAGACGTTGAATTTCTTTCACAGCATGAGCAAACATCAAACCGGGTAATGCAATCAACGTAACTATGAGCATGAACATATTCTTTAAAGTCCGACCCCACTGTCTGGTTCCAGGGTTAAAAAAGCAATTTTATATAGCCCTGCACCGTCTTTAACGCTTTCCTTATGGGTCTTAAAAATTGGACTTTGGGGTCAAAAACACCCCTTAAATATAACTTTTTCTGGATTTTCGGATTTTTTCTAGTGTTTGTGACCTATTTAATGCAAAATTTCATCTCTGTAGCATTTCTAGGAGGAATTTAGGTTTTACTATATATATATATATATATATATATATATATATATATATAACAGCTTACGGAAAAGGAATGGTAAAATGGATATATGGATAGCAAAAAGATGTTGGGATGAGGAAGCCCAGTGAACACTCACCAATCAGACGACTTCAGGTTGGCGAGGCCCTGGGGATGTCGAAGCGACACACGTAAAAGAACACTAAAACAACACAGAAACATCACAAACGTAGAAGCTTTCGGAGTTATTCCTTCTTCAGCTACAGAGAGAGAACCTTGTTGCCATCTATATATATATATATATATATGTACATATATCCTATACATCCTATAAGAAGCAGCTATTTATAATGATATTTAAATAAAAATGTCAAAAATTAATTGAGGGTTTCTATTTTTACCGGTTAACCGGTTAGCTGATGATATTTTAACCAAAAACAGGTTAGCAAAATTTGCGGTTAATTGGTAGCCCTAGACACTGTCGATTGCTAATCGAGGGTCGAAAGCAGGGACTGATTGAATAATCTGGGTTTTATATCTTTCAGAATACAGTTCTCATTCATTTCGTGGAACGAGAAGCACTACTGTTAATTTCCTAGTGGTTATATTTTATTTTTCACATCAATCTATTATCAAAGTGTTTTGGCACGTTATCTTAAAGAAAAAAGAGCTTATGTGAACACTCCGGCTGTCCGTCCGTATGTCTGTCTGTCCGTCTGTGGACAATAAACTTTATTGTTATCTAATATACAAGTGAAGATATAAAAATTATTTATTTATAAACAACTTTTATATCATCATCATCATGCTTCTGTCCGAAGACAGGTTTTAACTGAATCACTGCCTCCATTTCTCTCTCTCCCTAGAAGCCTCTTTTATACCTCTATAAGTATTATAGCTCTGCTTTATATTATCTAATATTCCTATTATTTTTCTCCCTCTTCCTCTTCTTCCACTAATTTTTCCTTCTAAGATCGCCCTTTGTAAACACTGTCTTCTCAATATGTGCCCTATCCAATTTGGTTTTCTTTTCCCGATTGTTTTTATTAGCATCCTTTCTTCTCCCACCATTTCTAATACTTCTTCGTTTCTCTTCCTCTCTGTCCATTTCACTTTTATCATTCTCCTCCATAACCACATTTCAAAACTTTCTAAATATTTTTCCTCCTTTCTCCTTACCGTCCACGTCTCTGCACCATAAAGAGCTATGCTCCATATGTAGCATTTTGCTAATTTCTTCCTTGTTTCTAAATTTATTTTCTTGCTTGCGAGAAGCTCCTTCTTCTCGTTAAATGCTGCTTTTGCCATTGCAATCCTACTTCTGATGTCCTGTGTACTACTTCCATCCTGTGCTAAAATACTGCCGAGATATTTGAAACTACTTACTTGTTCCAATTTTTGGCCATTTACCATTATATTTAATTCTTTTTGTTCCTTTGTAACCACCATGACTTTCGTTTTTTCTGTATTAATCTTCATTCCATAATGTTGGCCAACCTCCACTAGTCTGTCTGTCATCCTCTGAAGCTCTTTCTCGCCTTCTGCTATTAAGCCCTGATCATCTGCGTATTTAATGGTGGTAATACTTTCACCTCCTATCTTAAATCCTTTCTCGTCTCTATATTTAACCTGTAGTCTTTTTAGAGTTGAGAGAATGGCAGACAGAACTAGAGAACTCAGTGGCAAACGTAAGAATGTTTGGTATATAAGTAGTAAGAAGTTTGATAGTATCTTTTGTTTCATTAATGAAAATATATACTGACTTATCCATTCATATTGCTTAAAATCAACGAAAATATACTGCTAGCTCAGAGTAATTCAGCTTTAGATATTAGTATTAGTGAAACTGTTAATCACCAACGAGGTTTTAATGGCCTTTTATAGGGAAAACAGTTTTCATAATAATCATAAATGAATAATGATAAGAAGTTTTTAAGATTAATAAAAACTTACTATCATTAATAATTGCGATAAATAAAAACTTACAATTATTAGCAGAATTTTCGCTTAAAAAACGTAGGAGTGCTCGTATTAATATAATTCCACATTAAAATAAAGAGACTTCTATTACACCACGAACAATTAAAATAGTTTGTTTAATCTCGTTGCTATGATGGACGCTTGTAATTGGCTCAGATACGCTTCAACAATATAAATACAGAAAAGGAAAGCTAAGGTTATATAATACAAATAATGTGATAACTGTTGTCAAAATAATGAAATTATAAAAATAAACAGCTAAAAAGAAAACAATTTTTAAAAATAAATATAAAAATGCCACTAATACTATATATCTATCTTCCCACGGGAATTCAAATTAACATTTATCGCAGCGCCCTCGCGTAGATCTGGTGGCCGAGGTGACTAAAAAACTCTTACGCGATGATTATCTCAAGTGTACAAGCAGCTTTGTTTTTTTTTCAGATTAGATGGGCTCCAAAACATTTATATATCTTTACTATATTGACGCTTCTTACTTATGATATGTCATTAACATATATAAATATTATACGAGTTGTCGGCGCTTGCATACTGCAAGCGCTAGAAAATCAACATATACCAAGATCTAAACTAGTAAATAAACCAACGCGATCTCCAGAACAACAGCACTTCAGCCACGTGGATATGTACTAGATGAGTAACAGCAGTATATTTATAATTTTTCGTGAAATTAAGGAAACTATCCGTAATATCCAAATTCTCTGGAAACTCGTGTCCAATTTTTCGTATTTTAAGTTTCGTGACACAGATCGCCCTGCATGAGCAATAAGAATAATAATCATTAAGTCAATACCCTATACCAGGGGTTCCCAAATTGTGGGCCATGGCCCACTGGCGGGCCACAGCACGTTTTTCAGGTGGGCCAGTTAGTCATTTGTTCATATATTTCATGGTAACAACTTCTATAGCGAAGAACATATATATATGGTATAAGTAGAATAGGAAGGGGAGTTTCAGCACAGTCCGCCATTTTGAATGTGACGTCAAAACAAAAGATGATTGAAAAGCAGTGGCGCCACCGCTCGGAGAATGTTAGAACTTAAAACAAAAGACGATCGTAATGCGCAATGTTAGGTTGGGAAGGCGGTAAATTTGAATCGAGTTAAAATTTTGCTGTTGGTAACTTGGAAGGCGGTAAATTTGAATCGAGTTAAAATTTTGCTGTTGGTATCTTGGAAGGCGGCGGATTCGAATCGAATTAAACTTTCTGGGTTGGTATTTTGGATGGTGGTGGATTTGAGTACGTTAAAATGAAGCGAAATATTGAGCAGGTTGATCAAGTTTTTTTTATTTCCAATAAAAGACAATCATTATTACTTTATAAAAACACACAACAAAAATGACAATCTTTTTTCAAAGGAGGTGGTCCATCGATATGAATTTCTCCTTTATTGCAGTGTTCCAGGCATGGCTGATATCGTTCCGTCTTATTCCAGTCTTCTATTTCTTGTAATTCGGGAAATGTGGCGGCTATCTGATGGATGTCACGTGGATGATACAGTTCAATTTAATCAAAAGGTACACATTTCAGATCCTCCAAATTCATCCTCTTCCAACCATGTTCATGATAGTTCCGAATAGACCCAACTTGATGTATAATTGCGAGTTGTTTTAAGTCCATAACTGAAAGTTAATTATTTTCAAATCAATGATTGCTTAGATTTATAATATAATGATAATTTTAAATATAAATTAAATTACCTTTTGAGAGCGATCTTATGCGTAGAATATCTGGATGCGTCTTTCTTCGAGAAAAAAGTCCAAATGAAAACTTCTAGGTGCAAGGTTGCAAAAATGCTCAAGCTGCACGGCCGCGAGACTCTGCGTAGCGATCTTGAGTCAGCGAACCGGACGTGATCACTGCAAAATGCCGAGTTCGTGCATACACCGGATGTGATCTGGAGAGTGGGGGTTAACGCAAAAGTATCACGTCAACACTTTCCCAACTTGCGGTATATTTGAATCGAGTTAAAATTTGGTGCTCGGCGGTGAATTTAAATACGTCAAAATGAAACAAATATTTTGGTCGTAACTCGTCTTACTTATATGATTTAACAAGTCGTAACTTGTCGAATGGAAGGATGAGATGAAATAAAAATAGTTTTTTAATAATCAATATTCCTTTATTTCCATTTTAAAATGTCTTAATGTAATTTATTTCTTATTATTAAAGGACAGGTTATCACAAATCGATCATGCTCCTTTTTAGGATCATCTCCTTTTTCCCACTCGTATACATTTACACCGCATTTACTACAAATAGTCATGTCCATATATCCAGAATAAATAAATCCAACAGAAGCCATTTTATATACATCGAAAATACATTGATTTTTAGGAAAGCAATTGAATGATTTAAGTCTATCAGATTCATTTTTTAGGTCAACATTTTGCCGAAACCAGTTCTTAATTTTGCGACAATTATCCACAGCACACATTAAATTTCCATCATTTCTATGTTTATGCAGCATACACCTTTTACCCGATGAGGGTAATTGTGAAATCGGAGGGCAGTCAAAAACGAGTAAATCGATGACTTTATGTCCTATTATATTGGATAAGAATTTACATTTTTCTAAACCTTTTACGAAAAAAAGATGATAACCTAATGCATATTTCAAGAGTACATTTTCGAAATTTTCATTGGTGTGGTCACCTTCTTCTACCTCCATTCCGTGAAAGTATTTGGTAAGCCATGAAGTTTCTCTTTTAAAAATTAATTCACGTGGTGATGAAAAAATCCATGATTGGCTATAATCATTGTCAATATCGCAAATAGCCAATTCTTTGACTACGAATTCATTCTTTTGATTGCGAAAGGCTTGAAATCCACTATACATTTTCTCAATTGAAAAATCTCTAATGGCGTTTGGTTTACGGGAGTATTAGCTCCATCGCCAGGGACCGACTCCATTATTCACACACTCGCAGAATAGCAGTTTACGGGAGTTTTAATTCCGCGCCAGTGACTGCAGTCTTTTCACATATGCTGTAATAAAAATTCTCCGATTGAGCAATGTATAGGAATTTCCAAATTTAATCTTTCAAAATCGATTTTGCTACCTGTTGGTTTAGCTATATCGGTAACGTTATGCAGACCGATTACGCAGCCAACATTCATGAAACTTTCGTAATACTCTTTTACGTTTGAAGATTCTTTAATTAAAGTATTTAATGTTAAATTCAAAGGTTTAGATTGCACCAATAGCTTATTCCACTCCTCCTCATTCAAGGTGACCGATTGACGGTCACCTTTGATTATTAAATGTTTAACTCCGAAATACTTTACAAATCGTAATGGCAGCTTTTCAATGATTGGTTTGCTATCAGAATTAAAATAGTTAGAAATTATATCTTTTTGTTCGAATAAATTAAGCCATCGGTCATTACTCAGAATGACTGCCCCTTTACCGATTTGAGTAAATTGCACACACAATTCAAAAGTTTCACAATGATTAAACCCAACACTAACACTTTTCACTTTCTTATTATTCAGATAGTACACAGTTTCCAATAAGAGTTGATTGATTTCACAAATATTCTTCTTCCGCGATGACTTTGGGTGTGATGCGGGATCTGCTTGCAGACTGGATGGCGGTGGTGGCGATGACGATGATGGTGATGATTGCAGATTGGATAACTCCGGTCTTGGAACACTTCTCTTCCGTTTCGGTAGAACTCCTGAACTGCTCGAACTCTCCATAGCGAAAGACTGTGTGGAGTTTATATATTTCAATATAACCTACTATAACTGATGGAGGGGTGGTGGGGGTAAAGGGGAAGGTGTGAAAGTGGAAGGGGGAGCCTCAGAAGTCTTAAATCCTCGGCGATTGGTTGCTTGTCCTAGATTGTATCATGCGTTGGAGTTGATTTATCTTCGAGCAGCAGCTTTGTGATTGGGGATCACAACGTCTTCTTTGTCTCGCTTTCCAAAATTCAAAGAAAAAGAGCTTTGCGACTTGACAGTCGTTGAGATGGGGGTGGGTAAATTGGGAAATGAAATAGGTTAAGGATTTCCCGATTGATTTGCAGAGAGTGTAAAGACAGCAAAACTCTCCACAAAGGTCAGAGTGATAACTTTGGAGTCGAAATGAATTTTCGATGTAGGAAAACGGTTGGAGGAAAGAGATGATTTCGTAAATGAGAGGTGGATAACCGTATGAATCGAAATATTCGGCGTAATAATCGTCTATCACGTGAACTGCAACCCAATGACTCCCAGGTTTATTAGATGGATCAAAGTTTATTATGTAAATTCCAGGTTTTGGCTGATGAGGTAAATGATCTGAAGGAAAAACCCCGCGAAAAAATCTTCTCGTTCGATTGTCTTTGGAAAGCGTATCGACGATATCTCTCGTGTTCATTGCGAAATTATGAAAAGAATGTGTGGATGTTCCTATCTTTATCTATCTCGATGAATGTCATGTATTCGGCATAAACTATACAGGTAATTGTTTTAGATAGAGGATTTTCGAAATTGGCTTCAATCCTCACATTTCCCTTTTCCGGCAGACTGCTATAGTCAGTGTTACCGGATCCATCAGGTGTTAAATCGAATGCTAATAAGAAGTACCCATGAGCAAACATTTCCATCGATATTTGATTACCCTTATCATGGTGTTCTATACCTAGTCCTTGATACAGAGAATAGTATGCATGAGTGTAATGTTTCTTAGTAAAACTCATCTTCGACCCTCCCGGAGGGATTTGAACACCGTTAACCAAAAGATTAAAATCTGATAGAGAATAATGATCGAATGAGAAAGGATTTTTTTCCCTCTCTCCGACATACGATCCGTTATCTACCATGGTGAAAACCATTGTTTCTGGTAATTGCCCCATCACAACGTTATCCAAATTTAACGTGCGGGTACCTTTTGGAATCGTAAAAGTTTTAACCTCGACTCGTTTGTACGGATATGTTGCATTGATGCCGGATGATAAAGTTTTATTATGAGCCAGTAAAATACCCGGATTCACATTAAAGTGTCGAACGTATAAAGTAGCGTCAAGAATTTTCAGAATTGAATTTCCATTATTTTTCTCCATTATGTAAAAACTAGGTCTCGCGCGAGTCAGTTTAATTACCAACTCGATTCCATTCAGAAGCAGCCGGGATTGATTCAACACATCTGCATGGAGTCTACCTACAAGTTCTACGGTAGCACTATCGGCATATTGTTTCTTTCTCTCTACAAATTCTGGATTAGTTGAAGTTTGCGAATTAATATCTGTTCCACTATCTGGTAACCATCCAGCACATCTCAAATGTGTAGATGCAGCATCTTGTCCATAATTCAGGAGAATTTCTATATAAGTACGATAATGGTAATTATCTTCCGATGGTGTGGCTTGTGTTCCATTTAAATAAACGTTACATTGGGAGAATAAGGAATGTAGGAGGTTATTAACCACCCCCGGTTGTTCGGCATCTGTTGACTTATAATCTACCCCATCTTCCTTACAAAATTTAACTTGCAGCTTTAAGTATACGTTATTTAAATCTACGTATAAATCACCAGAATTTTTAACTCTGAATTCTTTTACAGATTGATTATCCACAGAAGATATCGGTTTATAAGGAATCACTTGTTTCGATAAAATGTTCGTTTGATAATTAGGTTTATCGAACAAATCTAGAGAAGTGAGCATGCACTCATTGGCCATTATGAAAATATATCGTGAGTAAACGTGTTCACTCCCCGCTTAGTCTTTCCCGAATGGCGCTTATTGTGTATGGTCGTTCTTTTTATTTTCCTCAATATTGGTCGTTTACTAATACATAAACCCATCCCTCCCATCGATTTAATTTTATCTTCAGCTTTTCTCTTTAAATTCATCCCTGCTTCCTTAAAATGATCACGCATTATATTACTAACGGGTCTTGTACCTAATTCGGACAAGGCACCCGCACTGGCTCTAAGAGCTTCTCTACCCACCGCTTTGATTCCACTGCTTAACAGCGGTTTTGCGAGACGAAATAGTCCTCTAAATAAACCGCCCAATCCTCTACCTCTCTGAACTCCATAACTTTGTTGATAAACGGACCCAATGTCTCCCCCGCATTGATTGGCATAATATGCCGAATATCGATCCGCATTGCAAGACATTTCGATTTATAATGATGATTTTGACTAATGCGATACTTTTATAAAGTGTAGAACTAAAGTAGAAGGTTTTTTACCGGGAGAGAAATTATAAGGTTTCCCGTTTTGATTAGCTAGCAATATTTCAATGCTTTCGATTTCATTTTTTTCGATTGGGAAATAATAAATGCGATCAAATTTCTGTCTATTTTTCTTAGAATCAACGATTCTCAAACATCTACTCATCGAATCGCCTATCATTTGAGGTTTTATTATATCAGTGTAAACGAAGATATCACCATTTTCAGCTGCATCATCACTCCCCGATAAATCTCTTTTTGATCTTCCAATGACTAATGATCTGAAATAACGTTCCTTTTCTGGACCATGACCTTTTACGATACCTTCGGTAATATCGTTCAACACTTCATTAAAATCATTTTCTGTTATTATCGAACGTATAAATTGAATAAAAGAAATGTAATATCCTCTCTTTATAGCATAAGTGATTTTTTCATTAGATATAATCACATATTCATTAGGATCATATTCACCCAATTTCTTTTTTTGGGGATGAGGAATATTAGCTGATATATAATTACGTATGGTATTTGCTAGGGTGATATGAAGAGTATCTCTATATTGCGCCGCATAGCTTCTGCACAATGATTCGAAAGCCTCATTAAATGACTTATATTTTTGGGGGCGGAAATTGAGATTGTGTACCTTATCTATTTTTATTACCGCATCGTTGGAAGTGATTTCTGAGATTCCAGTTTGTTTTTCACTTCCCCCTCCTATCGATTTTGTTGAACTTGCGCTTCTTTCACTTAATGTTTTTACACCTCTTTCCTCCTCCTCCTCCTCCACATTTATGGCCGGAAAAGAAATCTCGCAAAGCCCAACTTGCCATTGACTATTCTCCAAATATAATCTATTAGCTAATTTTGTTTGAAAATGAGCTATGGAATTATCATTAAAATACGTATAGGAAGAATTGCTTAAAAGAGTGATATAAAAACCATTCATTTTTTAATACCCCAACTTATAATGAATCAACATTAACTATCTTTGAGACTTTATCGCTCTCAGTCTTCTTTCTTCACAAAGCGAATTGAATATCGACTTAAAATATTTCAATTTTTTAAACGATTCACAGTATATGCTTTTACCCACGAGTTAAAAGAATCAGGATATCCTACCCACTTGACGAAATATTCTAGACTGTTACCTTTTCCTCTTCTCCTCAATATTTTATCTATTTTAAATTCGGTAATTTTAGATATAACCGTGCGTCTTAATTCCGGACCGTAAAAATTTCCCTCGATGAATTCACCATTCAAATCTTCCAACTTATACATAGGAACCTTATTCCCTAAAATAACGGATTTAATTTTAAATATCTCAGTTGTATAGTTCGGAGTGTATCCTTTAGCGAATGGCATTCTCTCCTTGCTCATCCTAACGTAATCGCCCACATGATATTCTGGCTTTATTTTTCTCTTTCCTCTATCAAGTAGTCTTTTTTTCACGAGAAAAGCATTCAATTCGTTCGCGTCGGATGGTGCCATCCCAATAGATGAATGAATAGTATCATTATACCCTTTCAGTAATTTTGGTAATACGTTCACATAATTATAGGTATTATTTTTCGTAAAATACTTATACATCTTAGATTTTAACGTCCTATTGAATCTTTCTACTACGGCAGCTTTGACATCGGGGTTATGAGTATAATAAAACTTGACGTTTTTTCTCTCGAGGAAATCTTGAAACTTTTTATTCCTAAATTCGGAGCCTTTATCGCTTTGTAATTTTAAAGGTTTTCTATTTTTGAAAATATAATCGAACGCCCTCACCATTTCTTCCCCCGTCTTGCTCTTCAAAGGAACTGCCCAAGCATATTTTGAGAATAAATCTATAATGGTTAGAATATATGCAAATTCACTATTATACTTTTTCAAATTTCGCATATCATTTAAGTCACATTGCCAAGTTTCGTCGATATAATCAACATCGTAAAAATTTCTTTGGAAGCGTTTTCTTAAAGGCCTGTGTAATGTATAAGCGTCCTGATAATTCAACCAATCCTGAACGTATCTCTTCGATAACTTATTTTTACCCAGTGCTTTATACAATTTATCGGTTGTTGAAAATCCTGCCGGGTTAGAGGGATCGTAATAAATGGATTTTAAAATTTCATCGGACTCCAAACTATTTTTGGTTTTCGAACTCTTTCCCCTCTTCTTGGTAATTTGCTTTTCCTCGCTTCTTCCCAATCTGATTCGTTCTTTAATCCCTCGTCTCTTAACAATTCTCCCGTATTTCCTATTCTTTCCATCATACGCCTCCATTGCTTATCTATACGTTGGTTATCGACCCTGAGACGTTTCGTAATACTCTTCAAATTAAGCCTCTTAGGAGTCGTCGGGGGAGAACTCAAACGTTTTCTTTTCAAAATATGTCTCTTAGGTGTTGGAGGAGGAGAACTGGAACGTTTTTCCTCTTTCACTATCGGAATAGAGATGGGCTTTCTTTTTTCTGCAGCAATATTTAAGTACGTATCTAAAGTATGTTTATAAAGGTGCCATTTATCCAAGTCATTCAAATCTTTTCTATTCAAAATATTTTGCATTTCATCATCCAATCTAGATACTCGGTCTTTGGATTGTTCTCTATCGAATAAATCAGGATTAATTAAGAGCATCTTTTTAAGACTCATTTTCCAAATAGATGACTTCCTAACACACTAGAAAGAAGAGCGCTTAGTAAAACCGGAATAAAACCTCCTTTTTGTATCAACAATTTCCTTTTCTGCTTTAATGATTTATTTTTACTACCTATTACTCTTATACACTTACGATATTTAGATAACTTGTTCTTCAAAGTGCGACTCAATTTAATATTTCCGTTTAAGGTATTCAAACAGCACTCGCACAGAATTTTAATCAAATCGTCGCTACCTTCTTTCAAAATCACGTTACGCAATTTAGGTTTGGCTACTTTCAATACATGCAGCAAATGCTTATTAGATTTCAATCTTTTCATCTTCAATCATATGCTTCGGAACATAAACGATTGTAATTTCATCGGGGAAAATTCGTGTCCTAAATCTAAAGCGATCATCCGCCTCCTGCGAAAGGTCTAAGACTAAATAACTCTAATGTTCCGTTGTTGCCTCCTTATATACTCTAGTCAACTCGATTGAATTCTCCGGATATACCTGCCTCGCTAGATGACTAAACTGAAGTTTATCGCGAGGATTTCGGAACACTACGATATACTTCGCATTGAGAGAAATATTTCTCGATTGAGGACTCTGATAAAATGCGTTCTGTGTAATGAGAATGACTGAAATATTGAAATGGTGGGAACCTCTCGTGAATAATTCGCTGACTTTCTTATTATATTCTTCATGCATCAAATAATCTATGACATATAATGTCGGTATTCCGCTAGCGTTTTCGAAGGATGGGACCTGATTTTCAATTTTAACGCATTTCAAGTTAGGTTCGCTACCTGGGCTGCAGCACCACACTATGCATTCAATTTTCCCCTCAACCAAATGCGGTAAATTTTTCAAAAATGTTTCTACAAACGTTGTTTTTCCAGAACAACTTGGACCCGCACAGATGCAAGTAAATGGGTGTTTCCACTTTACACTCATGATGCTTACTGAACAAAAATTCCTCACTACAAAAATATTTATTCAAAGATTGCCTTCAAAGGCTTTTCCCCAGTTTCTTTTTAAATTTTGGAATTTTACTGTTTCCCCCAGAACAAGGTGTTTACCCTGTCGTCACAAACATAACGTTGGTCGTCAGAAGCACTCAAGGCATTTTTATTCATTTCTATCGAATAAAGTTCATGCCTTTTTCTTTTAATCACATTCATTTTGCACAGCCTAGTGGCGAAAAATGCGAAGGTCTGCGAGAGGTGGCGGGTGGGGGTGGAGGCACGTGCGACGCGACACAGCCCAACAGGTCTGGTTACGAGGATTGCGCGGCCGGATGTAGATAGCGTCTTAAAAATGCAAGGTGGCATTCTTTCAGAGAGCGAGTGCAGGCTTTTCTTCTTAGTTCCCCAGCGGAGAAGAAAGAAACATATGCGTGGAGACTTTCTATTTAAATCTCGCGATTATTTATTACGTACTTTATTAAATCCAATTGGGATACGGGAATTCTTTCATTTCAACGACAACGTTGGATAGAATAGAAGACTCTCCGCTTAGAAGATTCGGATAAAAGAAAAGAATAATATCGTATCAGGTTAAAGTGAATATTTTATTACCCGTATTATAATTTTTGGATATAATATCGATTATAAACGGAATTTAAACAATCTAAATAAAGTTAAAACAGATTTGATAGATGGTAAATACATACAAAATTTTAACAAAAATCATTTTATTGGAAAACAGTCTATAACTTAAAATTTGCATCTCAGTACAAGCTATAACTTTTGTTTGAAACATTTGGATATAAATAATACCTTACGCAATATATAAAAGATTTTTTCAGTTATTTTTTCGAAATAGCCTCTCTTCAAATATTTATTCAAAGATCGCCTTCAAAGGCTTCTTCCCAGTTTCTCTTTAAATTAGGAATTTTACTGTTTCCCCAGGACAAGGTGTTGACCCCGTCGTCACAAAGATAACGTTTGTCGTCAGAAGCACTCAAGGCAACTTTATTCATTTCCATCGAATAAAGTTCATGCTTTTTACTTTTAATCACATTCATTTTGCGAAATACAACAGAATTATCCCTTAAACAATTTACATAGTCTTCAAATTTTAAACCTTTATTGATAACTGCTTTGGTTATTCCTTTTGCTTTTTTCTTTTCCTTCGAATCTCTAACTTTAAATGCGTACAATTTGCTCCGCAGTCCTACAAAATGAGTCATTATCTTTCCGTTACACTCGTCTTTAAATTTTCCAATCATCTTTTTATTTTTATCAGAGAAGCAAAGATGGTCCTTTGGAAAGTTGGATGTGTCGTAAAAGTCCAAGTCAGTCAACATATC
Source organism: Tanypteryx hageni (assembly GCA_028673005.1). Taxonomy (NCBI): domain Eukaryota; kingdom Metazoa; phylum Arthropoda; class Insecta; order Odonata; family Petaluridae; genus Tanypteryx; species Tanypteryx hageni. The sequence goes on from CM054114.1 coordinate 6,676,251, forward strand.
TTTGTAAAAGTCATCAGTCCTTACTTCATAAATGAAGCTGTTAGTGTCCATGTAACATAGGTTTAACCCGTCACCGAATTTAGGCTTCATCCTCCGATAGTGAAAGTCATACATCAATGTTTTACTTAATTCTAAAACTGATAATCCTATATAAATAGGTTTATCCATTTTAATTTTAGATTTTCTCAAGTGAACGATGACTAAATTTTCATTAATGATCGTTCGGTCGAGGAATGTTGATTTGGATATTAGTTTATCCAATCGTTTTTCATTGGAAACCAATTCGAAATTTATCCTCTTCCGAACGTTTTCCATAGTTTTACCAAAAACGGAATTATTCATTAATTTGTAAAAATCCTTTTCAAAATCATTTTCTGCAATTTTCCTACGTTCAGTGTTTAAATCGATATATGATTTCAACCACGGAGATTGGTTAAATTCAATGACTCGGTGAATTTTCTTGAGTCTTAGTCCAAGAGAAAGAGCCTGTTTTAGGTTAACGTAGTGAATAACATACTTAGTTTTATCGTCTAGAGTCGTCAACAATTTGTTATGCTTACCACCTGGAGGAATTTTATTTTCAGGACATAACGGTAGATCGTTGTGTTCGTGAGGAATTTTTGTTCAGTAACATTTTTCGTTTTGAACACTCTCTCACTCGATTCATTCTCCTTTTTAAAAATAGCTTTTAAAATTATATTAATTTTCAGAGCCGTATTTGCCAACTGTTCGCTAATTTTACCTATCAAAATTTCCCTAATACCGTCTAAAAACGTGATAATGTCTCTATTCACTCCATCTCCACTCATCCAAAATGTCTTTAGACGATTCCTCACTGCCGATTCTATTTCTACAACTCGGTTTCCACCTCTCTGTATCACGTGTCGCATATGAACGTCGCTCATTTCATGCGCTACGCGATAACGTGGGTTAAAATATACGAAACAAACCTCACAAAGTGTTTCCATCCCAACCGTTTCAAAAAACAATGAAAGAAATAAAGAAACCAAGAATTTATATATATATGCAGGTTAGGAAAAAGGAGGTTAAATTGATATACGTAGTATCTGAAAAAATAAAAATATCAATTTCAATACTCATACAATTGCATTCCCCATTCCTATATATCAATTACATAATCTCACAAGTCTTATACTAAATAATTTAACATTACAATAGAAACAATAATATGTAGAAATCTTCTACAACTTTAAGATGACATTTATATTTGTATAGAATGCTGAAATGTTATACGGTTCAATGACTTCGAAAGAAGAGAACAGAGATGTTTCTATATGAAATACATTGATTGCAGCAATATTTTACCCTAGAAATATTATCACTATTTTTTTCGTAAAGAAATAATCACTATCACTTATATCACTGCTATTACTAAAATCGTCAATTATAAAATCTTGAGAGGTTACATTTAGCCCTCATCGAACACATCATTTTTCAAGGATGTGATAATTGTCAGAATTTATGAAATAAACTCAATTTTAAAAGAATTCTTCCATAACGATTAAATATTTCGAATGAAAATATGCTTACCAGATGGCGTAGGTATTGAAGGTATTCTTTGGAAACGATTTTGTTTGTGAATACTGCTGCAGCAAAATATATGACACGAGGTCCGATGCTGAGAAAACGTCACATAAAGTCGAAGACTCAAAGCGTTATGGCGTGCACTCTTTCTTCAAATCGCGAGTTGGGAAAGTGTTGACGTGATACTTTTGCGTTAACCCCCACTCTCCAGATCACATCCGGTGTATGCAAAAACTCGGCATTTTGCAGTGATCACGTCCGGTTCGCTGACTCAAGATCGCTACGCAGAGTCTCGCGGCCGTGCAACCTCAGCATTTTTGCAATCTTGCACATAGAAGGTTTCATTCGGTTTTAAGACTCGGCAGAGGACGGACGCGTGCATAAGTGAGTTTCTCGAAGAAAGACGCATCCAGAATACTCTACGCATAAGATCGCTCTCCATAGGTAATTTAATTTATATTTAAAATTATCATTATATTATAAATCTAAGCAATCATTGATTTGAAAATAATTAATTTTCAGTTATGGAATTAAAACAACTCGCAATTATACATAAAGTTGGGTCGGCCATTAGGGCCTATCATGAACGTGGTTGGAAGACGATGAAATTAGAGGATCTGAAATTTATACCTATTGATTATATTGAACTGTATCATCCACGTGACATCCATCAGATAGCCGCCACATTTCCCGAATTACAAGAAATAGAAGATTGGAATAAGACGGAACGATATCAGCCATGCCTGGAACACTGCAATAAAGGAGAAATTCATATCGATGGACCACCTCCTTTGAAAAAAGATTGTCATTTTTGTTGTGTGTTTTTATAAAGTAATAATGATTGTCTTTTATTGGAAATAAAAAAAACTTGATCAACCTGCTCAATATTTCGCTTCATTTTAACGTACTCAAATCCACCACCATCCAAAATACCAACCCAGAAAGTTTAATTCGATTCGAATCCGCCGCCTTCCAAGAAACCAACAGCAAAATTTTAACTCGATTCAAATTTACCGCCTTCCAAGATACCAACAGCAAAATTTTAACTCGATTCAAATTTACCGCCTTCCCAACCTAACATTGCGCATTACGATCGTCTTTTGTTTTAAGTTCCAACATTCTCCGAGCGGTGGCGCCACTGCTTTTCAATCATCTTTTGTTTTGACGTCACATTCAAAATGGCGGACTGTGCTGAAACTCCCCTTCCTATTCTACTGGTATAATATGGTGAAAAGATACATAAGCATAAGGCAAGCATTTCATCTCCCCTTGAAAAAATATTAATTTTTCAGAGAGATATTTCATCATGGGAAATATTTCTTTAATTCATAAGATTTTTCCTCTGGACCGAGTTTCGCTTTTTCCTTATGGAACAATAATGGAGTAAAACAATCAGAAATTATTGCAATTTTAGGAATATTATAAAATTTTCACATTGGGTAATAATGCCACACATATCTGCCAGATTCTAAATTTCTCGCACATTTAGAAGTGAAACAACATTTATCTAATTGTTTAAAATTAAATAATTTTTAACGGCCGCACTAACAATTTCACGGATACACTGAAATGTTTATTCGTTTATATAGACTAATCACTAAATAACTGAAAAATTTCAGATTCCTATCTCGTCCCGTAGTATTAAAATATTTAACTATTTGTTTAAACTTTAATAATTTTTAACTGCCAAACAAATTAAAATATCAAAATTTGCATAATCCCTATTTCGTTTTTTTTTACATATTATACCTATAAAAAATTTCAGCTTCGTAGCACATCAGGACATACATAAACCTTGAAATTTTGTTTAAACAATTTCGAATTTTTAGCGGTCGAAATGTAGATATTTTATAAAATAAAAGTATTAAAAACATAGCCTATATTAACAGAAAAAATGTAATTATACACATTTTTTTACAAAAAAGTTTGTTTCCGAGCTAACCATATCCGCTGTAGAAATAGGGACTGCAGGAGAAAGTACTCACCGCGCATTCCTTTGGATGGTAAACGTAAAAAAAAAACGGAAAATATAAATATTCATGGCACCAGGAGCAACATATAAATGACTGCATGGTGTAACTTGGAATCCAAAAATCTCGGATCAAAAATCGTGAAAATATTTTGAGTAGGTGAGTGAAGAGGGTGGAAATGACACTTTGGTCACCTGGTCGGAGGGGCACACGCAGTCTACTTGAGCTGGGACGCAGGTAATTGCCCTGCTATCAATTTCGGGTCCCGACCGTCAATATATGAAGGACATTTTATGAGAATAAGCTCCTTTACGATTGTTCGGAAAGGACCTCCCGTGAGTAGCAGGTGCACATATTCCGAAACGGAAAAATATTATAACGGCAAAAGGGTATGCAGGTCAGATCATATATTGTGGGAAGGGTCTAGTTTTCTCCGCTCTTCTGCAGTTTTGTCTTGACATTCGAAAGTGATAGTAACGCGTGCGATGGAATCCACACAGTTTCCTTTAAAAATCTTGAACATTTGTGAGAGCAGTGATCAAGAAAAGCAGGAGTTAGCTGACGCTTTGAACTATTGTGTGGAATTAATGAAGAGTTGCAACATGATTTCGAAGAGCGTGAGTGATACGATATCATTGCGATCATCGCTAATAGGCCGTGAAATCTTCGAGCGAGTGATGGAAATGGTGGAGGAAATGAGATTTGCGGAGGATGAAGAGGTGGATGGAATCCACATGGAGATGTCGATTCCAGCGAGGGAGGAACCATCTTTCTTGTCCACTCCGTCTCCCGAGTCCCCTACTTCAAGTGAAGGTTATGTGCAAAGAAAAGGAAAGACGACAGCATTCCATTTGAAAAGAAGTTGAAAGTAGTTCTAATTGCAGAGAAACACCCAAAGTGAACTTTTAAATCACTTCAAAAGCATGGATCCAAATCTTTGAAATCAAAAGTGCAGCTTATGAGGTGGGAAGTTACTGTTGAACAGGGTGGAACCTATCAAGATAAATTTAAATTTATCAACTCATGGATTTTTGACAGGTTTAGGCCCGGTTGCATAAAGATTACGTTATGGAACCGATAAGTATGAGATCCATAAATTTACGGAACTCATAACTCAAGTCGGGTTTCTAGACACCTCTCTCCATAACTTGTCTCAATAGTAATTGGTCCAATATCGTGCTTCTCGTATAGCCGCTAGATGGTGACAAATGTCATATAGCAGAAAATTAATAGATATTTATTGTTTGGAAATATCGATCGTCACTTTTTTCGTTGTTTACTAAACGTGATACACCGTGATTGTGAAAATCTGTAGAATCTCCGAGAAAAATCTCTCGACTAGTTATAGAATCTTTAGAAATATCTGTAAAAGGCATATTTGAATGCTAAATTCTGTTTCAGCTATTCATATTCAAGGAATACTAGAAATAGTAATTCTATTTTTTAAACTAAATGATAACATATTAGAACTTTTGGAAATAGTAAAAATTTATTGATGCAAACCAAAGGAGTACATAATTGTAATTAGACTCCCCGTTGAGGTATTTGTTAATATTAATCAAATGAAATATTTAAGGAAAATAAAAATTTAATCAGTGGTCTTCATATTAACACGATGTTTAATCAAATTTAAGTAATCACTTCATTTTCTTTCATAAAATTTAATTTGAATAAATTATGGGAATAATTTTGAAACGAGAAAAAAGTCTACTATGACCGGGAATCGAACCCGGGTCTTCCACTTGCCGGGCGGATATTCTACCACTGAACTATCTTAGCAGATCAATTTTCTCGTTTCTTAACGCGAATGTTGGGGTAGTTTGATACTAGCTTGGCTAGTTCCGTCCCAACCAAGAAAACATCCGCGTTAAGAAACGAGAAAATTGATCTGCTAAGATAATTCAGTGGTAGAATATCCGCCCGGCAAGTGGAAGACTCGGGTTCGATTCCCGGTCATAGCAGACTTTTTTCTAGTTTCAAAATTATTCTCAACATTACAGCTTATGCCTGTCTGCATAGGATCTTTAGATCGCTTTATTCCATGAATAAATCATAATAGGGAAATGTTATAAACAATGTGCACAATGTGATGTTTTTAAATCCAGCGTATACAAAATCTTGGACGAAATATAAAGGAAAACATCTAATCACATATTGCATTAAATGGAAATATGAAAGCCGTTATATAACTTGAAAATAAGCAATTCCTCACTGTAGCCTTGGAATGAGCTTCTTCTGTTCCCAGATTATTCTACAGGACAAATTATTTTTTTTAGCTGAAATTGTTACAAATGATTGAATATAGCGTAATGTGTAGTATCGTAATTTCAGTTAATTTATTTCATTACAAATTGAAAAAGCCGAGCATTTGTATTTAATGTTTTCTTTAAAACATCAAGATTCAGCATATATGAGAGAAAAAATCTGAAGGAGGATAAAAAATCTGTAGCTCCACAGATAAGGAAAATGAAACTCCTTCATAATAAGGAAATGAAAAGTTTAGATCACAGCAGTGAAGATGGAGATTAATTATAAGTATAGAATTATTTTTAGATTTAAGTGCATCTGTTATAAATTGTTATTTTACGAATCTTGTAATGTTTTTATTCTCATAATGAAGGTATTATGTTAATGAGTTTCATTCATATTGTGTTTTAACTACCTGCTTAGAAAATGTTATGATTAACTGCATACTAGGAAAATGACTGTTTCATTAGTTGCTACCTGTAACATTTCAACAACAAATATTTCATTTTTTAATCAAAAATTTACCTTTAATTTAATCAACTAAAATATGTGTTAATTAAAGCTGTTCGAGTTGCATTCCCTCTAATATGTTGATTTTGAAATCCATCTGGCACATCCGGGTTATAAAGTGGAATATCACCTTGGTCCTCAGGTAGATCATCTCCCTTGTTTAGAGCAATGTTGTGAAGCACTGCCGTACCAACAATCACAGCTAATGTAGTGTTTATAGTCGTTCGCATCCCCAAGGTTAAGCAAGGAAACCTCCTCTCCTCTCAACAGTGTTGCGTGTATGAATATGAGCAGCATTGTATCTGTGCTCAGCTTCAGGTTCAGGGTTCAGGAGAGGTGTCATAAGAAAACTTCTGCATGCATATGCACTATCACCAAGCAGATGCCCATTACCAAGTTCCCTTGCCTCAAACTGAGCACGAAGGTAGGATGCATTAAAAATGGTGCTATCATGTGTTGATCCAGGCCAGCGAGCAACAATATCGCAAATTCTCAATTTTGCACTGCATACTATTTGTGTATTCAGTGAAAAATACCCCTTTCTATTCCTGTACAGTTCAGCTTGATCACCACCAGGGGACTGGGTAGAAATAGGGGTACAATCAATGCACTCTAATACACCAGGAAATCTTCGAATGTTGAAAAACATGACTTTTGCATTTGTTGCCTCTTCATTATTCCTTGGCATGTATATATACTGCGGACGTAGCAGAGCTATAAAATGGGTTACTCTCCTTAAGATTCTGCATACTGTAGATTTATGGACATTAAAATTGTCTCTTATTTCAATTTGGAAAGTCCCAGTGGCATAAAACCTCAACGCAATAAGTAATTGATTACATGCAGAGATTGACATGTTCCTATTGGTTGTTGGTTCTAGATTAGGTCCAATTTCATGAAGAAGGTCCATTAAAATTTCCTTTGACAATCTAAATCGAGCCTTAAATTCATCACCATCATAGATTTCAAAAGGATTGTTGCGATTTCTGAAATGCCTCGGCATTGGTAATGCTCGAAAAATATTGAATATTCCTTCATCCGATGATGAAGGCAAGTCCATGCTGTAAAACGTATGTAAGTCAACAGTAAAATCAGTAACTATTAATAGGTTTTACTGTTCATGATTTCGTGTGCAGTTTACATACATAACCTCGACATCTTGCTATGCAGATTTATTTTAATAATAACAGGCCACACTGATAGTTTTGTTAGCCAGGTACTAGATACAACATTACGCAAAAAACACAACAGCGCAAAAATTTATATAGCAATAACTTTGCAAGAAATAGAATACCGAACAAAACGTAACCTATATAGAAATTATGAAAGAAACCGCAAAATAAATAAATAACAATAATTTTTAAAGTCTACATTAAAATAACCTAGCAATTAACTAAAACAAACGTAACTGATAATAAAGGAAATGACACACTAATGTAAATAATCACATATCTGCTATTTCAGCATAGTATATCTCAAATTGTATGATTCTAACCTAGAAAAAATCCTGCTATTGATTGTAATGTTGTAATTACACTGTTTCCGTTATTATGAACACTGTATAAACAATATTACAATTAACACAACACTAGGAAGGCCTATCATTTCATAAAACATCCGCAATCTTAGATTTTTGTGGAACTCATAATCTTTTAACCGTACGCTTACGTATCGATAAGTTATGGAAAGACTTATGGAACCTATTGAACGTTTCAGAAACGGTTTTTAAGAATTTTTCGTAACTTATTGACTACATAGGCCTATCGATTTCATAACTCGCGTTCAAGAACCGAGCATCAGTGGAGCAAGTTCAAGACGAGAGCTCGAGACAACAAAAATGCTTCATCAATGGGCAATGGTGGCGGCATTCTGGTATTTAAGCGCAGAGTTTAGATTTCAAGCTTACCTTGCTTAGGTGAAAAAATTTAAATGTGAATTTGAAATAAGCCAACGTCGTGTCACAAGATATGTAAGCAAGAAAGACCTAGCAACGTTTGAGGAAAGAGTGAAGACTGCAGAAATGTTTCAGGAACAAGTCTCCTCTCTTATACCCTCGTACGATCCGGATTTTATCATAAATACTGATCAGACAGGCTGTGAATATCGTGTCAATATAAAGAGAACGTTGACACACAAAGGTGAAAGGGCTACAGAGGTAGCAGTGGGACAAATGAAGCATATCACACATTCCTACACAGCACAGTATGGCTTCACTCTTTCAGGTAAATTATTACCGAAAGTATTCCTGTGCCTACAAGAGGTTGGTGGAAATTTTGGACCCAGAGTTACACAGGAAGTGAATAGAATGATTGGTGAATACCAAAATGTATTTATAACTTGCTCAAATAAGGCAAACTCCATGCAACCACGTACTGCTCGTACAACATTTTGAAACCTTATGTAAGAAAAAATCGGTTTTTGTTATTAGTTGATTCTTGGGGTGGGCAGAAAAACTCGGGAGTGTATTACAACAAGTTTACCGACGATGCGAACTCTCCAACGTGCACATTGAAAATTATTCCGCCAAAATATACACCACTTTGCCAACAATGTGATGCATATTTTTCCGGCAGGTAAAAATATTAATATCAAAAATCCAAAATTTAAGGCTTAAATTAAGATCGATAAAATTATTTCCGGAAATGGCGAAGTTCCCAATAACTCTTGTATGGCAAGGATCATCCAATTACGTCATCACGTCATGTTTATCGGGAAAACAAGAGCAATTTTCCGCGGCGATAATTACCACACAACTCTTTTTTTGGAATTCCCGAGGGAATTAAAAGGAAATCAAATTTTAACGGACTGCGAACAGAAATTTAAAAAAGTGAGCAAGAGTCTCATGATACTACGTCATAATGCAACACGCAATTGAGTTCTAATTGGAGTAAAACTTTCGACCGAAAAACACGAGCAGCGTCACATTTCGGTGCTCAATGTGGATACACAGACTTTATAGCCAAGAGGCATCAACGACCACATTATGCAACATAAAGAGTATTCATTTATTGCTCTTTTTATTGAAAATTTTCAAAGATAAGAAAACGTCACTTCCAACGGTGAACAACCGAACGTTTAAATTCACCACAATTCACCACTTTAGAATCAGGCTTGAATTTGTTCATAAAATTTATTTGATTAGGCGGTTGCATATACATATTGAAATGCACTTCAAAATCCACAATATCTACGCAGGGCGTAATGCATAGACTTCTCTAACAACGCGGACTATGCTAACGTACGAAACAACAATTATATAACAACGGATTGACGACATTCATCCTTCGAATTAGCAATATATTCTCCTAATCTCATTGCGCTTACATTCTTCAGATATTTACTCTATTATACGATGCAAATCTATAACAATTTTGATTTATATCGAATCTGTTCACACTCCTTCATTTGACACATGAAATTAGACTTCTCGCCATCCAATTTTCTTCGTAGTTTATGCAAACCTTGCACCAACCCATAAATCACTTGAGAAAACATTTAAACTCGCAAGGGAAAATAGATAGAGAGGGAAATTAGAATGAAATGTGCAGAAGAGACTTGAAAAGGGAAGGGAATTACAAATCGATAGATGGAATTGGAAGGATAATGGGAATGATAAAACTCCAGGGAAATCCATAAGAGCAGGTAATATGCTAGAAAAAGATGAAAATAGTTATACAATTCAACAAACAGTTGTAAAATATTTGGCAATGAGAGAAACTATTAGAGGGAAAAGTATTAGAAAAGCAGGTAGATGTGCCTGGTTAAAGTTAAATGGAAACTGTATCACAGAGATAAAAGTGATAAATAAGTAAAGGTGGAGAATACGGTCAAATTGATGTTAAAATTAAAGTTTAACTCCTTAACCGTAAGATTAAGATACACTGGGAAAGAAAGTAAGGAAAATGGAGAAACACATTTCCTTCTTCCATCTTTAGCGACTGAGAGAGTGCATGCGTGACTGACATCAGGTCCCTGGCGAGGAACAACAAGGAAGGAAAGACGCACGCATCATGCGTGCATACATGCAATCATGTCTAAAAAATACATATTAACAGCTTAGTATAATGTCTAAGAACTGGTATGCCAAAGAAATATCGAATTTTTGATTCACCGATTCATTTCCTAATCGGTTGTACTTAAGAACACAATGGAAAAGTATTTATAACTTACCTCACTCTAATGGTAGTAATATAATATGTATGTTTACGTTCATTCCTTCGTCGTAAATTGCTCAGTATTTTAAAGTTACAAACGCTGTGTATACGTAAAGAAAATAGACGTATATACGTTAATTTCTTCGTCGTAGATAAACCATTTCCCTACATTTCCCAAATGTTGCGTGCGCACGAAAGAAAATTAAACTACAGATGATATTGTTTACCTCATTTGTCACGAAAGTTATTTTCGTTGACAACAATTAAACAAGATTGGAAAGGTTTACTCCATGTCGGAGTACACAGAGTTTCCAAATACGTTCTTTGAGATTTCACAATGTTCTCAATATTTTTCGCTCAGATGAGTGTTTAACGAGAAGGTAAAGAGGTACGTTTTAAAATACATGTAGGTCTTCATGTAAAGTAGTCGTAATTATTGTCCGAATTAAACAAATTTGGAATCGGTCGACCAATTTTAGCAAAACTCTCCATTACGATATTTAATCAAAATACGTCCAGCTGAGGAGAGCTGGGAGTTGGCTGGGCGTAAAAATCTGTGTTATTATGTCGCTGGAAGATATATGTTTTTTTTAAATAAGAAATATGGCTTAAGCAGTATTGTTTATGTCTACAAGCTCTATAAATAAGTGAATTTTGATCAAAATCGTTCGAAGCTTTTTTAATAAACAACAATTTTTAAAAATAAGAAAGAATAAACTACCATTTGTTTTTTATATATCGTTCATCTCTTCACAGTTTATATTCTGGATAAAACACGGAATATCATTCGATTTCTCCTAACCGCATAGGCGCTAGGACCTCGCACATAGAGAGACGGCTGGCGAATACATTTTTTGGATATATAAAACTTGCATTTCCGTAAAATCTCGAAGCCGAATATTTTGTCGATTGAAATACTTTCTCTATATGTACTAAATATATGAGAAAGTAAAAATGCAGCAAATGCAATATGAAATGGAAGAGTAATTAAATAAATGGCTGTGGAAACGAACGGTAGTATTGGGTACGGAGTGATATCATTATATATAGACGTTCCTTACAGAGGAGGAGGAGCAGGATATAACATACTTGTAGAAGGTGCTTGAACTGCAAGCATTTCATCTCATCTTAAAAAAACAGTAATTTTTCAGAGAGATATTTCATCATGGTAAATATTTCTTTGATTCAAAAGATTTCTCTTCATCACCGATTTTCGTTTATTCATTATGGAACAATAATGGAGTTAAACAATCAAAATTTTTTGGAATTTTAGGAATATTATACTTTTCAGACATTGGGTTAATAATGCCATACATTCTGCCAAATTTTAAATGTATAGCACAATTATAAGTGAAATAACATTTATCTAATTGTTTAAATTTAAACAATTTTTAATGGCCAAAATAACAATTTAATGGATAAATTGAAATAAATATTTGTTTACATAGACTAATCTCTTAATAACTTGAAAATTTCAGCTTTCTAACTCGCCTCGTAGTATCTAAACATTTACCTATTTTTTAAAATTTAAGAATTTTTAACTGCCAAGCAAATTAAAATATCAAAATTTCTATAATTCTCATTTCGTTTTTTTTTACATATCCTACCTCTCAAAAAAAGTTCAGCTCCGTAGCACGTTCGGAATACATAAACATTGAAATTTTGTTAAACAATTGCGAATTTTTAGCGGTCGCATTATAGCACTTTTTCAATATTTTCGTTTTTTCTCGTCAGTTTTTCAAAACCTCCTACCTAAGAAAAAAATTTCGAATTTCTAGCTCATCTGAAAGTGCCTAAACATTAGTATCCTCCTGTTATATCTTATCATTATATATAGACGTTTCTTACAGAGGAGGATATAACATACTAGTAGTTGGTGCTTGCATACTGCAAGAATTTCATCTCACCTTGAAAAAACATTCATTTTTCAGACAGATATTACATCATTACAAATATTCTTTTAATTCTAAAGATTTCAACTCCGCAGCGATTTTCGTTTTTCCCACATGTAAAAATAATAGTTTATAAAATCCCCAAATGTTGAAATTTTAAAAATTTTACACTTTCTTCATTATGGGGTACTAATGCTACACATTTTAGCCAAATTTTAAAGTTGTAGCATTTCTAGAAGTAAAATAATATTTTTCTTGTTGTTAAATTTAAATAATTTTTAACGGCCGTCACAATTCATATATGGTAAAATTGAAATGTTTATTTGTGCAAATTTACTAATCTGTAAATAGTTTGAAAATTTCAGCTTCCTAGCTCATCCCGTAGTACCTAAACAGTTATTTATTTGTTTAATCTTTAAGAATTTTTAACTGCCAAACAAATTAAAATATCAAAATTTGTATAATTCGTGTTTCTTTTTTTAGGAATTCTACTTACAAAAAAAATGTCAACTCCGTAGCACATGCGAAAATATATAAACCTTGAAAATTTGTTTAAACAATTGCGAATTTTTAGTGGCCGCATTGTTGCACTTTTTCAAGATTTTCGTTTTTTCTAGTCGGTATTGCACAAAATCCTACATAAGAAAAAAATTTTGAATCTCCAGCTCATCTGGAAGTGCCTAAACATTAATATCCTCCTATATGTTATCATTATATATCGACGTTTCTTATATGTTACTAGTTGAAGGTGCTTGCATACTGCAAGCATATCATCTCATCTCTAAAAACATTCATTTTTCAGACAGATATTTCATCATTACAAATATTTTTTTAATTCTAAATATTTCATCTCTGCAGCGATTTTCGTTTTTCCCTTATGTAAAAATAGTAGATTAAAACAATCCCCAAACCTTGCAATTTTAAGAATTTTTTACTTTCTCCATCATGGGGTACTAATTCTACACATTTCCGCCAGATTTTAAAATTGTAGCACTTTTAGAAGTAAAATAATATTTTTCTAATTGTTTAAAATTTTTAACATTTTTACAGTAATTTTATACAGTAATCTATTTATTGATATTTTAAGAATTTTTAACTGCCAAACAAATTAAAATATCAAAATTTGTATTATCCCTATTTCGTTTTTTTACAAATCCTATATCTAAAAAATATTTCAGCTCCGTAGCACTTTAGGAAACATATAAACCTCGAAAATTTGTTTAAACAATTGCGAATTTTTTTTGCGGCATCATTGTTGCACATTTTCAAGATTTTCTTTTTTTTCTAGTCGGTTTTGCAGAGACTCCTACCTAAGAAAAAATTTCGAATCTCCAGTTCATCTGGAAGTGCCTAAACATTAGTATCCTCCTATATATATGTATGTTATATCCTCCTCCTCTGTAAGAAACGTCTATATAGCATGACTAGTAGTTGGTGCTTGCATTCGGCAAGCATATCATCTCAACATTAAAAAAAATTCATTTTTCATATTTCATTATTACAAAAATTATTTAATTCTAAATATTTCACCTCCGGAGCGATTTTCGTTTTTCCCTTATGAAAAATAATAGATTTAAACAATCCGAAAACTTTGTAATTTAAAGAATTTTGTACTTTCTTCATTATGGGGTACTAATGCTACACATTTCTGCCAAATTTTAAAGTTGTAGTACTTCTAGAAGTGAAATAATATTTTTCCAATTGTTTAAATTTTAATCATTTTTAACGGTCGCCGCAACATGTTTATGGAGAGAGTGAAATGTTTATTTGTGCAAATGCACTACTCTGTACATAACTCGAAAATTTCAGCTTCCTAGCTCATCCTTCAATGTCTAAACAGTTATTTATTTGTTTAATCTTTAAGAATTTTTAACTGCCAAACAAATGAAAATATCAAAATTTGTATAATCCGTATTTCGTTTTTTTTACGAATTCTACTTATGAAATTTTTTATGCGATAATAGCCCATGAGGCTGATTCGCTATTAAACACACACACACACGAAATTTTTTGTTTTTCAAAAATTTCTTTTTTTCTGCGTATAATTTTCTACAAAATTATCTAAAAAACTTGAACCTACAGCATTGCGCCATTTTTGTAAATTAATTTTGGGCACTTTCCCGTAAGCTAGAAAAATGAAATTTTCAGTGTTGCTAGACGGCCGCAATATCTATTGAGAATTATTGTTAGTTTTGCTTCCAGTGTCCTGGGTTCGACTCCAGATACCCCGGAATATCTCCCATATGTTAGCATGGGAAAAATTTATCCCAGTGTGTAGACCAATCTAATACGCTTAGGAATTTATGAAAAAGAAACGCGTATAAAACGTTTAAAAAAGAATTAGTTTTTGGGAAGCAAGGGCAGCACAGAATTGGTTCGGGGCCGCGGCTTGGGGACCCCTGGTGTAGACCAATCTATAAAATTTAGGAAGCTGAAATTTTGCAGGATTATTGAATTTTTTTAATAACCATCTATAAAAATAGAAAATTTCAAAATTTTTAATTTTTAGGTATTGTTTTAACCCCATTTGAACATTAAAGTTTAATAATTTTTATATTGGATAATATATGCTGTAGGTTCGATTTTTGAAATCGTTTTGTCGCAAATTATACATAAAAAACAAGAAAATTTTGAAAAGTTCAAAAAATAGATCGCTAACAATTGTTTAAAAATATTTTGAAGGTTTTTGTATATCCGAATCTGCTACGATGCTGAATTTCTTTTACCGGCAGAATTAAAAAAAAAACGAAATAAAAAATAATAGAAATTTTGATATTTAATTTCTTTGGCTGTAAAAAATTCTAAAAGTTTAAACTAATAGATAAATATTTAGGTAATTCGGGGCATGCTAGGATGCTGAAATTTGAAAGTTAAATAGCGCTCATTGCATTGAAACTAACAAACCTTTCATAAATTCCAACAGTGTTGTTGCGGTCGTATTAAACTTTAAAAATTTAAACAATTAAATAAACATTATTTCACTGCTACAACTTCAAATTTGACAAACATGTGTGGAATTAGTACCTTACATTGGATAAAGTATAATTTCCTTAAAAATGCAAATTTAAGGCATTGTTTTAATCAAATATTGTTCAATAAGGAAAGATAGAAATTGGGTGCATAGTTGAAATATTTTGAATGAAAAACATATTTACAATAATGTTATATCTCTCTGAAATATAAATGTTTATCAGGGTCAGATGAAATGCCTGCAGAATGCAAGCACCAACTACTTGTATGTTATATCCTCCTCCTCCTCTGTAGAAACGTCGATATATAATGGTGTATAGGAGGATACTAATGTTTAGGCACTTCCAGATGAGCTGGAGATTCGAAATTTTTTCTTTTGTAGGATTTTGTGCAAAACCTACCAGAATTTTTTTTGAAAAAGTGCAACAATGCAGCCGCTAAAAATTCGCAATTGTTTAAACAAATATTCAAGGTTTATGTATTTCCGAATTTGCTACGGAGCTGAAATTTTTTTAGAGGTAGGATTTGTAGAAAACGAAATATGGATTACAGAAATTTTGATATTTTAAATTGTGTTACGTTAAAAATTCTTGAAGTTTAAACAAATAGATAAACGTTTAGGTACTACGGCATGAGCTATAAAGCTGTGATTTTCAAGTTATTTATTGAGTAGTGCATTAGCGCAAATAAGAATTGAATCTCTCAATAAATATATTGCGCCGCCCGTCATAAATGTTTAAATTTTAAACAATTAGAATAATATTATTTCACTTCTAGAAGTGCAACAACTTTAAAATTAGGCAGAAATGTGTAGCCTTAGTACCCCATAATGGAGAAAGTATAAAATTCTTAATATTGCAAAATTTGGGGATTGTTTTAATCTATCATTTTTACATATGTGAAAAACGGAAATCTTTGAAATTGAAAAAAATATTTCCAATGATGAAATATCTCTCTGATAAATGAATGTTTTTTCAAAGTGTGATGAAATGCTTGCAGTATGCTAGCATCTTCTACTAGTATATATATATATATATATATATATATATATATATATATATATATATATATATATATATATATATATATATATATATATTCAAATAGATGACTTGGAGTCAAATCGAAGATAGACATACATACCATATTTCAGGAAATCTCTGTCGTATTGACTGCGCGATAGGATAAGAACGACATAGAAAACAAAAGAACATCGAATTTTTGAAAAAGAAAAAAGAGGTCGTAGCCAACGAACGTTACGTTGCCATTAAATTTTTCATTCGACGTCATTTATCAGACTTGAGAACAATTAAGAGTTTTCGGATACGAATCGAATCTTCCGTCGAATCAAATCGAATCTCAATGTATTACAAGTTCCTGAAACACATAAAAGCGTTTGAATTCGAGAATATTTGGAAGACGTGGAAATAGAGGGTCATTCCCCAATTACTTGAGTTAAAAATTTAGCATGCAACAGAGGGAGACAACCACGAGAGATGGAGGGGGAGGGAGAGAGAGAGAGAGAGATGGAGAGGGGATAAGATTATATTAGATTAGATATGGTCTTAATATGGGGCGAGATTGAGACTAGGAATTCCCATCTTCTACATAACCCCTCGTCATGATACGAATACAATCATACTATCAAGAATTGATAACAATATAATAATAATACAATAATTGTAAAATAGTGTGAAAAATAACAAAAACAAACAACAACACAAACCACTGCAGGAAAACACTTACATATAAGGGAGGTGGGAAAAACCTGCGGAACCTATTAAAGTTCGCTAAAAATCATCATATGTTGCACTATAATATATAAGATAACCATACATAAAAATACAAGCAATAAAAGAGTATAGACGAAAACGAAAAATGGATAGTAAAGAAAAAAAAACAAATAAATGCAATACAGGACAACATCAACACAGGAGGTGCGTGAACCTGCGACATCTACTGAAGTTCTCTACATAAAAGTACAACAATAAAAGAAGACAGGAAAAAGAAAGACGAAAATAGGGTAAAGAAACAGAGGAAAGATGAAATAGATAAAGAACAGGAAACACCCGCACAAGAAGGGTGATGTATAAACCTGTGAAAGAGATGGAGAGAAAGAGAGTGAGAGATGAAAGGGGAGAGAGAGGTTGATATAGAAAGGGGAGAGATAGAGGGGGAGGGGGAGAATGAGAGATGAAGGGAGGAGAAAGATTTGGAGAGTGAGGGGGATTGATTGATTGATTCGGTCTTAATTTGGGGCGAAATTGAGGCTGAGAAGTCCCATCTTCCTAGAGAGAGATGGAGGGAGGGGAGAGAGAGAGAGAGAGAGAGAGAGAGAGAGAGAGAGAGAGAGAGAGAGAGAGAGAGAGAGAGAGAGAGAGAGAGAGAGAGAAAGCGAGCGATGCCAGTTCACACACTATTCGTCCACTTCACAAAATATAATCATCTGTCGATTGCTCACGTTTATCGTTCACAGAATATTTCCGAAAACTTTGTGTAACTGCTTGGGTGTGAGGCGAAGTTTAAGATTTTATCAAAGAAAAAAAATTCCCATGGAATGGAATTTAATGATGCTGACCAGAGGTCAGTTTTGATAATAGTCTTTAAGAGCAGCGCATTTATATTTTTCTTGAGCAATTCGCTCCCTTCCGAGAGACATTCTCAGCTCGATAGAAAGTTATCACATAATGGGACGTAATTTACATTTTGTTCCCTCTAGATGTAGCAAAATTAAATAAAAACGACTCATGAAATAAAACCCGAATGATATTACAATAAAATAAGAAGACCGTTCGTAGAGATAAAATTTTAGCCAGATAACCGTCGAAAATAGGCCGAGGAACACTTTCCAAAACTCAGTAACTTGATTATGATTCGAAATCTATTTTTCAGCAAGTAATCGAAAAATTAACCCCAAAGGTGAAAAATAGATAAAACGATTAAGAGGACCCGCGGGACGCGACACCAAACCCCCTCCCTTCATCCTCCACTTCGCTAATGACAACGCCTCCCTCAACGGCATCCGTACGATCATATTCCCTCGGTGGCTCTCGGAGTAAAGTTTTGTTCTTCAGGACGAAAGACTTCGTCCCCAATAGCCATCCCCTCTCCCTCCCTCCATTCCTTTCCTCACTTCCCTACGTCCCCTTCCTTTCCACCTACCTCCCTTCGAAACCCCTCAGAACGTACACCATAGGACACCAAAAGCGATGCATCAACATGGCAGTGCCGGGTTCTGTCCCTCCCCTAACCTCCCCCGTCTGTCCTGCCCCTCCTCTATTTTGTCCCTCCTCTATCCTGCCCATCCTCCGTCCTGCCCCTACTCCGTCCTGCCCCTCCTCTGTCCTGCCCCTCCCCCGTCCTGCCTCTACACCGTCCTGCCCCTCCTCTATCCTGCTCTTACTCCGTCCTTCCCCTCCTCTGTCCTTCCTCTGCACCGTCCTGCCCCTACTCCGTCCTGCCCTTACTCTTTCCTGCCCCTCCTCTGTCCTGCCTCTACACCGTCCTCCCCCTCCTCTATCCTGCCTCTCCTCCGTCCTGCTCCTACACCGTCCTGCCCCTCCTCAGTCCTGCCTCTCCTCCGTCCTGCCCATCCTCCGTCCTGCCCCTACTCCGTCCTGCCCCTACTCCGTCCTGCCCCTACTCCGTCCTGCCCTTACTCTTTCCTGCCCCTCCTCTGTCCTGCCTCTACACCGTCCTGCCCCTCCTCTATCCTGCCTCTCCTCCGTACTGCCCCTCCTCCGTCCTGCTCCTACACCGTCCTGCCCCTCCTCAGTCCTGCCTCTCCTCCGTCCTGCCCCTACTCCGTCCTGCCCCTCCTCTATCCTGGCACTACTCCGTCTTGCCTCTCCTCCGTCCTGCCCCTATTCTGTCTTGCCCTTACTCTGTCTTGCCCTTCCTCTGTCCTGCCCCTCCTCCGTCCGGCCCCGACTCTATCCTGCTTCTCTTCTCTTTTGCACCTTCTCTATCCTTCCTCTCCTCTATCCTCTCTTCCTCTCCTCTATCCTCTCTTCCACTCCTCTATCCTCTCTTCCTCTCCTCTATCCTTCCTTCATCTCCTCTATCCTCCCTTCCTCGCCTCTATCCTCCCTTCCTGTAGTCCAGTGTTCTTTAAATTGAACCACGGCCCCCCAGGGGGTCGCAAAATTATTTTGGATGCCAGGTCAAATGTCGAAAAATGAAGTTTCACGGAAAAATTTTTTTTATCAGAGAGTTTAAAGAAATGCGACGTGATGAAAATTATTAATAGTTACATAAAATGAAGAAATCTGCAGTCAAGTTTCTTATTTTTACTATTTACAATTTAAAGGGGGCCGCGACAATTGAAAGTTATAGAACCACTGCTCTAGTTTGGATGTTTGAATGCCCAGCCAATTCGCCTCTCTTACAGCACAAATGTGTATGTCAGAGGTAGTGCAATGAATAGCCTGCTCTTACGAAGAACACCAGGGGGGCCAACGGCTTAACGTCCCTTCCGAAGGACGGAACAGCTGAATTTGCTCGGTCTCCTCAAACCACACAAACAGGGGGCCGGACGACCTTGGAAAAATCCTACTTGCGCAGGATTCGTACCCGACGACTTTTTCAAGCATCTGGCGAGTAGCAGCCAGCGTCCTAACCACTACACCACCGGCACCCCCGCTGCTCTAGTCCATGTACCCTATCTATACCCATCCTATTCTTTCACCCCTCCAAAGTCGCCGGCTCTAGTTTCATAGACCTCTCCTTCTGCCTTACCTCCACTCTCTCCTCCGTTCTCCCTCCTCTCTTCACCCGCCTCCCTCTCATTCGCCTTCTCCCCCACGCTAGGGACTCGCCTTCCTTTGGCCCACACGAAACGTTTCTGCGCAAACTGGAGATTCAGCAAAACCTATGATCCCCCCCACCTCCCTCTCCTCCTTCACTCGACTCCTCCCCTCCCTCTCCTCCTACTTCTCCTCCTCCTTCTTCTCCTCCTCCTCCTCCTTCTCCTCTTACTTCTCCTCCTCCTTCTTCTCCTTCTCCCTCTTCCCCTCCACATACCCCATTCTCTCCCTCCACATCTCCCACTCTTTCTCCCTCCACATCCCCCCTCTCTCTCCCTCCACATACCCCACTCTCTCTCCCTCCACATTCCTCACCATCTCTCCCTCTCGCCAACGTGCACGGGGAAGGATTACAACTTAGACTTGCAAACTCGTCCAAGTGCTTAGACATGCGTCAAGATTGCGGGACTGATTATCGATAAAGAGATTAAGGAAGTTCTTATAAACGGTTGAGTTACTATGGGATAGGAGTCTCGAGGGATAGGGGCGGCCATACGGAACCCTACGCCGTCTCTGCTGGTCACACTAAACCGGAGAAGCGGAGAGAGGCTCGCGCAGACCTGTGATGTAAACAAGTGAAGACCGAGCTGCGAAACCTACACGACCCCGGGAACGTTATCAAACATTTATTTTTAAAGGGTCCGGTAGTGAGTCACAAAAAATATAAGTTTGAAAGAATAGCCTAGAGAGAGGTCTTTTTGGGCGAGGTTGTGGTACATCTAACCATTACAATTACATCAGAATTTACATATTTAACAGTTTTTTGTATGAAAATCATTAAGAAAAGGACGACGGAGTGGAAATTGTGAAAGAGCAAAAAAAAGAGTAATCAGGCAAAACGTTAGCAGAAAATAGGATTTTGTAATTTTAACAATATCGGACTTGATTATAATATTCGTTTCTATCTAATGTATCTGAATATCCGCTTTAAATATATAATCGAAAGAGTTGCAAAGGGAAAAGCCTTCTTATGCATTTAACGACGGGGCGTAGATATAAAAAATCCTTCAATCCCTATGATCCTGCATTTGGCCTTCCTCCCGCAGCATTAAATATGAATCCGCGGAGAGGACGAGGAAGGTGCATTTTTCTTGTCAGTGCGAAACGATCGTCAACTCGTGGGTCGGAAGGGGCCAAAGGGCTAAAGGGGGCAAATATCGCTAAGTGGATGAGAAAGGGGAACGTTAACTCGGCCGCCATCCAGCGAGGGAGTCGGTCATCGAAAACAGAGCGGAACAGAGCGAGGAGGTGAGGGAGTGAGATAGGGGGGGGAGAGAGAGAGAGGGTGGGAGGGGGAGGAAATATGTTGGAGAGGGAGGTGGGGTGGGAGGGAGAGTGAGATGGGAGGGCATCGGAAGAGAGAGTAGATATACATATGTATCTTTATTTGGGCGGGATTGGAACTAAAGAGTCTCTTCTTCAATCTAACCCATTGTCAATTAGACAGGAAGAAAGTGACAAATAATAAAAATAAATATCAAATTAAAATAAAGTAAAAGATTACATAAAGCACTACATAAATTCAATGGCAAGTTAGCATTTTATGAAATGAAAAGTGATGGAGATTTGTTTTTGGGAAAAACCTAGGGATAATTAAAGTGCTATACCCTAGGAAAAACCCCACTGCAGGAAAACACCCACACAAGAATGGGTGAATGTGAAAATCCTGCGAAACCTACTGATAGCAATATTTATAGATTGAGAGGATCATGAAAGATAAATACTTAAAATGAGATACACATAAACACTCAAACAAAAAAAATTTTAAAATCATGTTTACACATTAAGACGTACATATATATAATGTACAGTCATAATATACATACATGGAGAGGGAGTGAGAAGAGGAGAGTGAGAAGAGGAGAGTGAGAAAGAGGAGAGAGAGAGGGGAGGGGGAGTGAGAAGAGGAGAGTGAGAAGAGGAGAGTGAGAAAGAGGAGAGGGAGTGAGAAGAGAAGAGTGAGAAGAGGAGAGTGAGAAGAGGAGAGAGAGTGGGGAGAGGGAGTGAGAAGAGGGAGGGATTGTTGGGAAAGGGGAATCTCGTTTCAAGGACGCCGTGTCGCATTCGAAGTGGTTCGCGTATAGAGAGAGACAGAGTGCGAGAGAGCGAGAGAGAGAGAGAGAGAGAGAGTGCGAGAGAGATAGTCGAATTCATCCCACGCACTCCATCTGCATAGTTTCCTCACGCGTGGAAATATTTTCGTAGGCTGTTGCCATGGAGTCCTCCACCTGACTACCGTCACATTCTGATTCATAGGATTTCGAAAGTCGCTCGGATTATATTTCTTGGAGTACTTAAGATGTTGGCGGAGGAGAGATAAGGCGAATGGAATGTTGTTTCAGGCTCGTCGGTGACTCTGCAGGAGCCGTCGCGAAGCTAGCCGTGTGTGTGTACGCGTATGTACGTGTGTGTGTGTACTTGTTTGTGTTTACGTATTTGTGTGTGTACGTATTTGTGTGTGTGTGCGTGTTTGTGCGCGTGCGTGTTTGTCTCACTTATACCAAGTCATTTGAGAAACTTCTCCTCGTATCGTTTTCTGCTGAAGGCGGTGGACGCTCCTTTAATTACCTAGAATCCTGCTGTTAATACTCGCTGTCGTCGAAGTCGTATTGTGGCATCAGACTTCATTTTCTTGGCGGTGTTTCAGTATTTCCACTCCATTTCTGCGGTTATATTTCGAGGCGAAATATTAAATGAGTCCTCGAGATCGCCTTATATATATATATAGGCTTGAGAGAATTCGAAGTTAATTTTTTTAAACCACAATTTAAATCGACGTTTATTTTTCCGAGAGAATTTTGACGTACGTGGACGCTTAAAATTACTACTTGGTAGAATTCGACGTTCATTTTTTTGAAAATCGATGATTTAAATCGAAGTTTATTTTCCAGAAAGATTTTCGAAAAATATCGTCGCTTCAAATTATTATTACTACTTACATATATGGCTGGTAATTTTAGGCCTTTCGATTCGACGATTTAAATTTAAATTTTATTTCGAAGTGCTGCGTAAAGTTTACGTTTATTTGACCATATTTTGATTATTTATTAAATTTTTATTGGAAGTTAAATCTTTATGTAAAAATTAGTCGAAATAATTTATTATGTTCTTCATAAATTTTATTATATCTATACGCATTCAGACTCATCTTCTTTTTTAAATGTTAATATTACAGAAAACAATAACAATTTTATTAAAATATTATATTATATTTTACAGTAAACAAGTATACAATACAAAGTAAAAAGTATATTCAAAATCGTTAATTTGATCTTTTACTAATTAAATCGTATCTTTTAACCAAGAAAACCACCACATTTGAGCCGGCCAAGAGATTTCGCGTGCTTTTTTGGAATTACAACGAGCTAATGCAATGTATGCACAGCGTACAACCAAGCTTACCTCTTTCAGTAACAAAAATAGATAGTGCAGAAAAATGTTCATTGTGTGAACACGAAACGATATTTCTTGTTCTATTCGTTTCCTTACAAATTTTGCCAATTTGCCAATTTCGACAACCAAACTATACGAGAAAACATATATTAATAGTTAATTCACGCCTTTTACTAACTGACTTTGGATGAGTGAACCAAATTAGTACCTTGCATATTGGTTATTATTGTTGTTCTACCACACTGAAACTTAGTATATATTTAATCTTAAATATCGTACATTTTTGATTTCGCATAATTCTTCCAATCGCGTCTCTGACAAGTATATTATATTGCGATTGCAGATTGTATATTATGCTTTGTCTCTTGAAATTGTATAATGAAAAATACAAAACGTTTAGTTTATGAAATCCGAACAATATGCTGTTTCTTTGGCCGAGAGACATTCATTAAAAAAAAGAATTTGCGAGTCCAGCTTAAAGGCTGTTAGAAATTCGTTGATGCCAATTTAAGGACTAATTAAAGAAAAACATTAATGATATAATTATCACAATAATATTTTAGCCATCAAAAAAGAACTGTCTAATACTTTACTTCGTATCATTTGATATATTTCATCACTGTACTAAATATTCTCTTTATTAAAATATATATAGAGAAAAATTAGACTTAATTATTCAGCATTCGATCAACAGTCTTGCCTCAAATCCTGATTAAAATGTGCTTTTTCCAGTCGGCAAAATATTTTACAACAAATAGCAAATAAACATCAATCGACATATATCAATTTATTAATCATGGCAAAACTTGGCTTTACTTTCAAAATAAATAATTTATGCGGTTCATAGATATTTCGTTGAGTTCGCAGTTGTCTTCAAGGGCTACAAAGAGGGAAGGTCGAAGGTATTTATAACAAGTAATATTATTTAGCAAAATATGATCCACTAAGCCTTAATTATGTGGAACCCCACTGAAGTAGCAAGGAGCAATAACTTTGGAAAGATTCCACTTTATTAAAAAACGCGACCGGGGTTCTAACGTCATCATCAGCTGTTGACTGAGCTGTTGTTTCTTGTAACTATTTAGCAAACGTTAAGCGTACATAACATGAAAAACTCAAAGTCAAAATTAAGATATTCAAAAGAGAATTCAGATTCCTCAGACGCTATCAAAAGAATTTATTTTGCATTAAGCAAAAAAATAAGTGATCAAAAAAACAGGTCAAATGTTTTCATACCTACAACGCTTTAGGTTGTAATATTATATTTAAACCTTACTGAAGAGAGATTGATGGTGCAGTTCATCAAATCTATATAACAAAGCAACTTCGTAGTATTTGCACAGACATAATTCCTGAGAATGCATAACTCCGTAAACAGACGAATCCACTTCATTCGAATAGCTGCAGTCTTTGCGTTTCCATTAATGTAAATCCTAATTCGATGCGATGTGATGAGGCGTATAAATTAAATGATCAAAAAGTTAAGGGTCCTCCTTAATTGAACACACAAATGCAGTGGAGGACATTAAACATCACGAAGGATATTAAATGGTCAGAAATAATATGTGCCTTAGTGCAGTGGCTCTTAACCTTCTAGTGTTCGCGACACACTTAGGATTTTCACTTTTTTCGCGGCACACTGAAATTAGATTTGAATAAAGAACTAGGATTTATCTTAAAAATACATATATTTTTTATATTATGTCGGATATATAATCGACCAAATTAAGATATTATATCGTAAAACAGAACAAATGATGAAGTTTTGTTACAAAATCTATTTTAAAATCTTACCTAATGTGATCCTTGAGATTGGCGTTTTCTAAAGATTGCACTGATATTAGGACGTATCCGTGATAAGCAGACTCTCATTTCATCTTCAAAACAGTTGAACCGTTCCCCTTTTCTACATTTAATATTTGTAAGTGTCGAGAACCCCAACTCACAGGATGTAGTAAACTGCCAAAGCTTTTTTCGCAATTTCTGAATATTGTTCTCTAACAGATATCCAGAATATATCCAGAAACAATTCGGTGTACTTAATTTTCAGATTGCAATCAGTTGAAAGAGAAGCTAACTCTTCTTCTTGTAGTCAAAGATGGAAAGCAACGCTCAATATCGTGCTCCAGAGTTGCTAAATGTTCAACCACAAGAGCAACAATTCCTTTCGTATGGGTTTTTGGAATTAGAGGAAACATTTCAAGATTACCTTCTATAGCTCTCTTTTTCCAGATGTCTATTTTTCTCTGCAATGCCAGTAGCTTATCCGTAGAAGTTAGGATGTTTTCATTCCGCCCTTGCATGCTGGTGTACACACTATTCCGATATCTAAATATTTCGGCCAAATATGCTAATTTGGCGCACCAAAGTTCACAGCTAAGATATTCACAAAAATCCCTTTCCCTCTGTTTCAAAAAATAGTAACAACTTTTCTTTAAGTTCAGATACACGAGGCAACACTCTTCCCCTTGAAAGCCATCTCATTTCTGTGTGTAAAACTAAATATTCGTACTGTGAATCCAATACATTACAAATCTGTTTGAAGAGGCGGGTTTTTAGAGGTCTTGATTTCACAAAATTAACCATTTCGACAATTTGGTCTAATACGGACTTTAAGTCTACTCTTAATGTCTTTCCAACAAGGGCTTTCCTGTGCAAAAAACAATGGGTTCCTAGTTATTGTAGTTGGATTCTGTTGTTTTACAAGTGAGATGAAGCCTTTGGCAGGTTTCAACATCGATGGAGCAGCGTCGGTACAAGTTCCATGAAATTTCCAAAAGTTCTAAGTAAGAAGTCAAAGTATCGAATATATCTTGACCTCTTATGCGTTCTGGGAGTTCTCTGTAGCACAAAAATTGACTAATTATTTCATTTTCATGAATGAAGATAACAAATGCTAATAGTTTTGCTTTGCCGCTAATATCGGTTGAATCGTCAACTTGCAAAGCCAAGTCTGACATTTCAAGCTTATCAGAAACATTTTCTTCTCTGTTAGATGACATCTTCTAACCTTCGAATTGTATCATTAGGAAGCGGCAATTACTTGTCCCGCTTCATCGCCGAGCATTGTCCTAACTATCGCAAAGTACGCAGACAAAATAAGTGACTCGGCTATAGTCTGGGGCTTCATTTATTGAGCTATGATTTCTGCTACTTGAACTCTATCAGACACTTCAACGTTTTTTTCCAAGTAACTCGCTTGTTTAGAATGCAGGTCCATCAACCTTTTGAAATAGTTCAAATCTTTACCTTCAAGGTGTGCATATTTTGTGGTGAAATGTAGCTTCAATTTGCTGGGAATCATGGTTTCGTTTGATAGTTTCTCACCGCACACAACACACGTTGGAAAATGACAATCTTTATCTCCACACCGAGAAAAACCCAGACTCAAATAACTGTCCACGCACATGCGAGAAACCTTAGGAATCTCACTTGGCTTGGTCCCGCTCCTACTCGGGTTTTCCTTAATAGATTCTTTATATTTTTCACTGTTACGTTTTCTTGCAATAAATCTGTCCATTTTTAGAGGCGCAAGTTTAATTATTTTTAGCAATGATAATTCGATGAAACCATAAATATCACAGTTTCCTACCAACCGTATTACACAAAACACTTAATAAAAAATATTTTATACAGAATAAACTCACGTTCGGGTAGTTAGTGCCTGGCTGTCGATGGGTAAGGACGTGCCTTTCACTTTCTCCTGCGAGAGCTTCTGACCTGCGGGTGACCGGCGCTTAAATAGCAGTAGCTGTAGCAGCTGTCCTTCCATAGCTTTATCGTTGTGTAGCAGTAGAAGTAGAGTCGAAGTAACCGTACTGATAAGTAGAACTAACATTTATTTATATTGTTTATTGTAGTATCTCTTAATCCCAATATCGTTATTTTTCAGTAGTATTTTTCTAGCACTTGCTTTAAAAAAAAAACTCATATTCAAGTAGTAATTGTTTCTGTAAGAACTCTACGCTGTTTGTGTACTAACTTAACTTGTTTTAACTTGATTATCGCTGTTGGTGTACTAATTTAAATTGTTTTAACGCTTGCTTGTTTGCTAACGTTGTTTGTGCGGTGAGTCAGCGCTTCCCTTTCAATTTTTACCTGCGTTCCTCTCTAGCGTAGACCTTAAGTCCACGAATTAGTTAGTCACTTAGCTTGAAGTTTAATTTAATTCGTAGCTAGTACAGATTAGTGTTTAGGATGGCTTCACCTAGGATTCCCGTTTCCTCCTTTTTATGCGACGCTGATTTCGAGGGAATGAGGTCTCGAATCACGGAGCTGGTAAGAGAGGTTACGGACCTCCGTCGGAGGGTGGCAAGAGAGGAGTCGGCCCTTGTTCGTGTTGGGAGAACGCATCCATCCCCGAGAACTCACCGCGCCATGATGGCGACTCGGGTGCGCTCGAGTGCGAAAGTCGGTGGTGTGATCGAGGGTGTTTGTGGGACCTCTTCGGGGGCTGGGGTCGCTCCAATCCTGAAACCCAACGATTGGAGAGTGGTATCCAACCGGGGGGATCGTGGGGTGGTCCTGCGAAGGCTGGGAGCTGGGAATGCCTCGGCAGAACCTCTTCCAGTTTGCAATCGGTTCGCGGCGTTGTCGGAGGACGACACTTAGGCCGATGCTCTCGCATCCGCTCCCGTCTCTTTGGCGGAGGCTGGATCTATGGGAAGTCGGGGTGGGAAGGGAGGGCTCCTAGTAATAGGTAGTTCTAATGTCCGGCGTGTTATGGCTGCCTTTCTAACTCGGGCCCGCCGGGAGGGAGTGGCTGAGCAGGTGTTCGCCAGGTGTATACCAGGAGGAACGGTCCCCCAAGTGACGAGGGCGGTACGGGAGTCGGTGGAGTCAACGGGTTGCTCTAGGCTGCGGATGGCGGTCCATGTTGGGACTAATGACGCCTCGAAGCGCGGATCCGAGGAGATTCTAAGTTCTTTTGAGGACTTGGTCGCCGAGGTCACTCGTGTCCGAGAGGAGCCGGGTTCTGATGTGGGGCTCACCATTTGTAGTATTGTCCCGCGGATTGACTGTGGTTTGGAGGTTTGGAGCCGCGTGGCGGGGCTAAATCAAAGGCTATGGAATTTCTGTGTGGGCATGGGAGTCGACTTTGTTGATCTCCGGCCGGTTCTCGGATCGTGTAGGGTACCCCTAAACGGCTCTGGAGTCCATTACACGACCGAGGCTTCGCAGAGTGTAGCGTGTAGGATCTTCGACCATGGTAGGTCTTTTTTAGATTAGAGAGTACGGTAGGGTGTAGGCGTAATAGGAGATTTCATAGGGGCATCGAGTGTAATACAGCTTCTGGTCACGAAGTGAGAGAGTCCACCTGCAAAAGCCGTAATAGAGCAGTTAATGCTTCGGGCGATAACGAGAAATTAAATATTATAGTGTTAAACTGCCGCAGCATTCGTAGGAAGTCTGCCGAACTCGAACACGTAATTTGCACGTTGCATGCGGATGTAGTTATAGGTACGGAAAGTTGGCTCACTGAAGATATAGCTAGTCAAGAAATTTTTCCGAAAAGCTATAGAGTATACAGGAATGACGGTGCAAATAGAATAGGTGGCGGAGTATTTTTGGCAATAAGTGAAAAGTACGATGGTTGTCAGATCCCCCCCCCCCCCCCGAAACGATCGAGAGCGTGTGGTGCCGCCTAGGTAAGGAAAATTCGAAAAAGATATATTTATGCTCATTTTACAGACCACCTAATGCCAAAGTTGATTATATTTTAAGTTTAGAGAGGCAATTAGCCGAGCTTAGATCTATTATGAACGGCGGTTATGTGATAATTGGAGGCGATTTTAACTTACCGTCAATCGATTGGGAAAACCTATGTTTCGTTACGGGAGGTAAAGAACGCGAATCGTGTGAAGCCTTAATTGACACGTTTCGTGAATATTCCTTAATCCAGATGGTACGAAAAGCCACGCGTTCGGGCAACTTGCTTACTTCTAACATCCTGCATAGGATAACTAAGGTATCCACAGAGGAGGGACTTAGCGACCATCGAGCTGTGTATGCGGAGTGCGAATTAAAGCTCAAAAGACATCCTAAGCCCCTACGGAATGTATACGCTTTCGCCAAGGCCGACTTTAAAAGTTTCAGCTTACATCTCAGAAGTACCTTTGTCAGTTATCGTGAAAAGACAGAACGATTAGGTATGGAGCCATCATGGTTATTATTTAAGGATATACTAAGAAAAGGTATCAATAGATTTATCCCCAGCAAGTTAAAATCTGATAAGGAAGAACCTCGTTGGTTTAATAAGGAAGTCAGGATTGCCTTAAGACGACAGAGGCGTAACCACGCAAAATTGAAAAACATACCTACCACCGCTTCCGATGAGTATCGCACAGCTATAGTCCATGAGTATAACAGTGCCCGCGTACTAGCGAGAAAAACCATGCGTAACGCATTTAACACCTTCCGGAATGAGGTATTAAATACAAAATTGAAGGAGGATCCAAAAGCGTTCTGGTCCTATGTAAGAGAAGTCAAGGGAGGGGGTCCTTCAATACCCTCCCTGCGATGTGATTCCGGAGACATCCTTCACGATGGGGAGGATAAAGCTAATCTACTAAACGTTTACTTCGCGAAGGCGTTCACAGCAGGTGGAGATAGACTTGAAGATAATCTTATTCCCGATGGATGTACTCGGGTGGATAATATTAAAATCTCTGAGGCAGGAATAGCGAAGCAACTGGGTGCGATAAAGCCCAACAAAAACCCAGGACCAGAAGGAATTCCCGCGCGTGTTTTAAAAGAACTAGCAGAAGAAATAGCTCCCTTCCTTCGGATAGTTTTCGAGAAATCTCTTACCCTCTGTGAGGTTCCGGATGATTGGAGACTAGCACACGTCACACCCATTCATAAGGGAGGTGACAAAGAAAACCCCGAAAATTATAGGCCGATTTCTCTAACATCATTATCATGTAAGATTTTGGAGTACATTATTGTTAGCAACAAAATGCGTTATCTTGAGAGTTGATCGCTCTTAGTCAGGTGTCAACATGGCTTCAGAAAAGGTAGATCCTGTGACACCCAACTCGGTCTGTTTGTGAATGATGTTTTATCATGCGGCGAAAATAATAAGTAGGTCGATGCAGTGTTCCTTGATTTTAGAAAAGCTTTTGACAAGGTTCCCCACCGTAAGTTGTTATTAAAATTGGGAAATCTTGGCGTTAATGTTAAAGTCATTAACTGGGTTCGCGCTTTCCTTTGGAATAGAAAACAAAAAGTAGTAATCGATGGTAAGTCCTCGAGTGTGGCAGATGTAGTCTCTGGAGTGCCGCAGGGTAGTGTGATCGGACTTATGCTTTTCTTGCTTTATATAAACGACATCAGCTCAGTTGTGAAAAGTAATATCAGGCTTTTTGCGGATGACACCGTAGTCTATAGAGAAATTAGTGGTCCTAGCGACCATCGTCAGCTTCAGGATGATCTGGATGCGTTATCTGTTTGGTGCAAGGAATTGCAGCTAGAAATCAATCAGAAAAAGAGTAACGTTCTAAACTTTTGGAAATCTAGAAGCCCATCGTCCGTGTTTACCTACTCGATAGATGGTGAGAGCATTCCTGTTTCGGAATCCGTGAAATACCTCGGGGTAACCTTGAATCGTGGCCTGTCTTGGGACACCCACATAAGGCGAGTGATAGGTGCGGCAAATAAGGAGTTGGCTTTTGTGCGTAGAATAGTCAGGAGAAGCACGGAAAAGGTGAGAGAATCCTGTTATTTATCCTTGGTTAGACCTCAAATAGAATACGCAGCAGCGGCAGTTTGGGATCCATATCAGAGGGGACTCATAAAGCATTTAGAAAAATACAGCGGCGAGCAGCTAGATTCGTGAAAAAGAATTACGATAAAAACAGAGCGTTACGTTACTCATTGAAGAGTTGAGTTGGCCATCGTTGAAAGATCGTAGATTACAGGCGAGACTTAAACTTCTAGATAAATATAGGTCGGAGATATTCGTAAATGAAATGAAGGATATTATTCGACAACCAACGTATATCGGACGGAGGGATAATGAGGACAAGATTCGCGAAATAGATAGTAGGACGGAGAGGTATAAGGAGTCCTTTTTCCCCAGGACAATACGTGACCACAATAGATAAGTGAATAATAATTAGTTAGGAACTTGGTGCGCGGCACCCCCTGCCATCCACCGTCAAGGTGACTTGCAGGGTAATATGTAGATGTAGATGTTACATACATTTACAGAAACCAAATTGTTGTATAAGCCAGCCACGAATCTAGGCTATAATCCGTTTCTACTGCTCGTGCGGCTTTGACTCGAAGTATTCCGCTCGCGTTTGGGTTATTTCGCTTTGGCTACGACGCTATGTTGCCAAGTTTCCAATTTCGCTCAGTTCATTGGTAGCTGCTGACGTGTTAAGTTCTATGCTCCAATAGATTCGGATGAAGCACGTTCATGCTTTCCGCCGTCGCCGAAATACGATTGGAAAGTGCGAGCAATCGTGTCAACAGCGATCGTCAAAAAATTTTGAGCTGAGAGGGAAATTTACGACCTCTTATTGGCTGTTATTTTCTTCCCCTCTCCCCACGGGTTTAACTGTAGACACGCCTTACCCGCACGAAACGCTGAAATGGACTATAGTACTAATTTGATAAGAGAATGCGCCAGAGTCGCGGACAGCCAGGAAAGTTACCGCAGGCGGAGCATGCTACATACGTCATCGTAGAGACTTAGAGAGCAACGAGAACCAATCAGTTGTCTATGACTCGTGCACATGGGATTTGGTTTATATGACAATGCTGACAACGTTGTTGCCAGGCTTACTGTTTACGCACCTTCCAAAGCAATGGTACTTTTGAACTGGAATCAACTAGTCTTAATACTGTGTGTTAGATTCTTTGTTAAAACTGTGTATATAACCGGTGGAAGACGCACAGATTAGAATTTTCTCTTCAAAGTCTCGAGGCACACTTGGGAGATGTTCGCGGTACACCGGTTGAGAGCCACAGCCATAGAAAAACGATCGTTAAGAGGTGTCACAAAAGAGGGCAGCCGTTAGGAGCGGTTTCACTATATATGCATTTATATTGCAGGGCCCCCGACTGCTTAGGGCCAGGGACCCCGAAATGTTTTGCACCAGGGGCTCCAGGAGGCGTAAATCCGCCACTGTCTCCCGCCGTCTATTATCTACTCGAAAAGAGCGGTATCGTAGTTGAGTCGCGTGCAACCTCACCGCTGTCCGCACTCACCCTCTTCTTTCTTCTCCGCCTCCGATCAGATATTCACTCCTATCTCCCATGCTCCCCCTCTCCCCCGTCCACTCCTCCTCCCTCTCCTTCTCTCTCCCTCCCCTTCTCCTTCCCCTCCGCTTCCTCTCTCCACGTCTTGGAGCGAATCAATCATTCTGGATGGGCAACCAACCCCCCTCCGCCCTCCCCGTCCCCCTTCGCCCCTTGTGATGAACTCGCCCCACTTTCTCAACTCCTTAGACCAGGGGTAACAAAACCTTTTACTGAAAAGGCCACATGAGGCTTCATAATCCACTGTGCGGGCCACATACCGCATTTCAAATGACTGACCGGGCCGTGTGAAAATTTCAAAGAGCAAATTTTGAGAATTTTTTCGATTCTATAATATATAATTCGCTTATATTAAGAGTAGATTTCAGCCAAGCACTCGGAAAATGTCGTTTAGATATCATAAATAATATCTAATGAATGCTGTTTCTGATAAGGCGAGCCGGATCAAATCACTGCGCGGGCCGTAGTTTGGGGACCCCTACCTTAGACTGTTATCACAACCATACGCCTCCAAATCCCTCCGAACATCCTCCCATCCTCCCCTTCTTTCCAATCATCCTCCCTCACCTCTTCTCCCCCTCACTCTCCTTCTCGTTACGAAATCCGTGTTTTACATTTTCTTATTGCTAAGAAAACCAATATGTTAAATTAAGCGTAGCTCTGGGAAAATTTGAAGTAGCTCTCGCCAAGGACGTACCCAAGGGGGGGGGGGGGGCGTACCCCCTCCCCTCCCCCCGGTGTACACACATTTGTGGAATCAGCGATAACCACGCTAAAAACCCCCTGCCATCCACCGTCAAGGTGACTTGCAGGGTAATATGTAGATGTAGATGTATACGTCTATGTAAGTGATTATAGAACGTGAAAATTATAATTTAAATAACAACTGGGCGATAAATTTTAATAAGGAACTCTAATACTTCATTTAATTAAAATCAGCCCATACTAAACATTCGGACGGACGGACAATGGGGATATATCCGTAAAGCGTTCCGCTACTATCGCTTCGCTAGTAAAGAACGCCTAACAAATCTAGAAGACCACAGGAAAACTATTCATTTTCATCAGCTATCCTGAAACAAAGTGGCGGCCGTTTAATGTACTTGGATATTGTATTTCGGAAACGGTACGCCAAAGAAAAAGACTTGATGAACCAAAAATATGCATCTTGATAAGAGCTATCCCGAAAAATTATTTTCAGCTTAGCAAGACGCATAGCGTCAAAGTTTCTAATGCCGCGGAGGGCGGGTATTGGCGCGCGTAGGGACAGTAGTGCCCCTTGTAATAAATAATAAAATGATGATACATAGTAATGTACGAGTAGGAAAATGTGGTCACTTATCATGAAATTCCTATGTTTGGATTCAGTCTCAAGATTAATTCTTCCTCCACCACCTGTCCTTTCTTCTTCCCTACCTCTCCTCCCTCCCCTCTCCTTCCTCCCTCACTCTCTCTCCTTCTTCCCTCCCTCCACTCCTCTCTCTCTCCTCCTACCCTTAATACCTCTCCTTCCTCCTCCTGCACCTCGTCGTTTGCCGTCCCAATCAACAGAGCTACACCACTTATACGATTACTCTATCCCTTTCTCTCTCTCTCTCTCGCGACATCCTTCACTCAGTCAACCGTTTCCAACACCTCACAAACTTTTCTCACCCCACCCACTCTCTTTCATACCCCTTCTTCTTTAATTCTCTCTAATTTTCCTCTGTCCTCACCCAACATCACTTCTGATTCACAATATTCCTCTGAAAAACTGCGATGGTTAAGTTTTTTTAAAATCTGCTTATTAAAATTATTTGGAATGTAGATACGGGCCTGGGACTCGAACGCGTGTGCGAAAACATAATGGCATTTATTTCTTGTTAATAAAATACTATGTTGAAGTAAGTAGAACACGTTTAAAATAAGTCACTAGAATACTTTTCATTCGCTGTGAGAGAATAAGAAATTGGAACACTTTCGATGAAATTGTCTTCGTCAATAGCCTTGTATTTGGAATATATTGATCAAAGTATAGATCCTTGCTTGAGAAAAACTTCTTTCTAGCGCATTAATCGCTCTCCAGCACCTTAGGCTGTGCGGGAAATAATTCTTGACTTCTTTAAATAATTCAATATAATTACAACAGCTGGGTATTCAGTTAGTCGCCCATTTGTTTCTTTGGCATAGAACGGTCATCCTATGTAATTCCCGCGTTATCCTACCGATCAGGCGTTTTGTAGGATTGGCGAGAGACGCAAAGCGATCCACAGCCACCGGAAGAGATCAGTTTAATTGCGGCCCCTTTGAAAAAAGATGGAACCCCCTTTAACCTGGTTCTCTTTCTTTGCAAAGTAAACATTAGAAATGGGCCCATATCTCGTTATTTGCTTTCGTCTGTCGGCCATTCCTCATCGCTAATGAGAGCGCTTCTCTTTTCTCTCTCTCTTTCTCTCTGTCTTTCTCTCTCTCTCGCCTTCCGCAATTAGGGTCGATGCCAATCAATTAGGGAAATCAGCACTGACGAAATGGAAATTGACGCCGCCTCGTTCTAATCGTGGCACCCTTTGCGCGTGTGTGTGTGCGTTGAATCCCATCTGTGCGAATCGGTCGACGAGAAGCCAATCCCGCGACACTGACGGAGATTTGGAGGCGATATCGGAATCTCGCCTACCAAACGGAGGAGGCCGCGGAAAATAACAGCTAGAGAAAGTTAGCTTAAAGGCTATGTTTCCAACTGAAATGTATAATCTAAAGATATAAAGGTAATTTGAATCGAATTGAATAATTTGATATTAATCCTTCCATTTATTAAATCAGTTTTCGCAGCCGAACATAACACAGAGAAATGTTATAATTATTAGTATCGTGTACACCAGTGATTTCCAATCCTTTTGAGTATAAGGCTCCCTTCTTGACTTTAAAAAATTTCGCGGTCCCCCACATGCTATAGGCTTCGGTAATTATGAAAATACATAATAACATAAAAGAAATTTTGATCAACACAGTAGCCGTTTTAAATAAATTCACATTTTATTCATCCAAACAATACATAAATTTAAAAAAATAGTACCTAATAACATCATATGTACTAGCAATATATATATATATATATATATATATATATATATATATATATATATACGAGTTGTCGGTGCTTGCATACTTCAAGCGCTTAAAATATCTGCATACATATATATCTAAACTCGTAAATAAACTAACGTGATATCCAGGGCAACAGCATTTCCACTTCACCCACGTGGAGCCTATATGTATTAGATAATAAATTCCAAGAGTTCTAGCAGAATATAATTTTTCGTGAAATTAAGGCAAATATCCGTAATTTCCAAATTTTCTGGCAATCGGCTCTTGTCCAAGTTTTCGTATTTCAAGTTTCGTGTCTAAGATAGCCTTGCATGAGCAATAAGAATAATCATCATTAAGACAATATTCTATACACTAAAATTATGGAAAAATTAGAATATTTTGTGTTAAGATTATGGCATTATCATCCATGTCTTTAGCAGGTATTTGGGTAAAAAAAACGGGAAATAGGTATGACGCCATTATATTTAACAATTGAAAAGAGTTAAAATTTCTCGAAAAACTACGAAACACAACATTAAAATACTTTTTACGTTTTAATAAATTTCGTGTGTTAATATAATGACGTCATCCAATGTTTACGTCGTAGTTTAAAATCAATGGCATAATAATATAATACACAATAATTTTCATTTACTGCGAAATTAAGGCATATATCCGGAATTTATATTTTCTCTGGCAATTGGCTCGCGTCCAAGTATTTGAATTTCAGGTTTCATGGTTTAGATCGGCCTATTTCAGCAATAACTATAATCATCATTAAGATAATAGTCTATATGTTATACTAAAATTTATGTAAAAAATTAGGTTTTTTTGTGTTAGGATAATGACATCATCATCCATGCCTTTTAGTACATATCCGGATAAAAAATTAATTTAAAATTATCACATCATCATATGTATACGTCGTTGGCTGAAATTAAATGGATAATAATGCAGTCTAAGCATTAAATCAATGCCCTTGAAGTATAGAAAATCAATTCCGTTTGAAAAGCATTGGAGTTGTTGCTATGGTAGTTAATATTTTTAATTGTTGAAAACTGATAATTTTTTCATAATTTCATGATTAAAATAAATTTGTTATGCAAATTTAGCATGGATTTGAATTTTGTCTTCAAGAAATATAAATTTTTTTCTTTCATCCACAGTACGGTGCATGTCCCGACTCTGTATCTTAATTGTAACTAATTAAAAAAAAAGCAATTTTATAAAGCTCTGCGCCCATTTTTAATGCTTTTCTTATGGGTATTTAAAATTGGACATTGGGGTCAAAAACACCCCTTAAATATAAGATTTTCTGTAATTTCGGATTTTTTCCTGAGATTGTACCCAATTCCTTCCAAATTTCATTTCTGTATCTTTTTTAGAAGTACTTACCTTAGGTTTAATATGTTACTAGAAGATTTACCCGCCTTCGCAAGACAACCTGTTTAAATGAAATATAGAACACTAGCTGAAATTACCCGAAGTTGCTCGGGTTTTTAAGTCAAAACAAAAAATATTGAGGAATATTTGAGAATAAAACCAAGTAATGAAACCACGTTAATTTTTATTTATCTTTTAAATATCTATTTACTTATCGGCAATTTTCAAATGGTATAGAAAACTAAAAACTTTATTATATTCTGACAAAAATGTTATTATTTCCTTTATGAATGAAATCTCAACCTCGAGGAGGTTTTTTTCGGAAAGTCACCTTTCTTTAAAAATAATGACGCCAAAATAACCTTCGATCGAGAGATAAAAACGACCTTCCGTCCTCACGATTTCCTTCATATTATAGTATCACATCCTGACTCTAATTGTAAGTGGAGATCCACAGACGATCTTACTAGCATCCAAAAGCCTGTAAAAATGGAATTTCTAATACATTTATGGTGAGGCCGTCTCAATAGTCGGCCGCCTTTGATATTTTGAACACCTGGTATACACTAGCCTGCATCGCGCTATAAAGAATCCGCTTGAAATCGGAGTCGCACGAAGCGAGGTATGTCTGTCTGTTCATCGCTGATTCTGCTTGCCATAGTCACGGTCGATTTGATCCATCTGAGCAGCGCTTAACATCTCGAGATGCCATCCCCGCCGTCCTCCCCACCCCCTCCCACCTACCACTGTCCCTATTCTATCCTTCCCATACCATTTGGCGTGGTCTCGGCTAAGCAATAGCCCTAACGCCACCTGTCGCCCCATCATCAAAACACGCTCAAGAGGGAAGAAGCCGATGCAGCGCGTTGGATAGGACTCTCCCTCCCTCTTCTTCCATTCTCGAGTGTGTGTGTAGTGTAGCTCTTGGTCCTTTTTCTCAGCGCCGAAGAACAGTCCAGAAGGGGTGTAGGAGAATGATGAAATGAGAGAAACTGTGGAGTTATCCGCGGTTCCAAGTCGCGAGAGCAGATGGCGATAGTGTCTGGCATGTTTCGGAAGGACCGAGAGACAAAGGGCGATTTATTCGAGCAATGCAATTAGCGTGATAATCGAGCGATTCAAAAGTTAGTTAAGGCGTTTAAATCTAAATCTACACCACCATGATGGACCGCAAAGCACCAGCGGTGTTCTGCTGCATCGGGTGACGATCGCCAACCTAACTGTAGCGAACGCTTAAGGATTGCTAAAACATTTAAGAATTAAGTGTTAGTATCAAACATATATATATATATATATATATATATATATATATATATATATATATATATATATATATATATATGTCATCATAGGTAGTCTGTCCGTAGACAGGCCCGTCGTCCAACAACTCAAACCTTTTTCTACCTGGGAATAATTTTGACGTTGTTGTTGTTATGATGTTTCCAAGGTATTTATAGTCTGAAACTTGTTCTAAAGGATTTCCTCCAATACATATGTTCAGATTCTCTTCTTTGCCCGATATTCGAATGACCTTGGATTTTTCTGTATTTATTCCCATACCATATCTTCTACCTGTTATTACTAGTCTATTTATCATTTTCTGGAGATCCTCTTCCTTTCTTGCTAGAATACTTGATCATTCGTGTATTTTACTGTTCCTATAATTCTTCCTCCTATTTTGAAATCTGCTTTGCCTTCTAACGCTTCTTGCATTAGACTTTCTCCATATATATTGAATAGGGTTGGCGATAGGCAGCAGCCTTGTCTTACTCCTCTACCGGTACTTATTCCGCAGGTGACCACATTCTCAAACCTGACCTTTACAACTTGATTCACATATAGATTCCTGATCAGTCTCCTGTCTTTCCCGACTACATCTATATTCTTTAATATCTTCATCAACATTACCCAATTTACTCTATCAAATGCCTTCTGCCAGCCTACGAAACATAAGCAGATATCTTGACTGTATTCTATTGCCCTTTCTGATATGATTCAATCTACCCCTATAGCATCTCTGGTTCCTCGTCCTTTTTTGAAACCGAATTGATCTTTCTCTAGCATTTCTTCTGCGTTTTCTCAATCCTTTTATTAAGAATCCTTGCGATGATCTTCGAAATGTGTGGCAGAAGGCTTATCGTTCTGTAGTCTTTACACTGCATTGCCTTTGGCTTCTTCTTTAGAGGGATCACTGTTACTTCTAGGAAATCCCGAGGCCACTCTCCCGCTTCGTAAATCATATTAATTAATTTCGTGATCGCTTTTAGTCCTTCTAATCCCTTGACGTTATGTACCTCAACCCGTATTCCATCCCTGCCTGTGGCTTTCCCTTTCTTTAGTTCCACTATCGCTTTTTATACTTCGCTCTCCATAATACTTGGTCCTAAGTTGTCTTCTTCAAAGTTTTCCTCATCTTCCAGTTCTATTTTTGCCGATCCTGCCTGCTCGATATATAGTTCCTTAATGTATTCTCCCCATACCTGTGCTACATCCTTTGTTTCTGAGACTATCTTTCCATCCGTATTCATAATTCCTTTACCACGAATTCCATTAGACTTCTTAACTTCTAATTCCAGTGCTCTAGCGTACATCATATCGTACCGTCCTAACTTCACCATTTGCTGTATTTCATCACTATATATTATATATATATATATATATATATATATATATATATATATATATATCTTGTTGGAATGGAATTTTTAATTAAAAATCTCTAACTTAACATTGACCGTAATTTACGTCTAAATAACATTTTCTCCAGTCGTCGAGAAATTTTTACTCCCATGACGCATCGACGAAATTCGATTGCTTCAGAAATGATTTATCAAAGGTTTATAAATATCGTTATGCGGAGTATTTTAAAGGATAATTTGCATCGACTCCCCGTCGCCTCGGAATTCGGATGTTCAGGGATCGGCGAAATTATCACGGGCAAAACAAAATCAGGAAAGATGCGAATGGAATGCGAAATAAGAAATCAGCATCAAGAGAGCAAGAAAATAACGGAGCGTTCCTTTGGGATCCTACGATGAATATGAGAGAGAGAGAGAGAGAGAGAGAGAGAGAGAGAGAGAGAGAGAGAGAGTGAAAATGGAATGGCGGGTTAAGTCGTACGTAATTGGCCTTTCCTCTTCCTGCCCTACGCAGGTTGTTCGAAATCTCGACTCAAAAAGCCGAGGTTCGCGTAATCGATTTCCCAGAAAGGGTTTAATGCGCACTCAAGTCTTGAGTGGCTCTTTGAAAACTTTGATTCACCGTTCATGTGCACCGCTTGGCGTTTAATTAGTTACTTGTATGATATCAAAATTCAGAATGGAGTGTCCTTTTTCGTATCACAGAGGAGACCCATATACTTATATTATTATTACAGATTAATTAATGAAAAGTTTTAGATTATTTCGTTTTTATTTATTGAAAGTTACAACTCTCACGAACATTTTTTTAGTTTTTTTATGTGGGTAGTTTTGAATGGCCACTTTAATGGTTCCTTCGATTAAACTGCCTCAGAAAACGAATCGTAGTTGTGCCATTGAGGATGTAGGCACAGACTGTTAAACATATAGATTATGTAGTATGTCATTTTTTTATTTTAGCATTTTGTTATAACGTCTATTTTAACTCAACAGCCGCATATGTTAAAATTAAATCTACGTAATTAATATTTCAGAAGTTGCACGTAGTGCTCTGCGTCATTACTAAATTCAGACACTCAATGTAAAATCAGTTGAAAGCTAATAGCGGATTTCATAATACAGGACATTTATTTTTAATTCGGTAATTTGAAAGTTATCGTTCATTCATGATAATGTCAAAAGATCAAGCCGTATATGGACCAACAGATATGTGACAGTTGTTCCTCATGATTTAAAAAATGAATCTAATTTAAATACTCATTCATGTTTTTGCATTTTTATGATTATTTTAAACAAAAATGTCTTTTCGCCCTAAAAATTCTCAAACTATCTAAATCTTAGCTTATAGTTTCTATCACTCCAAAGAAACCAATTAATCGTTCATTCATGATAATGTCAAAAGATCAAGCCGTATATGGACCAACAGATATGTGACAGTTGTTCCTCATGATTTAAAAAATGAATCTAATTTAAATACTCATTCATGTTTTTGCATTTTTATGATTATTTTAAACAAAAATGTCTTTTCGCCCTAAAAATTCTCAAACTATCTAAATCTTAGCTTATAGTTTCTATCACTCCAAAGAAACCAATTAATCGTTCATTCATGATAATGTCAAAAGATCAAGCCGTATATGGACCAACAGATATGTGACAGTTGTTCCTCATGATTTAAAAAATGAATCTAATTTAAATACTCATTCATGTTTTTGCATTTTTATGATTATTTTAAACAAAAATGTCTTTTCGCCCTAAAAATTCTCAAACTATCTAAATCTTAGCTTATAGTTTCTATCACTCCAAAGAAACCAATTAATTTTTTGAAAGATAAACATTATTCAGAGCAGGTAACGCATCGGATGGAAGCGGTGCTCAAGTAAGTGACTTCAGATGTGAATTTAAAATGCAATTATGTACTTACATTAATATTCCTCTTCTGGCCAAAAATGCTCCTTTGACGCCTTGAGGGAATGTTCCAGACCGCAAAGCTGCTGTCTTTGGTAATATCTGCGAACGAGAACAAAAGCGATGATTCGACGTAATTTGATGAAATTTTGCTTCCATCGGAAAGCAAATTCCGTCACGCAAAAAAGTTAACTAAGACTCCTTTCGTGGATGAGAAATTTTTCCATTGATAATACTAATTAAAAAAAATCGAATTAAATCAATAAATTATTGATTTAATTACGTTGTGTGGATATGGCATTTGATTAATTTACATTATCACTGTTATATTTTGGCGAAAAACTATAAGCAAAATTCTTTATTTAAAATTGGACCTTAAAAATTTATCAGTAAATGATAACGACAATCCAGTTTTTTTGTTCGTGGTTTTATTCACCGAAATGTAATTTACTGACGATCCACGAATAAAAGAGAAAATAATACCAGAATTCAATTAGGTAAACATTAGAAAATTCTGGGAGGCAAACGGGTTCAGAGTTAATCTGGAATAATATAAAAAACGTATCACAGGAAGCGCGGAGGAGACGATAAGAAAGGTAATCTGGAAGAAAATAAAGAAAGTTTGGATACAGAAGAGATGATATCAAGATATAGAGAGCTCAAGGTGGAAGTAGGTCAATACGGAAAATGGAATATGCACAGATCGCTAAATAAGGAAATTAGGAGAGGGAGAAACTACCAATGCAAGAAAGCTGTGTAAAATGAGGAGAAATGAAGGAAGTGCAGAGATTTGGCAGTTTACACATATTGTACGCAGACGTCAATGGATCGACAAGGATAAAAAAAAAGTTAAATACAAAACGGGAAGATAATTATTCGAATTTGGAGAATATATAAGGAAAAAGGGGAAAGAATACACCGAGGAATTAAATTGAAATTACATTTACTAGATTTGAAAGGAATGGAAAATAAAGATGGTGATCCATATATTACACATATACATTAATGAAAAGACCTCATATGATGCGAAATAAAATAAGCAATACTGGTTAATCCAGTTAGATTTGTCTAAAAGTGTTTTTTTAATGAAAGAGTCGGAAATTTTAAAAATAACAGTGGTCAAAGGAGTTTTAAGGTCAAAAGTCGAATTTTGCATCTCTTATGAAAGATCAACACGACGCGACGCATCGGCATCGAGAGGGAAAAACATTTCCTACTGCGGAAACGCAACAGACAAAGCCAAAACTCGATCGTTTCTGAATACTGAGTGCAGCATAGAAAGTCCTCGCGCTATTTCTCAATAGATGGCAGACTTCGCAACCGTAGAGAGGGAGGGAAGAAGGAGAGGGAAAAAGGAGAGGGAAGAAGGAGAGGGAAAAAGGAGAGGGAAAAAGGAGAGGGAAAAAGGGGAGGGAAGAAGGAGAGGGAAAAAGGGGAGCGAATGCAGGAAAGAGATGTGATTTATCGGTCGATAACATCGTCCGCCGCCTTCGACCCGGACAATCTTTACTAATCCATCAACCCGGCAAACGGCGGACGAAGGGAGAAATGGGTGCGGTGGAGGCTGTGGGTTGGGGTAGGTCGAAAAGGGGAAGGTGAGACGCATTCGCAAGGGGAAAGGACAATATAGCGCCAAGAACGATCCCATATAACGATATAACAATTAACTTTTGGCGGGGTCCTTTCTGAAATGAGTAATTCGTGCGTTTCTTAGTTTTTCTCCGTTGTTGAGAGCGAGGCAGAGAAAGGGAGGGAGGGTGGTAGATGCAGAGACTGCCCGAGGAATTTTGGCGCCCAGGGCGAGATAGCATTCCAGCGCCCCCTTCCGTCAATGTTTGTTGAGATATTTACAAAGTACATGTTAATTTATTCATCGCTCTGTAGAAATTATTAATAATTAAAAATTAAAAGGAATGCGACCAAGATTATAGCCTGTTTCTTGGTATAAATTGGTATCCAATATTTATTCACTTGCGAGTAATGCATAGATAAATGATCAGGAGAGCACCCCCAAAACTTTGG
This sequence comes from Tanypteryx hageni, assembly GCA_028673005.1. Lineage (NCBI taxonomy): Eukaryota > Metazoa > Arthropoda > Insecta > Odonata > Petaluridae > Tanypteryx > Tanypteryx hageni. The sequence goes on from CM054114.1 coordinate 6,720,019, forward strand.
CGCCCCGGGAAGCCGCCCGGTTCGCCCGTAGCTCGGGCTGGCCCTGGGCAGAAGGAATGAAAGAGAGAGCTAAGGAGTGGAGACGCCTTCTGCACCTACACGTCTTGCTGCACCCTCTTCTGCAACTGTCTCTTAAACTTCGAAATACAAAACTTGGTCTTAGATTGTGCAAAAAAGATGGAACGCTCGGAGTGGAGAGAAAGATAGACATGAAAATATTGAAAGAGTGTGACAGATGTAAAATAACATATTTTGTTGAAACATGACAGCAACAGTTAATGTCTTTACGTTCAGGTGTTTATTTCAGGTTGTGAAATGACGGAAATGACAGTAAATATACTTATAGTATATATTTATCGATTTGATTGAGTAAGAAGATGTAAGGTAAAAGGGATTTTGAGTTCCCTGCTGCGTCACCTTCAGTGTCGTAATGGCAGAAGAATACTCGAATAATTATTTAGTTTCTGATGATTGCAATGGTGCAGCTGTGATTCGAGGCAGAGTTAAAAATTTTCCAAATAAATTTTTTTCAATATTGTTGTATAGAAATGTGCCAAAATCAGATTGGAATTATTGGCCCATGGCACCCTAAAAGCACTTTGAACAAACAACAGATTGAAACCGTTCATTGATGAGCTGTTCGATTTTTGTTCGTTATTTTTCCTACGAAAATAATACTGATACGTATATTTAGCGCCATGAGTGACATCGAAGTATTTTCATAACTTATTTTAGAGTAATATTTTATGAATGACCGATCAGAAGAATGGAGTTTGAATAGACCATGGAAATCTTAATTGAATCGTCTGCGCCCAATCCCGCACCTTTCGTAATTTTGAGATATTTTTTGGACTGCGAAGTTAACTGTCGAGGCAAAGTCCCATCAGGTCGAATTGAGTCGAAGCGATGATGTATATTGATCTCCGCCATTCACGTTAAAAAGGCGCTCCATTTTCCAAGAAATATAAACGGTTCGATAGAGAATTGTCAGCGAGAATGTAAGCACGATCAGAAACCCACGTAGCAACTTAAATGCAGAAGTCTTTTGACGCGGTAATCCTTCCTCGTAAAATCGCCGTGTCGAAGTTAGCGTGGGAAAAGGAAGTTTCGATTTTCGAGATCATCTGAAATTCTGGAGTTGTACGTCAAACTTGGTAATTAGTTTGCATGTCACTGTCTTAAAATCGAATAGTCTTAATTAGTAAGGGAGTGCTCCAACTCTCCCAACTGGTTACACGGGCGTGCTTCTCAATATCTTATTTGCCTTGCACTCCCTCCCTCATTCTCTCTTCTTCCTCTCATTCTCTCTCTCCCTCTCATTCCCTCTCTCTCCCTCTCATTCTCTCTCTCCCTCTCATTCTCTCTCTCCCTCTCATTTTTTCTCTCCCTCTCATTCTCTCCCCCTCTCCTTCACTCATCTCCTCTTGATTTCCTTCGGCAGTCAGTTTTCAAGAAGAAATGGCACAGTTGCGATAAAATTGTCAAAGAAGGTATCAATTTATTCCACTGAAGGCGAATAAATAAATATAAATGTATCTTCAAGGTAATAATTTGATAAATAAGAATTGATACGAAAGTTTATTAATTATTAATATTTCATATAACAGTTTATAGATAAATTGTTTGACAGGATTACACAAACCCTATATCTAGACTTCGTAGAATTCGACGTTTATTTTTTTAAATCGTCATTTATTTTCCCGGGAGATTTTCGACGAATATCGACCCTTCAAATTACTACTTCTATAGGCTTGAGAGTTTTCGACGCTTATTTTTATTAAAAATCGGCGACCAATATCGACATTTTACTGGGCTTGGCAGTTTTTGACGTTAATATTTATTAAAAAGCGACCACTACCATTGCTTACTTCTCCTAAAAATCAACGACCTACATCAACGTTTATTTATATACATTTAATTGGGTATTTTAATTTTCGACGTTTATATTTTGGCTATAAAAATCCAAGAGGTTGATTAGCCAGAAATACACACAAACATCGACGGTTATATTTTCTAAAAAGCGATTTCTAATATCGATGTTTATTTTAATACATTTAATCAATTTTTATCTAGAAAAGCGTTATAAATTGAATTCCTTCTAATTACGTTTGACTAAAAGTGTGTAAATAATAAGAAGGCTTCTTTTATGCTGCTTTGTTTGTTGTTATCTATATTTTTGAAAATGTGTTGTTGTTGGCTTTAGCCACCAACCTGGAACAGTTAATTTTTCGCGATAAATCAGAAAAGATATTATACTCGTGAATTCGTGCCCCTTATTCATGAAATCGTGATCATTAGTGAGAGCGATGAAAAATATATCATTTTGTTGAGTAATAAACGACTATGAATGCGGAAAAAGCTCCGAGTGCGTAGTATATAGAACGATGCTCCTTCGACAGCAATGCAAAAGAAACTAAGCTCGGGAGACACTCTCAGATGGATCATATACATTTTATGACAGGGTGCTTTTGGAAATGCCATAAGGCCATCTGACGATCGGTACTCATTTTTCAGTCCGCGGAAACCTTTCTTTTCTCCTCTTGGAGGTCGGCAGATAATGTTGCGCCGAGGACGCAATGGACGTCCCTCGACTTTTCGGTAAATTGAATCCAAAGTGGGTGTGGATTATCGAATCTGCCCGAGGGTATAGAAAGAGCTCAATAAACCGATCATAATATTTTGTCCTTTATCTTTTGGATCTCACGGCTGCTCAGTATGTGTCTTTAAGACGGACATAAGCAACATTATAAAGCAAATTTGAATGTTGTGTGGTCGTTTGGTATGACAAATACAGACTGTCTCTACCGTTTTGGATGTTTGGTGGTAAAATATGTTATGTTTGAGAGCGGATAACAAAGTTTTAAAATCACGACGCATAAATTTCGTAGAAAATGTGATGGTGAAAATCAACACTTATTGACGACAATTCTTTTTCGTCGAATTTGAAATTTTTTAAAATTGGATGTTTATCGACATTTATCGATTTAAATCGAATCCTACCAAATCTACCTATTGCTTATATTTTGGCAGATGGTAAATACAACAAGCTGATAAAAGAAAATGCCGATGGACTGCTATTACAACTTTTCTTGTGCATCATACTTGATGGAATTAAAAAAGAAAGGTTTTGTGCGTGAGATTTTAAATAAATTTTAACAAAAGACAAAAAGTTTAAAACAATTTCTGTGATTTCCTGGTTCTGATGAACAGAAAAATTCTTAGATTTTATTAATTAATATTACACTGATGACAAGAGAGATAAACAAAAACAAAACACCAAAACTGCATCCATTTGTTAGAGCTAATTACCTACAAAAATTATCTATCCCATGCATGGGATTACCTGAGAGTAATAGAAAAATCAATAAGATTCTCTTTTATTCCTAATCAAAAAGGTACCGTTCTCATATTAGCGTGCTTATTGACAACGAGTTTAACAACTGCATAGAAGTTTTGCGAACCTAAAAAATTACGAAAATTACTTGAATCGATAGAGATGAAATCTATATCTTGAAAGTAGATTAGCAATAAATGTTTACTGTTTGAATGCTCAAGTTTAATTCAAAACTGTGCATTGTAGAATTGCATTTCAAAGGAAGCGTACCGGATTCGACTAAAATAGGCACCAACTACGTTCAGCGCCTAATTTGTCAACAGGTGCGAAATGCATCCGAGGCCCCGGATTTAAGTGCCTAGAGTGACAATGCGCCGAAATTTAGCGAATTGGAGGGACACTACCTTCGCATGAAGGGCACGCGTACTGGAATCGGTCGGAAATAATACCTCTTTGAAATTCTCACCATCTAGTGCACGTCCTGCTAAACTTTCGGAACTAGACCAACTCAACTAACCTCTCTGGTGCACTTTGCTCTTTGCAGTAGTGGTTAATGGAGGAGGAGCGGGCTGAGTGAGGAGGAGAGGAGAGGGGATTAAAAGAGGGGCCCTGAAAGGGAGAGGGGGAATAATGGAGAGGGAGAGGGGGAAAAATGGAGGAGGAGGAGGGCGAAGGAGGGGGGAGGAAAGGGGATTTGGAAGGGAGGCGGAGGAAGAATGAGGAGAGGGGAAGACAAAGGAGTGGAAAGGGAAGGGAGGCGAGGAAGGAAGTACAAAGGTGGGGATAAATTTTGATCTTTGAAGTTATAAACGGAGTGACAACACTTCTTTCTCTCCACCCGTTCTCCTGATAGCTGAACAAAGCATTTTTTTATCTTCGCAGTTTAGAAGCATTTGTGATTCTCATAATTAGATAAAGTATTTCATAAAGTCCTACTATGTGCAGGTAGTGCCCGAAGCTAAAAATCATATTATTAATCTTTAGATGTTATTTTTATTTGGGAGACAGAGCTAAAAAATGGCTTTCCCGATCCGATCTTGCGATTTATTCGGAATCGATATAAGACGGTGAGAAATCGTTAAAATTATTTCCCTTCCTATACCTGATCCTCGATTGTTATCCCTGATTCAATTAAGTCATTTACTTTGAATGGAAATAGCAATTGGCGGTGAGCGCCAGTTGTTAACTTATATCCTCAGCAATATGGAGCCATAGACGTTCGATAGTCGACTTACGATTCCATTTCGCCTTAAAAAACGAGAAAGATTACGCTTCGTAAAAATCCCAAGCTGTAATGTCAGGTGAGCTTTATAAAAGTGCATGCAGTGATATTTTTACTAGGTCCTAAACCAACGAGGCGCGAGTATCGCACACCGGAACCTGCTTACGAGCGATGGCGTATTACCGAGAGAGCCATGCAGTGTCTCCCTTTCGAAGAGCTGCAGCGCTGAAGCACCTGAATACTTCGTCATACTTTAGTGCTAAAGATGAGAAAATCATGTGTGTGTGCGCATGTTATGCACGAGGCACGTCGTGAGGAAGTAGATATGCGAGGAACCGCCAAACTCTTAAAGGAGAGAGAGAGGAAGCGCAGATTAGCTGTATAGGAGAAAGGGGTGGGAGGCGTAAGAAGGAGGCAGGATGGAGTTGAGGAGGCACTTAGCGAGGTGCCGGTGACAGAAGAGACGAGGAAAAGGGAAGGGGGAGAAGGAAGCGGCCCTCGCAACCGTGAAGATGGCAGTCGCATAACTCCGAGAAACTTTTCCACTTCTATCCCTCTCTCTCCTCCCCCTCCCTTCCTCACCTCACTCTTTCTCCCCCTCCATTCCTCTTTCCATCCACTCCTCACTTCTCTCTTTCCCTCTCCTCCTGACCTCTCTCTCTATCTCCCCATTTCTTTCTTCCTCTCTCTCTCCTCACTTCTCTCTTTCCCTCTCCTCACCTCTCTCTCACCATTCCTTCCTCCCTCTCCTCTCTTCTCTCTTTCTCTCTCCTCTCTTTCTCTCTCCTCACCTCTCTCGCTCTCCTCATTCCTTTCTCCCCCCCTCTCTCTCCTCACTTCTCTCTTTCTCTCTCCTCTTTATTTCTCTCCCCCCCCTCCCTTCCTCTCTCTCTGACTCTCCCTTCCTCTTTCTCTCTCTCTCCTCCACTCCGCATCAAAGCACTTTGATGCCTCTTGCGTGTGCCGTGGCTCAGGGAGCGTCGTCACCGCTTGTTATTCTAATCAATGTTATCTTCCCCGCGAAACAACTCGCCCGTGGATCGAACCGTTGAAGTTCTTTTCCTCCTAATATATTCAGCATATTTTGAGACGAACATTCTGTCTCAACAGATTTAGCCGATTCGTCGCATACGTCCGTCTATGGACAGAATCAGCGAATAATCTTATTTTCCACATTGGATGACATGAAATAATCTAATTCGTCCACTCGTTTTAAATACTCAAGGGTAAAGAATTTGCGTTGAAGTTTTTTCGGAAGTTCATAGTTACATTTATTCCTATGCAAGTAGATAAGATTCTGTTTAAAAAAATAATCCTTACTTATCAATTAGTGCGAACGAGAATCTTTGCTAAATTTCGTAGAAGAATACAGCGTCAAATATCACTTTCTGGACTATCCTGTTAAATTCAAATTTATATCTATTCAGTTAAGTTAAAGGTTAAAAGAGCAATTGATGACATGAAAAGAAGGAAGGCTGTTGGGAGTGACGATATACCAGTGGACGCAACTCACAAAATTCTTTAACCAAGTATATGATGCCGGTATATGGCCTGAAGATTTTTTAGATGTTGTTATGGTATCACTGGAGAAAAAGAACAATGCAAAAAGTTCTAGGGATGACAGAAATATTAGCTTAAGTTCTCATACAGCTAAAATTCTAGCCAGAATAATAAACAAAAGAATTGAAGGTAAAATAGAAAAGGAGCTGCAAGGTAATCAGTTTGGTTTCAGAAGAGGAAGAGGGACAGGAGATGCTATAGGATGTATGAGGATGATGATAGAAAGAGCGCTGGAAGTCAATAAGGATATGTACTTTTATTTTGTATATTGGGAGAAAGATTTTGACCGAGTGAAATGGGGTAAAATGTTGGGTATTTTAAATAAAATAGGGATAGATTGGAAAGATAAAAAATTGCTTAAAAACATTTACTTAGATCAAAATATTAGAGTCAGGGTTGAAAAAGAAACAGAAAGTACAACAACAACACACCTTGACGCTTTCCCTTGCGGGGTAAGCCATGCCATATGTCTGCCAATTACTAGCGCATCACCACATGCTTCCTCCACACACTTCTATCCTTGCACACTTCTTTTGCTTCACTTACACTCATACACTGAGTCACACATTTCCTTTTATTCCTCATACTTTTTACGTCCCTTTTTCTCAAAGTCTCACTAACCACATCCAACCAAGTCTTGCTCGGTCTGCCTCTCCCTCTCTCGCCATTCACTCTTCCTTCATATATCTGTTTGGTGATTCTACTCTCCTCCATTCTTTCTACATGCCCGAACCACCTCAGCAGACCTCTCTCATACAAATCTGTCACACTAGCTTTCATACCACATTCATTCATCACCCAATTATTCCTTACTTTGTCCCTCCTAGATTTTCCACAAACTCTTCTCATGCATCCCATCCCAACCGCATTCAAACTACTTTTATGCTTCTCCTGTCACACCCATGTTTCACTGCCATACAGCAAGGTAGGCATTAAACCACTTTTGTATACAGACATTTTCGCTTCTTTTGACAACCATTCATTCTTTGCAATCGACCACACACTCCCTGCCACCTTTCTACCAGCATTCACTCTCCTTTTGATTTCCCCATCTACTCTACCATTTCTACTATACATTCTACCAAGGTATACAAATTCATCCACTACCTCAATCGTTCCACCATTTATGCTAAATTGACAATCGTTCACCTCATTCTCCCGATCGAACACAACTACCTTGGTTTTGGCCACATTTATCCTTAAGTCCATTCTCACAGTCGTATCATGCAGGCTATCTAACATTCTCTGCAATTCTCCAGGGTTCTCAGCCATTAACACAGCATCATCAGCATACAAAAGTACACGAACATTCTCTCCACCAACCATAACACCCACCATATCCATACATGCCTGTCTCACACATTTATCCATGAACACATTAAATAACCAAGGGGACATGACACATCCTTGTCGTACACCTTGCTCAACTCTAAACCAATCACTCATCATGCCATTCACCCTTACACATGCCCTACTTCCAGTATACACTACCTTTATAGCATTCAGCAACCAACCATTCACTCCATACTCGCTCAGAACAGATGTAAGAAAGAACAGAAAGTACTTCAATAAAAAGGGGAGTGAGGCGAAAGTATTACCACCATTAAATACGTAGATGATCAGGGATTAATAGCAGGAAACGAGAAAGAATTTCAGAAGATGACAGACTGACTAGTAAATGTTGGTCAACAATATGGAATGAAGATTAATGCCGGAAAAACGAGTCATGGTGGTTTCAAAGGAACATAAATAATTAAATGTAATGGAAAATGTCCTAAAATTTGAACAAGTAAGTAGTTTCAAATATATTGGTAGTATCTTAGCGCAGGATGGAAGTAATACACAGGACATCAGAAGTAAAATTGCAATGCCAAAAGCAGCATTTTACGAAAATAAGGATCTTCTCACAAGCAAGAAAATAAATTTAGAAACAAGGAAGAAATTAGCAAAATGCTACATAAGGAGCACAGCTCTTTATGGCGCAGAGACATGGGCAAGGAGAAAAGAGGAAAAATATTTATAAAGTTTTGAGATGCGGATATGGAGCAGGATGATGCAAGTGTTATGGACAGAGAGGAAGAGAAACAAAGAAGTATTAGAAAAGGTTGGAGAAGAATGGACGCTAATAAAAGTAATTAGGAAAAGAAAAGCAAATTGGATAGGGCACATATTGAGAAGACAGTGTTTACAAAGGGCGATCTTAGAAGGAAATATTAGTGGAAGAAGAGGAGGAGGGAGAAAAAGAATGGGAATATTAGAAAATTTAAAGCAGGAATATAGTACTTATAGAGGCATAAATGAGGCTTCCGGGGAGAAAGAGATAGAGATGGAGGCAGCGATTCAGCTGAAACGTCTTCGGACAGCAGCATGAGGATGACGATGGTGATCTATTCACACGAAATGTATTAGAATCGCAGTAACGATAATCGCATTGGTTGAATTTTCTTGGAAATCATTTTAGTTATTTAAAAATGTTAAATCATTAAGCGTTTTCTTTTTATTGAAAGATGTTTTTTCAGAAGTAATGAAATGCAGAAATGCACGAATTTACCTTTACAGAAACAGAATGCAATTAAGTATATCAGTATAACCATTCGAGTTATTTCATTATGCTATTTATATATCTCGAGGAGGTTTTGATTTTTACATATTTAATATAATCCCAATAAATTATCCATCAGAATAGTTCCCCTTTCATGAACGAGGGTTTAAAAAAACGATCTGTTACTTCTTGTTCTGGAACATTTCGTGTCTTTACAAAACGCAGATTTCCCATGCGATGCAATAGATGTCCACTTAACTTTCTTGAACGGCAGTGTAATTGGAGAGAATATTACAGGATTCTCTCCGAGCTGAGCTAATTCATGGATTACCTTTCATTATAAGGCTTTCTCTGCATCTGTCGAAAGTGGTTCGCGAATATCGCTGTCACACGTGCAATGGCGATCTTTAAACCTGTTGCAAAAGCTGAGTCTTAATTAGCGAAAACTTTCTGCAACTGTTGGGGCGCCACTCTCGAATGGAGACTAAACTATTCATCGACGAAACTAATTAAGCGGCGGCGGTGATATCGCCCCTTACATCCGCTCGCTTCACGCCACAGGTAGACATTTTTGGAGGAATATCTGCATCACTATGGAAACAAACCACGTGAATCTTTCGCCAAATATTCCTTCGCTTGACACCTACCACTTTTAGCCGCTCTTCTTGTTTTAAAAAATCAGCTAAAACCTACTCGCCACTATAAAACATCAACTCGCCCATAATTCATTTCTTAGTGGGTTAGGCTTAAAATAAATTCGCCGCGGTCCTTCTTTAACTCGTCCGTGGCGAAATGGCGAGCGTATATCAGGAGTCCTGTCTATGAGCAGGGAATACATTTTTCGGGATAAAATTAAAACCGTGTTCGGGGGTAGTTGTCGGGTTTTTTTTTTTAACTTTTTAAACAAATCGGGTGAAATCGGCTTTTAGTGAAAGTAAAGCAATTATATTTTTAAAGAATTAGGGTAAATCGGGTTTAATAGAAGTAAAGTTTTTAACCAGTACACGTTATATATTTTTTGCCTAGAATTTATTACGCACGTAAACTGGCAACATACAACAATGTCTGGAAGTGTTTCTGATTGTTATTCAATCAGCCTAAAAAACAGCGAAGAATGCGATGTTGTGTCGTGGAAATGAAATTCCATATCTGTGATATTATGGTCGAACGATCAAGTTTTATTTCTTGCAGAAACTTTCCGTCCGTGTTCTTCTCCGTGTGATGTCATTTCCGCTTGAATTAATTACGTCTCCATTTCTGTCTATAGCTCTGTGTTTTTTTTAAGTTATAATTAAGTGATAAACTCGAGATTTTAAATAAATATAGCCAAATCAATGAAGGTATGTAGACGTGAGCTGTAATTGTATAGCGTTTGCATACTAAAATCGTGTCCGAATGTTCGATACTCCTAGTTAATATTATTTATTTTATTACTAGTGTAACATTTTCGGATTTATTCGGGTTTATCCGAATTTTTATAAATCGAACCGGAAGGTAAAAAACGGGCAAGATCGGATAAAACCCGAAAATTGATTCCCTATTTATAGGCAATGCAATGCGAGAATTGCTTCTCAGTCAAAGTGTTAGAATCGTTCGCTATAATGCCTATTCTTATATTCGCGATAATTGTTCCGTTTATATGAAAACTGTAAGCGAAAGACTAATGAAGAAACACGAAACTATGGTCGCCAACCGTTCCGCTTTGGCTGGGATTTCCCATTCTTTCAATATTTGTCCCGCGTCCCGTACGAACTCTAATGCGGGACGCTATTTTACCGTGAATTTTATTGCTATTTTTAACTTGCGCGTTATATTACACAAATAATTTCAAAATCCATCCCGGATTAATGCGTGTGAAACAATAACAGCTCCAGTCACTGGCGTATCTATACTGGAGTCAATTCTGCTGTGCCTTGGTAAGCATTGAACACGCCGTGCAGCGAATTTCACCATTATACACTTCAAAACAAACAGCTGCAGAAAGACTTAAACGCCTTATAGGAATATAATTTAAAAATTAAAAATAGCTGTTTTAGTTTTTTTATTTCGTAAATAAATAATTGTTTAAATTATTTATTAAAATTTTGCTCAAATATTATTTTGTTGCAGAGGAATGCAAAGGCGTCAGACATATATAATTATTGAAATTAACAGTTAGTGTTTTAATTCTTTTTAAAAATTACGTTCAAATCTTAAATGCCATACATTCTCGAAATAATACTTAACAATTATTTTTATATTTCTTTTTCTTTCCCAAAATGGCGCGTTCTGCATGTGGGAATAAAAGTCTGAATATGAAATACTAATTTTACACTATAGACATAAGTAAAACTTTCTCGTGTTTATTTCTGTTTGTTAATTCTTAAAATTAAAAATATACACTTATTTTTGTTCTCTAGACTTTGTTTCGGAACTTTTACTCATCCCGTATTTTAATTGAAGATTTTCTCCACGTGTTCTGTATTATCAAAACTATAATCTGGCAACCCTACATGAAACTTACACGGTGGAAGCTATGACATCTTCGTAGAGTTAATGGGAGAGCAACGAAAAAATACATTATACGTCCGTTATTGCTTGAGCCCCGATTTTCGGAATAAAGGATTGGAAAGAATGGCGAGAAAGTTCGTCAAGAAACAAGAACCTACGAGAACAAATTCCAATCCCGGAAACGGTGCAAAATGTAAAGGACGGATACAACTCCTAACATAATCATAATCGAAGAGAAACGTTTTAAACGAGGTCTTTAAAAAAATCTAATAGAATGTCTAACTTGCAATATTTGCAATACATCGATGAAATTCAAAGTCCCTTGGCCAATCCTAATAAATTCTCGATTCTATAAATCCGGCATTTCTTATACGAAGTGTCTGGCATAATGGCGGACGAACTAAGCGTCTCCTCCATGCAGGGCCGGATTAAGTGGTACGCAAAACACGCAAGTTCGTGGGGCCCAAAGGCCAAGGGGGCCCACACTGGACGGCCCTATCTCCTCTCATCTTGCCGAAATCCTTTCCAAGTGTTGCCGCACTCATCACAAACCTTGCAATAATCTGTTTCTTGTCTCCATATCTTTTCCTGTATTGGCGACCCAATGCTACAATCAAATTTTTTTTAGGTGGTTGCACATCTGCATGGTAAGACCTTTCTTTTGACACCTCAACCACATCACTAGGTGCTGCCGTTGCCTCACACGTTCGACCACAGGAAAAAGCGATTTAAATTAATATATAGATTAACAATTCCAAGTAATCCATTTTGGGTAAGGACGCCTAAAGGGTATAGTAGGAATAAGCAGTTCCGTATCTAGGGTACAGCACACATGGCAGACATGTCTGAAGAATTAGATGTAGATGAAAAAATTGATTAACTTTAAACTATATAAAACAAGAAAAGTTTTCTTATTTTAAAATTTTGTATATGGTTTCATGATTTCTTATTTTGTGTTAAAATAAGAATAAAATATGTTTATTGATTAATTTCCTGAAATTTCCGTTGAAAATTACGATTTGTGTGGGGCACAGAGTCTCTTAATCCGGCCCTGCCTCCATGGCATTACCATGGCAAACAGAACCATGACAACCACCTGTCCCGATCGCTCACACGAAACCTCTTGTTGACAACTCCTCTCGACACCTCCTTCCCTCGATCTCCTCTCCACGCCCTCCTCCGTTTCTCTCGTTCTCCTCCGCCTACGCGAACGCTCTGGCAGTGGAGTTCCCCCGGGTTACGTCAATTGTGCGAGGATTGCCTTCGGAGTGTGGATGAGGAAGAGTCGGAGGGAAGGTGAGGAAGTCGAAGGAAAGAGATGAGGAAAAAGTAGGGAGGAGAGGAGGTGACGAAGAGTCTAAGAAAAGAGGAGAAGAGGGAATGTTGAAGGAAAGGAGGCGAGGAAGAGGCGAAGAAAAGAGATAAGGAAGAGGCGAAGAAAAGAGGTGAGGAAGGGTAAAGAAGAGGATGTGAGGAAGAAGGAACTTAGAGAGAAGGTGAGGAAGAGGAAAAGAGGAGGTGAGGAAGAGTCTAAGAAAAGAGGAGAAGAGGGAATGTTGAAGGAAAGGAGGCGAGGAAGAGGCGAAGAAAAGAGATAAGGAAGAGGCGAAGAAAAGAGGTGAGGAAGAGTAAAGAAGAGGATGTGAGGAAGAAGGAACTTAGAGAGGAGGTGAGGAAGAGGGAAAGAGGAGGTGAGGAAGAGGGAAAAAGGAGGTGAGGAAGAGGGAAAGAGGAGGTGAGGAAGAGGGAAAGAGGAGGTGAGGAAGGGGAAAAGAGGAGGTGAGGAAGAGGAAAAGAGGAGGTGAGGAAGAGTCTAAGAAAAGAGGAGAAGAGGGAATGTTGAAGGAAAGGAGGCGAGGAAGAGGCGAAGAAAAGAGATAAGGAAGAGGCGAAGAAAAGAGGTGAGGAAGAGTAAAGAAGAGGATGTGAGGAAGAAGGAACTTAGAGAGGAGGTGAGGAAGAGGGAAAGAGGAGGTGAGGAAGAGGGAAAAAGGAGGTGAGGAAGAGGGAAAGAGGAGGTGAGGAAGAGGGAAAGAGGAGGTGAGGAAGGGGAAAATAGGAGGTGAGGAAGAGGAAAAGAGGAGGTGAGGAAGAGGGAAAGAGGAGGTGAGGAAGAGGGAAAGAGGAGGTGAGGAAGTGGGAAAGAGGAGGTGATGAAGAGGGAAAGAGGAGGTGAGGAAAAGGGAAAGAGGTGAGGACGAGGGAAAGAGGAGCTGAGAAAGAGGAAAAGAGGTGAGGAAGAGGTAAAGAGGTGAGGAAGAGGTAAAGAGGTGAGGAAGAGGGAAAGAGGAGGTGAGAACGAGGGAAAGAGGAGAGTTGAGTATAACAAAACCGCTTTTCACTCCATAATCCGCAGACTTTTACACGAAACTCTCTCCAAAAAAGACATAAAGAATTAACCCACATCAAAATCTGTGCAAAACACAATTGATATGACACAAACTACGAAAACATATCCACTGGCTCCAACCCTTTGTAATGAATAACGCCAATTCCATTTTCCCCTCTTTTTACTCCAACGGCTACAATATTGCTCCCTTTCCTTTCACTCCCATTTCAATCAGATAAAGAATACGAAACATTTTCAGAATACATCGCCTACTGATGATGAATCATGAATCGCAAATTTAGGCATCGAAAAGTGCAACATTTAGAGTGTTCCTCTCGTTCATTTACTTACTTTATTTATTTTATATGTTTGTTTTTTCCTTGTTCTTATATTTTTCAAATAAGTGCGTGCGTGTCAGTAGTGTGAGCGTTTGTGTTATTGCGTCTAAGTCGTGTTGCGATCACGAGGCGCTTGGCGTTTTCACTTGAGTATGTGTCAGAAGTGGGCACCTTCGCTCCCTGCAAAACTGTGTGTTAATTTATTTCCTTTATTTTTATTTAACCTTTATTTTTCCTCTCCCTCTACCTTTGTGCTACACACTATTTGTTAAATTACCTACGTCATTGAAGTTGATTACATACTGTGTATTCCAATCTCGATCTTTTCTTGGCAAGGCGAGCGGTGAATCGCAAATTATAACAAAGCAACAAAAATTAAATAAAGTTCCACTTAAAGCAAGAATAAATAGATATTGTACATAAAAATTTGTGAATTGTTTAAAACCTCCGTAAAGGTTTTTTAAAATTCCACTAGGAAAGTTTTGCATATAAAGTATAGTATACCTAGGATGTGTGATAAAGATAGTTTTTATAATTAATTTATCAATAAAAATTCTAACAGAAAATAGGAAATTAAAATTTTGGGTATAAACAAACAAAATATATGCCCACAACAATTAAATGGCGAGAGCTGAGAATACAAGTAGGTAAAATATACTCCATAAATGGAGTACACAAGAGATTTCAATAGAGTTCTTTATGGGAAATCCATATAAAAAGTTATGGAAAGATTGGGCGCTTTTCGAATGTTTATCTCCGAAACTACAAGTCGTAATCATATGGTCCAGCGGACTTTTTGTGGTAAGTGTCGTTCTCTACCTGAATAAAGTTTTCAATGTATATCTCATAGATCTTATAAGAGCATCGAAGAAAAATCATCATCATCATGCTTCTGTCCGAAGACAGGTTTTAACTGAATCGCTGCCTCCATTTCTCTCTCTCCCTAGAAGCCTCTTTTATATCTCTATAAGTATTATATCCCTGCTTTATATTATCTAATATTCCTATTCTTTTTCTCCCTCTTCCTCTTCTTCAACTAATTTTTCCTTCTAAGATCGTCCTTTGTAAACACTGTCTTCTCAATATGTGCCCTATCCAATTTGCTTTTCTTTTCCTGATTGTTTTTATTAGCATCCTTTCTTCTCCCACCATTTCTAATACTTCTTCGTTTCTCTTCCTCTCTGTCCATTTCACTTTCATCATTCTTCTCCATACCCACATCTCAAAACTTTCTAAATATTTTTCCTCCTTTCTCCTTACCGTCCACGTCTCTGCACCATAAAGAGCTATGCTCCATATGTAGCATTTTGCTAATTTCTTCCTTGTTTCTAAATTTATTTTCTTGCTTGTGAGAAGCTCCTTCTTCTCGTTAAATGCTGCTTTTGCCATTGCAATCCTACTTCTGATGTCCTGTGTACTACTTCCATCCTGTGCTAAAATACTGCCGAGATATTTGAAACTACTTACTTGTTCCAATTTTTGGCCATTTACCATTATATTTAATTCTTTATGATCCTTTGAAACCACCATGACTTTCGTTTTTTCTGTATTGATCTTCATTCCATATTGTCGGCCAACCTCCACTAGTCTGTCTGTCATCCTCTGAAGCTCTTTCTCGCCTTCTGCTATTAAGCCCTGATCATCTGCTTATTTAATGGTGGTAATACTTTCACCTCCTATCTTAAATCCTTTCTCTTCCATCAACGCTTCTTCTGTTATTGTTTCTGCATAAATATTAAATATCGCTGGTGAAATAGGACAACCCTGCTTCACTCCCCTCCCTATTGAAGTACTTTCTGTTTCTTCTCCTTCAACCCTGACTCTAATCTTTTGATCAAAGTAAAGGTTTTTAAGCAGTCTTTTATCTTTCCAATCTATTCCTATTTTGTTTAAAATACCCAGCATTTTATCCCATTTCACTCGGTCAAATGCTTTCTCCCAATCTACAAAACAAAAATACATACCTTTATTGACTTCTAGCGCTCTTTCTATCATCATCCTCATACACCCTATAGCATCTCTAGTCCCCCTTCCTCTTCTAAAACCAAACTGATTATCTTGCAGCTCCTTTTCTATTTTACATTCAATTCTTTTGGTTATTATTCTGGTTAGAACTTTAGCTGTATGAGAAATTAAACTAATAGTTCTGTAATCCTTGCAACCTTTTTCATTGTTCTTTTTCTCCAGTGGTACCATCACAACATCTAAAAAATCTTCAGGCCATATGCCAGTATCATATACTTGGTTAAAAAATTTTGTGAGTTGCTTAACTGCTTTAGACCCCAAAACCTTAAGAACGTCCACGGGTATATCATCACTTTCAACAGCCTTCCTTCTTTTCATGTCATCAATTGCTCTTTTAACTTCAGACTCGAGAATACTTGGTCCTAGCTGATCTTCTTCCACATCCTCTTTTTCATTTAATTCAATATTTCTTGGCTTTCCTTCTTTGTCATACAGCACCTCAATGTATTCTTTCCAGACATTCTTTACATTGTCTGGCTCCGATACTATTTTACCACTTTTGTTCATGATTCCTTTACGTCCTATCTTTCTTGCTTTTTTCTTGAATAGTTCCCTTGCTTTGCTATACATGAGGTCTGTTCTACAAATTCTTTCACATTCGACAATCTCCTCGCATTTCTAATTTATCCACTGTTCTCTGGCTTTATCTGTTTCCCTTCTTAAAGCATTATTTAACTCCTTGTACTTTCTTTGGCCTTCTTCAGTGTTTACGTTCTTCCACTTTCTCCGCTCTTTCATTTTTTGCAGCATGGCTGCTGTGATCCAGGGTTTTTTGTTTCTTTCACCCGTTATCTTTCCTACCTTCTTTTCCATTACATCTTTAATGTTGCTATGGATGTATCTCCACTCCTCATCTACATTCTTCCTATTTTCTTCAGCTCTCTCCCCCAACCTTTCCTCCAGCTCAGTCATGATAGCCTCCTTGTTTTTAAGGAGTTCCTCTAAGTTCCATTTCTTGTTAACTCTTATGTTTCTCTTAACGCTCTTCAGTCTACATTGTATATTTGCCACCAAAAGGTTGTGGTCAGAATCGATATCTGCCCCTGGTAGTGTTTTCACATTTTTAATGCTATTTCTAAATCTTTCATTGACTAGTATGTAATCTATCTGGTATCGTCTCTGGTCTCCTGGGCTTCTCTATGTGTAAAGTCTCCGCTGGTGATGCTTAAACCATGTATTAGTTACAATGAATCTATTTCTATGGCAGAATTCCACAAGTTTCTCCCCTATTTCATTTCTCTTCCCTAGTCCATATTTTCCCACTATGTTATCTTTTTGTCCCTCTCCGACTACACTGTTCCAGTCTCCCATTACTATGGTGGTGATCCTTCCTTTTCCCTCCTTCAATATCTCCATAATCTGTTCATACATTTCATCTACTTCGTCATCGCCAGCATTAGTTGTTGGCATATACACTTGAATTATAAGGATTTCCACTGGCTCCATCTGAAGTTATACGGCTATTAATCTATCATTAACTGTCACTACCTTGCTAATTCTTTCAGCTATCACTTTTCTCATTATAATCCCCACTCCCCTTTCCTTTTTCTCTCCTCCCGAGTAAATAATTTTAAATTCGTCTGAATTGATCTCGCCTTCTCCTTCCCACCGAACTTCACTAAGACCTACTATACCTAAATTATTTCTTCTCATTTCCCTTTTTAAGTTCTCTAGTTTACCCCCTGAATTCATAGTCCTAACATTCCATGTGCCTATTCTTAATTTCTCACCACTTGCTTTCCTATTAATGTTATATTTCCTCTGTTCATCCCCTAGGGTAGTCCCCACCCGGAGATCCGATTGGGGGACTATTTTACCTCCGGAATATTTTACCCCAGAGAGATCCATAGAGATATTTTCAGCTTTTCAGCCTATCATGGGATATATAATGAGGTAGTTTCCCCTTGCTTTCCTCATCGCAGTTTCACAGAGTGATTACCCATCTCTAGCTGTTCAGATCCACATGATCACCACCTACAGAGGTACTGTGCAAGCTGCTGCCCTTGCACAGGGGGATGTAAAACCCCCAAGACTGCTTCTTAGTCTGACTCTTCCCCTCAGACCTTTCCGGCTTGGATGGTCCTACCAGGAGAATTATCTCCCGCCGGCATAGCTCTTTGGTTCGTAAGAGTACACAAACCCTCCCACCTCTGTAAGGTTATGCAGCCCTTAGGGATTTATGGATTTATAATTATTGTCTGCCGATAGAGTTGTTTTAGCAATCGATATAAACAAAATATGCAACGTTTTGCTTGGGATTTTCTCGAATGTTTACCTCCGAAACAATAAATCGTAACTATATGGTACCACGGACTTTTATACGGTAAATACTGTTCTCTATCCGAATAATTTTTTTAATCTATACCTTAGAGATCATATAAGAGCTAGGTAGAGGGGGGGACTGGTATTTAATTGTAACTTGACGGATGCCATTTAACGAGATACGACTATACGTTTATTTAACTGCTTATACAAATTGGAAGTTCTTATTTACGGATGCTGTTGAAAATCATAATTTGCTGATGAATTTTAAAAAGGTTCACTAATACTTACTTTAATTATTATCCGTTCAGTAGTTTCGGCGATTAAAAATATGGGCGGATGGACGGACGAAGGCGGCGTGGCCATAAGACGTTCCGCTACTAACGCTTCGCTGGTAAAGAACGCCTAAAAATTGTTTTCTATTAAAGATGATAAGTTAGCCTTCTACAGAATCGAGCAAAGTAGAAATGTGGTATAAAAAAGTTTCAGGCATTTTCAACTTTCTCATCAAAGCGATGAGGTGACATTTCACGCGGCGGCTGAATTACCAGCAGATCAATCAGATTTTAGACGATTTCTGTTAAAAGTAATAGAAAATAATACCAGATCGTGTGTACTACGAATAACGTCTGCTTTCCTACGGCTCGAAAAGAACCAAAAGTAATCGAGACCATTTTGCTTCGCGTGTTGCCTCTCTGGTCACCCAAGCAACTGCCTCACATACAAATCCTCTCTCTCTTTGTCCCTATGGACTACTTTGCTGACCCAGTTGTCATTTAACACGCGTGTGTATCCTGACCACGGCACTCACGGCCTCTCTGCACAGCGGAGGCGGAAGCAGCGGCTATCCCTAAGGGAGGCTGAGGGAGGGAGGGCAGGAGGGGGGAGGGAACGGAGGGGGTAGAGGAGGGAGGGATTGTCACCACTCTGGTTGGGGGAAACGAAGAGATGAACTTAGGAGACAACAGGACTTCTCTCGCGATACTAGAATAATACAAGAATGAGACACTCAATTGTGCGAACTTAAACACGAGAGGAAACGTCGCACGCATCATGAGTGCATACATGCGAGAGAGAGAGGCGTGCTTTACGGTTTATGAAATCATAAAAAAAATATTAATATTAATGGCTTAGTAAAATGACAAAAAACTATCATCAGTGCCTGGCAGTAGGCAGCAGTACTGTCAGTATGGTATAGAGCCGAAAACAAATGATGTTGGTTGGGTCTATATCCGATACAGTTGTAGGCGTGATCAGGACGATTTGAACGGCTACAGTACTGCGATGTGGAAAGCAAGAGGGAAACTACCACATTACAATCCCTAGTAAAGATTATATGGTTGGACAATATGAGTTCTCTCGAGGTAAAACAATCCGGAGATAAAATAGTCCCCCAATCGGATCTCCGGGCGGGGACTGCCTTGAGGAAAACATTTGTCGAAAGTAAATTACGAATAGGGACTTGGAACGTAAGAACTATGAGAAAGACAGGAAAGCTAGAGAACTTGAAAGAAGAAATGAGAAGAAATAGAGTTGACATTATAGGGCTAAGCGAAACTAGATGGGAGGGAGAAGGACAGTTCGACTCGGAAGAATTCACGGTAGTTTATTCTGGAGGAAATAATGGGGAAAGCGGAGTAGCTCTGGTACTTAGGAAAGATATGATGAAAAGCGTGACAAGATAATAGCAACGAATGATAAACTGATGGCAATAAAGCTAGAAGCAGTCCCAGTGGACATGCTGATAATCCAGGTATATATGCCAACGTCAGCTCATGAAGATGAAGAAATCGATGAGATTTATGAGCAAATTAATGAAATTTACGAAGAAGACGGAAGAGGAAAAGTAAACTGCATAATAATGGGAGATTGGAACAGCATAGTCGGAGAAGGACAGGAAGAAAATGCTGTCGGGCAATACGGACTTGGGAAGAGAAATCGAGAAGGGGAGAAACTCGTAGAATTCTGCATCAATAATGACCTTGTAGTGACTAATATATGGTTCAAAAAGCATAAACGAAGGTTATACACATGGAAAAACCCAGGAGATAGAATGAGATGCCAAATAGAATAAACCTTAGTAAAACAAAGATTCAGGAACATAATAAAGAACACCAAGGCATTTCAAGGAGCGGACATTGATTCAGATCACAGCCTTCTAATACTTGACGTGAGTACAAAGCTCAAACAAATAAGAAAAACGAGAATAGAAAGACAGACCTGAGACCTAGAAAAACTGAAAGAAAGGCAGGATGTAGTCAGCATGAAGTTGGAAGATAACCTAAGAAAGTTGGAAAACAAACCGAAGACCGTTGATATAGAATGGGATGAAATTAAAACCAGTATCAAGGATACTTTGGATAAAGAGATTGGAAAACAAGAGAAGAAAATCAGAAAACCATGGATCACGAAGGAAATGCTGGAGAAAATGGATGAGAGACGAAAATGGAAAAACGTTAACAGTGAAGAAGGTAGAGCCAACTATAGGCGTATAAACAATGAGTTGAGAAGGGTAACAGATAAAGCTAGAGAAAATTGGATAAAAGGAAAATGTGATGAAATAGAACAAATGGAGATGTTAGGACGGTACGATATGATGTACACTAGAGCACTCGAGTTAGAAGATAAGAAATCTAATGGAATTCATGGTATGGGAATTATGAATACGGATGGGAAACAAAGGATGTAGCACAGGTATGGAAAGAATACATAAATACTGCAAGCAAACAGAATTAGCAAAAATAGAACTGGAAGATGAGGAAAACATTGAAGAAGACAACTTAGGACCAAGTATTATGGAGAGCGAAGTAGAAAAAGCGATAGTGGAACTAAAGAAAGGGAAAGCCACAGGCAGGGATGGAATACGGGTTAAGGTACATAACGTCATGGGATCAGAAGGACTAAAAGCGATCACGAAATTAATTAATATGATTTACGAAGCGGGAGAGTGGCCTCGGGATTTCCTAGAAGTAACAATGATCCCTCTAAAGAAGAAGCCAAAGGCAATGCAGTGTAAAGACTACAGAACGATAAGCCTTCTGCCACACATTTCGAAGATCATCGCAAGGATTCTTAATAAAAGGATTGAGAAAACGCAGAAGAAATGCTAGAGAAAGATCAATTCGGTTTCAGAAAAGGACGAGGAACCAGAGATGCTATAGGGGTAGATTGAATCATATCAGAAAGGGCAATAGAATACAGTCAAGATATCTGCTTATGTTTCGTAGGCTGGCAGAAGGCCTTTGATAGAGTAAATTGGTTAATGTTGATGAAGATATTAAAGAATATAGGTGTAGACTGGAAAGACAGGAGACTGATCAGGAATCTATATGTGAATCAAGTTGTAAAGGTCAGGTTTGAGAATGTGGTCACCTGCGGAATAAGTACCGGTAGAGGAGTAAGACAAGGCTGCTGCCTATCGTCGACCCTATTCAATATATATGGAGAAAGTCTAATGCAAGAAGCGTTAGAAGGCAAAGAAGATTTCAAAATAGGAGGAAGAATTAAAAGAACAGTAAAATACACGAATGATCAAGTACTTTTAGCAAGAAAGGAAGAGGTACTTCAAAATATTATCAATCAACTAGTAATAACAGGTAGAAAATACGGTATGAAAATAAATACAGAAAAATCCAAGGTCATTCGAATATCGGGCAAAGAAGAGAATCTTAACATAATTTAAAGTCTTTAGAACAAGTTTCAGATTATAAATATCTTAAAGCATCGTAACAAGAGGAGCAAAATATACGGATGAGATCAGGACTAGAATATAAAAAGCTAAAGGGGCTTTCAAAAGAAGGAAACATCTACTTAGGGAGAATATAATGGAAGATATCCGCAAGAAGTTGATAAAATGCTATGTATGGAGTATATCTTTGTACGGGGCAGAAACATGGACCCTAAGAAGAAAATGACAGCAAATATTTGGAAAGCTTCTGAAATGTGGACTGAAGATAAAATGGACTGATAGGATGAAAAACGATGAAGTGCTACGAAGAGTAGGAGAGAAGTGAATGATAATACAGACTATTAGAAAGAGGTAGGCGAGCTGGGTTGAACATTACCTGAGGAGAGAGAGTATGATTAAAGACGTGTTAGAAGGAATACTAGATGGTTTCCTCTTATTATGATGCTCGAAAGACTGAAAGACCTATTTTGACGAGTAAAACGGATTTTCCCAAAAGTTCTCTTTTATCAAAACATCTATTAACATGACTTCATCTGTGTAAACACCGACATCATAATTAATTATGGCACTAGGGAGTTCCAGATATATAGGCGGAACCGGAAAAGAATTGCCTTCATTAATTAGAGTTCTTTCTTTTTGTGAAAAGCAGTGTATTTATAACTCCGTTTTACAATATTATGGACAAGTAAGATAGAAACTCCTTGCAGATTGTATATTTATCTGCCTCATAAAAATTTAAAGTTTGCATGTAATATTTTATCTTTCTGTCTATGCGAAAAATCATTAAATTCATTTTTCTCAGTCTCTTCCTTTTTCAATTCATTTTTCTCAGCGAATCACCTAAAAATGATTTGTTTTTAGACGTAAGTTTTGGATACCTATCATTTTTCTGATATAATTTTAGGAGAATAATCAATTCATTAACCAGTCAATTTATATACTATGTATATTAAATATGTTTAGAACATATCAATGATTGATATCGGGACCACTGCTCAATTTTAACTTCTTTAATAGTTGACGTGAGGAGGAGCTTCATGTTAAATGGCGTGGAAAATATTATATCTACAGCATCCAATATCCATACGAAACATGTATAGCATACTCAAAAAATATTTTAGGCGGGTGAGGCCTAGCGTTTGATTTTTATTTTCAAGAAAGGTATTTTTAGTCATCTTAATGCTAAATCCGAAGCCATCCATTTCAGGAGTGTCTCATCTTAAGGCTGAGCATTGCGTCCACATATCCAGAAAGAATATCCTTCTCCCAGAGAGGGTGCCAAAATAGAGACGAGTACATACTAGTATTTCCAAATTACTCAAGTTTTAAGTACCCGGATATTCAATTATTTTTTCATCGAGCTACCCAGGTGCCTCGAATATTTAATGAAAAAATAAAATTTAAATAAATTTTCATTTAAAGTATATTTTAAGTATTTTTATTGATACAACAGTTATTCAATGGTTAAAAAAATAGTAGGTATTTAAAAGAAATGAGAGCGTTTAAAGTGCAGGTTTTCATGCGCTTTCGATATTATGTTATGAAAGTCAGAAAAACCCGCTCAGAAGCAGTGTGTCTGTTTAACAGTCAATAAAGCTTGATAGAATATCTTCAGTGTGTCGGTACGTTTTACATTATTGCTTTCAATAGTTTGAACTCTATATCTATGCTTAACTATAGAGATTATTTTTCCTTTGGCGTAATGAACGACGTATTGCATATTTGCAATTTCGAGTACTCATTCTGATCTTCTTCTTCATGGTTGTCGTCGACGCACTTTTTCCCCAAAATTTCGAAGCTAAAATTTAGGGTGCGTTTTATACACGGATACATAATATTTCATGTTTTTCTCCCTACGAAATATTTGATGATAAATGAAAAATAAACAGCTGCAAACTAATATTTATTAACCATCAAAGTGTTTTATTAAAATAAAACTCTTTAACCCAGATAAGCCTACTGTCCTAGATGTAGGACGGCAGTCATTTTGCTGAGTGGAGCCAGTTCAGTTACTCTCAACTAGATTTCATAGTAATTACTATTCTTGTAGGAGTGAGTTTTATGTTACGTGGAAGTTTCTTTGTTCTAGGCTTTGATATGGTGAACTGAATAGCCTTTCTGATTCGAGGTTGTGACTTCTTACCAACCATGGCAAACTCTTTTTAAGTATTCTTTAGTTTCTAGATAACATACAGCTAAGTAATTGCATTTACACACTCTTCATACCCGAATACAATATAATGTTATGGAAAATTGAGATTATAACTCATTAATTACGTTTTATGGTTGCATAAACACAACCGTCCTATATATAGGACGGTAGGATAATTCCAAGAAGTACCTATACACATCAACTACATAACAACATACATATCAACATTTAGTAAAATTCACATATGTAATTATATATATTGTATATCTTTGTGCTATTCATGCAATAAGGGTGTGTAATTGAGAACAGCTTTAATTGTGGATATGGTTTTTGTAGGAAGCGCCACATTCGAGATGAAAAAGAACTTACTCTGGTTGAAATCTTGAGCGTTCTAGAGGATGAAGAAACAGATATACCTTTCCCAAATATAGACATATTCATCTCTCCTCCGGATAATGCCACTTGGGATCGCAGTGATAAAGACTCTGATGAAGAAGATGCAGATATAAACATAAACAATCTTCCTGGTAATATTCTTCGAGCACCAACGGAGATTAGAGGATTGGAAAATCACATGCCAATGGATATGGGATCATCAGGTTCTAGCCATCGTCAAACAAAAAAGCTAAGAAGAAGCCGCCTAAGAAAAAGCAAAAGGCATGTATGACTTGGAAATCCGAGGACCTGCAACCAAATTGGCCTGAATGGGTACATATTGAAGCAGCTTCAAATGGTATACCGCCTGTTGATTGGTTTTGGTCAATATTTGATGATGATGTGATTTGGCTGCTTGTTTCTGAGACCAACAAGTATATCGCACGTAAAAATAAGCTAGGTGATGTGACTATAGAAGAAATAAAGTGCTTCATTGGCATACTACTTTTTAGTGGTTACCTCAGTCCAGCTCGGCGGCGAATGTATTGGGAAAACTCTAGTGAGTTCTGCAATGTCACGAGATCGTTTTGATTTCATATTTCGACATTTGCACCTAAATGTTGTTGAAAATCTGGACAAACAAGATAAATTCACAAAAGTTTGACCTTTGATAAGTTTACTGAATAAAAAGTTCAAATTATATGCTCCTCATGTTGAAAACCATTGCATTGATGAAGCCATGGTGCCCTATTACGGACGACATGGGTGCAAACTATTTATAAGGAGTAAACCTGTAAGATATGGATACAAAGTTTGGGTTGGTGCAACAGACAATGGGTTTGTCATTTGGTTTGAAACATACCAGGGGGCTTCAACACCAAGAGGAATATCTAGAGTATGGCCTGGGAGGAAGTGTCATACTACAGTATTCTGATGGTTTGAGGTCTACTGAGTTCTCAGATGCTGCTTACCACTTCTTCTTTGATAATATCTTTAGCAGTGCTCCACTGTTACTTGAGCTAGGTAAGCGAAAAATCAGAGCTACTGCCAACATTCGGGACAACAGTACATCAAACTGCCCCATAGAGGATACAGCTGCCATAAAGAAAAAACAAAGAGGTTCTTTTGATTACCAAACAGCTGATAGGCAAGTAATCATTTGTAAGTGGAATGACAACAGCGTTGTCAGTGTGGCGTCGAATGCTGTATCTGTGCACCCGGTGCAAAATGTTACTAGATATTCCAGAAAAGGCATAAAGAGAATCCAAATTTCTCAGCCGCGAATGGTATCATGTACAATAAGCACATGGGTGTAGTTGGTGGTGCCGATCAAAACATTTCTTTGTATCGCAAGGCCGTACGGGGGAAAAAATGGTATTTCCTAGTAATAATGCAGTGTATTGACATGGCAGAGCAGAATGCATGGCTCCTCCATAGACTAAATGGTGGAAAATTGGATCACTTGGCATTCAGGCGACGAATTGTTACTGCACTGTTAGATACAAATAAGCGTAAAACAAAAAGAGGACCCAGCAAACCATCTCGACTGGAACACATTGATTCCAGATATGACAGGCTGTACCATCTGGTTATCCCACAAGACAGTAAAACAAGGTGCCGACGGTGCCATGAAAAGACCACAACACGCTGCAGGAAATATGACGATGGTTTGCATGTCAAATGTTTTGTAGCATACCACCCAAAGAAATAGGTATTTTTATCGGTTACTGTTCTTTCTTTTGTGTATTATGCTTCTAATTATATTTTTAATAGAGTATATGTCACTATAAATAGCCTGAATCATATTAAACAATGTCTAAATTTAAAATAAAGATAAATAAACAATAGATTTGCAAATGTGTTGTACTTCTGTACCTTAACCTACTGTTATACATGTAGGACGCCACTATTTATCCTTATGTTCCTGTATGAAGCCTACTGTCCTATATATAGGACAACATTTTTTTCAAAAACTAATTTAAGAATTAAAAAAATTGTTAAAACCGTTCACATAGGACCCCTTTGAGTACATTTTAAAGCGTTAAAATAAATTTACTCAAAAAAAAGTTTCCGGCTTATCTGGGTTAATATGAAAAAAGATTGCACTTTTACAAACAATAATTGTAAATAAAAGATATTTCGGCTTCATTAGCCACTCATACTCATTTATGGGTACTAAATATTTTTCGTTCTTTCTGTACGGAGTCTTCAGTCAAAATGAAATACCTGATAACCATAATTTAAAACTCAAGCGTCTGCTCATTGAAAAAAATCTTCAATCAAGAAAACGAATCAAACTTTTTAAACAATTTCCCTAAAATACTAGAAATCCGCCATCATCGGGGTAATCATTGGTAATATGGAACTCGTCGTGAACTTCATTTGTTTTTGAAGATTCAGATTCATCTGATTCTAAATTTTGCGGTCGCCGTGCGATTGTCATCATCTTCCCATAATATGTCGTATACACTTCCATCTAAACATTACTTATGCAACATTTTTTGAGTCCCTTAATTATCGTTTCTGAGCGAAGGTCATTCCATGTTTCCGCGATCCACCGACAGATTGTTTTTATATCTAGTTTATGAATGAGTCCACCTTTTTAAATTCAAGGTATTTTATTTTTACTGCAAGTTTCACAGACGATCGCAGAAATTTTTAATGAGTTTTTTATTTCAATTGCGAAGGAGTCACGAAAATCTGCTACATTTTATCTTTTACACTGCTTTACAAAGTGTTTTACTATATCCTGTAATAAGTTGTTTCGACATAGGTAAATCTCGTAATACAGATACTTCAGTAAATTCACTTTTCAGATCATACTCACCAGAAGGTATATTCTACGGAAATAATCTAATTGAATGGATATGAATATTTTTTTATGACTTATTGTTTATTCCTAGAATTTTAAGAGAAAACCTTCTTGCGTCCTATACACGGGTGCGTTCTATACGCGGGTCTTTACGGTAAGTGAAAAACTCGTGTCCATGAATGGGATTGGAATCGAAAGTAAAGCTCACATCTGTTGAAGCCTCCTGCGTCACGAAGGTGGAAAGCATAGTGGCGTAACAAATATTTTTTTACCTTTTTAACGTACATAGGTCTTTAAAGTAATTTATTTAAAAGTTAAAAAGAACTTATTACTTTAATTATTATGCGTTCTTTACACGAAGTGAACTCAAGTAGGGGAGGTCGTTTCCGTCCGTCCGCATGTTAAAACTCGTGAACCTATTTTAATGAAATTTGAAATTGGAAAGTTTTGTTAAAATTGGTCGACCGATTCCATTTTGGATTAAAATCGTACAACAATTATGACCACTTTTCGTGAAGACCTACAATGTTCCCTTGTTTCAACTCGGGAACTGCTGGACATATTTTGATGAAATTTGGAATTGGGAAGTTTTGCTAAAATGTGTCGACCGATTCCAATTATGTTTAAAATCGGACAACAATTATGACCACTTTTCGTGAAGACCTAAAATGTTCCCTTGTTTCAACTCGGGAACTGCTGGACATATTTTGATGAAATTTGGAATTGGGAAGTTTTGCTAAAATGTGTCGACCGATTCCAATTATGTTTAAAATCGGACAACAATTATGACCACTTTACATGAAGACCTAAATGTAGTTTACAATTTTCCTGTTTCAACTCGAGAACCGCTGGACGTATTTTGATGAAATTATATATTGGTATTAAGTAGTTTTACTAAAATTTGTCTACCGATAGCAATTTTGATTAAAATCGGACAATATTAACGACAACTTTACATAAGTACTTACAGGTATTTTACATCGTACGTCGCTAGCTTCTCGTTAAATATTCATCTCAGCGAAAAATATTGAGAACATTGTGAAATCTCAATGAACGAATTTGGAAACTATGTGCACTCCGACATGGAGTACACCTTTCCAATATTGTTTTAACTGTACCTGTAATTTGTCAACAATAATGGTAAATTCGTAATTTTCATTTTTCCAATAGTAATCGAGTACTCGAAAAAAATTACCCGGGTACTCGAAAAATCGAAGAAAACACCGAGTACCTTGGTAACCGGTGCTCGGTGTTGGAATCACTATACAGGATGTCCCAAAATTCGCGCCCACGCAATATGGCAACGCTGTATATTGAAGCTTAGGTTGTATGCGGGCAGTCCACGTTATCCCTCATGTCTTTTCAGCTAAGTGTCAGAAAGCTGACTTTTAGTGTGGGTGGTCAAGGGTTCGATCCCTGATCAAGGATCCTTCCGATTTTGATTTTTTGCTTAGTCATGGCATTATGTAGTGAAAATTCATGTTAATAAAAAATATTATTTGAACCAAAAGTGACTACAGAAGAAGCAAAAAACATGAAGTAACTAAATAAAAAAGAAAAATCGGTAAAACCTTAAAAAATAATGAAGTAAAACCAATTTTAAAATTACATAAAAGATACGAAAGCAAAAAATCAAAATCGGAAGGCTCCTTGATCAGGAATCGAACCCTTGACCACCCACACTAAAAGTCAGCTCTCTGACACTTAGCTGAAAGGTCATGAGGGATAACGTTCTGTAGCAGTGGACAGTCCGCATACAACCTAAGCATCACTGTACAGCGTTGCCATATCGCGTATACTTTATTCACGTTTTCCTCGGTTATTATTCGTCTTTCGAAATTTTTACAAAGAGTATTATGGTCTTAAAATCTGGCAAGGAATTGCGTAGTGAGATTCGTGTGTGCGAATTTTGGGACACCCTGTATAATACATACTCATTCGACTGGGGCGAGGGATATGCGTGCCTCTGCTCCACTCGCCCCCTCTCACCTTCACGTCCCCTCCCCTCCTCTCCCCTTCCTCTCTCCCTCCTCTCCCACTCCTCTCTTCCTCCCCTCCTAGCCTCCATCCCATCTCGTTCTTTAAAAGCGCTCTGCGGAGGAGGGGAGTGAGAACGGCGCGGAAGAGGAAGCCTCCAGTGGTACACGCTGTTTTCCGGAGACAACAACCCTCGGTGAAGGCGCCGTCGATATGCGATGCACAACCTTCCACTATCCTCTTCTCTTCCCTCCACCTCCATCTCTCCTATCCCCTCTACAATTTCCTCCATTCTCCCTCCCTTCCCCCTGTGTTTCTCCCCTCTCCCCCACTGCTTCAAACTCCTTGCTCGTGAATCCCTTTCACTCTGTCGCACTTAAGCCTATTCCTTTGCCATTATGGATTTATGGTTCTTCGGTTCCAGTGTCGCGTGCGCCTCTTAACGCACAGAGGCAGCGGAAAATTCGCACAAAGGCGAACGACGTTCCAAATACGCGATTCCGATTTTCTCGTTCGACAAAAGACGTTCTCTCTCTCTGCGGCGCTCATTCACGAGAAAACATGTACTATACCGAGACTCCAAAAATTTTAACTCATTTATTGCGACTACGCACATTAAATATTTTTATAATGCGGAATATAGGTATTCTAGATGTTTACTATGTGACGTTGCCCAAAAATGTCGCGTTCGAAATTTCCTCTTTCGCATTATTTCTTGTTCTAAAGCTTTCTCAGGAAAAACGAACTCTCGCTTCAAAACTTATATTATCCAATGAAAATACGTAGTTTAAATTTTCTCAAAATTCTCGGGTTCATTAAGATTGACGAGATGGATGGATTGCAGGACGGAGCGATACAGAGCAGCGGTTTCCAACCTTTTTCACTTCGCGAATACCTTGAGCTTAACTACTTCTCGTCGCGAACCCCTGGGGTTAAACGTTTTTCTTCGCGAACCCCTTAAGTTGTAACAGCTTTTGCAGCGAACCCTTTATCATAACGGAGAGTATATTTTGTAAAAACCAATCTTTTTGAACGCGTTTAATTCATGAAAAATAAAAATTTTATATAGCAGAAAGCATGTAAACGTTCACAATAAAATCAGAATCTCTGATATTATCCTCAGTTTATAGTTAGTGCCCTGTAAAATTCAAGAATAATTCTTGAAGCATAAGAACAAATTGAAAATGAAACCATGCAACTATTTTGAATAAAATTAAAATATTGCTATGAATTGTAGAACCAAGAGTGTGTAAAAGACGCCGTCACCAAATTTTTCTCGCGAACCCCTCGGATTTATTACGCGACCCGTAGGGGTGCGCGAACCACCGGTTGGGAATCGCTGATATAGGGGAACTTTTTTCTCTAGGACGATGAGAGGACATAATAGGAAAAGGCAAAGTAGGAAAACTAGGGACCTTTGGTGCACTGCACTCCCTGCCATCCACCAAATAGGTTACTTGCAGGCAGGGCCGACCCAACCTACGGGCGAGCCGGGCGGTTGCACGAGACGTCAAAGTTTTGGAGGCGCTATCCCGATCATTAATCTATGCATTACTTGCAAGTGAATAAATATTGGAAACCAATTTATATCGAGAAACGGGCTATAATCTTGGTGACACTCCTTTGAATTTTTCATTATCAATAATGTATACAGAGCGATTAATAAATTAACATTAAATTTGTAATTACCTAAACAAACATAAACAGAAAGGGGCGCTGGAGTGCTGTCTCGCCCGGGGCGCCTAATTTTCTTGGGCCGCTCCTGCGTGCAGGATGTCATGTAGATGTATGTACCTGAAGATACGTACAAATTTAAATTGCCAAGGAGGAGGACAAGAGCTATACTAGGGCTATTTAAGTAATATATTCGGCGGACCACTCTGAGATGTTATACAGATTTGGCGGGCTAAAACAGTTAAACTTTCCTTGAAAAGTAATGTGCTACAATACAATAATACATAAACTAAATGAAGAAATGAAACGAATGTAATAAAATACTAAATTTAAAATACATCCAACATGTCAACGCATAACTTTACGTCTAGATCCGGGTTTTGTAAGCTTTTACTAACACTGTTTATTTTTTATAAAAGATCATGCCAATTTACAAGCGAACATATGAATTTAAATGTTTTTATTTTTGTTGCAAGTGATTTTGCTGTAAGTTTTGTATTCATGTCACTGGTTTGATCATTGGCCAATTCAACTAAACTATCGTAAATTTTTCCTAATTGAAAACGTAAAGGAGTAAATGCTTTAATTTTACACTCCCAGCGAGTATCACTTACAGGCTTTAAAGTTAAATTTTTATATACTTTTTTAGTACATTCCATCTGTATGTGGAGGATGAGAAAAACAAATTTCTTTAATAACATTAGCCCGGCAGTACCCGCGCGAATTTTTGTAATGTCAGTACTCGCGCGGGGTGTTCCTTTATTTTGTTCTATTTATAATAATATATAAGTGAATTTCGAGAAGTTTCAAAAGTTTTTTTCATTTATTATCAATAATAATATTATTATTAGTCTATTTCGAAAAAAAGTCTTAAGGTACACTTTCATGAATATTTTCGGATGACAATCTATGAGTCAGTTGACAGTTTTTAGGAATATACTTTTTATATCGTCAGTTCAATTAAAGAAATCGGAAATCCAGCAAT
The DNA here is from genome assembly GCA_028673005.1 of Tanypteryx hageni. Taxonomy (NCBI): domain Eukaryota; kingdom Metazoa; phylum Arthropoda; class Insecta; order Odonata; family Petaluridae; genus Tanypteryx; species Tanypteryx hageni. The sequence continues at coordinate 6,751,784 of CM054114.1, forward strand.
AGAACACAAACAATAATTGTACACGAGAGGAAACCACGTTTTTCACATCATGACCTTGAAGAATGTATTTGTTTTACTTTTTCAGTTTGAATATTCGTGCAATTCACTATAATATTTATAATAGTTTTCTTAAATATCAGTCGGAAACAGTCTACTGGGAGCTTCAAAAGGAAAACCGAACACTGAAATAATAAAAATCCACAAACCTTGTAGGATCAGGGTCAGTAAAGAAACTGTTTATTTATTTAGATGCGATCTCCAATTATGGGAAATAACACATTATACGATGACGATCAGAGAGGAAACTACTGAGAGACAATCTCAAACTATGTGAAATAACAAAAGTTCTATAGATAGTCAATCAAGTGGCCACTCTAGATGATGAAACGCTTTTAGAAATAGATTCAATAGATTTTCCTCGAGAAAAGAATCACTAATTGTTTCACGGTTGTTAGTTGTTGGTTAGCTCCGTAACTATGGAATCACCTACTCAAACTTTGAGTACGTAAAACCAAAATCCTTATGTTTTTTTGAGATATCGCTGCCAAACGGCTGAAGGTATTTTTCAAGGGCGTGAGGTAATATTTTTTCTGGAGTACGGCTCAAAGTTTCGGTTACATCGGGTCCTTACGATCACGAACGGATTTATTCGAACAAAGATTGTTACCCTCTCGCGACTGAGGCGCAATTCTTCCATTCAAAAATCATCGACTTGTAACAATCCAAGAGGTTAATAAGGCATAAATACATACAAAAATCATCGACAGTGTTTCACTGATAAAAGTCGCTGTTCTGTCTACGATGCTAGTTTTGAAGCTCAGAAGATCCGCTTTGCTGAAGATGTACACAACTGGTGCTGACTTAGTAATTAACGCGCGACGTGAAATTAGTAATTACAGAAAAATCTCTTTCAATTAAGGACATGCGTTCCTGAAAAACGTTCGTCAAAGGAAAATTTGTTGAAAGATCGTGATCTCTATGATCACTCTTTCTTATCAGACCAACAATTCTTACCTCATCTCGCTTTTGCAATTTTATTTTAATTCTCCTCGAGCTGCTGTCATATTTGATATCATTTAGGGGTGTTCTATCCAGGGCCCGGGAGAGAAATTCTGGGCCCCAGTGCTTTTTCCGTTAGTTAGTTCAATTATATAAATGTCGTACCGTGTAAAAAATACTTAACGCTTAAAGGTAAAAGGTGATAGATTCCATGCCCACACATTTATCCAGCAAAATCAATCACTACCAAAGTAAATTACAACTAGTGTATAAAAATTCCAAAGGAATTAAATTCAGTGATAATGAAACACATTCTAACTTACGCATGATTAACGTTGATAGCTAGCGCTGGTCACCTACTGAATGTGTCGCTGAAAGAACTTATATTATGTACTAAAAAATCTAGCAACTTTTCTGAAAGAACATACATTGTATGCTTAAAAAGTAACAGCTTAGAATAGAATAAGAAAAGCGTATACAGAATATATACACAATGACAGCAAAGTAAATGTATTGCAGGAATTGTGACTCAAAGTCACAGGAAGCCTTCGCCTAAAAGCAGGTCTCCCATAAGCCCAGGACACGATTATTTGGACCGGCTGAACCCGGGCCTTGGTTTTACAGGAGTCAAAGACAGAGTTAGTCAGTCAAAGACAAACAGTTGGTCCACACAGTCAAACCCATTGCCCCCTGCAGAATTTCCAATGCCTGCGGTGCAGACCCTCAACCCCGCTCCAAACCGAAGGGACGCAATCCGTCCGAGGGACAATGCTACAAATCGAGAGACCAGACTCCTCTCGGATGCAACCAACCTCAGAGTCCACGCACTTAATATCTCCTCGAAGCAGCTCCCAGAGGCGTCATTGTTTCTCTTATGCGCCGCCACTAGCAGCGCGGAGCAGCCACTGCCCACGACTGACGCCCTCGACTCCTTCGTCATCTGGGGCATCGGTGCCTCCGGGTATACCTACGCCCTGGAAACAGCCGCTCGGCAAGACCACCCCGGCGTGCCCGTGACAGCAAGAGCGTCACCGCACATTGGAAATAGGACCTGCCTATCACAAACGCCACTCCTTCCCAAAGGCTCCGCTCACCCGGCGGACGGGAGCGGACGCAACAGATATGGAGCATTACAAACCTATTGCTTACGGGAAGAGGGTCTTCCCCTTGCGAGGCAGTGTGCCGAGAAAAGAACTAGCATTTATCAGTGCGGACAAATTAAAATTTATTCGGTTGTAAAATTTTAAAGAAATAACGTTGCATTCCTAAAATCCGTTTTATGTTAACTCTATAAGTATAATGAAACTAAAAGTCGATCAAATGTTTATTTGATCGCTATTTTTGCATTCCAGAATAATTTATGCGTATGTGGTTCAAAGTTTTATTGCATTTTCCTCGACAGTTATGAATATTCCATTTCGAAAATGTTGCGAATTATAATTGTACTCCGAATTCCTTTACATCCTAAATGCATGCGTGCTCATTTTTAATCTTCTTGCAATCCTTCTCAAGGGAGTTCAATCATTTGAACTATAAATTACAATGGAAGACTCGGCCCAGCAATTGGAATTGGATTAATTGATTTTCTGACGCTTGCAATTCAGTGCTCCACATTTTCTTTCCGTATAATGAAAAGGGCTCTGAACTCCAGCGTTCACTCATTTGTGTCTAATAATGGATTTTTGCAGTGGATTTTCGGCTTTGAAATATATTTACAGAAACCTTAGTAAATTTTAAGTCCATCTTTATAGCAAAAGATAACGAGACATCATTATGTCATCGACTGCGCTCGTTTTTACAAGGAAATATCTACGGATGTAATCCTCGGCGATGGAAGGACGAAATGGAAACGGAAGATAGCGACCCTTTCCATTGTCTGGGATGGCAGTGTGTGCGTGAGAGCCAATTGGAGGGGGAATTCCGTGAGAGCCTATTGGATAGGCAATTCGGTAAGATAAGAAACAACGATTGGGCGTCTAGTACTTTCTCGTGTAAAGAAAAGCGAGAACCGTTTACATGAGGTTCCGTTGCCACAGCAGAATCGACGCTATTCTCCGTCGCCAAGCGAACCTTATCGTCTGTCCTCTCGGCTGCAAAGACCTCTACTTCCCCCGAAGGATCTCCCAATTCATTTGCAATTTATTTGACTCTTGTCACCGCCAGAGGAGACCGATGCAAGATTCGACACGCACGTCGTCGCTCCCACGCGACGGTGGCGCCACTGGCGGGGCTTCCGCCAAAAGATGCGGCCCACTTTTGCTTTTTCCCTCCGATGCCTTTAGCGTCAACGGGCCAAATTATACATCCGGCTTTGTCAGGATAATAATAATTTAATTTTAATTAGAGTAAAATCAAAACAGATTCTAGTTTAAAATACTTAGTGGCTTTTACAGGTTAAAAATGCACTTGATAAAATAAAAATCCTTTCCGTTCGCGTATAGTAGTTTCCGTCTTAACGGAGAGACTTTCGTTTGAAAAGCGGTATCTGGAGCGTTTTCAGTCGAAGACAGTGGTTTTCAGCTCGTTTCAGTCCACGGACCACCAGGCCAATCAAAACATTTTCATGGACCTCCTCTTTTTTGAGACATGATAAAAAAGAGCAGACAACGAACATTTTGGTTTAAAATTTATTTCTTACTAACAGATTTTTGGATTCTCTTCTCACTGACAAGCTTTTCAATGTTTGGAGTGGTACTTGATAATGCACAACGAATATCGCTTTCCACTTCAAGCCGATTCCTCTGTTTGGACTTGACGTACAACAAACACGAAAATCCAGTCTCACACATATAAGTTGATGCAGATCCTCTGGAACAACACTATTAACATCTTTTGTGAATAGATTCCTGATGAAAGATCCATCCCTTGTCCTGTCCAACTCCAGAAAGTATCATTCAGCTTCCTTGCTGATTTCTCGCCAAGAACAAGCCGCTCTTTTGCACAGGGGAGCACAAATTGCTCTACAATGGTATGAGGCTTCTTGGCCTGTGCAACTTTGTATGCAACAATGTAGGGAGCGGGCACTGCATTGCTTGTCTTTTTGTAGAATGCACTTGTTTAATCGAGGCGCTGCCGTTTCAAACCTGATAACCGCCTCTGAAAATAATCTTTATCCTTTTGCAACAAGTTGAGGTGACACTTTTCGAGGTGGAGTTTCAATTTAGCCGGCTTCATTGAGTCATTCTCCAAGACTTTGAAACAAATAACACATTGTTGCAATTCCACGCCTTCTTTTTCTTGACAAGTGAAGCCGAATTTCTACATCTACATCTACATTATACCCTGCAAGTCACCTATTTGGTGGATGGCAGGGGGTGCAGTGCACCAAGGGTCCATAGTTTTCCTACGTTATCTTTTCCTATTTTGGTCTCTTATCGTCCTAGGGAAAAACGATCCACTATATAGCTCCGTTCTACAGTCGATCTCGCAAATCTTATCCTCACTGTCCTGCCTTCCGATATACGCCGGGCTTCTGATTAGTCCTACTACCTCATTCGCTAGTCCCTCCGACATAAATTTTTCCAGTAGTTTAAATCTAGCCTGCAGCCTACGTTCCTCTAACGATGTCCATTTCAGATTTTCTATTAATGATGTTACGCTTTGTTTACTATCGTAATTCCTCTTTACAAATCTAGCTGCCCTGCGCTGAACCTTTTCTATCTCGTTAGTGAGTCCCTTTTCGTAGGGATCCCACACAGCTTAAGCATATTCGACCTGCGGTCGAACCAAGGATAAATAACATAATTCTTTCACTTTTTCGGAGCTATTTCAAACTATTCTCCCTATAAAGGCCAGCTTTTTATTAGCGGCACCTATCAATCGGCGAATGTGGATGTCCCACGAGAGATCACGATGGATCGTGACACCGAGATATTTAATCGAGTCTGAAACTGGAATCTCTACTCCGTCCAACGAATAATTATTATTCAACGAGATACTCTTGGTTCTCCAGAAGTTGATGACGCAGCTTTCTTTTGGTTGATCTCTAACTGCCATTCCTTACACCATGCAGAAATGGTTTCTAGAACATTTTGGAGATACTGATGTCTTCCAGATTGCTTATTTCTCTATAAATGACGGTGTCGTCCGCGAAAAGTCTAATTTTACTTCTGAATATGAGCTGATATAGTTTATATAAATTAGAAATAATAATGGACAAATTACGCTACCCTGCGGAACGCCAGAGACAACCTTCACTAAGTTTGAAGATTTCCCATCTATAACAACCTTCTGCTTCCTATGATTTAAAAATTTACGGATCCAACTAACGATTTTAGAATTAACGCCTAAGGTTTCTAATTTCGTTATTAACTTCCTGTTTCCTGTTTGATGTAGTCCTTTGAATACTTGCGCTTGTAATTCCTTCCTGTCGTTGCCATTATCTCAGATCTGTGGGGTCGCGAAATTTGTTAATTTTGTGTGGCATGTCACTGCCAATGACAATAATAATAAACCCTTATTGAATTTACTTACAATATTCCTTTTACAATATGTTTATTAAAATCAACAAATTAAAACTTATAGTGATGCGTACACAAATTCCTACGGACCCACAGGTTACAACGTAAATTTAATACAATACATAGGAACTTGTTGATGCTAAACAGAATATGCTTACAATAAGAGAGATAGAACCAGTGGCGTCGCGTGCCCATTTAGGTTGGGTGTGCTTTTATTGGGGAGGGGGTTATGCAACCCGAGCTACAAAATTCACGTGTTAATTTGAACGTACGATTGCATTTTTATCGACGTGTGAAAGTTTTAAGAGAGCATAAGCGCTCTTCTTAATTGGTCTAATGCAATTAATCTTAGAATAATTTTGAATACTTTAATTTACTAACTGATATGATTTTAACTATACAATCCATAATTATGGACAACACAAAGGTTCCCCGTCAAATAGACTTGAGCTATGCATCACGCGCGCCGTTTATGTGAGAATGGTTAACGCTTCGTTGTGAGAAGATACTAGAGTGAGGTACAAATTATCTGTATTTTGTTACGATTTTTAAATATGTACAACCATATAATACGTACAGAAATCTGAAAAAGTAATCACTTGGGAAAATATTATTTTCCCGATTGAATCAAAGAAAGGCTTAAAAAACTCATTTCACTTACTTATTTATACACCAGTTCCAATCTCCTGTTTTGCCTTAGGAATTTTGTTAGCACATCATTATAAAAAGGTCTTTTCTTGAGTTCCACCAGCAATGTCTTTTCAATGGCGAGTGAACTTAGGCCGCATAACCTTTCCTGCGTTTGTGTTCCTCTATAACACGTATGTATTCTCTTAATAGCCGAAAAAGAACGCTCGACTGTAGCAGTAGAACTCGGAATCGTCAAGAAAAGTTCCGCTAATTTATAAATGTCCTTGAATGCAACCTGAAGCTGATTTTCTTGCATGAATTTTAATAGGTGATGCACTGGTTTCCTCGCAAATTCATCAGGAGAAAAGAGCACTTTTAGTTCATTTTTTAGGCGAACGTAGTCAAAAACTGGTCCGTAGAAATCCTTTAATTTTTCTGGAATACCATCAGGAAAAGTTTTCGCATACTGATCATATCTTTCGCTACAAAGGAGTTGAAAAAACTCAAGTTTCGAAAGTGAAGAGTATCTTTCTTCCATCTCTAGGCACATGCAGTCGACTATTCTCTGGTATAATCGAAGGCACGCGCTCTTCTCCTCTTCTATAGATCCTTTTCGTCTTTTAGGCTTCGACGACTCAACCGTATGCTTTTTCTTTGCAGAAACCCAAATATCATCAAATCCATGTTCCTTGTCATTCCTAAGCTATTTCATAGTATCATGCACTTTTTTACAACAGTACAATATGTCAAAGGATGATGTTTGCAATATATTGTTCAAAACATCAATATAGCCAAACAGAACAGAAAAAATTTCTAGCAAAAAAATTGTTTGAAAATCTTGCAAGAAATACAGAATACCACGAGCTTTGATGACAGCATCCACGTCCCAAACCCCAGAATTCTCCACAATGTGTTCAAAAAATGCAATAAGTTGACTTCTGTGGCGTTTTACTGTGTTTGATAATCGGGAAGTAAAATTGCATCTGGTTGGTGCGAAGGAGGGTAATTTTTTAGCAACAAAATCTTGCAAAGCATTTACTCTTTTCGATGATTTAGAAAAATATGCTGCCAATCCACTGATAGTTTGGAAAAACAATCTACATTCCTTGATATTCAAGAGGCTTTGCTTCAGAACTAAGTTCAAAACGTGAGCGTAGCAATGCGTAAATATTGCTAAAGGATAGGCCTCGATAACTTTACTCTGCAACCCATGAATATGTCCACTCATTACACAGGCACCATCATAAGTTTGGCCGACCAACTTGTCCTTAATATTAAATTCCTCAACTCTGTTTACAACTTGTTTAAAAAGACCACTAGACGTTCTATCATCACTTACGTCTGTAAATCCGATAAACCTTTCGTGTGTTTGCCCATTATGGACAAAACGAAAAACAGTTGATACCTGCGATTTCGACATGACATCAGAAGTTTCATCCAGAAGAATGGCCACAAATGTAGCGGAAGAAATTTCTTTCTTTATAGCATCTTTAACCACATCAGATATAGCGTTAATGATATCATTTTGTGCTGTGGTAGAAGTTCCTCGAAATACAGTCGATGGTTTTAAATGAGTCTAAAGGAGGATCATACTCACGGAGCACATTTAAAAATTCTATATAATTCCTTCGGTTGACTGAATCTTCAGACTCATCATGACCTCTCAAAGGAAGCTCTTGCTTAGCCAAATAACATACAGCATCAATTAATCTTTTTAAAACGTCTCTATTTTTCTTTACTTGTTCATTATGACGACTAATTTCAATTTTTCTTTGGCTGTCAATGAGAGTGTCAATTCTTTGTTTTCCAAATATCTTAAGATTTAAAAATGACTGAACATGTGGCTGGGAGCGCTCATGTTTTTGCATTGCTGCAGCTAAATGATTAAGATCGGAATACCCGTGCTTATTCCAAACACCTTTCTCTTTGGAGAATAATAAACAAGGCCAACAAAAAAGTCTTGACAGCACTTCACATCCAGTTAACCATTCTACTGAATCGTATTGTGAAACAGAGAAATGTCTCATGTACTCAGTTTTTGCATCTTTGTGCTTGCACAGTAAATTTGGAAGAGGAGGACGAAGCTTACCTTCTTCGACTATGTTCATACAATCCGCAAAAGCTCTGGCAGAAAACGGGGCATTCAGTACATCGTCAACACTGTTTACCATTGTAAATATGGGCAAAAAGTTATAAATTATATCTAAAAAATTATAAATATATGTTAAAAACTTGTCTAAATCGGTGTCATAAACACGTCAATTCACACTTTACCCCACGCACGCAAAACAGACGAAACTCAGAAAACAAAAACAGCATCTAATGACAAGTAACAACGTTGAATTGGATTGCTTCACACAATAGCCTATCACAACCGCTAACTACTTCTGGGTGCTGTTGTCTCAGCGCACACCCTGCCACGCCTTCTGGACGGTTTAAATCCACAAGGTGGATAAGAATTTGACCCGCTGCGCCATCTGTACTTATGTTTAAAGGGCTCAAAGCTATCCGTATTTCTTACCGCACACCCAGGCTATTAACGTGAATGTGATACAATGTTTACGCGCCGAAACTTCTCCTCTTCATGAAACATTGTATATTGGATTTGGTTTTAGGAATCACGCGAAGCCAGAAAACGATTAGGGGAGTCTTTAACAGGAATAAATGCAAAAATATAATATCTGTGACATTGCAAATCCGTGGGTGTGCACCGCACACCTAGCACACCCTGAATATACGCCTCTGGATAGAACCAGTGGCGTCGCGTGCCCATTTAGGTTGGGTGTGCTTTTATTGGGGAGAGGGTTATGCAACCCGCGCTACAAAATTCGCGTGTTAATTTGAGCGTACGATTGCATTTTTATCGACGTGTGAAAGTTTTAAGAGAGCATAGCGCAGCAGCGCTCTTCTTAATTGTTCTAATGCAATTAATCGTAGAATAATTTTGAATACTTTAATTCAGTAACTGATATAATTATGCATCACGCGCGCCGTTTATGTGAAAAGGGTTAACGCTTCGTTGTGAGAAGATTAGGATATCATTGGCAAATACTAGAGTGAAGCACGAATTATCTGTATTTTTCTACGATTTTTAAATATGTACAACGATATAATACGCACAGAAATCTGAAAAAGTAATCACTTGGGAAAATATTATTTTCCCGATTGAATCAAAGAAAGGCTTAAAAAACTCATTTCACTTACTTATTTATACACCAGTTCCAATCTCCTGTTTTGCCTTAGGAATTGTGTTAGCACATCATCATAAAATGAAGGTCTTTTCTTCATTTCCACCAGCAATGTCTTTTCAATGGCGAGTGAACTTAGGCCGCATAACCTTTCCTGAGTTTGTGTTCCTCTATAACACGTATGTATTCTCTTCATAGCCGAAAAAGAACGCTCGACTGTAGCAGTAGAACTCGGAATCGTCATGATAAGTTCCGCTAATTTATAAATTTCCTTGAATGCAACCTGAAGCTGATTTTCTTGCATGAATTTTAATAGGTGATGCACTGGTTTCCTCGCAAATTCATCAGAAGAAAAGAGCACTTTTAGTTCATTTTTTAGGCGAACGTAGTCAAAAACTGGTCAGTAGAAATCCTTTAATTTTTCTGGAATACCATCAGGAAAAGTTTTCGCATACTGATCATATCTTTCGCTACAAAGGAGTTGAAAAAACTCAAGTTTCGAAAGTGAAGAGTATCTTTCTTCCATCTCCAGGCACATGCAGTCGACTATTCTCTGGTATAATCGAAGGCACGCGCTCTTCTCCTCTTCTTTAGATCCTCTTCGTCTTTTAGGCTTCGACGACTCAACCGTATGCTTTTCCTTTGCAGAAACCCAAATATCATCAAATCCATGTTCCTTGTCATTCCTAAGCTGTTTCATAGTATCATGCACCTTTTTACAACAGTACAATATGTCATAGGATGATGTTTGCAATATATTATTCAAAACATCAGTATAGCCAAACAGAACAGAAAAAATTTCTAACAGAAAAATTGTTTGAAAATCTTGCAAGAAATACAAAAAACCACGAGCTTTGATTACAGCATCCACGTCCCATTCCCCAGAATTCTCCACAATGTGTTCAAAAAATGCAATAAGTTGACTTCTGTGGCGTTTTACTGTGTTTGATAAACGGGAAGTAAAGTTCCATCTGGTTGGTGCGATGGAGGGTAATTTTTTAGCAACAAAATCTTGCAAAGCATTTACTCTTTTCGATGATTTAGAAAAATATGCTGCCAATCCACTGATAGTTTGGAAAAACAATCTACATTCCTTGATATTCAAGAGGCTTTGCTTCAGAACTAAGTTCAAAACGTGAGCGTAGCAATGCGTAAATATTGCTAAAGGATAGGCCTCGATAACTTTACTCTGCAACCCATGAATATGTCCACTCATTACACAGGCACCATCATAAGTTTGGCCGACCAACTTGTCCTTAATATTAAATTCCTCAACTCTGTTTACAACTTGTTTAAAAAGACCACTAGACGTTCTATCATCACTTACGTCTGTAAATCCGATAAACCTTTCGTGTGTTTGCCCATTATGGACAAAACGAAAAACAGTTGATACCTGCGATTTCGACATGACATCAGAAGTTTCATCCAGAAGAATGGCCACAAATGTAGCGGAAGAAATTTCTTTCTTTATAGCATCTTTAACCACATCAGATATAGCGTTAATGATATCATTTTGTACTGTGGGAGAAGTTCCTCGAAATACAGTCGATGCCTTTAAATGACCGTCTAAAAGAGGATCATACTCACGGAGCACATTTAAAAATTCTATATAATTCCTTCGGTTGGCTGAATCTTCAGACTCGTCATGACCTCTCAAAGGAAGCTCTTGCTTAGCCAAATAACATACAGCATCAATTAATCTTTTTAAAACGTCTCTATTTTTCTTTACTTGTTCATTATGACGACTAATTTCAATTTTTCTTTGGCTGTCAATGAGAGTGTCAATTCTTTGTTTTCCAAATATCTTAAGATTTAAAAATGACTGAACATGTGGCTGGGAGCGCTCATGTTTTTGCATTGCTGCAGCTAAATGATTAAGATCGGAATACCCGTGCTTATTCCAAACACCTTTCTCTTTGGAGAATAATAAACAAGGCCAACAAAAAAGTCTTGACAGCACTTCACATCCAGTTAACCATTCTACTGAATCGTATTGTGAAACAGAGAAATGTCTCATGTACTCAGTTTTTGCATCTTTGTGCTTGCACAGTAAATTTGGAAGAGGAGGACGAAGCTTACCTTCTTCGACTATGTTCATACAATCCGCAAAAGCTCTGGCAGAAAACGGGGCATTCAGTACATCGTCAACACTGTTTACCATTGTAAATATGGGCAAAAAGTTATAAATTATATCTAAAAAATTATAAATATATGTTAAAAACTTGTCTAAATCGGTGTCATAAACACGTCAATTCACACTTTACCCCACGCACGCAAAACAGACGAAACTCAGAAAACAAAAACAGCATCTAATGACAAGTAACAACGTTGAATTGGATTGCTTCACACAATAGCCTATCACAACCGCTAACTACTTCTGGGTGCTGTTGTCTCAGCGCACACCCTGCCACGCCTTCTGGACGGTTTAAATCCACAAGGTGGATAAGAATTTGACCCGCTGCGCCATCTGTACTTATGTTTAAAGGGCTCAAAGCTATCCGTATTTCTTACCGCACACCCAGGCTATTAACGTGAATGTGATACAATGTTTACGCGCCGAAACTTCTCCTCTTCATGAAACATTGTATATTGGATTTGGTTTTAGGAATCACGCGAAGCCAGAAAACGATTAGGGGAGTCTTTAACAGGAATAAATGCAAAAATATAATATCTGTGACATTGCAAATCCGTGGGTGTGCACCGCACACCTAGCACACCCTGAATATACGCCTCTGGATAGAACCAGTGGCGTCGCGTGCCCATTTAGGTTGGGTGTGCTTTTATTGGGGAGAGGGTTATGCAACCCGCGCTACAAAATTCGCGTGTTAATTTGAGCGTACGATTGCATTTTTATCGACGTGTGAAAGTTTTAAGAGAGCATAGCGCAGCAGCGCTCTTCTTAATTGTTCTAATGCAATTAATCGTAGAATAATTTTGAATACTTTAATTCAGTAACTGATATAATTATGCATCACGGGCGCCGTTTATGTGAAAAGGGTTAACGCTTCGTTGTGAGAAGATTAGGATATCATTGGCAAATACTAGAGTGAAGCACGAATTATCTGTATTTTTCTACGATTTTTAAATATGTACAACGATATAATACGCACAGAAATCTGAAAAAGTAATCACTTGGGAAAATATTATTTTCCCGATTGAATCAAAGAAAGGCTTAAAAAACTCATTTCACTTACTTATTTATACACCAGTTCCAATCTCCTGTTTTGCCTTAGGAATTGTGTTAGCACATCATCATAAAATGAAGGTCTTTTCTTCATTTCCACCAGCAATGTCTTTTCAATGGCGAGTGAACTTAGGCCGCATAACCTTTCCAGAGTTTGTGTTCCTCTATAACACGTATGTATTCTCTTCATAGCCGAAAAAGAACGCTCGACTGTAGCAGTAGAACTCGGAATCGTCATGATAAGTTCCGCTAATTTATAAATTTCCTTGAATGCAACCTGAAGCTGATTTTCTTGCATGAATTTTAATAGGTGATGCACTGGTTTCCTCGCAAATTCATCAGAAGAAAAGAGCACTTTTAGTTCATTTTTTAGGCGAACGTAGTCAAAAACTGGTCAGTAGAAATCCTTTAATTTTTCTGGAATACCATCAGGAAAAGTTTTCGCATACTGATCATATCTTTCGCTACAAAGGAGTTGAAAAAACTCAAGTTTCGAAAGTGAAGAGTATCTTTCTTCCATCTCCAGGCACATGCAGTCGACTATTCTCTGGTATAATCGAAGGCACGCGCTCTTCTCCTCTTCTTTAGATCCTCTTCGTCTTTTAGGCTTCGACGACTCAACCGTATGCTTTTCCTTTGCAGAAACCCAAATATCATCAAATCCATGTTCCTTGTCATTCCTAAGCTGTTTCATAGTATCATGCACCTTTTTACAACAGTACAATATGTCATAGGATGATGTTTGCAATATATTATTCAAAACATCAGTATAGCCAAACAGAACAGAAAAAATTTCTAACAAAAATTGTTTGAAAATCTTGCAAGAAATACAAAAAACCACGAGCTTTGATTACAGCATCCACGTCCCATTCCCCAGAATTCTCCACAATGTGTTCAAAAAATGCAATAAGTTGACTTCTGTGGCGTTTTACTGTGTTTGATAAACGGGAAGTAAAGTTCCATCTGGTTGGTGCGATGGAGGGTAATTTTTTAGCAACAAAATCTTGCAAAGCATTTACTCTTTTCGATGATTTAGAAAAATATGCTGCCAATCCACTGATAGTTTGGAAAAACAATCTACATTCCTTGATATTCAAGAGGCTTTGCTTCAGAACTAAGTTCAAAACGTGAGCGTAGCAATGCGTAAATATTGCTAAAGGATAGGCCTCGATAACTTTACTCTGCAACCCATGAATATGTCCACTCATTACACAGGCACCATCATAAGTTTGGCCGACCAACTTGTCCTTAATATTAAATTCCTCAACTCTGTTTACAACTTGTTTAAAAAGACCACTAGACGTTCTATCATCACTTACGTCTGTAAATCCGATAAACCTTTCGTGTGTTTGCCCATTATGGACAAAACGAAAAACAGTTGATACCTGCGATTTCGACATGACATCAGAAGTTTCATCCAGAAGAATGGCCACAAATGTAGCGGAAGAAATTTCTTTCTTTATAGCATCTTTAACCACATCAGATATAGCGTTAATGATATCATTTTGTACTGTGGGAGAAGTTCCTCGAAATATAGTCGATGCCTTTAAATGACTGTCTAAAAGAGGATCATACTCACGGAGCACATTTAAAAATTCTATATAATTCCCTCAGTTGGCTGAATCTTCAGACTCATCATGACCTCTCAAAGGAAGCTCTTGCTTAGCCAAATAACATACAGCATCAATTAATCTTTTTAAAATGTCTCTATTATTCTTTACTTGTTCATTATGACGACTAATTTCAACTTTTCTTTGGCTGTCAATGAGAGTGTCAATTCTTTGTTTTCCAAACATCTTAAGATTTAAAAATGACTGAACATGTGGTTGGGAGCGCTCATGTTTTTGCACTGCTGCAGCTAAATGATTAAGATCGGAATACCCGTGCTTATTCCAAACACTTTTCTCTTTGGAGAATAATAAACAAGGCCAACAAAAAAGTCTTGACAGCACTTCACATCCAGTTAACCATTCTACTGGACCGTATTGTGAAACAGAGAAATGTCTCATGTACTCAGTTTTTGCATCTTTGTGCTTGCTCAATAAATTTGGAATAAGAGGACAAGGCTTACCTTCTTCGACTATGTTCATACAATCCGCAAAAGCTCTGGCAGAAAACGGGGCATTCAGTACATCGTCAACACTGTTTACCATTGTAAATATGGGCAAAAAGTTATAAATTATATCTAAAAAATTATAAATATATGTTAAAAACTTGTCTAAATCGGTGTCATAAACACGTCGGTTCACACCTTACCCCACGCACGCAAAACAGACGAAACTCAGAAAACAAAAACAGCATCTCATGACAAGTAACAACGTTGAATTGGATTGCTTCACACAATAGCCAATCACAACCGCCAACTACTTCTGGGTGCTGTTGTCTCAGCGCACACCCTGCCACGCCTTCTGGACGGTTTAAAACCACAAGGAGGCTAAGAATTTGACCCGCTGCGTCATCTGTACGTATGTTTAAAGGGCTCAAAGCTGCTCGTATTACTTACCGCACACCCGGGCTATTAACGTGAATGTGATACAATGTTTACGCCCCGAAACTTCTCCTCTTCATGAAACCTTGTATATTGGATTTGATTTTAGGAATCACGCGAAGCCAGAAAACGATTAGGGGAGTCTTTACCGGGAATAAATGCAAAAATATAATATCTGTGACACTGCGAATCCGTGGGTGTGCACCGCACACCTAGCACACCCTGAATATACGCCCCTGGATAGAACCTATCTCTCTCTTCGATGGGCAGAGAAATAAAGGAAGTGAGTGACATGGATAGGTGGATTGTAGCACAAATTCGTGCAACAATCCATGGTCATGCTCTCAAAACTTGCATTTTACAACAGAAATTATAAACAAACTACACCACACCTGTAAAACAGCCCATGTAGCACAGGACGAACGACACAGCAACCGCTCAGCACGACGGCGGCTGCTACACTGACGCTCAGAGTCTCACAATCAGACGGAAGTTACTGGCAACACAACGCGGTCCCGTCCTAGGTGACGACGCTATGGAGGACGCGCGCGTGCTTGGGACACGGCGTAAAACAGCCTTCGGACAATGTTCCTGTGGACCACCGAAAAAGTCACCATGGACCACCGGCGGTGCATGGACCACCAGTTGAGAACCACGGGTCTAACAGATACAGTTTACGTATCTCATGTTTCACTCTATTCCCCCTATTTCGACTTCTCTATCCCTAAACACTTGCCGATGTATCATTTAGAGAAGGATAAATTTGCGAAAGGGTTTCTGATTAAGAATACGATTAAAGTGTGCTTCACGATAGGCGACAATCGTGTTTCGTTTCGATGCAATGGAATTCCCTTTGCAATCCAAAGTTAAAGATGAGACGAGAGCGAGAGATATCGGTGTCAAGATCCTCCCAAATTAATTAATACGCACCTTAATAGATATAGGGATATAACTAGCCTCCTAAGTGTAGAGCGGGGCAGCTTGATCTGTGGGTAGCATGAGTGCCAACAACATTTGGGGGTGACATAAAAAAAAGAATATGAATATGAAGACGAATGTTTTAGTTAATTTTTATTGCACTTGTCACCAGGATGAAAGGAATTTTTTTATCGAGAACTTTCTTAATTATTTTATAAAAATATAACATTCAGCGGCGGGGGGAGGGGGGGAGGGAGCGGCAAGGGTCTGCCGAGAACTTATAAAGGAGGCCAGAACTGCACCAGGCAGTTTTGGATTTAAGAGGGATCGTACTTGGTGCGCACCAGGATCCCCATGAAGTTAGGAGTCCCAAAAAAGTAGTATATATAATCTCAGAACTATTAAAAATCAGTGGGACCTATATGATTCCTTTGAAAACCCAACATTAAAAGTGGCCACATAAAATGGTAGCCGTTACGAGAGGTTTCACTATATATTCATATTGCAGGCCTCCCCAACTGTTTAGCGTCAGGGGCCCCAAAATGCGTAAAATCGCCCCTGCCTCAGGCACTAATTATTTCCCTAAATAGCCAATGTAGGAGTGCCACCACACGCGCAGATAAAAGTTAATTAGTCTTAAGACATATATGTAAACTCATACATATTTCAATGGCATGCACTCAGAAATGGGACAAGACCACTTTGAACAGTAAGGTTTGATTCATAATTCTACTTAGGATGTTGAAGTAAAATATTTATCTGCCTTCAACCACAATATCACAGGCAATACTACTAATTCAACAAAATTTCATCGCATAATAATATTTTTAGGTTTATATATTACATTCTTAACACAAAAAAGGGAAAAATACCAATATTAAAATTCTGTCTTGTGAAATGATTGACATAAGAGTGATGACACCGCTGGTTGCAAGGGGAGGGGAGGATGGCAGGAGAGTAATTCCTGGCTGTACATAATCCCAATCAACTATTTGACGCTACTCCAGCTCTATCCTCTGTGATTCAAATTTGATTTTACTATATATGCCAAAAAACCTCGTTACGACGAATTGCTCGATTATAGAGATATAACTCAGCATTCTGCAAAGATATTGGCGATAAAATATTACAATAATGGCTCCGCCATAGCCAACCACATAATGAGATGCCATGATATAAAAAGCCATTAGAATTTAAATCCCCAGTTACTTGGATTGAGGAGGTTTTATTCGAAATTCCAAATGACATCTCCGAACATAACTTAACGATTTTTAATCAATACCTTTGTCATCTTTGGAAGCAGTTAATCACAAAATTTAATATATCTGGCAAAATTTGTGTGCATATCTTGACTGAATCCGTAAAAATCTCTTCTTTCTGGCAACACTTTAATATAAGAGATGTAGTCGCAAGGAGTAACTGCATATTGACCGATATAAACCTATACTAAAACTCTATGCAATCAGACAAAACAAAGATGAATCTCAAAGAAAATGTTACTAGTAACTAACATTTGACAATACGATACATCGAGAAACAGGTTAAGGCTAAAAGAAACCTTTATGTATTCGCCAAAACCGATTTCACAAGATTTAGGTCTTTTCTGCGAAATGAATATATATACAAATTTCTGCGAGGTAACAGATATTGCAGACGCGGAGGAATCCCGGTGCATGTTCCGAGATATGATGCGAGAGTGTACCGATAAATTTATTCCAAGCAAACTGAAGCGTCATAATGCAGAACCTATATGGTACAACCAGGAAGTTAGGAGCGCTCTCCGACGGCAAAGAAAAATTCACTCTCGCGTAAATAACACATCCTCAACAGTAACGGTCGAACAGATCGCAACGTTAAAGCAGCAATACAAAGTGGTGGTCTCCATAGCCAGAGTGTCAATGCGTAATGCGTTTAACAATTACAAAAAGAAGTTTTTACAGGTTAACTTGAAAGAGAACACGAAAGCATTTTGGTCTTACGTAAGGGAAGCCCAAGGTAGAGGCCCTACTATTGCGTCAATGAGATCGGAAACGGGAAATGTAGTTCACGAGAGTGCGGAGAAAGCAAACAAATTAAATCATCACTTTCAGAAAGCTTCTACTCCAAATGACGATGAATGTGAAACCCCTATTCCTATGCATCAGGGCGACTCGATGGAAGATTTGATAATTTAGGACAATGGTATCGCACTCCAACTTCATTCTATTAAACCAAAGAAATCTCCTTGGCCAGAGGAAATACCCGCGTGAGCATTAAAAGAGTTAGCTTATGAAATCGCGCCGTATTTGAAAATTATATTCGAAAAATCCTTTACGGAATGTGTCGTTACTAAAGATTGGAAGATGGCACACGTTACACCCATCCATAAGGGCGGCGACAAAGAGAACCCCGAAAATTATAAGCCGATTTCCTTACCTTCAATAACATGCAAGATATTCTCTGTAATGCGCTATTTATATTCGCTCATTGCTTAGCGGATGCCAGCACGGATTCTGGAGAGGTAGATCAGGCTAAACGCAGCTCGGCCTGTTCGTGGACGATTTGTTGCGATGCGGAGAGAAAAATACTCAGGTTGATGCCATACTCATTGTCTTCAGGATGGCGTTCGATAAAGTATTTCAATAAGAAATTTATTGCGAAGTTAGGACAATATGGTATCAATCCGAAAGTTGTCGGTTGGGTGAGGGATTCCCTCTCAAATAGAGAACAGAGAGTTGTCAACGATGGGAAATACTCGTCCACCGTTAAAGTTGCATCGGCTTATCCTCAGGGAAGTGTATTGGGCCCTCTACTGTTCCTTATCTATATGAATGATATCTGCTCGGTAGTTCGAAGTAAAATTAGACTTTTAGCTGATGATACCGTTCTATATAAAATGATAAAAAACCAGGAGGACCATCAGTCGCTGCGTGAAGTGTTAAGAGCCATTTCAACGTGGTGCAAAGAATGGTAAATTGAAATTAATTACATTAAATGTTCCGCAGTTACGTTCTGGAAAAGTAAGAACAAAGAAGTAGGTTTCGAGTATAAAATAGGTGGAATAAATATTCAAGCAGCTGCGTTCGTAACCATAGGAGTAACCATTTATCGAGATCTTTCGTGGGACATGGGACGTGGGACATTCGTCGAGTTATAGGCGCGGCCTACAGGAAACTTACTTTCCTAGGTATGATACCGAACATTACAGAAAAAGTATGTGAAGCATGTTACTTATCACTGGTTAGACCACAAGTGGAAAACGTCTCAAGTATATGAAATCCGTACGAGAAGGGACATATAATTTAATTAGAAAGAGTGCAGCGCAAAGCAGCCAGATTCGTAAAACAAAAGTACAAACATAAGGAAAGCGTCACCTCATTATCAAGTGATTTGAACTGGGTAGCACTAGAGGACCGTAGATTGAACTCAAGGTTGAGGCTTCTGGAGAAATATAGGTCGAAATGTCTAAAAGAGGAGGTTGCAGGAATAATTGAAGCCCCAACGTATATAGGTAGAAACGACCGTGACGATAAGATACTTGACGTCGATTGTAGGACTGAGCGTTATTTAGACTCGTTCTTTCCGAAGAAAATACGAGATCCCAATAGAAAATTTCAACCTGCGAGAGAAAATCTTTAGGTAGGTTTTGGTGCATTGCACCCCCTGTGACCCACCAATTAGATGAATTGCAGGGTAACATGTAGATGTACCGAAATCTTGGGATTGCTTAAGTAAAAATCCCGGAATTTCGAGATTGCGATACTTAGTGGGATCTCGGGATTGCAAACGTTAGGCAAAACGGATGTGTGGAGCGTTTTCGGATGACAAAGAAAACTCCACTACAGCGTAATTAAAACATTATCGACATTCACGAATGATCAGACGACAACGTCAGCACAACAATACAAAGAGCTGCGCGGAAGAGCATAGGTAACAGTCAAAAATAATGTTTTGCATGACAGTTTGAAAGAGAACCCAAAAGCATTTTGATCATAAGGCAAGGAGGTTCAACGTAGAGACCTTAACATTGCGCCACTGGAAATGGAAGAAAAGAAATGTTGCTGAGAATATTGCGAGGGAAGCTATTTAAAAAAAACCATTTTCAATATTTCAACATTATACGCAACTACGCAACTTAAAACGCCGTTCATGGCTATACAAATCGACACAGATTCTGAAAAAGGCAGAACCACAGCACAGTCTTTTTGTAACGATTTATTGGGTTTCGGAAAGAAAAATACTCAAACCGATGTCGTTTTATTGATTCCAGGAATGCGTTTGATAAACTACTACCCATAATAAACCAATATCAAAGCAAGAGAAATACGCCACCAACGCGGTAGTTGTGAGTTGGGTGAGAGTCTTCCTCTCAAATTTTAGAAAATATAGTTGTTATCTATAGGAAGTATTCATAACCCATAAAAATCGCGTTATTACAGGAGAGTTTAAACTGCGAGAGAAAATATTTACGTAGGCTTTGGTGCATTGCACATTCTGTTGCTCACCACATTGGTGAATTGCAGGGAAATATGTAAATGTGTGCCAACAAATATTCACAGATAAATTCTAAAACGCTTCTGCTTTTTCACGGATAATAGCGCATCGCCGTATAATAGCCGCGTTTTGCAACTAAATCGTGTTGAGATACGACGCACATGTTCAATAAATGTGTCAATATAAACTTTGAAGGAAACATACAAACATACGCCTCCTTCACTCAGAGAGAAGCCCTAATAGTTAACAACTCGGTCTTTATTTGGCTACGGCCTCCGCCCCCTCCTCTCCAACTCCTTAACCGATAGTCTCCACCTCCTTCCCCTCCCCTCCATCACCTACCTCCCCATCCCCCTTCCCCTCCCTCCCTCCTCCATCCAACGCCTCCCTACGCCTTTCTCCCTCCATCCAATGTTAGCCTTGTTCAAAACTGCTCGATAAGCGTTCACATCATAACCTCGTTGTCAGTGAGGCCTTTGAGAGAAAAGCGCTTTAAAAGGTCTCTCGATTAACGGATTAATTAAAGCCCTACAGATACTCGATGATACGCCGATCCGTGTCAAATGGCCAGAACGACTAGCTAATAAAAAAAGTCGGCGGACCTTTGGGCGCAATCAACAAATTAAATAAACGGCGCCGATGGGTCGGAACGGCTGAACCGTGTGTTCCACCGAAAAGCGAGTGTTTGCCAAATTGCTACGTTCCGCTGCGCTTGCGACGACGAGCGATATAATATTGGGATACGAAATCAGTTTATACTTTTGATAGGCGCAGAAATTATAATCAGACTTCTATCGCTACACGAGCCGTTTTTAATCAACGAAAGTAATACAGATGGCCCTCCTTCTCGTTCTCGAAAAATCACCGCGAATGTCAAACCCGTGAATATTAAAACTCAACTGCTTGCGTAATGACAGAAATAACTAACTCATAAAATCGGGAATTCGCAATTATTTGAGTTTATATGCCGCGTATGCCAAATCGATGAACTAAGCAATCCCTCGCAAATAATCGAAACCGTAAATATTTTAAATGCCAAACTTGTCGGCTTACTGTATTTAAAAGAATAATTCTGCCAACAGTATTCTGCGAGCGCCAAAACAAATGAAGTTGTCGCATCGCGATCAAAGCGCTAGCTTTTGCCACGAGATTTAACAAGACTGAATATTCACGGCATGGGATAGGTCAACGTAATTGTGATGATTGCAATTCAGGCTGCTGTAGGGGTGTCTGAATCGCATCGAATTACTTCACAATTATAAGGACTTCAAATTACGACCAGACCATGATCCCACGGGAAATGTAAAAAATAAATCAGGCAAATCAAACAACATTTACTTTAATTTTCAAATATTCTCAAACTCGGAATAAATTATATAACAATCTATGTAACAATCTCAATGAATTAGCAAATTAATATACTACAATCGTTATGTAGTTTGCTGTATTATTTGTTCAGAATTAAGGAATTCCATAAAATTAAGTTTTTTCTAGTGCATTATACGAGTATTCTCAAAACATTTTTGAAAATTTGAGGCAGTTGCTATGAAAGCCATGAACAATAGGTACGAGAAGTATCCTAAAAATAATTTTAGATCGCTGTATGACACAACCAACTAGATGCAACGTGCTTCTCAACTATAATGCGATTCGTGATATAAATAAAAAAGAACTATGTTTCTTCCACAATTTTAACGTAACACAACCGGTTTCGCTACCATCTTATCATCATCACGTGATTATGATGCCGAGATCTGGATTTTCATTTTTTTTTTCATTTTTAAGCACTCAATCTTAAACTACTAGCGTAATTGCCTACCAAAAATGACGGGTATGGATGAATTGAGTATTAAGTTAATATAAAAATGAAATAAAAATAATAATGAAACCCACTTTTATATCCACTAAAAAGTAAACAATAAACATAAAATGCACATAATTGAGTTTTGAGAAAGTAAAAATAGTTTTGGGCATATAAAAGCTGCGTGGCAAAGAAATATTAATGAAAATTTATTCGCTAAACATTACGCAACTCTTATATGCCCAAAACAATTTTTTCTTTCTAGAAAATTCAATTATGTGAATTATACATTTATTGTTTACTTTTTAGTACATATAAAACGTGATTTAATTAAAGCAAATTTATATAAATTTTATTTTCCTGTTGTTAATCAAATGTTAAAAACTTAGCTTTTGTCAAAAATGTCCTCAAAGACATTTCAAAATTTAACAATTTAAACCTCTATATCTGAGTTCATTAACACTGAAATATCAATAAATAAATGTATATTTATTTATTTTTAGTATGCATTACTAACGTCAGTAGAAAAGGAAGGGCATTACACATTTAACATATTTAATTGCTAAATTTAGAAAATTCCGAGAAACTTCTTAATAGTTTCTGAACTAATTTCATAATATCCGTCTATTATTTTATTTGTACTGAGGGAAAGAACCACATCCCAATGGCCAGCACACTAAGTGTTGAGTTTCGAAATGAGTGTTCAACGTCTGTGTGAACTGTAAGATAAAGTGGTGACTTTGCAATCAACGGATGTGGACCTTATTCAACAATTGCAAGACATTGTTGTTGTGTTGCTGTATCTCATTGTTGAAGGATTTTTACCAAAGTTTAGTTAAGTAAATCGTCAGCTTCAGCAGCTAGGCTCAACCATAGTCGATACTGTTTACATAATTGGGATATTTCAAAACAAGATAACACACATAAGTTCAACTAACCAACTTTTCTTTCCAATTTCCTTGAATCGCAATCATCAGTAAATCAAAATGAAATAGACAAAAGAGTAATGAGATAATTAAAAACAGTGTTTACTGAACTTAAAGAGAATTTTCTTTAGAAAAAAATTGATATTTATGTCAAAATCATTTTCGAGAATTAATATTCAACATCT
Source organism: Tanypteryx hageni (assembly GCA_028673005.1). Classification (NCBI taxonomy): domain Eukaryota; kingdom Metazoa; phylum Arthropoda; class Insecta; order Odonata; family Petaluridae; genus Tanypteryx; species Tanypteryx hageni. Next base: position 6,775,036 of record CM054114.1, read on the forward strand.
TAAAAAAATTCAAGATCATTTATCATCTTAACCCTCTATGGATTTCCAGAACTGGGCAAATATTAGATATTCACTCACAGATGAAGCGTCGTTTTTATGGCAATAATGTAGCAGTTGAAAAGTTTTGATATGATATTTTCAATCAATCACAAAGATCTGGCTCAAACGGCTCTTTTAGTGTTAATTCTCTTGCCAACAACTGTGATGCGGACGTTTAGTTCACTTCATTTTCTTAAAAGTAAATACCAGAACTGAAGGACGAACATCTTGAATCTACGCTGTAGAGCTGTAGAGGGAAGGATTGTGGATGAATTCCCCTTTACTAAGATTCTTTAACCATCAAAGGTATGAATATTGACAATTAATTCCAAGTTAATAACTAAATTTCTACTCTGAGAAGATTTTTAATACTCCTAGATTAATATTTTCCAAATATTTACAAGTGCGGCAATCGGGCATCTGCTGTGCTGCCATTTATTTCGCGAGAATCCCTGTTTTGGATAATTCGGTTTAGCATATTATCACGGGTCTGCCTGCGGATAGAAAGCTAATGACGATGATAACATGTAGAATATTCGTAGAAACCGTCTTTGATGGAATATGACAACGCATGCGCAGTAATGGGAAATAATTTGGTGTAAATATAAGAAATTTTGGTTTTCAATTCGAGGAGAAGAACATCTGTTCAAGAATCACGGAATTCGATTTAGATAATTAAGCAAGCTGAGAGTAAATGACGTTTAACTAATTTCATTGATTGATCTTCGTAATAAACGCTCGTAATCAATTGAATTCGCATGAAATAATCCATTTTCCGTGTACAAATTAAGAAAAACCTCAATACGCTTAAAATAGTCGCGGGATAGAACATATTTCTCAAACGGTTGCGCGCATAATCAATTGTCCGAAATAATGTATCGCGAAAATTGAATCCGACGCTGAAATCATTTCGCTTAAACCGGCATTTTTTTATGTCGCAACGCTCTTTCAGCCAAAATTAAGGTTATTGCGTAATTTGCACAAAACTTCATTTCATTAAAGTGCAAATAAGCGATAAATTACGCACGATGTGCAAATGGGGACTAATTCATTTCGGTCGGCCTTTTATCACTCGGAAAGATTTCCGAGTGAGATTAATGAGTTCCTATCGCTAAATGAGTTTCGAGGACAAGCGAAAACTTTCCGATTTGCAGCGCTGCGGAAAAATCACGCCCGTGCACACCCAAAGGGGTTTCATTTGGTTTACGCTCGCTACCCAGACGCTGGCCTCGTGCTCTCGGAAAGCTATCGCATGCGAGATCCCTCGACGGAGGATCGAACCCGGGACTACGACGAGAGTAAGCGAACGGGTGCGTTCCAACGGGAGAAGGGGGTAAAGAGGGGGAATTATGTCATAACCGGAGGGGGAGAGGGAGGCACCGGTGGCTCGTTGCATCGCTCACACGCACGGCTGCCTCCCTTACTGCACAATTACTGTGCGTCTGGTCGCATTAAGCGATATAGGGGCTAAATTAGCTCGGGGTGGGGAGCATAGAGTGGGAGAGAGGGCGTTTCGGAGGGGTGCAGGTCGGTCAGTCGGCGACGGAGAGAATGAAAGGGGCGGTAAATATGCTGCTTCCTCCTATGCCCTACCCTCGGAATCACTCTCTCCATTAAGCACCTCGCATCGATGGTCGAGCCACCCCTCCTTCCCTTCTTCCCACCCCTCCTTCCCTTCTTCCCACTCCTCCTTCCCTTCTTCCCACCCCTCCTTCCCTTCTTCCCACCCCTCCTTCCCTTCTTCCCACTCCTCCTTCCCTTCTTCCCACTCCTCCTTCCCTTCTTCCCACTCCTCCTTCCCTTCTTCCCACTCCTCCTTCCCTTCTTCCCACTCTTCCTTCCCTTCTCCACTTCCTGTCTTATGTGCATTAATTGTAAGATTTCCTGCAACTCTTATTTTTTATTGTTGAGTGTATATTTATTATGCATACATTGATTATTTTATCTTATTCATTGCTTGTTATTTTATCTTAAATATTTTTCTTGTTTATTTATTATTATTTTTTTAACCTGCTATACTAACATACAATTTTTGATTTTTCACTTTATTGTGTTATTGTATCGTTCATATTGTTCTTTTCGCAGGTTTATTCCACCCCATTTAACTTCGTGGGTGTTTTCCTGCATGGGTTTTACTAGGTTGGTCAAGCCTTTTCCTTCCTAGGTTTTTCCCACAAATACCTTGTCTTTCTTAGAGCTTTTCCTGAATATGTACCTAACTATCTCTCTCTGTTTGTATAAATATTTTATTATCATAATCGTTTTTGATGTAATTTAATGCAGTTTAATATAATGTAACATATCAATGACGAAGGGTAAAATGCAATAGTGGAACTTATGGTCTAAATTTCGCCCGAATAAAGACATTTATCTATTTATCTATCTACCCATTTCTTCCTATCCTCATTTTCACCCCTCCCCACCTCCCCTCCTCATTAGCTCCCTCCACGTTGAGACTACGCTCTCCGTCTCCCTCCCAGCATCCTTTAAATCGTCCCTCTTTCCTCCTCCATTTCTCTCAATTCCTTATTTCTCTCACATTCATCTAACCTCTTTCTATTTTTTACAATATTTTTCATCCCTCATCTCACATTTCTCTCGATGTTAATATCCATATCTGATACACATACACTTGAATTGCAAATACGAATTCGTCCTGTGGATACCTTTTGTTTTTAGGGATGGAACTCGTTTGTACGCATCCGTAGGGTTTTAAACGTCAGTTACAACAAACCGCGGAATTTAGTCTAAATATATTTTAGTGAATATCTATTCCCAATGGCATGTTTTGACGGAGCGTTATTTATGTTACTCGACGCAAAAACATTCCAATTCTCCAAAGTTTAATAAAGCAATTAATGAAAGCACTGAAATAATATGGATTTCAATGATACGGTTACTAAAACATGGATTTATTCAATAAATTTCAACAAAACTTGATGAATATGTTATCGTGTACAACTTTTGACTAAACAGCCTTAGACAAATATATTTTTTCTGTTATTTTTAAGAAACAAATAAATGATAATGAAGCTAAGTTTTCACGATATTGACGCTAATTAAAAACACTTACATGGCGGAAAAATAAAGTATTAATCCATCAAAGGAAGAAGTAAATATCAGTAGCTTATATAAAAGTATAGAAATCATATCTTCTTTCGATTATTCTTTTGTTGGAGAATTAACTTACTACTCAAAATAAGTAAAAATTGTTCCGTAAGAATGCTGTATTTAATTTTAGAAAGTAAAAACTATAAAATACTATTAATGATAATTTCTCTGATGGTAGAGATGGTACACGGTATAATTAGAATACAATTATTGAAATAAAAATTGTATATTCCTGGGGAGAGGGAGGAACAACGCATGTGCGTATACCTATAATACGATAAATTGGTCAATTGCATAGAAACATAAATTTTTTTAATGAATTCAAATATTGAGCTTTAAAATACAATCAGAAGTCTGCGGCTTTATTAACACCTCGCAGTATCTATATAAAAAGATTAATAATGAAAAAAGACTTATTGGGCGTGAATGCATTGTGTTGGATATAAATTATCTTTACAGTAACGTGACATAGAAATGTTAAAGTCTTCCTGCAAAAAATGAAATGGATGAAATATTTATTGCAATATTATAAGGCAAAACTTTTTCGGGAAATTAAGTAAGAATTTCCGACGGCGAGATTAATGAGTGTACCATTGGGGTTTTTAGAGCAACGAGCGCATTGACATGAGTCATATTCGGAGAATCGCATGTTTAGGAAATTCACTAACAGAGCAGAAGAATTATTAATTGCACCTCGCACCATCTTCGACCGCCGAGACTCTCTCTGAAATACTCAGAATATAACAAGCGAAGATTTTTCCAGGAATTGCTCATTCATAGACGCTTCTTTCGCAAACACTTTCATTTTCCGAAAGATAAAAAATTTTAAACAATCCTCTCCCTAAAGATAAAAATTTAAAGAATGGTAAAACTTTCACTCCATGACTTGTTAATGACCTGTCGAGTCTAACGCGATGAATATCGGCTGAAGTTAAATGGCGGGGCTTTTATACAAAAGTACAAGGAGGGATTTGAAAGTTAGAGGGAGAGAGAAAAAGAGAGGTAAATGGATTAGAAGGGGATGCGGGGTAAATAGAACTCGAGTTTCACGTGGGGGGAATTGCATTTGGGAGGAAAACGCGGTCCACAAGGGAGAGGGTTTAACGAAGGCAGGTGTGGAGGGGCGTGGGGGGCTCTCGGAGGCGGTGAGGGAGGGAAGGGGGCGGAAGAGAGTTTAATTCGAAATTTCGATTCCCTTTCGACCGCACCTCGCATCGCCCTCTGCTGCTACTACCACTACCGGAATTCCCAGTCTCTCCGTTCTTCCCCTTCCTGCCCGCACCCCCGCGCCAAACCTAGCGCCTCATCTGCGCCCCATTTGCCCCCGTACGGACGGCGTGACCGCAGCCTCCGGACCGCACGCCCACCGCCCCACCTCCGCCCATTCCCCGCCTCGCACCCTTACCCCGATCAATCCTTTGCCCTAGCTGCCCCACTCCTCCTGGTGTAATCGGAGCGAAGGGGAGAATCGCCGCGAACAGGAAAAAAATAAACTTGCAGTTAGCGCTGTCCATTATGATGCGCCAAAGGGTTTTGATTGCCGGTGCGGGGATTATGCTAGTGGAGGAGGAGGGAGACATTGCGATGAATGAATTGGGGGAATGGGGAGGGGAGAGATGGAAGGGGGAGAGGAGAGGTGGGGGAGAAGGGGAGAGGTGGAAGGGGGAGACGAGGGGTGGAGGAGGAGGGGACAGGTGGAGGGGGGGAGATGAGGGGTGGAAAGCGGAGGGGGAGGTGGAAGGGGGATATGAGGGGTGGAAAGGGGAGGAAAGAGGTGGAGGGGGATATGAGGGGTGGAAAGGGGAGGGGAGAGGTGGAAGGGGAGGTGGTGGAGTAGGTGGAGGGGGAGGTGGAGGGGGAGGGGAAGTGTGAGGTAGAGAATGCGACGGTAAAGGGGGCGAGATTGGCAGAAAAGGAGGGAAGTTATCAAAACAAAACATCATTCATTTAGACGTTCGTTTGTTTTGCCTCCCGCGGACAAAGCAACGGGACATTGGGAGAGCGAATGGATGAGGGACAGGAAGAATGGAGGAATGGATGTGAATGCGCGATCGCGTGGAGACTGGGTTAGAATCAGAGATTTTGTAATTGCCACTGACGACGACCACTTTGTAGCAGAAATACATATTTGGTTTAATCAACATATTTGTGATTATCGGAGTGAGCGGTTTAATTTATTCCAAGAGTCTGAAATGCAAATGAATTAGAGCCGCACTTCAAACACTCTTGGCGAAACGAAAGAGACGCTTTCAAAATAGGACGTGTTTTTGTATGACATTGACTCGGTGCGTTGCAAAAACCCTCTCGACAGAGTTCTCGTGAAGTGCTCTCGTGCGAACGCGTTATGGTGCTTGCGATCGATCTCTGCGTGGAGAGAAAGAATCGGCTGATGAGAGGCAGAAGGGGAAACGGAAAGGTTATAGAGAAAACAGGACGTCGCCGGACGATATGCCCAACGGACGTTATGCCCAACGGACGTTATGCGGAGAGGATGGGATAGGTAGTGAATGTTAACAAGCGATTTATGAACAATTTCATGGAAAATTTATACCACCAGTAGCATAATATTTTAAGGGATATGTAATCCCTCTTCAATTGTTTATACGGCTGACTACTCTAGTTCTGGTTGTAAAATTGACCGTACAATATCATATTCCACTCATGGTACATATTTTATCCTTAATTTTTGATATGTCTGGCGGTACAGTATAACCGTTATATTCTTTATACTTTTGGAGGTTCAAGCTATCTGTTCAAAACTTTATAGCTATCTCAGTACAATCCACGCGTTCAATTGTTTATACTTCCTACGGTTGAAAATGAAATTTGGAGACTACGGTGTACAGAATGAAAAATAAATAAAAATTCCTGAACCGTAAGATAATCCAAGTGATCAATCACACGTCAATAAGAGAAAAATAGAGGGAAAAAATAAATAAATTTATACTTACAAGTTTGAAGGAAGATTGCCTACAGGGACCTGTTGTCGGAAACTAGCCTAAATAGAACATAAAAGCACACAAACGCACAATCACTCTGGACGTGTAATTGCTCACTTGGATTATCTTACTGTTCAGGAGTTTTTATTTATTTCCATACACACTACGGTTACATTCACTCGTTCAATTGTTTATATTTCTTGTGATTAACGTTAGCAATTCAATAGTTTACAATACTGGCAGTTCACATTACCCGTGAAAATGTTTATACTTCCGATGGCTCAATCTACCTGTTCAGTTGTTCATACATTTCTGTGGATTACATATTCCTTAAGATATTATATGCTACTGGTGGTATAAAGTTCCCGTGAAATTGTTTATGAATCGCTTGTTAACATTCTCCGTCTATCCCATCTTGTACACATAACGTCCGTTCGGCATAACGTACGAGTACCAAAATAGTACCAAAAAGGAGACTAACAAGGAGTGGAGCGGAAGAAAGAGGGAGGGGAGTATAAAGGGGGGGGGGGGAGGGAAAGTGAATGGGGGAGAGAAGAGTAGTCCGTGGATTAACCGCGTGATTGGTGTGGAGGAGCAGAAGGGCTCCGGCGATTGATGCGCTCTCTTTCGGAGAGAAATTGATCCGACCGAATGATTGATCTCCTACTCTCGATGGGACGACGAAAAATTCGGTGTTGTACATGGAACGGAATGGAAGAGCGATTTATTTAGGTATCGAACCCTTTGGAAGGTAAAGCGGTGGGAATTGATGTAGCTGCAAGGCGAGTGCTCTCAGCCACGTCATTGTGCGTGCCACGAAACCATATGTTAAAAAGCGCATTGAAGAATGAAGAGACAAACTGGAGGAATAAATATGGATGTTGAAGTGCTGCCAAAGTGGAACACATTTCGAATCGAATAAATATGGAAAAGGTAAACCGAGATCGATAGCACTAGAAGGGAACGTAAAGGGAATGTAGAATGAGCGGGCAGTTAACGGGAAAATCAAAATAAATTATGTAACTAAATGTTATCGAACAAATAGGCAATGCAAACACATCCTAATTTATCATAAAAAAATCTTACAAATTATCAAATGCCCAATATGAGTATTTATAAAGGAAGAAGATCGTAAATTAAATTACGGAGATGAGCAAATGGAAAACGGCAGTTCAGACGATATAAACGATTCGATGATAAATCATAAAACGGTTTCCGAGATTATGTATTGTGGTTGCTCAAAAAATGATAAAATATAAAAATCAAGAAAATATTAAAAATAATCACTCCATATTTCATAATTTAATCGGATATTATTACTTCAGAGTACTTAACACATCAAAAAATAAATGTGAAATATAAATTCCAATAATTAAGCTTATTCAGGAAAATACTTTCAAATGAAAAGTACATTAAAAATGTATAGACAAATATTCAGTTTTAAATAAATAATTCCTTATTCAAATAAAGGCTAGTAATTTAAAAAAGAAAAAATAAGAATAGTTTTAATAAAGTGAGAAAACGTTCACTGATAGCAAATAACGAACGTAAGTGTTAAAGAGAAAGTTTTGACTCCTTCGGAGGCTAGAAAGGATGAGAAATAGAGATGGAAAGTGGAAGAGGGTAAAGTGGAGGCGTGGAAATGAGGACATGAAGGAATGATGAAATGAGAAAGGGGTGAGGGTGTGGCAGAGACGACGCTCGTATTAATTTCTAAGTAATGCAGCGTCGTGTGGGATAAGGATAACACAACAGATGCAAGGGCCACACCCTCTCGGGGAGTTGGTCGCGAGGAAAGATTCTCATTAAGCTCTGAGAGGGCAGATTTAGGGAAGGGGGAGGAGCGAGGGAGAGACCCAGAAGGATGGGGATGGAGAGAGAGAGAGGGGGGGAAAGGGAGAGGAGAGAGAGAGAGAGAGAGAGAGAGAGAGGTGAGGGGTGAATAGGGGAAGTTAGGAATGATTGATGTGAAATGTAATACTAACCTATAGAAAAAGAATGAAGGAGTTGGAATTGGTTAGATGTGGAAAAGGGAAAAGGAGCGAATAAATGGAAACGAGCGAAATACAGAAGATTAAAAGAAAGAGGAAGCGAAACGTCAAGAAAAGGAATGGGAGTTATAGAGAGAGAGTGAGACGAAAGCGGCGAGGAAGAAGGGGGGGAAGCAAAGGGGAGGGGTGCGTGGGCGGAGGGGTCAGGCATATTAGATTACTTCACCTTTATTTGCGGAGTTGATGCAGTCGACTATTGGGGGATGCGGAGGGTGGTTGGAAGGGGGAGGGGTGAATAATCCGATGAAGGGTGCCGTAGGAGAGGGAGATGAGGAAGTGGAAATGAGGGCTGATGGAGCGGGAGGCGAGGGGGGGGGGAGGCACCTGGAAAGCTGTGGGTTGGGTTGGGTGGAATTAAAGTCGTGGTGGAAATGAGGGCGTTTGGCTGAGAGGAGAGAGGGGTAAAACAAGGAAGGAATAAAAATGGCAATAAGTTAAAATTATTACGGTTGTTGGAATAAATCAATTATTTATGAAGCTAAATTTTTGCGCTAGAAATGAAATTAGAAAATCAGTTAGTCTGGGCGTCCAAAAAGGAGTTAATAACGAGTTATTCTTCGCGTATTAATTATTTACGCTACAAAAATTAAAATATATGAAACGTAAAAATTTCACAGAAATATTTCCCCCATTCGATAGACATTATTGCCATGAAAATACATCCTGGAAAATTGACAATAAAGCTGAATGTTTACATCTGTTCATCATGCATACACACATACATAGCGTGCATATTTCAGAGGAATGTATCATTACAAATATCACATATCTTTGAATCTGTAACACCGGCAAAATATCAGGCTAAACTCTCATCTTTTATCATTACAGCTCCTTTCGGTTAGGAACGTGTAATTATAAAATCATTCCATTTTTGAGAGTAGTTTTACTACTTTGTTGAGCTACAATTGGCTGAAATTCTATTTCAGTCTAGTTCCCTTCTGCGCAGCAGGCAATAAAACTCATTATTTCATTTCTCTCATGTTGTATGGAAGAAAATAATATAACTATTTCGGCTTGGGGTAGGCTCCAAGTATTCCTAACGCCACGAATATTCATAGGTTTAGGCAGGATATTAGGATTTATCGCGTGCGTTCCTTGGTGAAAGTTAAACAACAAAGAATTACTCAGATTAGCACTCGGCGTTAACAGCTTCATCAATCAAGCAAAAGCCACTTTCACTTGACAAGTGAGCAACGCCATCTGTGACGAGGAAAACTCACCGTCCCATTTATTGGACGCGCAGGAATGTGGTTATCGCCTCTCTGAAGCTTTGCCTAGAATAACGAAATGTGTGCAAATTTAAACGCAGGCAACACAAATATTAATGACGACATGTTAAGCACGCAATGTTTTTATGCGTATAGTGTTGTGCATTTAGCTTTGGTTAAAAAGTGTTTAATGTTGAGTTATTCTTTATTTTGAGAAACGCAAAGTAAATTTTCTTTTCAATTAAAATTCACGCGTGAGAATAATCTTCGAATAACCAAGCTTTTACGTATGTGAACTTAAATACTTTTGGTATCGCATGGCACCTCATGTATGTTCTCCACGAATAGTTTTTTCTCCCCTTATCTCTCTCTCCTATCTCCGCCACTCCTCCATCCCAGCTTCGCCCCGCAGCCTTCTCTAGTGATCCTGAAATTGGAAACCGCAGGAAGCAACCCTTTTTTCGGCTAGACCTTATGGCGACCCCCCGTTGCTTTTAACGACCAAGCTAAGGCGCGAAGTTTCGCTTCTAAATGAACGAATTGAATGTTCTTGAAAAGCAACGCGCAAAACTCTGGAGCGCGTTTGAAATATCGCCCTTAAAACGGCGCCGCATCATTACGAAAGAACGAGAAACGTGACCCTTAATTAAAATTTGTCGCGGAGTCATCAGGAGGAAACAATTCCAAGTTAACACAAGTTTCGGCCCAAAGCATCGTTATAATCATGATTTTTACTTTATACACCTCGAATTAAAATGCTGAATATTATTGCAGTTGAATATATAGATGGTATTTTATCCCTTAATTAAAGTAATTTGCAAACAATAGTTTCAGCCAATACCAAATTTGTAATTAATAGGTATGCATTACTAATTTAAAAGTTCAAGTAAACAGGAACAGCAGTCACCGATAAAGCCTCTTTAGAGTGAAGAGTTATGTCCTCATAGAACAGAACTTTAGAGATAAAGGTGATATGACAGCATCATGGCCGATGCTCGCAACGTGGCTTATGTCGACGTTAGTCTGCTTCCATTCAAATGCTTAACTTATTCTGAGACACAACAGTTCAATTTATTTATATTGCCGTCCAAGCGCAGCACTTAGTCAGTAAATAACTCATCGATTCAAGCAATGTAAAGGATGAGGTAATAATGTAGCAATTACCGGTGTTTTAAAAAGGGGTTTCATTTACTTTTGCTAATCCAGAACGGCTGAACACCAAGTTAACTCATCTAGAAGATATGATGAGCAACCGCTGAAATTAGCAAATTTCAATCTTCACTCTTTCAGTACATAGAAATCAATACAGAATTACTTTTTATTCATCTTTAATTTTAATGATTATATACATAATAATTAATATTAAAGATTTTCATGCCCTGTCAATTTAAAACTGATTTAGTGTGTCAAAGCCATAATCGATTTACTATATTATTGGAATTTGTTTAGCAGTGATTTACTCATATTATTCAGAAAAAAGTTCATTTTAGTGCTGTATATGATTTTACCAAGAGAACGCATTCTCTGTGACTCGTGTAGGAAAAATACTATGCATTCTATGATTTTTACCAATCCAAGTCTAACGCAAAACTTCCTACTTCAGAGATCCCACACTGCCATAGAGTACACCATTCTTCCCCATAAACGTGGGGAGATGGGAGAAGGGGGCGGTAAATGCCCGATTAACTATTGCCATTTCAAAGTCACTCCATCGCGCAATACTTAAGCAAAAAGGTCGATAATTTCTCACCATCGTCTCGTTTATTCCGAATGTGCACAATTCCATTCTCTGCTGCAATTATGGTTCCATGCACTAGAAAGGTAAATAAGGGCAAATGCGAAAGCACGCTGGCACGTATTTTCGCAGATACGTACAAGATCACGCAAGTCCTCGTATGTGTCTGTGCATATAAATATAATTAGATGCGAGGTAATGGACGGCAGCTACGGAGTGGAATAATGGAAGAAGATGTTGTGTGCGCACCATTGCCTGCCCTTTCACTTATTGAGAGTAAGGGTAAACGGAGTTAGAGGAAGAGAGAGAGAAAAGATAGTGAAGGAGAAAGGCCGAGGAATATAGTATGAAAGGGTCCCTTGCAGAGAAATGAAGGCGAAAATGGAATCGAGTAAGTGGTCGTAGAATAGGAAGAGAGAGAGAGAGAGAAATGAGTAGAGGTAGGAGTGAGTGCGCAAAAGAGAGGAAAGAGAGAAAGAGAGAGAAAGAGAGAGATAGAAATGAGATGAGTGAGATTATGCGGAGTGGAGAGTATGAGGGATAAAGGATTTGCCGGAGATTGTGCGTTTGAGAGCTCTCCTATTACGGAAAGGCGTTTGGTCACTCCCATCACCACATTAGAATATCCTCTAACCCTCACTACACACCTACCCTTAATATCCTTCTCCCTTCCCCACTCTTCTGATTACGAACATATTTTACTAACAGAAGACCTTAATTCTAATTTAAACGTAAGTTCATATGACACAGACTATTTTAAAAACGTATTCGCAACAAATAATCTTTACCCCTTAATCGACTCATATCACGTAAACCTCTTTCACTTGGATTGACCTGGCAATCACGAGGAATACTAATTAAATAACATCGTTTGGTCAGCTACCTGCTTTTGGAATTTCTTTGCAAGATCTCTTATTCATAGCTTATTCCCTCAAAAGTCCTTCATTTAAACAAAAATTTATATTACACCGCAAAATTGAAGAAATAAACAAAGACAGTTGGATAAATGAGGTCGCTATTCTCCCTTGGTACACTACTGAATGGATCGAGAACGTAGATGAATAAATACAAATTTTGAACATTCTGCTAACTAAATTGCTTGACACGTTAGCTCCAGTAAAAAAATATCCAAATTTCCAAACCTCCTACCCCGTGGCTTACGAAGGATCTAAAAAAACTTATGACTAAACGTGACTATGTCTTTCGGTTATACAAAAGAAATAAACAAGACGAAATATTTAGATGATACAAAAGTATCAGAAATTAAGTTAAACAACAAATTAGGAACTAAAAAATTCGATTCTTTCATTCTATGTCTAATGTAAACAATTTTCCTGCAGCTATATGGAAGAAGTTTAGAGCGATTGGAATAGGCAAACAAAATGAGTTCAAATTACCGCCCGATCTCTCACTCAACACCCTCAATCTAGCCTTCACCTCCCATCCCAGTAGTCACAATTCTGCCGACAGTACAAAATTAATACAACAAATCGTGTCTCACATAAAACTATTTCCTTATACCTTTATAATAGGTTCCAAAAGATTATAACAGAGAACAAATCCTCATCGTGGAGCATTAAATCTAGCGGTGTTCCGCAGGAGTCAATATTGGGCCAGTTGCTATTCTCTTTATATATCAACGACTGCTTCGACTTCTCTCAGATCATGAAAATATCATTTATATGGTGATGATCTTCAGATTTATTTAAGCTCCACCGTCAATGACTTATAGCATTCAATAGCAAAAATAAACGAAGATTTATCTGAACTACATACTTGGAGTATCAACAATTTTTAAAATCAGATTTCTAGTAAAATTACAAGAAGTGGAAACTCCGGTCGAATTGGTTTTGAAGCCTTCCTTGGATTTATTTGCCTTTAAATCTTTCCTTTGAAGGAATTTTTATGATAACGCGTCGTTCCGCGAAATTGGAAAATGAATAACTGCTATCTTATTCCTGACAAGGAGACGCGGATTTATAGAGTGCGAGGCTCATAGGCGATTCTGGTTTGCGAAGCCCGCGACTCGCGAATTCTGAAAAAATGTGGAATGTGGAAAAAGGAATACAGGCTATCAAATCCTTCATAATTTATTTGCATATGAATTTCAATATATTGGAAGGGTTTCTGAGGTAAATGTCAATTGCCGCTCAAAGTCTTCAATTTAAACCCTTAGAAATGATTATTTTTCAATGATACACTCCAATTGAGATTGGTCTTTGCCAAATATAGTTAACAAAAAAATTCTTTAAAACAGACTCCTACACCGTACGAATATTAAAAAAATTAGAGATACGCAGTTAAAATATATCAAGTGTATGGAAAAAATTATTTAAAAATATTTCTTTAACTGCAAAGTTTCAGTTTTCACCGTAGTATCCTTTCTCTCATATTAATATAGTTAACGATGATCTTCGCCATAGTTTATGATATATAAGACATTTCACATTCAATCTATACATTTATTTCTCCTCTTGCAATTAGCTCCTAACCCTTTTTACACTGTGTGTGTAGGTGTGAGGCCCTAGGCGTTCTCCAAGATCGCCTAATCCTATGTCAGTCTGCGCTGACAGGAATTGCCATAGTAACAAATTGACCACATTTTCTCAAAGTGTCCTTTATAAAAAGAGCTTCATAAAATAGCTTTCCTGTATATTTCTTTATCTTACATAAGTCAATTTTAAAAGTTTTAAAATCAAGATCCGGTCGAATTTGAAACCACTATCGCATTAACGTTTAAGACGTCCAACCGGCTGGATCTTCACAGCAAATTAAATTGGTCTTTCTCAGGATAGTAGTAGGAAAGCAGTTACCGCGGGCGGCTGTCACAACGCATCGAAAATTGAAGAGGTGGAAAGTTGAAAGGAAATATAGAAGTAGGAGGAAGTAAAGGGAGATTAAAAGACAAATATGATAATAACAGTGACGAGAGGTAAGAACAAGAGAAGTAAAGTGACATAGGATTGAGAACGGATAGCTAGAGAAAGACGGAGAGAAAGAGAAGGGGAGAGAGGGAGAGAAAGAGTGGGGAAGAGAGGGTGTGAAAGAGGGAGAGAAAGAGAGGGGAGAGAGAGAGGGAGTTAGAGAGAGAGGGAGAGAAAGATAGGGAGGGAGAGAGAGAGAGAGAGGGAGGGAGAAAAAGACAGGGGAGAGAGGGAGGGAGAGAGAGGGAGAGAAAGATAGGGCGGGAGAGGATATGAAGCGAAACAAATGATAAAGAGGCAGGGAAAGAAGTGGTTTATGAAATTACGAGATGGGAACGAGAAAAAAAGCGCAAAAATGTGTTCTCACATCGGTTTGGATGCAAAAGAGGAAGAAAATGTATCCGAGTTTGTCATTTTGAAGAAAAGACGAGAGAGTGACCTGCAAATGTCGTCAACTCGCGTAACAAATATAATTAAACACTGTACATTGAGTGATGACACATTCCGGCTAAAACAAAACACTGACATTAAACCGTTAATGCATCTCACTGCATTAAACGTGGCAAAAACACAGCTTCAAAAGCATAAAATAACATTTTTACTTTTGGCACAAAATGTCAACAGCACGTGATCAATGCGATGGCAGCAGTAATATTTATGCGCTAATACGAGCTGTATTGTCGACATCTACGCTTCCAAAACTAAATTATATAAATTAATAGGTTTAGGTTATTATTAAAATTTAGTTTCATACTTATATCTACCATTTAATCAAATACGGCCTTGGTATCTTTTATAAGATTGAATAGATCTTGAAACTTTTGCCACGGATGCCGATATAGCTGTTTACCTCTCGGAGTGGATTAACAAGAAGATGCTATCTTTTATGGGTTGTTAAATGCTGAAGCTATCAATGCATTTGTTATTTTATCACACAATAATGGCAGGAATGGCAAATATAAGCTGTCTAGACATTCTTTCTTGATGAACTTGGGAGAAGCTATGATCAGGCCCCACCTCCAAGAACGCCTCCAAATTGCAACTTTGAAAACTTCCCTCCGTAAGTCCAAAGCTTCACAGCTTCGACTGCCAGAGGCTTCAACGAGTACTGCAATCCATTTGGAGTCTAGAAGTGGAAGATGCTCTGCAAACGCAGCAAGGACTGCAAAACTACAGCATGCTGCCAAAACTCTAAGGAGTTTACTTGCAGGAGTCATTCGGATATAATTTGTCACAAATGTTTTAACCCTCCAGTACACGCGCTTGGTCCGTGAGACCAAGCCCGCATTATATCGAATCGCAAAATTTGTGTGTTGGTATCTTATGTGACCCAGTACCTCTCTATAATTTCTTGTTCGTTGTGATACATCAAGGTCAGTCGGAGTCGAGCTCTCCTTCGTCCTGTACCTACGTCAAAAACTGTTTGGTGGTCTCACAGACCCCCTGGGTGCACTCGCGCCTCTAAGCCTCGATCCAATTATTTTCGTTATATATTAGTTTTATCGTGTTGTTATGCAAATTTCATGTTTGTTATTTGTATCAGGAAAACTTATTAGTGTTCTCGGAGATAATAAAGGTAAACAACACTGGTTGGCACTGTAAGAAAAAATCAGAGCCAAATTCGTCTCGAATTTCTTTCTACGAGGAACAGAGAAGAGAAATCCTCAATGTTTGGCTTTCAAGAGAATTTTTCGTTGGTTTCGTACATTCCAAAGAAGGCGAAAAATGTTTTATTGCGTTCAAATATGCACCATAAAGAAAAATCGACGTTGACACCGGATATGAATAAAAGTCCGAAATAATTACCTTCTATAACGATACAAAAGTTGCAGTCGATATTGTTCACAAAATGAGTGCAACATACAATCTTTCACGAAACACAATAAGATGGCCGATGGTTATGTTATATTCTACAGCCTATTGAATACCGGAGCTATAAATGCGAGAGTAGTTTATCATGGTAATGGTCAAGAACTAAATCCTCGAAGAGGTATGAGAGAACAGCCGCTTGCCCTAGTAAATGAACACTTAACACGGAAATCACTCAATAACACCATTCCTAATGAAATGTGGAGGAGAATTTATAAGATTATTGGGTCAGACCTGCAAGTGATCGATGCGGAGACTGCGTAGGCAGGAACAGAAAAAGTAGGCATTTTTGCAAAAAGAGCAATAAGTACATCTGCTTGGAAAATGTTAATACAGTGTGCAGTCAGTGTTGTGAAAATATCGAAGATTAATCCTGTGATTTCCAGTGATAATTAAAAAACAAAGTGGATATGTTTTCAATTATCAGTAATGAGGTCAGGCTCAACTCGGTGGAATTTACTCATATTGAAAAAAGAAAGATACGCTTTCCAAAGCAGGTGTCAATCAAAGTTTGATAACTGACTTTTCTAACTTACTTGAAGCGTATTCTGAACAAAACTATTTCCTTTTTGACAATAATTTTTATAAACAAACGGATGGTCTCGCGATGGGGTCCCCTCTTTCCCGTCTCCTTGCAGACATCTTCCTCAACAATTTAGAAGTTAACCTTTTTAATTCTGGCCATCCTTTACTAACTTATTCCGAATTTTGGGGTAGGTATGTGGATGACATTTTGTATATCTGGAGTGACAAACTTTCTGAATTTTTAACCCTTTTAAATTCCCTCCATCCTTCCATTTCTTTTACGGTCGAATCTGAAACAAATGGTTTTCTTAACTTTTTAGATCTCACTTTGTCTCTGCTGATAAATATACCTACCTTTGCGATTTTCCGTAAACCCACTGACACAGATCAGGTTATTCCCAATCACTCTTCCCATCATTTTTCTCACAAACACATCTACATCTACAAGTTACCCTGCAATTCACCAAGTTGGTGGGTGGCAGGGGGTGCAACGCACCAAATCCTACCTAAAGATTGTCTAACGCAATTCGAAATTTTCTATTGTGATCCCGTATTGTCCTCGGAAAGAACGAGCCTAGATAACGCTCCGTCCTACAATCGATCTCACGTATTTTATCGTCTCGATCATTTCTACCTTTATACGTTGGTGCTTCAATTATTCCTACAACCTCGTCCTTTAGACATTCCGACCTATATTTCTCCAGAAGTTTCAAACTTGAGTCCAATCTACGGTCCTACAGTGATACCCAGTTCAAATCGCTCAATAAAGAGGTGACGCTTTCCTTATGTTCGTACTTTTGTTTTACAAATCTGGCTGCTCTGCGCTGTACTCTTTCTAGTTGAATTATGTGTCCCTTCTCGTACGGATCCCATATGCTCGCTGCGTATTCCACTTGCGTTCTTACCAGTGATAAGTAGCATGTTTCACATACTTTCTCTGTAGTGTTCCATACTATTCTACCTATGAATGCCAGTTTCTTGTTGGCCGCGCCTATAACTCGACGAATGTGCATGTCCCACAAAAGATCTCGACAAATGGTTACTCCTAAATATTTTACATACTCAGCTTGTCGAATGCTCATTTCATCTATTTTATATTCGAAACCTAAATCTTTGTTCTTACTTTTCCAGAACGTGACTGCGGCACATTTAGTATAATTAATTTCAATATGCCATTCTTTGAACCAAGCTGAAATGGCTCTTAAGTCTTGAAGCAGTGACTGATGATCCTCCTGGTTTTTTATTTCTTTATATAGATCGGTGTCATCGGCTTCTTTTCATTCTATGCTTCACCACCTTCTTAGCATACCCCTTTCTAAACCCAATTTCCTTATAGAACTTAACACCATTAAACAGATCGCTATCAATAATGGCTACCAAATTGGTTTAATCGATAAAATGTTCTCCAAAAAACGTTTTCTTATTGCCTCCCACAAATCGTTTCTTTTCCGCCTAATCTCAACCCCAAACCTCTTAGTTGGCGCACACTCCCATTTTTAGGAAACATTTCGTATAAATTGTACAATCTTTTCCTAAACTCAAATTTAAACCTGATTTCTACTCCCCAGTTACTTTTTCCAAATTATTCCTTAATGCTAAAGACCCGATCGAGTTGCCATTAAGAAGTGGTGTTTATAAAATTGCTTGTGATGATTGCGGAGCGGTCTACATCGGCCAAACGGGGAGGAGTTTTGTCAAGAGAATTAAGGAACATAAGCGATACTTCCGTTTAAATAATTTGAATTCTCAGTTTGCGAAACATCTGTTAAACCTCAATCATCATAGTTCCTTCAACCCTAAATTCCTCCATTTTGAAAGTAAAGGTCGCAAATTGGATGCTCTCGAACAGCTAGAGATAATTAATTATTTGTGAAGAATCGCCTCTCTTAAATGAATACCTTTTCCAAAATCATTCTCCTCTATTTAGCTTACCGAATATTTTGTAAGTACTTTGTATCAACATTGCTGTCTTTGGCCATTTTACCAAGTTTTTGTAACTTTTTGTAACATTTTTTTTCCCAACCGCTCATTCAATTACCTTCCATCCATTTTCTTTGTAACCCCTACTGTCTCCCTCTCCCCCCCTCATTTTACCCTATATATATGGAACGATTTATATTTTATCACCTGATAATGCTACGATCGTAGTGAAACCGGTCGTGCTTAAATTAAATTTTGTGGAAATACAAAGTTCTTCTTTTTTTCAATATGTTTTCAAGTGTTAAACTGAATGAAGAACTTTTTGGTTGTTTGTATAATAAACATCAATTTTTTAACAGAAACACAATTGTAGTGCTGATTATTTTTTCAATGTTTTACGAGAAACATTCATCTTTATAAAATAATCAAGTTGTCTTATTTTTCCAGATTATCTAAGAATTTCACATAAAAATAACGAGGGGTCTGTCAGGCCCGCTGTGTGCACTGGAGGATGGAAAATGGAGGGTTAAATAATTTCAAAAACTGTTTCTGTTCACTTTTTTGTTTACAAATTAAAAAGAATTTTTTTCTAACAGTTAATGGCTAAATAAATTGTTTTCTTCCTGGGGTACTCAGTGCCCTAGTGTATCTGAATTGGGTGCTAAAACCTAGTGCATCCTTCCAGGATTAAACAGAGACGGTGAAGGACGATAAACATTCAACAGACCCAGATAAACCTACTGTCTTACATGTAGGACGGCAGTCATTTTGCTGAGTGGAGCCAGTTCAGTAACTCTCCACTAGATTTCATAGTAATTATTATTCTTGTAAGAGTGAGTTTTATGTTACATGGCAGTTTCTTTGTTCTAGACTTTGATATGGTGAATTGAATAGCCATTCTGATTCGAGGTTGTGACTTCTTACCAACCATGGCAAACTCTTTTTAAGTATTCTTTAGTTTCTAGATAACATACAGCTAAGTAATTGCATTTACACACTCTTCATACCCGAATACAATATAATGTTATGGAAAATTGAGATTATAACTCATTAATTACGTTTTATGGTTGCATAAACACAACCGTCCTATATATAGGACGGTAGGATAATTCCAAGAAGTACCTATACACATCAACTACATAACAACATACATATCAACATTTAGTAAAATTCACATATGTAATTATATATATTGTATATCTTACGAAGAAGACGGAAGAGGAAAGGTAAACTGCATAATAATGGGAGATTGGAACAGCATAGTCGGAGAAGGACAGGAAGAAAATGTTGTCGGGCAATACGGACTTGGGAAGAGAAATCGAGGAGGGGAGAAACTCGTAGAATTCTGTATCAATAATGACCTTGTAGTGACTAATACATGGTTCAAAAACCATAAACGAAGGTTATACACATGGAAAAGCCCAGGAGATAGAATGAGATGCCAAATAGATTACATCCTTGTAAAACAAAGATTTAGGAACAGCATAAAGAACGCCAAGGCATTGCAAGGAGCAGACATTGATTCAGATCACAGCCTTCTAATACTTGACGTGAGTACAAAGCTCAAACAAATAAGAAAAACGAGAAGAGAAAGACAGACCTGGGACCTAGAAAAACTGAAAGAAAGGCAGGATGTAGTCAGCATGAAGTTGGAAGATAACCTAAGAAAGTTGGAAAACAAACCGAAGACCGTCGATATAGAATGGGATGAAATTAAAACCAGTATCAAGGATACCTTGGATAAAGAGATTGGAAAACAAGAGAAGAAAATCAGAAAACCATGGATCACGAAGGAAATGCTGGAGAAAATGGATGAGAGACGAAAATGGAAAAACGTTAACAGTGAAGAAGGTAGAGCCAACTATAGGCGTATAAACAATGAGTTGAGAAGGGTAACAGATAAAGCTAGAGAAAATTGGCTAAAAGGAAAATGTGATGAAATAGAACAAATGGAGAAATTAGGACGGTACGATATGATGTACGCTAAGGCACTGGAATTAGAAGATAAGAAGTCTAATGGAATTTGTGGTAAAGGAATTATGAATACGGATGGGAAGATAGTCTCAGAAACAAAGGATGTAGCACAGGTATGGGAAGAATACATTAAGGAATTATACAGCAAACAGACAGGAGCGGCAAAAATAGAACTGGAAAATGAGGAAAACTTTGAAGAAGACAACTTAGGACCAAGTATTATGGAGAGCGAAGTAGAAAAAGCGATAGTGGAACTTAAGAAGGGGAAAGCCACGGGCAGCGATGGAATACCGGCTGAGATACTTAAAGTCATAGGATCAGAAGGACTAAAAGCGATCACGAAATTAATTAATAAGATTTACGACACGGGAGAGTGGCCTCAGGATTTCCTAGAAGTAACAATGATCCCTCTAAAGAAGAAGCCAAAGGCAATGCAGTGTAAAGATTACAGAACTATAAGCCTTCTGTCACACACATCGAAGATCATCACGAGGATTCTTAATAAAAGGCTGGAGAAAAAGGCAGAAGAAATAATAGGGGAAGATCAATTCGGCTTCAGAAAAGGACGAGGAACTAGAGATGCTATAGGAGTAGTTAGAATCATATCAGAAAGGGCAATAGAATACAGTCAAGATATCTGCGCATGTTTCGTAGACTGGCAGAAGGCCTTTGATAGAGTAAATTGGGTAAAGTTGATGAAGATATTAAAGGATATAGGTGTAGACTGGAAAGACAGGAGACTGATTAGGAATCTATATGAGAATCAAGTTGTAAAGGTCAGGTTTGAGAATGTGGACACCTGCGGAATAAATATCGGTAGAGGAGTAAGACAAGGCTGCTGCCTATCGCCAACCCTATTCAATATATATGGAGAAAGTCTAATGCAAGAAGCTTTAGAAGGCACAGGGGATTTCAAAATTGGAGGAAGGATTATAAGAACAGTAAAATACGCAGATGATCAAGTACTTCTAGCAAGAAAGGAAGAGGAGCTACAAAAAATGATAAATAGACTAGTGATAACAGGTAGAAAATACGGTATGGAAATAAATACAGAAAAATCCAAGGTTATTCGAATATCGGGTAAAGAAGAGAATCTGAACATAACTATTGGGGGAAAGCCATTAGAACAAGTTTCAGAATATAAATACCTTGGAAGTATCATAACACGAGAGGCAAAATGTACGGATGAGATCAAAACTAGAATAGGAAAAGCAAAAGCGGCTTTCAGGAGAAAGAAACAACTACTTACAGGGAATATAAGGGAAGATATCCGCAAGAAGTTGATAAAATGCTACGTATGGAGTATAGCATTGTATGGGGCAGAAACATGGACGCTAAGGAAAAATGACATCAAATACTTGGAAAGCTTTGAAATGTGGACTTGGAGGAGAATGCTGAAGATAAAATGGACAGATAGGATGAAAAACGATGAAGTGCTACGAAGAATAGGAGAGAAGCGAATGATTATACAGACTATCAGAAAGAGGAAGGCTAACTGGGTTGGACATTACCTGAGGAGAGAGAGTATGATTAAAGACGTGTTAGAAGGAAAACTAGATGGGAAAAGGGAAAGAGGTAGGAAAAGGTTTCAGCTGATAGACGATTTGAAAGGGAAAGAGAGTTATCAAGATATAAAGAGGACAGCGGAAAATAGGAGTATATGGAGAACCAGGTTTAACCATGAATAATCACGGACCTGTCTACGGACAGACTACCTATGATGATGATATCTTTGTCCTATTCATGCAATAAGGGTGTGTAAATGAGAACAGCTTTAATTGTGGATATGGTTTTTGTAGGAAGCGCCACATTCGAGATGAAAAAGAACTTACTCTGGATGAAATCTTGAGCGTTCTAGAGCAGAAGTCGGCAACCTTTTCAGCATGGTGGGCCACATTTGCAGTTGTGATTGCTTCGGAGGGCCGCATTGGGAGTCAAGAAAGACTCGGTGGGCCGGATGAGCGAATAAATCAGAAGTTTTCTAGAAATTCTGTGATTTAATATGAACTAAATAAAGTCTACATAATTTACTAGCGTTAAAACTTCACCCGAAAAGGCTTTCAGACCATAATTTTACTCAAAAAATATAAAACTGCCCATGAGAAATTTTCCTGATCACTTTCTCATTACAGCTTTGCAGGCCGCATAAAGCCTTCTTAAGGGCCGCACGTGGACCGCGGGCCGTAGGTTGCCGACCCCTGTTCTAGAGGATGAAGAAACAGATATACCTTTCCCAAATATAGACATACTCATCTCTCCTCCGGATAATGCCACTTGGGATAGCAGTGATGAAGACTGATGAAGAAGATGCAGATATAAACATAAACAATCTTCCTGGTAATATTCTTCGAGCACCAGCGGAGATTAGAGGAAAGGAAAATCACATGCCAATGGATCTGGGATCATCAGGTTCTAGTCATCGTCAAACAAAAAAGCTAACAAGAAGCCGCCTAAGAAAAAGCAAAAGGCATGTATGACTTGGAAATCCGAGGACCTGCAACTACATTGGCCTGAATGGGTACATATTGAAGCAGCTTGAAATGGTATACCGCCTGTTGATTGGTTTTGCTCAATATTTGATGATGATATGATTTGGTTGCTTGTTTCTGAGACCAACAAGTATATCGCATGTAAAAATAAGCTAGGCGATGTGACTATATAAGAAATGAAGTGCATACTACTTTTTAGTGGTTACCTCAGTCCAGCTCGGCGGCGAATGTATTGGGAAAACTAGTGAGTTCTGCAATGTCACGAGATCGTTTTGATTTCATATTCCGACATTTGCACCTAAATGTTGTTGAAAATCTGGACAAACAATAGTTCGACCTCATATAAGTTTACTGAATAAAAAGTTCAAATTATATGCTCCTCATGTTGAAAACCATTGCATTGATGAAGCCATGGTGCCCTATTACGGACGACATGGGTGCAAACTATTTATAAGGAGTAAACCTGTAAGATATGGATACAAAGTTTGGGTTGGTGCAACAGACAATGGGTTTGTCATTTGGTTTGAAACATACCAGGGGGCTTCAACACCAAGAGGAATATCTAGAGTATGGCCTGGGAGGAAGTGTCATACTACAGTATTCTGATGGTTTGAGGTCTACTGAGTTCTCAGATGCTGCTTACCACTTCTTCTTTGATAATATCTTTAGCAGTGCTCCACTGTTACTTGAGCTAGGTAAGCGAAAAATCAGAGCTACTGCCAACATTCGGGACAACAGTACATCAAACTGCCCCATAGAGGATACAGCTGCCATAAAGAAAAAAACAAAGAGGTTCTTTTGATTACCAAACAGCTGATAGGCAAGTAATCATTTGTAAGTGGAATGACAACAGCGTTGTCAGTGTGGCGTCGAATGCTGTATCTGTGCACCCTGTGCAAAATGTTACTAGATATTCCAGAAAAGGCATAAAGAGAATCCAAATTTCTCAGCCGCGAATGGTGTCATGTACAATAAGCACATGGGTGTAGTTGGTGGTGCCGATCAAAATATTTCTTTGTATCGCAATGCCGTACGTAGGGGAAAATGGAATATCCCAGTAATAATGCAGTGTATTGACATGGCAGAGCAGAATGCATGGCTCCTCCATAGACTAAATGGTGGAAAATTGGATCACTTGGCATTCAGGCGACGAATTGTTACTGCACTGTTATATACAAATAAGCGTAAAACAAAAAGAGGACCCAGCAAACCATCTCGACTGGAACACATTGATTCCAGATATGACAGGCTGTACCATCTGGTTATCCCACAAGACAGTAAAACAAGGTGCCGACGGTGCCATGAAAAGACCACAACACGCTGCAGGAAATATGACGATGGTTTGCATGTCAAATGTTTTGTAGCATACCACCCAAAGAAATAGGTATTTTTATCGGTTACTGTTCTTTTTTTGTGTATTATACTTCTAATTATATTTTTAATAGAGTATATGTCACTATAAATAGCCTGAATCATATTAAACAATGTCTAAATTTAAAATAAAGATAAATAAACAGTAGATTTGCAAATGTGTTGTACTTCTGTACCTTAACCTACTGTTATACATGTAGGACGCCACTATTTATCCTTATGTTCCTGTATGAAGCCTACTGTCCTATATATAGGACAACGACAACATTTTTTTCAAAAACTAATTTAAGAATTAAAAAAATTGTTAAAACCGTTCACATAGGACCCCTTTGAGTACATTTTAAAGCGTTAAAATAAATTTACTCAAAAAAAAAACGTTTCAGCCTTATCTGGGTTAACAGACGCATCAAAAATTAAGATAAAAATCAAATGTATTTATATTTTTCATCATTCTCCCTCCGTTACATGAGTTTATGGATGAAAATCCCTCATAATCTCACTCGGATGAGTTTGTCGAACATGAAATATAAGAACAGAAGAGCTAGAAGATGCGGGGAGGTGGAAATTGGAGCGGCTGAGGGAATGTGGCAGGGGATAAGCAACCGATCAAACCACTCGTGAGAGTGAGGTAGGCAAGGTTTAGGCAAAAGGACTCGTAGCTGATTTTGAGAGAGTGTATCACTAGTGAGTCGGACGTTGCTTCCGAGACCAAGCGAGTGGAGGAAGTGGGGGAAGGTAATGTGGAGGGAGGAGGATGCCAGGAGGAGGGAGGAAGACTGCAGGTGGAGGGAGGAAGTCTGCAGGTGGAGGGAGGAAGACTGCAGGTGAAGGAAGGAAGACTGCAGGTGAAGGGATTCTAGGGGAAGGAAGGGGACTCCGACGATCGTGACCCAACGGCCCGGGAATCCGCAGCGTTCTTCAGGACACCTTCTTTGGTGGAAGATCCGAAGTAGAAGGGTATCGATGAGGTTGGACGAGGGTGTTTGGAGGCTGGATTGGGTTGGTTTGGGTCTTTGTGACGCAAGAGTATCGAATGGGATTGTTGGACCAGTGGGAGCAGTGCAGCCGTCGCATAGAGAAAGACCACTCGGAAAAGAACAGTTAGGGCCGACAGCAGCGCTTCATTCGGCAGGATCGAGAAACTCCCCGGACGGACTTCGTCTGCGGAATCACCATTCAAATATAAAAGTAACGTTTGTGAGGCCATATTAAGAAACTGCTTTCAGATGTTCAAAGGTGACGCTTCGCGGTGGAGGTTAAACGATTAAACCAACTTATTTAACTCGGGAGCTTCAGCTCACTTTCCAAATTATGTAATTTATATATCATTTCGTTAATAACAAAGAAATTACTTCGAATGCAAAATAATGGAGCGATTTTTTTTTACTTCTGTAGTAGTAAAGTATTTTCATTTTTCAAATCGGAACAACTTAAAGTTGTCGATGATGTTTCAATAATCATGCATCAATCAGTCATTTATCAAGAAAAATGAATTTACATCAGTAGGTAAACAATTTTTTTTGTGTATAAAAGAAAATTCCTTCGGTATAACTATCCATTTAAATCAATTTATATAGTCACCGTATCCGCAGTCACTTCATCTTTATCGAACGTTTGTGCGTTTAACTGAAAATAAACGACCCTTTGTTCAAGATTCACTGAAGGAAAAGAGGTCGAGCATCGATTAAAAAACGAGAGAAAGAAAAAGAGTGAGAGAGCAACGTTTTCACGAACGATCCAAATAAATCCCATTCTTTCCTTTCTTTCGCCATTTGCCATTTGTCTAATATCATTAAACCAAACTTTTCCCCGTCAATCAATCTTTTTAACTTTCTTCAAGCAAACCATATAACCGGTCTGCGGTAAAAATATTTTTCTCTTATTTTTGGAATTGGACTGCCTTAGGTCCTTCTGTTGGTTTTCTCCTTCATTTCATTTGTTCCGGCGATCGGTCCGACAAAGAGAGCTTCACGGTTCAGAGAGCACCTGGTTGGGGAGAAAAAGGAGGAGGGGGAAATTAGGGAGGGAGGGAGAAGAGAGGAAAGGAGGAGAGAGGAAAGGAGGAGAGAGGAAAGGAGGAGAGAGGAAAGGAGGAGAGAGGAAAGGAGGAGGGAGGAAAGGGGCAGAGGGGAAATAGAAGAATAAGGGGCAAGGGAAAACGTGAGACGCGAAAAGCAGAATTAAACCCGTGGATCCCTGCCACCCTTTAACCCCTCTCCTTCCCTCCTTTCTCTTTTGTTTTCCCTCTTTCTCTTCCACAATCATCCGTTTTCTAATCTTCTTTATCTCTCTACATGCCTCATCTCTCCTAATCTCTCATTCTCTTTCCCTCCATTTCTAACAAATCCTCTGAATTTGGAATGGCATATGCAGTCATTAAACCCATCTTCTCTATTCAGTCCTCTATTCTTTTTCGGAATCATCCTCAAATTCCGCCCCAATTATCAAAGCCCGATGTGATTATTTCGCGAGGAATATTAATTCTTAGTAGTATATGACGGGTGCAATTCAGTTGTAATCTTCGCTTCATGATTCAAATTAA
Organism: Tanypteryx hageni; assembly: GCA_028673005.1. Taxonomy (NCBI): domain Eukaryota; kingdom Metazoa; phylum Arthropoda; class Insecta; order Odonata; family Petaluridae; genus Tanypteryx; species Tanypteryx hageni. Next base: position 6,801,733 of record CM054114.1, read on the forward strand.
CCCATTTAGCGGGAGGCGACTGCGTGAAACCATCCAATTCGATTTTTTATCAAATAATTCACCTTAGATTCAACAGATGGAGGCGCTTTATGGGAATGTGTTGGCTGCCTTTTTTTAATTGCATTGGAAAATGGTTCAAAGAAACTTCTATAGATTTGGGGCGAGGGACTAACAGCGTTAAACACCTATACGTATATATCCTTGAACATGATACTCAGCCATTTTATTTTGTTTTTGCATTAATTCTGCTTTTATTTTAACTGCATTCATATACCCAAAGGCAGACTTTCGGCAGTCACTTCTTTTCCACTCTATTTTGTAGCTTTGAGGTGTATGTGACAACTATTACTCATTTTTCTCGTCGAAGTGGAAGTAAATGATTACTTTTCACTTTGTTAGGCTTATGTTCCAAATCGAGTGTTTTTTAATAGGTTCAAGAGAGTATCTCTTTGACGCGCTCCACTACCAGTATTAATTTTCACGGTATTAGTGAAGTCTAATCAGCTCGTATACCATAAAAGTACATAAAATTTCATTTAAATATTTTTTTCTGTGCAATTCCCGTGGCAGAACGAAAAACGGAACTTAGGGCTTATTCATAAATAAAGAAGGCAATTTCTTACTTATGTGGGTTCAGTTCTTATGCATTCTCGGAAGCGCTAAAATTGTTTATCTCTCATTATTGTCCAAGAAGCTCTCTTGATTTTGGCGCCGTCGAGAATGCTTTGTAGAGAATCATTTGGAGATGGTAAATTACCAAAAGGAGGTGATCTGGTCCACATTTATTTCTTTACATTCTCCATTTTCGTGGACCATTGATTGTAACATTTGCCTGATTCCAGGATTTATATTTGTCGCGTAGCTCGAGACAGCCATTTCTCAAACTTGATTTTTCTTCGTTATTTCAAATAGTTCGTTCCCAGTATAATTTTCTGTATTAAATTCTACATTAATTTTTTCGCTATCGTTTTTCAGCATTTAATAACGAGATAATTTGATCCTGTCTGGAAATGAGACGCTTGTTAGCTTTTCAATGTTCTATAACTAAAAATGGCAGCTGCAATTTATTAAATTTTTGTCTTGTTATCTGGTGGATTCGAATTATTCAGTGCGTAAAATCTTTAATGTTTCCCTTTGGAATTACCTCATCGTGCTTGCGATAGGCGCATGTTGCGTTATTTGCTGCGACATTATAATATTTTCTGCAACTTTGACGACTAATATTCACATTCGTCGAATTGTGTCGTATATTTTTATACTTTTTTATTGCAAATAAAAAATATCTCTCACGTCTCTCATAACAATTTTATTTATTGAGGTTTTAAACATTAATTTAATCCTCCGCGTCACCTCAAGTTTAAATTGCATTGGCAAAAGCGTGGAATATCTTTATTAAGGTCCACCATCACGTCACGAGTTCCTCCTTTGGCGTTTTATATATTTTATATTTTTATAAGAAGAAAGATTTTATGCGAATAAAATGCCTGCACATCGCCTTAAATTTAAGTTGGACAGGTACGGACCCGGAACGTTAAATTAGACTTGAGAAAACATTGCCCTTCATTCGAACGCAAACGCCAATTGCGAACATGGTGCGTGCCATACGACACTGGTGCATTTCATTCGCACGAGGCGAACGGAGAGAAGAGATGATTGGCTTGCAACCAATCGAGGTTTATCTCCAGCAAAGTGATAAAGAGGACCACCTTCCGTTCGCTCTCCCTATTTCCCCTCCTCCCCTCTTCCTCCTCCCCTCTTCCTCCTCCCCTCTTCCTCCTCCCCTCTTCCTCCTCCCCTCTTCCTCCTCCCCTCTTCCTCCTCCCCTCTTCCTCCTCCCCTCTTCCTCCTCCCCTCTTTCTCCTCCCCTCTTTCTCCTCCCCTCTTCCTCCTCCCCTTTTCCTCCTCCCCTCTTCCTTCTCCCCTTTCCTTTATAAACGTACACAGTCAACCAAATGTATATGAGAAAGTTTGTGCAATGTATACTGTGCCGTTTATTTTGAAATATTTGCTTTAATATTTGATAAATGTAAAATAGTACCATATTAATTGTTGTAGGAAATCTAATGTTCTACAACCTTTGTTTGAAACCTTTTTCCATATAATGCATTGTTGAAGAGATATTTTAAAAACGAAATATTTTAGCTGTCACAACTACACCACCTACCGCCCACTATTGTAACCATTTTACGCTCATTTTTATTTTCTTAATTGTTGGAGCTTTGTAGCTATATCCGATACCAGAAGGCTACGGTTTGAGTTTATTTCTGTTTTTTGTAAATTCTAAATTTTTCCCGCAGTTCCTTAAAATGCTTATTTTCATTTAATCTGTTTAGAATTTTTAGAAATATTACAGAGATATGGAGAAAGTCATGGGGTGGCCATATCCGATTTTTTTTCGGAATATTTAGTTGATTTTCAGAATATATACGTGGTGGCAACTGGGATGCAACACAACATGCAAAATTTCAATAACTTTTTCTGTTTGCGAAAAAGGGACTGTCCTATAAATAGGACGCTGGGCGTTTCCATAGATAAAACATCCACATATAAACCAAACTTATTTATTGTACACTTTTAATAAATATGATACAAAACTGCTTTAATTGTGGATTAAATAACACAGAAAAAATGAATACGATTCAAAGAAACATCATAACAACCAACATTTCTAAAATCTTATAAAATAAAAACTATAAATTTTAAATATTACAATTACTTGCTATGGTATCTTGGAAAATACTTGATATACAACGTGATTCCACACTTATAAACAAGGAGTTTGCTTGTGCAATCTGTGTATTAGCAACACATTTGTTTGTCTCTTTTCTCAATAATATGGTCCTTTCCATCGAACCTAACATCGTCTGAGACATTGCTTCTGGAAGTTGAATGGAATATTAGAGACCTACCTCTCTGTACTTTTTTCCATGTCCTAATTTTAGATAAGGAACAGTTATTGCTCTTTTGAAATCTTTTATTGAAATGTACTTTTTCTCATGAATTTCACGGGATAGTAAAAATGCATTTACAATCCCATTTTATTACCCCTGATTGTCCCTGTTGCTCTATCTCCTTTTTTCCCCGAGTTCATCAAACAACGTGTAACTTGTAAAAAAGCTATCAAAATATATGTTATAATTGAGAGGGTCATCAATTACTGAAAGCATCTTGTTCATCACTCGAGTACCAAGGAGTCCGGTAATTTGGTTCTCGGAGGATCTTTTTTCGGCAATACAGAAAATTGTAGCAGTAACCATTTTCTCCGCACTTTGCCCATAATTTGTAAGCAAACCTAATCGGTTTACCAGTAACAAACTGTTTCAATGGATGGAGCCCATAGTATCTGACAATAATCTCATCCATAGACAAATTTCAGCAGACCCTGAAATATATTTCACGAAAGGTACTTCTAATTCATCATTTACATCCTCTTCATCGGTAAGTTCATCGACTTCAGATGGAGGTTCAGCTATATCTGCTTCTATGTCTTCGGAATATAAATATTCACAAGCGTCTTCCAGGTTTCTAAATATTTTACTAATTATTGGAGCTGATTACTGAAAAAAAAATATAATAAAAACTACTCAAAATATTGTACCTATATGAAAAATCTACGCAACGCCCAGCGTCCTATTTATAGAACAGTCAAGTTTATCACTATTTTTTATAACATCCATCGCAAATATATTACAAATTACTACCATAAAGTAATGTTACACTCATTTACAAAGAGATCAAGTGAAAATATTCATAACTCACCGTTTGTAGATAAAGTTTATTTCAAATGTAAAGAAAGAAGAAGAAGAAAGCTAAGGTTCGCAGAAATGTAACTATCTCAGAGCCAAATCTCAGAAGTGAATGACATAAAACAATGCTTCACCAGCCAGCGTTTACTATGATACAATATAGTCATTTTTGTTTAAAATATAGATCGGAAAATCCCAGAAAACTAGTGTCCTATAAATAGGACGCTAGGCGCTAATGGGTTAATGGCAAAACTTTACAATACAATAAATAAAATAGTAAATGTTAATGTAAACATCGCTTGCGTAATTAAGGAATGAGAACGTTTGGTAAAGTTTGGATCTTTTTTTTTGTGGGGGCTCCGCTCCCAAACGCCCGAACCAGCAATTCAAAACTTGGAGTACCCAACAGCAAAAGTAAGTAAATTTCAAAATTTATTGTATTATTTTTATTGTAATATGACATCAAAGGTGATATATCAATAAAAATAATAAAAATCGTTTTCTACTTAAAAGGAAACTCTTTCCCGAGCGAAGCCGGGCATTTCAGATAGTATTATTATAATGAAAGCCTAGATCAGAGCTCACCGATATGCGGACCGCGGTTCACATCCGGGCCACAAACGATTTTTCACGGACCGCGTGAGATCTGAACGTAAGTCAATAATTTATACATAAAGTAATTATTTTAGCTATGCATTTTTTTAAGTTCCCTTATTTTGACGTGTTTTGAGCAAGTCACACCCTGCGACAGTTTTGCCATGCGCACATTACCTTAACACAGTCTGCTGACAGATGCGGTTCGCTGTGCATATGTGCGATACTTTTTAATTGAGTATATAACAAAAGTTATTTGTCTATAGTCCAAAATAAAACAATATGGCTAAAAAGAAAAGGATAGTTGATAATGAGAACCGACAGTTTTTACCGAAGTGAACTGAGTTATATATTTTTACTCTTCCATATCGACAAGCAGCGATTCCACTGTGCCTAATTTGATGTTATCAAAAGTGGCAATCTTAAAAGTCATTATGATACTTATGATAGTTTTCATATTCAATATCCAGTTGGATGCAACCCAAATTACAAAAAGCGGTATGTCCCAACAAGAAAAAGTTGATGAGGCTTCCTTACGTATTTCGTGGACTCTAGCTAAAACTAAAACTTTCTGAATGGTATTCATTGGCTATGGATGAATCATATGTTATTAGCAAAATTGTACAAGTACTTGTATTTATAAGATTTTCTTGCGAAAAGTGAATAATATTATGAATAAATCTTAAGTATGTTATGCTTAAGGACAGAACTAGTGGAGAAGAATTGTACAGAATTTTTTAAATCCATTGACCTTGATATTACCAAGTTGATATCAATAAACAATCCTGCAATAATAGCTTCAAATAAAGGACTGGTTCAACGCCTCAAGGAAGACTGTAAATTTGCTAAGTTACTATTACTGAATTCAAGCCGTCTTGTGCTGCACACTTTTTCCAAATTTTGAAGAAGTGGCACAAAAAGTGATAAAGATGATTAGTATAATTCGAGATACATCTTCATCTCATCATCGCCAATTCAGATTGTTTCTTGAAGAAGTTAACGCTCGCTATGATGATATGCTTCTCCACAGTAATATGCGTTGTCTAAGCAAGGGTGACGTTTTACAAAGACTATTGTCAATTCTGAAAGACTTAAAATCATTCCTCGCTGTTTCTATTTCTCCAACTGCAAGAAATCATCTAGTTTTTTTCAAGAAAATGCAAATCTACTCGCTATTGCCTTCTTTACTGATATATTTAAACAATTTAACGATCTCAACATGAAATTACAAGGAAATGACAAACTTATTTCCGGATTAGTGTGTTGTAAACTACTTTTGTAAAGAGCTCGAAATACTTTCCTCAGATTTAAGTAATGAAATTTTGACCTTTCCATGTATGAAAGAAGCATTAACTGAAGAAATTAACATAAAATTAGTCAAAAACAAACATTTGAACTTCGCAGCAAAACTAAAACATTAATTCGACGAAAGGTTTACAGATTTTTGCAAAATAGAGAAATTGAAACTATTACTCATTAACCCATTTTTACTACAACCAAATGGGGAATGGACCAGTGAGGCAGCGAAATTGTTCAAAAGTAATAAAGCTGAACTTTAGTTGGAAATGACCGATTTTCAAGAAGATTTCGTTCTGAAAGGAAAAATGACCGAGACTGATTTGCATCAGTTATGGGGAAATATGTTTTACCCCGAAATAAAGAAAATTTGTAATTAATTGTGCACAATGTTTGGTTCTACATGTATTGTGAATCAACATTTTTGAAAATTAACTTTATACAAAACAAGTTTTGATCTGGGCTAACCGACAAAATTCTTCTAAATTTGCTTCGAATACCAAGTAGAAATTTGACTCCAGATTTTTGAAAAATTGTTGTCGAAAAGAAGTCATTTTCTCATCATTGTATATATACATTTGCAATAAAATTATAAATATTGCCTTTAAGTGTTCTGTAATAATTAATACAAGTAGGGATGTACACGGTTTTCCCGTGGTACAGAAGTGCTTTTCGTCAAATTTGCCTTAGTATAATCCTTTACTACTGTTCCTTCCAAATTCATAGTCACAGAAAAATTCTAGCGTTGATATTGTGGTAGCCCTGTTAAGTCGACCAGATTGAAATATTCTATTTTGGTTATTTATTTAGATGAAGATTATATATACCACATTTGGTTGAAATCTATGCTGTCAGTTCTCTATAAATACGTGCAAAAGAAATATTATTTAGCTTTTCATAGTGGTAGCTCTACTCTTTACTCCGCTTTAAACATATATTTCATTATGATATGTTGCACAAATCTTAAATACAAAATTTAGTTGCAATCCGTTCAGTCAATTATTTCCAAATCCACAGTTCCTGAAAGAGTTTAATTTGTAATTGGGGCACCCCGTTTGACTGATTCGGTTCAAATATACTAATATGGTTTTGTATATATGTGTACATTTTAAGTACATATTAAATTTGGTTAAAATTGTTGCGAATAGTTCAACATTAATACGTGTAAAAAGAAATTTTTTTATTCCTTGTATTGTGGCAGCCCTGCTTTCTATATATTTACTATAAATCTTGATTTTTTTTATATGCTGTATTACTTCTTCATACAAAATATCGTTGAAATCGGTTTAGCCAATTCCATCCAAATTCATAATTTCCGAAAAGTTTAACTTTGCGATTGTGGCACCCCTGCTGAGTTGATCCGGTCAAAATATGTCATTTTGGCCATTAACTTATGTGAATATTCTATGTACCAATTTTGTTAAAATCGGTTCAGCCAATTCTTCCCTGATACATGCGTACGGACGGACGGACATCACGAAGATAATAGTGCTTTTGAGCAATGACTTAAAGCACTAACAAGTGAGGACGTACCCGGGTTTTCCGTGGTACAGAAGTGCTTTTCGTCTAATTTTCCATAGTATAATCGTATACTAATATATTTGCTTTGAAATCAGAAAATTATTTTTCCTTATATTGTGGCAATCCTGCTTTTCAGATCCGTTTCAAACATGTTCATTTAGTTTTGTCATTCAATACTACAACTATTATACAACAAACGAAATTGCTTTGAAATCCGTTAATCCAATACCTTTGAAATTGATAATTACAGACAAATTCTAACTTTGATATTGTGGAAGTCCTGTTTAGTCGATCCGGTTTGAATATAAAAATTTTGTTATATATTTATATAAAGATTATATACATCATATTTGGTTAAAATACATGTCGTCAGTTCTCTAAAATGACGTGTAAAAGAAATATTATTTTACTTTTTACTGTGGTAGCCCTGCTCTCTAGCTCAGCTTTAAACATATTGATTTCATTATGGTATGTTGTATAAATCTTAAATCCAAAAAGTAATTGAAGTCCCTTTAGCCAATTCATTCCAACTCCATAATTACTGAAAGAATTTTATTTGTAATTGTGGCATTCCTGTTTAGCTGATTCAGTTTAAATATGCAATTATGGTTTTCTATATATATGTACATTATAAATATTATAATTTGGTTCAAATTCATTTAGACATTTCAACACAAATATGTGTAAAAAGAATATTTTATTTCTTGTATTGTGGCAGTCCTGCTTTCTATATTTATATTAAGCATCTTGATTTTTTTACGTTTCAGCATTGACGAAAAGCACTAAAAAGGAAATAAAAACATGGAATTATAATATTTATTTGACGTTTTATTAATTTTATGCCAATAATGGATCCAGACCGCGATGAGTTACATATTTTCTAATACGGAGCGCGAAGGAAAGTAAGGGTGTTCGGTGACTTTATGTCAACTTCGGGATCTTATTCCTTAAGTGATTTTGAGTAAAAAAATGTCATATGAACATGGGTCCGATTCTCATTTGTTACAGAGTTACGGGCAATGGAAATTATCTCGTCCTTTGATTTGTACAACTCAATGGCTGAAAAAATGCATTGTTTAAATAATTATTCGTATACATTTTTAATTGTTGAAAAATGTATTATTTAATTAATCATCCGTTTACATTGATACTTAATCCATTGTTAAAACAGTGAGAAGCATGACGCTTGCACAACAGACGTGGACGTAATTTGCAAGCTCGCAGGCAGCATGTCAGTAGAACGTAAGCTAGTGTTCAGTGTAGTGCGCTGTGACACGTGTGGTATCATTAGCTTTTATTAATGCCGTTTACATTTTCAAATTAAGAGTATGCGGATATGTACTTCGTGTACGGGTTTTGCGATGGAAACTCCGTTTCTGCCGTTTACGAATATTGACGACGATTTCCACAAAGAAGAACACCAAATCGACGTACTTTTATTCAAGTTCACCGACATTTACGAGAAAATGGCTCATTTCCGTGTCTTTGAGAGCTGAACGTCCAGTACAAGTTAATGTGGATGAGGAGGAAAACATTATTCAAATGGTTCAGCGAAGTCCACGTCTTAGTACACGAGGAATGTCCGCCCGGCTCAACGTTCTGTGAATGAGAATCTGGCAAACATTACACGATGAGGGACTTTATCCATACCATATCCAGCAAGTTCGGGATCTTCGACCCGGGGATATGGCTAGTCGGTTGAAATTCTGCCGTTGGTTAAATGCACACTCCCGCCTGATAGATTTTTTATGCACTATGTCAAAAGCTTGATCATGAGACGCTTTGCGCATTCTACACGTGCCTCTACTGCAAATTTTAAAGCCTTTTTAGTCATGTTTGTGCGTTCTCCGAAATCCTCCATTTACATTGTAGTATTTATTATGAGCAAGAATGCTGCATTTATCGTACACTTGTTTGTGTTTTGGTAAATACACGCACACAGTCATTTATCAGCCTCCATAGGATCTAAGTATCGATAATTTTGACATTTGAATAAAGAAATCAGAAAAAGACAAAAAACAAACAGATAAAACAACTGTCAAGTCAAATGTCTACCACTGAGAGATTTCTGTACCTCATTCCAATATCTCAATCGATATCTGATGAAAAACCCTCTATTAATAGCAGTCGGAACCGTACAAAGAAATTGTGCTAATGAAATGTACGCTTTATTATTGTAATTTTAGTAATAGTAAAGTAACAGTATTATCACAGGAGTGTTGTTAGTTTACGAAAAGATTGCCATATTTGTTGTAGCTGACTGGTTCCCGAGTATTTCTTATGGAGGATATAGATGCGTCTGGTCCCGAACCCGTGATCCCTAGATATAAATTAATAACCCTATCGTTTCCCTTGACTTTTGTAATTGGCATTGTTTACGTTCCTGAGCGGATGTGTTCTACTTAGAAACATCTTTAAATTTGACGTAATGATCGTTTTGACCCTTCAAGCGTGTACGATGACATATGGCGTGCTGGGTTGAGTCCACTTTTACAATTCCTTAAGTTTTTGTGCGTTCAGTTTGTCATGAATCACAGATGCCTCGAATCCCCTTCGATCAGTAAACCATCCTATACAAATATATTCTCCTCACCCAACTCAATGAATATTTTTGCGAGGGATTTCCTCTTTACAGCTGTTGAGCGCTAACAGTGCGTCACTTTCTAGAAGAGAGTCTCTCTTCAGGACAAAAAAATGGGTTCAAGTGCGTTGTTTGCTCAAAGATGGGAATAAGGAAAGAAACATACTACCGCCGTAGGAATTGCCCGGGAAACTCTGCTCCGTCCTACAATGCAAACAACGCTATCACAGCACGGACGACAAAAGTAAATAGTGGACGGACAAGAATCTACGAAATAATTAATAATAAATCTATTAGCGGCGCATAATGTGCGGATAACGAATCGCGTTAATTCAAATACACGACGCGTCTATTGAAAAATTGCCGTAAAAGTAAAATCGCGTGTATACGAAAACGCGTAATCCGAACACGCATAAATCGAGGGATACTTACTTGTATAGAGATATCCAAAGGTCACGTCATGACGTGACCTGTGGATATCTCTATACAAGTACTGACGCGGCAGTGCGATGACTTTACGCCTGGTGTTAGACAACCCACTTTGCAATCATTTAAAGTGGGATGCCTATACTTCAGGAAGGAACATTTTTTCTGTTTGAGTTTCTTCTCTATTATTGCTAATACTACTTAATATACTTGTTAGATATATTTGAACAATCTATACTACAATTCAGGAGACTTCGTCCATCAAACTTTTTTTTCGCAATTCCAAATGAAATTGAATGATGAAATTCTGCACATCATAATTTACGCTGTGGGTCGGACACCTTTTCTGCATGGCGGGCCACATTTGTAGTTTTGAATGCTCCTGAGGGCCGCATTGGAAATTACGAGAATTTCGGCGGTCCGGGTGAGTGCTCACGACATAAGTTACCAAGAGATTCTTTGATCTCATAATAACGAAAATCAGGTCTAAATAATTAACTAGCTTTAAAAATCGTTAAAAAATGTTAAAATTTTGCTGAAAAATTATGAAATTGTGTGTATTAAATTTTACCGACCACTTTGTCATCACAGAATTGCTGGCTGTATTAAGCAATCTCGAGGGCCATATGTTGCCGTAGGTTGCCGATCCCTGATTTACGACACTGAAAATCTATAATCTAGGAAAATACATCCGGGTTCTACTTATCGTAAACTTTTTCGTCCCTTAATTAGGATGAAGACGAGTGCGGGATATTAGTTGAATTTTAAAAATAAAGACTTTTAAACGAATTTGGCTATTATGTATTCCTATGCGAGAAAAAATAGCTTAATTCTTCTTTTAAAAAGATTAAAATCCAAATTCGCTAAAAATTATTTGAATACGATAAATCAGATTTTTTATATTTTAATGTGCAAAATGGAAGTTTTGCAATTAAAAAAATATTTTTGGTGACGTTAAAATATATTTACCACTATAATATTGTAAAATATTATAAATTTGGAAATGTACTTAGAAAAATCACTTTGAACATTAAAATGAGCATCCTTTTCCATTCCCTTTATTCTAGACTAAAATATTGTTGTCATTTCCCCCTAATAAATGTTTGAAATTTTTTATAATTCCTACTAGAGTAACCTTATCAAAGAACAGAACACAATTCAAGTCACGGAATAAAATTTCTTTATAAGTTTCTGAAAGGATATAGTATTAAGATAAAGTGTGTCAGTTTAAGAATTTTGTAATTGAAAAATACTTCAAAATAAACATCTAATATCATTATAAAGAGCTGAGAAATACGGGGAAATGCTGCGTGTGTATTTCTGGTATATATCAACCTCTTGGAGTATAAATACTGTTTTACTTTGTTTGGAGGGGTATAATAATATTATTTTATAAAAATACGAAAAAGTTTCTAAACCAGGACCTAAAGAAGAATAAAATAGATAAATGGACAAAGTAAAAATTAAGAGATATTAAAGGGATTAAAAAAGAATCTAAGTGAATTGAATAACAAAGGCAGATAGCTTCGGGCATTAATCGAGATGAGATTGCATGATTAATTATGCGGTTGAAGGAAAACTTGAAAGCAGAAGCGAATTTCTGACATTTATAATTGTGTTCATAAAAATTATAAGAGCAACAAAAGGATTTTAGATATTAATATTATTATATCATAACACGACCCAATGAGAAAAGGTGTTATCGAAGTAAAACTCGATGCAAAAGTTCACAATCTAAAGCCTGGCAACTAGAAAATTTGTAAAGAAAAGAGAAATATGAAAAAATGAGTATACTAAGGATGGAAGAGCTAATAATCTTGGATATTTCTTCAGATACACTACTGATCATAATAGCAATTTCAATTGAAAATGGCTTTAAAAAGAAATTTTCGTAATTATGGTCGAACATGAATCCTTTCCAACAAGATGGAAAAATATACGTCCAAAATCCTACTCGGAATTTTAAGTCCTTTCTGTTTATTTTTTTCAAAGTATTATTTTCTACCGACGATTTCGTTCCTTTTCTGGGCTTACATTAACAATGGGACGGAAAGAAGGGTATTTTTATTATACACAAAAATGCGTCTTTTTGAATAACTCACGCTTTTACTCTGGACAATCAGGTAACCGCAAGGCCCTAGGGTGGTTTTGAGACACGTGTTTCTTAGCCCTTTTGAGGTTTTTGAGATTATATTTGCCGACCTAATGGTGGGATATCCAACGATTTTTCTATACAGATAAGGTCATGGATACGCCCTGCTGAGAATGTCTCGATCCCTGTTAAACAAGGTTCGGAAGAAAGGAATTTCGGTGGTTGTTTGAATCGTTTTCTACTCCTTCCACTCATCAGCACCGTGGAGTGTATTCCGGAAACAAATGTTTCTCAATTGCTTTCTAGGGTTTTCCCTATAGCTGACCTTGTTGTATGCACTTTTACCCGTTCTACCTATGCACAACCCAATCTTTTGGCAATCTTTTTCTTAAACTTATCCCGGAAGGATCGTTCCTCTCTCGTGCTTTTGGCGCCTTCGTCTTTTGCTACAGGTTAGTAAATTTCAATCCATATATAATGGTTTAAAAAAGGTGCACATAAATTAGCAATCGTTACTAAAAATTGAAGAGAGATTAAATATTATCCTTCCCTCCCTCCCTCTACCTCCCTCCCTCCCTCTACCTCCCTCCCTCTCCCATCCTCCCTCTTCGTTCCTCCCTCTCCATTCCTCTCCCTCCCTCCCTCTCCCTCCCTCTCCCTCTCTCTCCCTCCCTCTCCCTCCCTCTCCCTCCCTGTCCCTCCCTCTCCCTCCTTCTCCCTCCCTCTCCTTCCCTCTCCTTCCCTCTCCCTCCCTATCCCTCCCTCCCTATCCCTCCCTCTCCCTCCCTCTCCCTCACTCCCTCTCCCTCCCTCTCTCCTTCTCCCTCCCTTTCTCCCTCTCCCTCCCAATATTAAACGAATAAAATTAAACAACATATAAACGAGCAGTATTTTTAATTCACATATATTAAGATGCCTATAGAAAGAAAAACAACCATAGAAGTAATCTACTTGCAAGTTTAGATAGGATTTTGCAATAAAACTGGAACAATGTACAGAAAACGGAGCAAGAATTTCATAAAGATGCAGGAGAGAGAGAGAGAGAGAGAGAGAGAGAGAGAGAGAGAGAGAGAGAGAGAGAGAAATAGGAAGGAGAGGGAGGAGAGATTGGAAGGAGGAAAGTGGTGCTGAGGAACGGGAGAAGGAATCTCGGAGAAGAGGATGAAGCGGAAAAGAAGCGGCATTTATTTAATATTCGCGTACGTGCCGCTCCTCGAAAAGAGAAAGGGAGGATGGGAGTGAGGTGAATGGGCGTGGGGAGGATGGGAGGGAGAGGATGGGAGGGAGAGGATGAGAGGGAGAGGATGGGAGGGAGAGGATGGGAGGGAGAGGATGGGAGGGAGAGGATGGGAGGAAGAGGATGGGATGGAGAGGATGGGAGGGAGAGGATGGGAGGGAGAGGATGGGAGGGAGAGGATGGGAGGGGGAGTATTGAAGGGGGAGGATGGGAGGGAGAGGATGGGAGGGAGAGGATGGGAGGGAGAGGATGGGAGGGAGAGGAAAAGAGAGGAAGAGAGAGGGAGAGGGAGGGAGGGAGAGTACTAGGAAGGGAGAAGGAGACATGGAGGAAGAAAGAGGGAGAGAGGGAAAGAGAGGACGGGAGAGTGAGAACTAGGGACGGAGAGGGAGGAGGTTAGTAGGGAAGTCAGAGAGAGGGAACTCGGGCGAGGGTGAAGAATCCATGGGGAGGGAGTGGTAAGGATAAGGGAGGCGTGGTGGGAGATGTAGCCGAAAGTGCGCGGCGGAAGGAGGAGCAAAGAGGGAGGTGGAGAGAGATATTCATACAGATAAATAGAGCAGATACCTTTACAGAGGAGGCTAAAATTCAAATCCCCGCTCACCTCATGAAATCTCAATAATAGCATTCGCATTCTTTATCATCACTATTATCATCCATCTCTCTCTCTCTCTCTTACGTCATCTCAACCGATTACCAGATTTTCATGCATCCAAACCCACTCTTGATATCAATCTTTTTATTCTCCATTTAAAAAATTTCCAATTTTTAGGCTCATTTCCAAAGGAAACAGCCTTATAAAATGGCCCTGTCTGTCTGTGTGTGTGTGTAAGTGTATGTGTCCCTTACTAACAACTTTTGAACCAATGGACCGATTTTCATGAAACATGGTATGAGGCTTGTGCTGACAGGATCCACCTCCAGGTTGTATTTTATTTGTCGAAAATTGAAGTCTCGGGTTCGATTACAGGAACGTATTTTTCCTATTTGTTTTACATAGGAAATCTCAAATACATCGTGTAGAGATGTTTTTTTAATACTTTAAAATATTTTAAATTTGTGATATAGGAGCGAGATTTGTACTTTTCTAAGGAGAAAAGAACGTAGATTCTAATTCCTATCACCGAATATTGACAATTGATTGTATTTTCTTGAATTTCTACTAAAAAATAGTGTTTTTGCGTTTTAAATCGCATTTTATCGGATTGTTGCCATGGAGACGATTATTATCGAACTCGGCTTGAGCATAGACGAGTGAACAAATGGGTTATTTTCTTTTCCACTCGACTACTCTTTAGCAATGGTGTTGATCCATACATATTATCGTATAAACAGTAGCATTTATTAAATTCGTTTATTTAAAAAACATACATGCAAAATATACCAGAAAGAGATTTTGACATTGTTTTTAGTGTTTAAACCTGATAAGGCTCTATTAATTCGTTTTCCAATTTTTCTCTATCATTGATAAACTATGAACTACAATTAGTATTTATGGTATGAAAATTCCTTGGAATGACTAACACATACTGAATCATTTCCTGTCAATATAAGTAATCAATTCGGGACGTGAACTTTGGGAAACCAACCTGCATTAGTCCTGGTTTGGACTTCTTGTTATTTCTGAGAACGTCGAAACTTTTCTTCCTTTCGACCCGTTTTTTTCCGCTAATCGCAAAATATTTGCTCTCCCGCGAAACTTTTTATCTTTTTCCCTCCATTCGTCAACCTCATTTAATTTCTGCAACCTCCCTCCTCGCAATGTCCCCCTCCATTCTCAGATTCATCCATGCTCCCGCCAAAATGACCCCACACTGAAGAATATATGAAATGGGACATTCTTCGTTAAAGTTTCCTTCTGTTGTCTTTTCAACTGAGTTATCTTATTAAGACAAGTTAAGAGAGTGTCTAAATCAAAATATTCATTTATATTAATTTCTCAAACGTTCAATACGGACTAGTACTCGTATGTGTGTATGCAAACACTTTCGTCAGAAAAAGATCCTTACAGGGAGAATCTAGATCTGCGGTCCACGTTAAGGATTAGAAAGCGATATTAAAAGCGATTTTGACAACGTTAGAACCGTTCCCACAGCCCAAAATGACTAGTAACTTGAAACCAGTAACAGATGTCAAATGCTTGAGTGTTATTCTGTTTTTGGAACAAGATTTCCCTGTGAGAACGTTTCACCATTCACATAACGTTCGTGTACGATAAACTAGCTTTTGTTATACATATATATAATTTCGGTATTTTCTGAACTGAAATGCATATACATGGCACAAAGAGCAAAACCAGTAATCTCCTTTTATATAAGAAGGAAAAGTGTATTCCATAAATGTGTAAGTTTCTATGCAAATAAGGAAAGGCATGAGGTTGAGGTATTATGGACGACCTCATTCGTGAAGCGGAGGTGGACGTTAGGAACTTGATTTGAAATGAGCAATGATATGGAACGCTAAGAAGTATAAAAATGCAATCGTAGGGAAGTATGTATTCCTGAATGTGGAACAAGGAACCGCAGAGAAACGCTATTGTTTATCGATCAAATATGTTCAGATTTGAAAAGGCGAACACCAATCAAGGTCGAATGAGGAAAATTGACTATGGAATAACGAGGTCAGCATATCTTCTTTTGCTTCCGATGTGAGTTACATACGCCTCAATTACAACTATTTACAGTCTCTTGCAAGGACTAGGAATTAAATATCCTAAGAGTGAGATGTTTTATTGGTTTATTAACGTGCTTTCATAAATTTCAAATCGAAATTTTACGGAGAAGCCAACGAAGCCCAAGCGATTGAAATTTAAGTAATCTCGTTGTGAATATTTTATGTAAGCATTTCGCATTGACAATACATGACAATGGCTGGAAGAAATGATCGAAGCGCTTTTCATATTCATTAAATATCCTATTTACTCCTGTAACACGCACCCTCGTGTACCACGCGCACCGCTATTTTTGACTCAGCTCGGAGGGGAAAATATAAATTCGTGCTGGAATAAGTTGACATCTGGGATTTTAAAAAGTCAGCCTCTTCACCGAGTCCCTGAAACAAGGTCCGCCCAAGTGACGCAATTTATTGGGTGATCTCTTTATGCCGATGCTAGCAAAAATCTTCTCCTCGGTAGCCTCCCGTCTTCTGTTAAAGGAGCGTCAAGGGCTCATGATGAATTCGGAGAATACAGATACCAGATGTCAACTTATCCCAGCAAATGTATAGATAGAAATTGATAGTTAACGTTTGATGAGAGAACTGCTTATTTTGAGTAAAGATAATATACTTAAAACTCATTTAAAAGGTAGAGCTTCAATTTTATGAAAATATAACATAATTTCAATCGTCAAAATACTTCACTTGTAAACTTCGTGGAATTCTTCGTTTTCTGCGAGTATCAATGTAGACGCGTGTTGCAGTGAATTTACTATCGACACTCGCAATTTGTATAATCAATTCAGAATTCCTCATGTAAAACGCGCAGTCCCTTTTTCTGACTGACATTTTGGGAAAAAAGGTGCGCGCGACACAAGAGTAAATACGGTAGGTACTCACAATAGGAATGCGGAGCTTTAAACTCCCTACCCGTGCTAAACAAAGTATGGACGGAAAACTGTCCGCATTAAATACTATTTGCCATACATATTTATCGATGAAAGTCGCATCATATGTGTATATATACCATGCACTTGCCTAGAAATTAACTTCGGGAGAAGGGGGGAATCTGAGGCCGAAACCCAATTTCCAGAAATTGATTAAATAAAAGTCCTATTCAAATAATATAAACTTTTATAACGCTTTTAGTTCTCGTAACCCAAAGCAGCAAGTGGCAGCATAGCAAGAAGAAACGTAGCAAGTTTGTAGCGTGGTTATCGCAGTTTCCACACGTCTGTACACCGGAGGGGAGAATAGGGGGTTCGGACCTCTAGCACTCCCCGGAATCCTTCTCCCCTGGGTACATACTTTATATGTGCCGCCAAAGCAAATACTTATATTTTCGTCAAAGAACCCACCGACGGACGAATTTGACTCTACTTCAACTGAGAAAAGCTCCTCTTGAGACCCGCAGTCGCGAACAACGAAATTGCAGGAAGATTGGGCATCGCGCCACGCCTGAAATGGAAAGAATCTTTAACTTTGATGCTTCGCAAGGTTTCAAAAAGACATCTAATATAGATAGCCACTGCATTCTACATATGAATACAAATATTGCGGACTCACAATGCAACCCATAGGATCCAGATGATATATTTGCGAAAGATTTAGAAAATGTATAAATTAATTTAATCCATTGTAGTTCTTTTCCATAGCTCCCAAATGCTATGAGATATTTTTGGTGTTGACTTCGATTCCTAGTTTGAAGTAGCCCCGAAAAAATGAAGGAATTACGGATATTTATTTTTGGTTCGACTGCAAATCAAATATGCGTCAGCTGTGTGGGTTCCTTACGAAAAGGGACTCAATAAGGAAATAGAAAAAGTGCAGCGCGGGGAGCTGGATTCGTAAAGAGAAATTACGATAGAAAAAGTGGAACGTCATTAATGGAAAATCCGAAATGGGCTTCGTCAGAGGAACGTAGGCTAGATTTAAACCGCTGAAAAAATATATGTCGGAGGGAGTAGCGAATGGGGTAGTAGGACTTATCAGAAGCCCTCGGTATCTCGGAAGGCAGGGCAGTGAGGATAAGATTCGAGAGATCGGTTGTAGGACGGAGCGATATAGAGAATCGTTTTTCCCTAGTAGGATAATATAACATAATAGGAAACGGTAACGTAAGAAAACTAGGGACCTATGGAGCACTGCACCCTCTGCCATCCACCAAATAGTTTACTTGCAGTGTATCATGAAGATTTAGATGTACATCTGACTCGATCCGTTTTTTATCATCTTTGTACCTCCCTCTCAAGGCTTCACATTTTCTCCTTATATCTTCGCTCCATTGTTTCTTTTTATCCACTTCGGAGATTATTCCTTTCTCAGAATCTCGTTATTATCCCTTAATTAAACAATTTCACTCCTTTCAAATTATTCTCATCATATTTTCTCGGCGATCGCTTCTTTCCCTTTTGGCAATGGTCAACAGTTTTTCTTTAGATTTAATCTCATAAAAATAAGTACAAATTACGAGACCCAACTAAAATGGTTCAGAAGTGAGTGAAAATTACTTACATGCACAAAAATACACATTTAAAAATATATCCAAATTGTACTGTTTCGAAGAGGCATAAAAATTGAGAATAATTGCAATCTACGTTTTAAAATACCTACGATATTTTTTAGGCATTTCTAAATAAGGATTGCGTTCAGTTGATTAGATGTGTCTAATATAGTCATTAGGTTAATTTTCTGTCGCCGGATAAATGGCTCCAAGCTTCGAACCACGTGCCTCGACCCCAAGGCGCGAGTGAGTTAACTATCGGTTTTGCGAAAGGGGCGGAGAGAGGATAGGGCGGCGGGCGAAAGGGGAATGGGGAGGAGAGGAGGCGGGAAAGGGGGTGGAGAGCGGGTTGGAGAGGGGGTGGGAGGATGGGGAAGAGCGGTAATGCGGGAAGGGTGTTCGGCGTTGTCACGGCCAACGGTTCCTCCTCTCTCAGTTTTCCTGAGAGCCCTCGAGGCTGATCCTTCTCACTCCATACCGATATCCCTTCCGGGGTAGGAAGAAGAAAGGGGGAGGGATAAAGCGGCGGACGGAGAAGGGAAATGAGATAGATGTGGAGGACGAGGAGGATGTCTGTGGAGGAGAGAGGCGTGGAAGGGAGGGGGGCGTGGGAGGGGATGACGTAGAGGGACGACGCAGGGGAAGAGGGATAATGAGAAACGGAGAGGAATGCGCGGGTAGAGATTTGATGGAGAGATAAGGGAGGGCCCGTGGCATAATGCGAACGCGTATTTCCTTACGCACGTGTGGATTGTATGGGGAATGGAACGGTCGTTATATACATTAAAGCAACGAGGAATTGAGTACAACCCGAGGACATTTGCTTTGGCACGGGCGAATGGAGACGCTGGGAGATTGGAACCTCGGCCCTATCTTCAATTAGCGGACTCAGGATTTAGAGAAACACGTAATGTACGCGCATATATATATATATATATATATATATATATATATATATATATATATATATATATATAGTACTCATAAACGTAGTACGTCTTTATACTTTGGCAGATCTGGGGAAGAGAGGGAGATGAGGGGGTGGAGAGGAGAACGAAGCCACGATCCACAGCATTAAGACAGCAAATGCGAATTTAAATGTAAATTGGCGAGGCTTATGCTCATCCCGCAGAGTTCCATTCAGTGCTCTGGGGTCCACGGTCACTGCTCCAGGGATTCTAAGGACTTCATGTATCACTTCGGATCCCTCCTCTTTGTATTCTCTTTGTTACTTTCTCCTCTCTTCCATTTTCTCTCTCCTCTTTCTCCTCTTCTCTGCATTCTCTGTCCGCTTACTCTTCCATTTTATCTTTGCTCCCTGGATTCCCCACACCTTCTCCATGCCTCTTACGCCATCCGTAGTGGTTACACATTGGAATCTTTCTGAAAGCAATGTTTTACCCAAGAAATGTTTAACAGCGACTTCAAGGGGCTGTTTATTTTACGCATAAATATAACCTAAAATCTTCATTTGCGAAATATTTCATTTAATTGATTCCGTTTACGAGCATATCGCTCGTAAAAACCCTAACGCCGGTGCAAAACGCCCTCGATCGGCACAACCATCCCTCAACATTGAAATAGCAACTGAGGCGTGTTTCTTCAGATTCTAAAAATCGAAAAGGATCCGAATGCAGGAATTCCTTCGATCACTTGCGGGCGATGGCAACATTCCAAGAAGTGATTCGAAGGCGCGTCATGGGCGACGCCTCTCTCGGGGTTTCGGGCGAATATCTCTAGAACCTACGCTCACGCACTCTGCCGTTCATTCTTGGACCTTAACAATCTAATGTAGTCAAACCGAATATCGCTCTATTGTTTTATACGACGCGGTAGTTATTTGATGTGATCTTATTTTCTTTCTCGCGTCACTTTTTTATTTAATTTCTCCCTGACACTCGTTCAATCTCAATCCTTTACGCTTCGAAAACATTTGCTCCGAATCTCACTTGTATATGTTCACACACGTCATGCAAATCCTCCCTTCACGTGGTGCCTATATTTCCCTTTCCCCATCCACTCGACCTCTCTCTACCTTTCCTCCTTCCCATCCCCCTTCCACTCAACCTCTCTCTCCATTTCCTCCTTTCCATCCCCCTTCCACTCAATCCCATCTTCCTTTCCTCCTTCTCTTCGCCATTCAACTCAACCTCTCTCTCCATTTACTCCTTCCCATCCCACTTCCAATCCACCTCTCTCTCTCCTTCCTCCTTCCCTTCCCCATTCCACTCAACCTCCCTCTACCATTCCTCCTTCCACTCAACCTCTCTCTACATTTCCTCCTTCCCTTCCCCCTTCCATTCGACCTCTCTCTCCTCTTCCCCCTCCCTTCACCCATCCACTCATCATACCTCTCCCCTTACCTTTTCCACTCAACCTCTCTCTACCCTTCCTCCTTCCACTCAACCTCCCTCTCTCCTTCACCCTTCCACTCAACCTCCTTCTCCCCTTCCTCCTTCCCTTACCACTTCCTTTCAACCCCACTCTCCCCCATCCTCCTTCCCTTCCCCTTCCAATCAACCTCTTTCTCCCCTTCCTCCTTCGCTTTCCCCTTCCGATCAACCTCTCCCTACTCTTCCTCCTTCCCTTCGCCCTTCCACTCAACATCCCTCTGTCCTTCACCCTTCCACTCAACTGCGCCTCTCCCTTTCCTCCTTCCCTTCCCCTTCCACTCAACCTCTCTCTACATTTCCTAATTCCTATCCCCCTTCCACTCAACCTCTCTCTCACCTTCCTCCTTCCCTTCTCCCTCCCACTCAACATACCTCTCCACTCCCTCCATCCCTTCCCCCTTCCACTCAATCTCCCTCTCCCCATTCACCTTCCCTTCCTCCTTCCACTCAACCTCTCTCTCAATTTCCTCCTTCCCATTCTCCTCCCGCTCAACCTCTCACTCCTCTTAATACTTCCCTTCCCCCTGCCAGTCAACCTCTCTCTTCCCTTCCTCCTTCCTTTTCCCCTTCAATTCAACCTCTCTGCATTTCCTCCTTACAATCCCCTTTCCATTCAACCTCTCTCTCCTCTTGCTCCTTACCTTCCACTTTCCACTCAACATCCCTCTGTTCTTCCCACTTTCACTCAATCTCTCTCTCCATTTCCTCCTTCCCATCCTCCTTCCACTCAACCTCTCTCCCCCCTCATCCATCCCTTCTTCCTACCATTTAACCTCTCTCTCCCTTTACTCCTTTTTCCCCTTTCACTCAACCTCTCTCTCCCCTTCATTCTTCCCTTCCCTCTTCCATTCAACCTCTCTCCATTTCCTCCTTCCCATTCCTCTTCCACTCATAGTCCCTCTCCCCTTCCCCCTTCCACTAAACCTCCCTCTCCCCTTTCTCCTTCCCTTCCCTCTTCCACTCAACCTCTCTCTCCCCTTCATCATTCCCTTCCCCCTTCCATTCAAAATCTCTCACCATCCTCCTTCCCTTTCCCCTTTCACTCAACCTCTCTCTCCATTTCCTCCTTCCCTTCCCTTTTCCACTCAATCTCTCTCTCCCTTTTATGCTCCCGTTCCCCCTTCTACTCAACCTCTTTCTCTCCTTCCTCCTTCCCTTCCTTTTTCCACTCAACCTCTCTCTGCATTTCCTCCTTCCCATCCCACTTCCATTCAACCTCCATCTTCCATTCCTCCTTACCTTCCCCCTTCCACTCAACCTATCCTTTTCTTCCTTCCCACCCCTCATCCATTCAACCCCCCTCTCCCCTTCCTCCTTCCCTTCCCTCTTCCATTCAAACTCTCTCTCCCTTTCCTCCTTCCCTTTCCCCTTCCACTCAACCTCTCTCTCCTTCCTCCTTCCCTTCTCCCTCCATTCAAACTCACTCCCCCTTTCCTCATTCCCTTCCCCCTCCACTCAACCTCTCCTTCACCCTCACCACTTATACTTTCTCAGAGGCGCCCGTTCGTTCTTCGCCTTTCCTGCTTCGGGCGATGTCAGTCAGAGGGAAGTTTGCGTCTGGAACTAAAAGGTATAGGGATATAGGGTGCAAGTGACGCGAACGGAAACTCGTAGAGGAAAGAGGAGTGTGATAAGTGGGAGGAGGGATGGAAAATGGGGGAGGAGAAGGAGGGGGTCTTCCCCCTCGGGTAAGAAAAAGAGGGGGAGAGACGGAGAGTAGGAGAAAGAAGTGATACGTATGGTCCCTCGGGGATATAGCTTCGGGAACGGGAGGAGAGAATGTAGAAGGGATTGGGGAAAGGAGAGAAGAGGGATGACGAATGGCGTAAGATAGGCACAAAAAAGGAGAGAGAGATAGGGAGAGAGGCCTGGTTTTCCTTGAGGATTTGGTGAACGACGTCATAAGGAGAGGGAGAGAAAGTGGTCCGGGATTTTTACCATCCTTCCTTAGAATTAATTTTGGAAAACCGTTGCCGGCCATTCGTGTAGAGAAGGATTTATACGCGAAACGCTTCTCTTCGGAGGCGACGCAGGCAGCGAAGCTCTTTTGGGCGCGGAATTTATCACTGGGCGACGAACGCGACAAATTTCTCCGGAAAAGTGGAAACATATAGGATTTATGGCAGAGAAAAGAGGACGCGCTATTAATTTTTTCTTCGTACAAAAGCGTCGCCTTATTGTTCCCTGGGAATTATTCGGTTTATATCAGAGCGGGTTCTCTTTTGTTATTGCGTTTTGACACGAAAGATAATCACGAATTTATTCCCGATTATAAAATTACGTGCTCTGTAAAAAACATTTTCCTAGTGTTACACTGAATTATTTCTCCAAAAAACTATATATATAATTATAAATTATTGAATGGTTGATTTAGGTTCTCTGGTCCCTTCGTATTTCTTCACAGACAAGGCATCTCTAAATTTAGAATATAGAAATTAAATGATCTCGAGATTTTACACTTGTAAACAATAAAATGTCCTTGAACCTCAGCTCACAGGATAAATACCTTATCTGTTTATATAATTCTTTCAAAACCATAGTGACATATACATCCCTACTAACCTCTACGAAGACTGGTGAGAAATAAAAGCATTCTAATATGCCCGGCTTGTGTCCCCCTGATTCTGATACACACTAATAATATTAATTTATTAAACGCATACAGGAAAGGCCCCAATTACATGAGTTATAATAAAAACATGAATAAAACATAGATAAAAATTGTAAAACAATCATAAATACAGAAGAAAAAATGTACGCATATTAAGATGACACGATTGCATATAATTTGCTTTTAAGAGAAGACAACGAATCAAAAAATAAACCAATATTATTGGCCCAAGTCAGCACCTCTTTCGCAAATCTCATCATTCGGGACGGGTTCAAATCTGCAAACATTCACTCTCCCGAAAGAATCCCGAAAGAGCATGTTATGTCTGGATCGTCGAGCAGGAACATTGAAATTAATCAGGCTAAGCAGGTCATGAGAGTCTGTAGCCTGGTCAATACATTACGGATGATAATCTCACCAGCGACTGCTCACCTCGTCTCAAGAGGGACCAATTTGAATCTCTTACATAAAATTGAATAATCATTCTTACAAAAAATGGAGCAATTATTTTTAAAGCAAAGCCATTTAATGAAACGCATTTGTACTTTCTCAATTGCAAGGACATGAGTGGTATGATGGGGATTCCAAATCACGCTGCTAAATTCTAAAATACGCCTCACAATGGTACAAAATCTTACAATTGTTTCCGTAGAAAAATTGCAAAAATAATCACGCTTTAAAAACCCAGGAGGCGGAAAGTCCTAGAAAAGAGAGACCTAATATGATTTTTAAAATTTGACTGGGAATCAATAGTTACACCAAGGTCAGTGATGGTATTAACAGGCTCAAGTGGAACACTCTCAACACAATAATATAATTCACATTTAGTTCTATTTTTCTTCAAAGTGAAAGTAATCTCTATACATAGATTGGGAAATAGGTTCCATCTATTGTCCCAGTTAGAAAAGCTATCCAAGTCATTTTGCAAAGTTACACAATCATCCCTAGAAATGATCTTATTCGACATTTTAAAGTCATCTGCGTAAAGGAGACAGTCACAATTGAGACATTGAGGCAAATCATTAATAAAAACATTGAAAAGAAGTGGACCGAGAATGGAACCTTGTGGCACACCTGAGGTAACACAGAATGGTGACGAGTGATAACCATCAACGGCCACTCTCTGGGTTCTATTACACAAGTAGGATCGAAGCAATTGTAATAAGTACCCACAAATTCCAAAAGATCGCAATTTATAAATCACCTATCCATGATCCACCTTATCAAACGCTTTTGCGAAGTCTATGTAGTGTGCATTTCATTAAATACGTCGTAGCAAATGAGAAACAAAACGCAACTGTAGAACGTAAAAGGAGTGCTGGTCTTCCGTCTAAAGCTTCTAAATTGATGCTCACCGTGGGCGACCATTTGCCAGTTGAAGGAAACAAGAAGACGGTGTGCCCGATGTGCAAAACAGAAAAATCCGGACAAAAACTACCTGTACTTTGCAAAGATGCTTTTTGTAAAAATTGTTTTGCATTGTATCATTCATAAGAATTAACATTATTCCATCATCGTTCCATGTCTTGTACTTGTTGCATTCATTCCAATAAATAATTAAGGAAAACATTAGTAAAATTCTTTTTATTACAATGAGTACTACTGGGACAAATATGTCCCACTAAAAATCCCAATGGAACACACGCGCCCCATACCCTCCCACCCCCTCCCCTTGCACAAATAGAAACCTTTTTGTTGTTAAAGGGTCAGTAGTAAACCCCCTTAACCTTAATACATGAACCAATTTAAACAAGAACAAGTAGGGTAGGGTGTCCCTTAAATTTTAAAACTGAGAAAAGTGACTTGCTCAAGGGATTAAAATATACTTTGCGGTTAGAAAATGCTTCTGTTTGAAGCATTTTGAAGTAGGAAATTTTTTAGAGGTCTCTCTTGGGGCCTAAATGCAGTAAAATTGAACACTTCACCTTTTGGGTTCGAAATACCTGTGTCATGGTAAATCGGTCGAGTTACGGCCCTTTAGGGTGAAACAGTATCCTCCTATCATTATATATAGACGTTTCTTACAGAGGAGGATATAACATACTAGTAGTAGTAGCATATCATCTCAACATGAAAAAACATTCATTGTTCATATTTCATCATTACAAATATTTTTTTAATTCTAAATATTTCACCTTCGAAGCGATTTTCGTTTTTCCCTTATGTATTATTTGTATATTAAAACAATCCCAAAACTTTGCAATTTTATGAATTTTATATTTCTCCATTATGGTGTACTAATACTACACATTTCTGCCAAATTTTAAAGTTGTAGTACTTCTTGAAGTGAAATAATATTTTTTCAATTGTTTAAATTTTAAACATTTTTAACGGCCACGGTAATATATTTATGGAAAAATTAAAATATTTATTTGTGCAAATGCACTACTTTGCACATAACTTGAAAATTTCAGCTTTCTAGCTCATTCCGTATTGTCTAAACAGTTATCCAATTGTTTAAATTTTAAGAATTTTTAACTGCCAAACAAATGAAAATATCAAAATTTGTAGGATCCCTATTTGTTTTTTTTACATTCTACTTATAAAAAAAATTTCAGCTCCGTAGCACATTAGGAAATACATAAACTCTGAAAATTTGTTAAAACAATTGCGAATTTTTAGCGGCCGCATTGTTGCACTTTTTCAATATTTTCGTTTTTCGAGTTGGTTTTGCACAAAATACTCATTCATTCATCATGCTTCTGTCCGAAGACAGGTTTTAACTGAATCGCTGCCTCCATTTCTCTCTCTCCCTAGAAGCCTCTTTTATACCTCTATAAGTATTATAGCTCTGCTTTATATTATCTAATATTCCTATTCTTTTTCTCCCTCTTCCTCTTCTTCCACTAATTTTTCCTTCTAAGATCGTCCTTTGTAAACACTGTCTTCTCAATATATGCCCTATCCAATTTGCTTTTCTTTTCCTGATTGTTTTTATTAGCATCCTATCTTCTCCCACCATTTCTAATACTTCTTCATTTCTCTTCCTCTCTGTCCATTTCACTTTCATCATTCTCCTCCATACCCACATCTCAAAACTTTCTAAATATTGTTCCTCCTTTCTCCTTATCGTCCACGTCTCTGCACCATAAAGAGCTATGCTCCATATGTAGCATTTTGCTAATTTCTTCCTTGTTTCTAAATTTATTTTCTTGCTTGTGAAAAGCTCCTTCTTCTCGTTAAATGCTGCTTTTGCCATTGCAATCCTACTTCTGATGTCCTGTGTACTACATCCATCCTGCGCTAAAATACTGCCAAGATATTTGAAACTACATACTTGTTCCAATTTTTGTCCATTTACCATTATATTTAATTCTTTATGTTCCTTTGAAACCACCATGACTTTCGTTTTTTCTGTATTGATCTTCATTCCATATTGTTGGCCAACCTCCACTAGTCTGTCTGTCATCCTCTGAAGCTCTTTTTCGTCTTCTGCTATTAATCCCTGATCATCTGCATATTTAATGGTGGTAATACTTTCACCTCCTATCTTAAATCCTTTCTCTTCCATCAACGCTTCTTCTATTATTGTTTCTGCATAAATATTAAATATCGCTGGTGAAATAGAACATCCCTGCCTCACTCCCCTCCCTATTGAAGTACTTTCTGTTTCTTCTCCTTCAACCCTGACTCTAATCTTTTGATCAAAATAATGGTTTTTAAGCAGTCTTTTATCTTTCCAATCTATTCCTATTTTGTTTAAAATACCCAGCATTTTATCCCATTTCACTCGGTCAAATGCTTTCTCCCAATCTACAAAACAAAAATATATATCTTTATTGACTTATAGCGCTCTTTCTATCATCATCCTCATACATCCTATAGCATCTCTGTTACCTCTTCCTCTTCTGAAACCAAACTGATTATCTTGCAGCTCCTTTTCTATTTTACATTTAATTTTTTGGTTATTATTCTGGTTAGAACTTTAGCTGTATGAGAAATTAAACTAATTGTTCTGTAATCCTTACAACATTTTGCATTGTTCTTTTCTACAGTGGTACCCTAACAACATCTAAAAAATCTTCTGGCCATATACCAGTATCATATACTTGGTTAAAAAATTTTGTTAGTTGCTTAACTGCTTTTGACCCCAAAACCTTAAGAACGTCCACTGGTATATAATCACTCCCAACAGCCTTCCTTCTTTTCACGTCATCAATTGCTCTTTTAACTTCAGACTCGAGAATACTTGGTCCTAGCTGATCTTTTTCCACATCCTCTTCTTCATTTAATTCAATATTTCTTGGCTTTCCTTCTTTGTCATACAGCACCTCAATGTTCTTTCCAGACATTCTTTACATTGTCTGGCTCCGAGACTATTTTACCACTTTTGTTCATGATTCCTTAACGTCCTATCTTTCTTGCCTTTTTCTTGAATAGTTCCTTTGCTTTGCTATACATGAGGTCTGTTCTACAAATTCTTTCACATTCGACAATCTCCTCGCATTTCTCATTTATCCACTGTTCTCTGGCTTTATCTGTTTCCCTTCTTAAAGCATTATTTAACTCCTTGTACTTTCTTTGGCCTTCTTCAGTGTTTATTTTCTTCCACTTTCTCCGCTCTTCCATTGTTTGCAGCATGGCTGCTGTGACCCAGGGTATTTTGTTTCTTACACCCGGTATCTTTCCTACTTTCTTTTCCATTACATCTTTAATGTTGCTATGGATGTATCTACACTCCTCATCTACATTCTTCCTATTTTCTTCAGCTCTCTCCCCCAACCTTTCCTCCAGCTCAGTCATGATAGCCTCTTTGTTTTTAAGGAGTTCCTCTAAGTTCCATTTCTTGTTAACTCTTATGTTTCTCTTAACGCTCTTCAGTCTACTTTGTGTATTTGCCACCAAAAGGTTGTGGTCGGAATCGATATCTACCCTATGTAAACTATCTGGTATCGTCTCTGGTCTCCTGGGCTTCTCTATGCGTCAAGTCTCCGCTGGTGATTCTTAAACCATGTATTAGTTACAATCAATCTATTTCTATGGCAGAATTCCACAAGTTTCTCCCCTCTTTCATTTCTCTTCCCTAGTCCATATTTTCCCACTATGTTATCTTTTTGTCCCTCTCCGACTACACTGTTCCAGTCTCCCATTACTATGGTGGTGATCCTTCCTTTTCCCTCCTCCAATATCTCCATAATCTGTTCATACATTTCATCTACTTCGTCATCGCCAGCTTTAGTTGTTGGCATATACACTTGAATTATAAGGATTTCCACTGGCTCCATCTGAAGTTATACGGCTATTAATCTATCATTAACTGTCACTACCTTGCTAATTCTTTCAGCTATCACTTTTCTCATTATAATCCCCACTCCCCTTTCCTTTTTCTCTCCTCCCGAGTAAATAATTTTAAATTCGTCTGAATTGATCCCTCCTTCTCCTTCCCACCGAACTTCACTAAGACCTACTATACCTAAATTATTCCTTCTCATTTCCCTTTTAAAGTTCTCTAGTTTACCCCCTGAATTCATAGTCCTAACATTCCATGTGCCTATTCTTAATTTCTCACCACTTGCTTTCCTATTAATGTTATATTTCCTCTGTGCATCCCCTAGGGTAGTCCCCACCCGGAGATCCGATTGGGGGACTATTTTATCTCCGGAATATTTTACCCCAGAAAGATCCATAGAGGTATTTTCAGCTTTTCAGCCTATCATGGGATATATAATGAGGTAGTTTCCCCTTGCTTTCCTCATCGCAGTTTCACAGAGTGATTACCCATCTGTAGCTGTTCAGATCCACATGATCACCACCTACAGAGGTACTGTGCAAGCTGCTGCCCTTGCACAGGGGGATGTAAAACCCCCAAGACTGCTTCTTAGTCTGACTCTTCCCCTCAGACCTTTCCGGCTTGGATGGTCCTAACAGGAGAATTATCTCCCGCCGGCATAGCTCTTTGGTTCATAAGAGTACACAAACCCTCCTATCTCTGTAAGGTTGCAGTCCTTAGGGAGGGTACAAAATACTACCTAAGAAAAAAATTTCGGAATTTCATAGGTAGGATTTTGTTCACAAATGTGTCAGCGGCCGAGCCTAAAACTGAAAAAAGAGCGTTTCTCGACAGAATCTCAAAAGAAAACGTGTTGCTCGTGCATTTTCAGTGTCTGAAAAACTCGTGTCCTTTGGGGAGAAAGGATGTTTACATACAAAGGAAAATGTCCTAAAAAAGTGTGGCTGAAGCAATATGCATCACTGTCTGAGCACTATGTTGTTACTCCGCAAAACACGCTATATTGCAACGCTTGCGACAAGACAGTAAGTAAACAAGTAAATAATGTTTATATAAGAAATAAGAACTTGCTATTGTCTGAAAGCAAAGTTGCTTTAGGTTGTTTCGGATACAAAGTCCCATGCAGCGCAGCATCTTACAACGGCACTACATAAGGATCATTGCAAAATTTTGGAGCAAAGTAAGACTGGCCCAACGAAGCAAACAACGTTGAATTTCGCTGGATGAGATGATTTCGTGATGGATATTTGCAAACTCTTTGTTGCCCTAAACATTCCCATGAACAAGATGCATCACTCGACATTCAAAATTTTCATGGAAAAGTAAGTGAAGAAGTCGTTGCCTGGCGAATCGACGCTGCGCACCAACTGTCTGGACAAGACATGAAAAAGTAAGCTTTTCATTTGCTGTCATACATTTTAACTAAACATTTCCTCGCATTTATACAATCAGTCTATCACATTAACACTCGACATTCTATCTGCAATGTAGCGAATTTGCTTGCGTTACAATTTTCGTTTATTTAAATGTACAGTTTTATGTTAATTTTTATTCGCTACCAGTGGCGGCTCGTAGCTAAAATTAGTGGGGGTGCTGCTCCAGAAAATTTTTAGCCTTTGTTTTAAAATTGTGTAAAAGGAAAAAAACATGTATAAAAAGAAAATTTATTCAGGAACTTGATAAAATCTTAACAAAAAAAACCAAACATTTTTTACTTACTTTAACTTAAATTGTTACAGTTCAAGCTTGATCTATTCATTTAAAAATGAAATCTATTCTTCTTGTTTTAATTTGCGCAAAAAGTTCAATAATTTTCTCCTTGATCTCTGGATGACAATTGAGGAAATTTTTCTCCATTGAAAGTACTGCAAGCGCATTTAGTCTTTCCGAATTCATAGTGCTTCTTAAAAAAGTTTTTATTCTTTTCAATGTTGAAAAGCAGCGCTCTGCCTCTGATGTAGTCATGGGAATTGTCAAGAGGATTTTTATCAGTTTCGTAATTTCACTAAAAACATCATCTAGATTATTTTCCAAGATAAATTTCAGCAGCTCAATTAATTTGCAATATTCATGAATATCAGTCCTATAATAGAATACTTTTAGTTCAGTTTCAAGCTTTTCTTTGTCAATCATGGGATAAGCTTCAGTGGTCAGTACTATCTCTTTTGTGGGATGTTCATTCTTAAATCTAGTGAAGCATTTCTTGTTGAACAATTTAGCAGCTACTAAGTGTTTAGTGGAAGAATATCTGTCCATTATATCAACACATATATAGTCACACACTTCCTTAGCTTCTGCCATGAGTGTCTTTGAAGGATTCTCACAGTACTTTGAGTTTCTCAATTCTAAAATCGCAGTTTTGAAATTTGTTATATATTTATTAACTTTAAACACACTAATTTCTCGAGATTGCATTTGGTTGTAAATTATTTCAACATGAGGCATAATCTGATGAAGAAGCTCTAACCAAAACTTGAAATTATCATCATTCAGGTATTTTAAAATTGCTGTTGCTTCTGCAATGGTTTGATCTGCATTTGATGTTGACTGAATTTCAGTAAGGCAGTTTTTTAAAGGTTGCAAATTTTCATGAACTCTGTTTATGGTCCGTATGTTGAAATTCCACCTTGTAGAGGATGGACGTGGAATGCTGACGTCCATATGTTTCTTGAGAATGGAAACACGTTGTGGTGATCTTGAGAAGAATGTTGGAATAGCCAGAATGTTAGAGAAAAATATTCTTGCGTTTCGCGTAATACTTGTTGCATTTCTCATTATTAAATTAAGTTGATGTGCATAACAGTGAATGAAATGTGCATTACTATAAACTGCTTTTATTTTTGCTTGAACTCCTGCTTTTTTGCCTTTCATGACATTTGCACCATCAAATGTCTGAGCTATCAGTTGTTGTCCATTTCCTTGAAGGATTATGTCCAATTGTTCTAAAATACGTTTTGATATGCCATCTGCAGTTTGATTTTCTGGAATAAAGAATCCCCAAAAACGCTCAAATATTTCTTCATTCAATACGTACCGTAGAACAAGGACCATTTGAGTGTGTTCCGAAACATCTGTTGTGTCATCAGCCATGACAGCTACAAAGGAAGCTTTTCTAATTTCCGTCCTTATCTCCTCATGGTATATTTGTAGCAGGCAGTCAAGTATCTCATTCTGAATGGCCTTAGAAACACCTTTGAAGACTGCACTGGTTTCTAAGTGATTCTTCAAATCTGAATCTAATTTAGATGCAAAATTTACTAATCCTCTAAATACCCCTGGATTTACTGAATCGTCTTTTTCATCATGTCCACGTAAGGGAGTTTCAAAGTTTCCACAAAAGTAAATGCAGTCTATTATTTTGGACAAAATTTCACAGTTCTTTTTAACTTTTATATTATGCTCATTGATTGAAAGTCTGTATGCCTCACTAAGTTTCTCCTTAATACTTACGGTTTCTAAAAGTGACAGTGAAACAACATTATCAACGTGCTTCTTTGACTTCTCATGCTTTTCAGTTTTTTCTTTCATTTTGTTTATATTTCTAAAACCATCTTTTGTCCACGGTACATCACCTCCAATCCGCTAACACGGGAAGCAAAACAGTGCATTTTTTACTTCACAGCCGCAAAGCCAACTTTTCCGTTGGTACCATTCAGAATTAAAGCTACGAATATATTTCTTGTTGTTGCTTTTGCCTGGCTGAGATATTAGAATATCAGGTGTTGAACGACCTCTTTTCTTAACTGTAACTTTCTCATGGAGAGATAGCTGTGAAAACTTAAGCTGTTGAAGTTCACTTACAGTCACAGAACTTATTTCTTGGGGATGCAAGGCCATGGTTAAAGTTTTCTGTTAAATAAAATAACAGAAAAAAAATGAATCAAATAGAATAGCTGGAAGCAGAATAATAATCTAATTCTACACTCTTCTACACTTTATCACATTCAAGAATATGGTACACGGTTTTTAAGCACAACACACGCTGAGTAAAAAAAAACTTCCTTCCACCATCACGCCAGAGCCAGAGCAACAGTGCTCTCTCTACCTGGCAGTCCCGCCTTCCTCCCCACCCCCCCCTCCTATGTGCGCATGCGCACAACAGTCAAACACCACGTCGCTGGCACTGTGAAGCGCACAGTTCCATACAAAGATTTTTGTATCTTTTTCATAAACTGGGGGATGGCTACTGAAGTACTGACATTAAGCTTAAGGAATATATATTGTACTACAAAAATAAAGAAAGAATTAAAGAAAAAAGGACTCATTATATTAAATGTTATCGATAATATCAAGTGGAAATAGGGGGTGCTGCAGTTCCGCAGTGCCTATACACGAGCCGCCACTGTTCCCTACGCAGTGCATGGAAGAAATGCGTGAAGAGCTCTGTGTCGACAATCTGTACGCTGTGGTCGATGAAACCACCGACCGAGAAGACAGGTACATCTTTAACCTTCTCCTGGGAAAGTTGACTAGTGAGGATCCTAGACCTCCATACCTTGTTGCTTCAAAGGAACTAGAGCGTACGAATAGCGAGACCATCGCTCGTTGTTTGGACGAATCTCTGAGTTAGAAACTTTTTTCTTAGGTAGGATATTGTGCGAAATCGACTAGAAAAAACGAAAATCTTAAATAAGTTTGACAATGCGGCCGCTAAAAATTCGCAATTGTTTAAACAAATTTTCAAGTTTATGTATTTTAAAATGTGCCAGGGAGCTGAAATATTTTTTAGAGGTAGGATTTGTAAAAAAACGAAACATGGATTCTACAAATTTTGATATTTTTATTTGTACGGCAGATACAAATTCTTAAGGTTTAAACAAATAGGTAGATGCTTAGACACTACGCCGTTTTTAAATTATTTAGAGGTTAATCTATTTAAACGAATAAACATTTCAATTTATCCATAAATTTTTATTTTGGCCGTTATAAATTATTTAAAATTAATAAATTAGATAAATGTTATTTCACTTCTAATTGTACTATAAATTTAAAATGTGGCAGAAATGTGTTTATTAACCCAATGTAGAAAAAGGTATAATATTCCTAAAATTGCGGAAATTAGCGATTGTTTTACTCCATTATTGTTCCATAATGATAAAACAAAAACCCGTCCAGAGGAGAAATCTTTAGAATTATGGAAATATTCCTCATGATGAAATATCTCTCTGAAAATTAATGCTTTTTTCAAGGTGCGATTAAATGCTTGCAGTATGCAAGCACCTTCTACTTATATGTTATATCCTCCTCCTCCTCTTCTGTAAGAAACGTCGATATATAATGATAGGAGGATACTAATGTCCAGCCCAAACTACAATAGCTAGAGAACTGCAAGTTTCAGTTTTTGTAAATATGATGGAGAAATCTACAGATAAAATAAGATTTCTTACGTAAGTGACATGGGTTTGACTCCAGAAATTCTGAAATTTGCGTTTTTTCCCGTAAGAAAAGCATTGCACCATTTTTGCAAATTAACTTCGGGCATTTGTCCATAAGATAGAAAATGATGTTTTTGGTGTTGCTAGATGACCGCAATATCTATTAGGAATTATGGTTACTTTGGCTTACAGTGTCCTTGGTTCGACTCCAGAAACCCCGAAATATCTCCCATAAGTTAGCATGGGAAAATGTTTTTCCTCTGTGTAGACAAATCTAATACGTTTAGGAAGCTGAAATTTTATAGGATTATAGAATTTTGCTCATAACCAACTATAAAATCGAAAACTTCCAAATTAATAATTATTAAGTGTTGTTCTAACCCCAGTAGTATATTAAAGTTTAATAATTTTTATTTTGGTAACTATAAATAGTAGATTTGAGAATTTAAAAAAAAAATTGTAGAAAATTATACATAGAAAATAGGAAATTTTTAAAAAGTTCAACAATGTGACCGCTAAAAATTCGATATTGTTTAAACATATTTTGAAGTTTTTTGTATTTTGGACTGTGTTACGGAACTGAAATTTGTTGTATAGATAGAATTTGTAAAAAACGAAATAAAGATAAGAAGAAATTTTGATATTTAAATTTATTTGGCAGTTAAATATTCATAAAGTTTAAACAAATACGTAGATGTGTAGATACTACGGTGCAAGTTAGGAAGCTGAAATTTAAAGTCATTTAGGGCGTTGTCTATAAAAGCGAATAAACATTTCAATGTCTCCATGTAATTGTTATTGCGGCCGTTAAAAATTATAGAAAATTAAATAATTAGATAAATGTAACTACATTTCTTAATGTGCTACTAATTTAAAATTTGGCAAAAATGTTGTGCATTATTAACCTCATGTGGAAAACGTATTGTACTCCTAAAATTGCCGATATTAGTGATTGTTCTACTACATTATTGTTCCATAAGGAAAACACGAAATTCGATGCAGTGGGGAAATATTTTGAATTGACACATGTTAACACATTTCCCATAATGAAATATGTCTCTGAAAAATTAATGATTTTTCAAGGTGAGATGAAATGCTTGCAGAATGCAAGCACCTCCTACTAGTATAACATATAGATGCTCCTTACGTTAAACATATATCCTTACATTTAACATATATATATAATATATGTGTAGAAGGTGCTTGCATACTGCAAGCACTTCATCTCATCTTGAAAAAACATTAATTTTTCAGAGAGATATTTCATCATGGGTTATATTTCTTTAATTCAAATGATTTCTCCTCAGGACCGATTCTCGTTTTTTTCTTATGAAACAATAATGGAGTAAAACAATCGCTAATTTCCGCAATTTTACAAATATTATACCTTTTTCAAATTGGGTTAATAATGCCACACATTTCTGCCACATTTTGAATTTGTAGCACATTTAGAAGTGAAATAACATTTATCTAATTATTTAAAAAGATAAAATTTTTAACGGCCGCAATAAGAATTTCATAGATACAATGAAATAATTATTCTTTTATTTACAATAATCTCTAAATAACTTTAAATTTTCAGCTCTCTAACTCGCCCCGTAGTATCAAAAACATTACCTATTCGTTTAAACTTTAAAAATTTTTACTACCAAACAAAGTAAAATATAAAAATTTGTATAATCCCTACTTCTGTTTTTTACAAATCCTACTTATAAAAAAAATTTCAGCTCCGTAGCACATTCGGAAATACATAAACCTTGAAAATTTGTTTAAAGAGTTGCGAATTTTTAGCGGCCACATTGTTCCACTTTTTGAAGATTTTCGTTTTTCCTAGTCGGTTTTGCACAAAATTCTACCTAAGAAAAACATTTCGAATCTCCAGCTCATCTGCAACTGCCTAAACATTAGTATCCTCCTATATGTTATATATTATGTTATGTCCTCCTCCTCTGTAAGATACGTCTATATATAATGACAAGTAGTTGGTGCTTGCATTCTGCAAGCATTTCATCTGACCCTGATAAACATTAATATTTCAGAGAGATATAACATTATAATATTATTGGAAATATTTTTAAATATAAAATATATTTTACGTCCGCACGCAATTTCTATCTCTCCTTGTTGAAAAATATTTGATTAAAATAATGCTTTAAATTTGCAATTTTAAGAATATTATACTTTATCTAATATTAGGTACTAACTCCAGACATTTTTAAAATTTGAAGTTGTAGTATATCAAGAAGTGAAATAACATTTATTTAATTGTTAAAATTTTAAAAGTTTAATGCGGCCACAATAACACTTTGTTGGAGCTTTTGAAATGTTTGTTAGTTTCAATCCACTGAGCTCTACCTAACCTTAAAATTTCAACTTTCTAGCTTGCCCCAAAGTACCTAAACATTTATCTATTATTTTAAACTTCAAGTATTTTTAACAGCCAAAAAATTAAAATATCAAAATTTCTATAATTTTTTATGTCGTTTTATAACGAATTCGACCGGTAAATAGAGATTCGGCTTCGTAGCACATTCGTCAATACATAAATCTCAAAAATATGTTTAAACAATTGCGAATTTTTTGCGGTCGATTTTCTTAACTTTTTCAAAATTTTTTTTTCTACGTATAATTTGCTAGAAAATGTTTTAAAAAACTCGATCCTACAGCATATAGCTTTCAAGACAAAAAGTATTAAACTCTAATATTCAAATGGGGTTTAAGCAACCCCTAAAAATTAACAATTTTGAAATTTTCGAATTTTATAGTTGGTTATGAGAAAAATTCAATAATTCTGCAAAATTTCAGCTTCCTAAACTTATTAGATTGGTCTACACAATGGGATAACTTTTCCCATGCTAGCTTATATTCCGGGGTCTTTGGAGTCGAACCCAAGACACTGTAAACAAAAGTGATTCCAAATAGATATCGCGGCTATCAAGCTACACTTAAAATTTCTTTTTTCTAGCTTACAGGCAAGTGCCCAAAATTAATTTACAAAAATGGCGCAATGCTTTTCTTACGGGAAATAACGCAAATTTCGGAATTTCTGGAGTCGAACTCATGTAACTTAGGTAAGATGTCTCATTTTATCTGTAGGGTTTTCTATCATATCTACAAAAACTGAAACATTCAGATCTCTAACTCTTGTAGTTTGGGCTGGGCATTAGTATCCTCCTATATATTTGTTATATATATGTTACTAGTAGAAGGTGCTTGCATTCTGCAAGCATATCATCTCACCTTGAAAAAATATTCATTTTTCAGACATATATTTCATCACTACAAATATTTTTTTAATTCTAAAGTTTTCACCTCCCCAGAGTGTTCCGTTTTTCTCTTATGTAAAAATAATAGATTAAAACAATCCTCAAATTTTGCAAT
This sequence comes from Tanypteryx hageni, assembly GCA_028673005.1. Taxonomy (NCBI): domain Eukaryota; kingdom Metazoa; phylum Arthropoda; class Insecta; order Odonata; family Petaluridae; genus Tanypteryx; species Tanypteryx hageni. The sequence continues at coordinate 6,839,374 of CM054114.1, forward strand.
TTTAAGAATTTTATGATTTCTCCATTATGGGGTACTAATGCTACACATTTCTGCCCATTTTTAAAATTGTAGCACTTGTAGAACTGAAATAATATTTTTCAAATTGTTTAAATTTTAAACATTTTTAACGGCCGCCGCAATATATAAATGTAGACATTCCAATGTTTATTTGTGCAAATGCACTACTCTCTAAATAACTTGAAAATCTCAGCTTCCTTGCTCATCTCGTAGAGCCTAAACAGTTATCTATTTGTTTAAACTTTAAGAACCTTTACCGGCAACACAAATTAAAATATCAAAATTTCTATAATAATAGTTTCATTTTTTTTACAAATCCTAACTAAAAAGAATTTCGTAGCACATTCGAAAATACATAAGCTTTAAATTTTAGCGGTCGCGTTGTCACACTTTTTCACGATTTCCTTTTTTCCTATTTGAATTTTTTTCTTAGGTATTGTATTGTAGGTATATTGTGCAAAACCGACTAGAAAAAACGAAAATCTGGAAAAATGCGGCCGCTAAAAATTCGCAATTGTTTAAAGAAATTTTCAAGGTTTATATTTTTTGGAATTTGCTTCGGAGCTGAAAGTTTTGTTCGAGGTAGGGTATGTAAAAAACGAAATAGGGATTATACAAATTTTTATATTTTAATTTTTTTGGCAGTTAAAAATTCTTAAAATTTAAACAAATAGGTAAATGTTTAGATACTACGGGGCGATATAGAGAGTTGATATTTTCAAGTTATTTAGGGTTTATTAAAAACAAACAAAAAACATTTCATTGTATCTATGAAATTCTTATTGCGGGCGTTAAAAATTATTTAAATTTATACAATTAGATAAATGTTATTTCACTTCTAAATGTGCTACAAATTTAAGTGTGTGGAATTATTAACCCAATGTAGAAAACGTATAATATTCATAAAATTGCAAAAATTAGCAATTGTTTTACTCCATTATTGTTCCATAAGGAAAAATAGAAATTTGGTCTCGAGGAGAAATCTTTTGAATTAAAGAAATATTTCCCACGATGAAATATCTCTCTAAAAAATTAATTTTTTTTCAAGGTGGGAAGAAATGCTTGCAGTATGCAAGCACCTTCTGCTAGTATGTTATATCCTCCTCCTCCTCTGTAAGGTTCGTCTATATATAATGATAACATATGTATAGGAGGATACTAATGTTTAGGCACTTCCATATAAGTTGGAGATTCGAAATTTTTTTCTATGGTAGGATTTTGTGCAAAATCGACTAGAAAAACGAAAATCTTGAAAAAGTGCAACAATGCGGCCGCAAAAATTCGCAATTGTTCGAACAAATTTTCAAGGTTTTTTTATTTCCTAATGTGCTACAGAGCTGAAATTTTTTTAGAGGTAGGATTTGTAAAAGAACGAGATAGGGATTATTGAAATTTTGATATTTTAATTTGTTTGGCAGTTTAAAATTCTAAAATTTAAACAAATAGGTAAATGTTTGGATACTACGGGGCGAGTCAGATAGCTGAAATTTTAAAGATATTTAGAGTTAATTCTATAAAAACGAATACATTTTTCAATGCATCCATGAAATTGTTATTGCGCCCGTTAAAAATTATTTAATTTTAAACAATTAGATTAATGTTATTTCACTTTTATTTGTGCTGCAAATTTAAAATTTGGGAAAAATTGTGACATTATTAACCCATTGTGGAAAAAGTATAATATTCCTAAATTTGCAAAGATTAGTGATTGTTTTACTCTATTATTTTTTCATAAGGAAAATACGAAAATCTGTCTAGAGGACAAATCTTTTGCATTAAAGAAATATTTCCCATGATGAAATATCACTCTGAAAAATTAATGTTTTCTCAAGTTAAGATGAAATGCTTGCAGTATGCAAGCACCTTCTACTAGTATTATATATGCGTAAGGAAAGCGTGCTTTTAATGCTTTAGTATGAGAGAGAGAAGGAGCCCAAATATTTTATAATTTAAATCGTGTTTTTCATTAATTTCTTTTCAGTTAACTTCACATTGGAATTTTGTTAATTAAGTATTTTATAGTTATTTTTTAGTTTTTTTTTGCAGTTTATCTTATAATTAACCGGAGTTATGAATTCGCATCGCATATATGAATCACGCAATAAGCCATTCCTTAACATGCAGATCTTTTTCGTTTACATTTCTAAATATCTAAATGGTACAATATTTAACTTGGTTAGAAGAGAAGAATTAAAATCTCATTCTTTAATCTCCAAAAAATACATTTTAATACGATTTTTTCACGTTTTCACGTATTTTGTTTATATTGGGCCATTGTTTTCCCAATTGTTGAATTCTATTCTTGGCCTCATAATAAAGGCACCTGTTTAGTGCTTTAACATGGGCCAGCCTTTTATGCATGGGTATAACTTATTTACTGAATCTATTAAGTAATTAGAGGGGAGGAATGAAAAGAGAATGAAAATGAGTAGAAATTGAGAAAGAAGAAAAGAAATCCTATTTGTATAGGATTAAAGACTCTGCAATACAAAAATATGAATATATTATAGTTGATTAGAAAAAATTCTATACCATCGAATCATGCGCATTTGCCAAATGGCGGGTATTCATAAAACTAAATATAACGTAATTTTTAATGGATTTCTTTAAATGATAATACAGCAAATAGTTCGAACGGAATTCCTAATAGGAATGAAATAATAATATTTTATGACTTTTATTTTAATATCTTTAAATAAGGTCAATTTTAAGAAAGAAAATTCAAAACTACTACATGTAGTTAAAAGAAAATTGTAATCTTAGTTTTATAGTTAAAACTCATTGCAGTTCATGCAAGTATTTAGTTCATAGTAAGTTACTACACATTTTTCCATTGATGGTAAATTGACTGTTTATTCCATTTTATCCAGTTTTTGCGCGTTAATATGAGTAAAATAATTCAATTATTAAGTTAAATTTTATACGATTTAAGTAACTTATAATTTCTAAAATATTTCAAATACATTTCTGCAAATTCTTTATGCATTATATCTTATTTTTTTTATTTTCCTCTTATTATCAGGAATTATTTGGATAATCATTTGGCCTCTCAGATAATAATTATTTAAACAATATAATTAAAACAAAGATAACTTTCAAAAACAGTGATTTGATTGTGCATGAAAGCCAAACCAGATCATAGCAAATATTACTGATTTTTCATATCGAAATCAAATGTCTTTGGAATAAGTATAAGATGTTTTCATAGAAGAGAGAGAAGGAGAAGGGGAAGAAAGGAAGGAGAGAGAGAGAAAGGGAGAGAGAGGGAGTAAGAGCCAAAACTAAATGTCCCATAAATTAAAAATTGCTTTGAGCATATAAGAATTGTACAGCGTAATGGATTTCTTTGCCGTACAATTTATATTCACCCAAAAGTATTTTTACTCTTTGTAACACTCATATATGTGAATTTTATATTTATTGTTTCTATTTTAGTACATATACAATTAGGTTTCAATAATTTTCTTATTTTAACCTAATATTTAATTCGGGCATAACCGTCATATTTGACAGGCAACACACAAGTCGTAATTATGTAAACTTGCCAACTTTTTTGTGGCAAATGTAAACCTCTATCAGAATATATTTAAATCTATACTTTACAGATCATATAAGAGCATGGGAGAGAAATGTATAGCATTCAATTGTTGTTTGACGGATGTCATCTGACGAAATACGAATATAAGTTTATTAAAGTAGTTATGTAAAATGGAAGTTCTAATTGGGCGATCCATTTTAATAAAGATCACTCGTACTTAATTTAATTAAAATCCGTCCAGCGGTTTAGGAGATGAAAGTAACGACGGACAGAGGAGACGTGCCTATAAGGCGTTCTGCTGTTATCGCTTCGCAGGTTAAGATCGCCTAAAAATGAACAAATGATCTCATCTACATCTACATGATACCCTGCAAGTACCCTTTTTGGTGGGTGGCAGGGAGTACAGGGCACCAAGGGTCCATAGTTTTCCTACGTTATCTTTTCCTATTATGTTCTCTTATCGTCCAAGGGAAAAACGATCCACTATATCGCTCCGTCCTACAATCGATCTCGCGAATCTTATCCTCACTGTCCTGCCTTCCGAGATACGTCGGGCTTCTGATAACTCATTCGCAAGTCCCTCAGAAATAAATTTTTCCAGCAGTTTAAATCTAGCGTGCAGCCTACGTTCCTCTAACGATGCCCGTTTCGGATTTTCTATTAATGATGTTACGCTTTGTTTACTATCGTAATTTCTCTTTAAAAATCCAGCTGCCCTGCGCTGCACCTTTTCTATCTCGTTGATGAGTCCCTTTTCGTAGGGATCCCACACAGCTGAACCTTTTTCGGAGCTATTTCAAACTATTCTCCCTATAAAGGCCAGCTTTTTATTAGCGGCACCTATCAATCGGCGAATGTGGATGTCCCACGAGAGATCACGATCGATCGTGACTCCGAGATATTTAATCGAGTCTGAATCTGGAATCTCTACTCCGTCCAACGAATAATTATTATCCAACGAGATACTCTTCGTTCTCCAGAAGTTGATGACGCAGCTTTTCTTTTGGTTGATATCTAACTGCCATTCCTTAGACCATACATAAAAGGCTTCTAGGTCATTTTGGAGATACTGGTGGTCTTCCGGATTGCTTATTTTTCTATAAATGACGGTGTCGTCCGCGAAAAGCCTAATTTCACTTCTGACTACTGAGTTGATATCGTTTTATAAATTAGAAATAATAACGGACCAATTACACTACTCTGCGAAACGCCAGAGACAACCTCCACTAAGTTCGAAGATTTCCCATCATTAACAACCTTCTGCTTCCTATGATTTAAAAATTAACGGATCAAACAACGATTTTAGAATTAACGCCTAAGGTTTCTAATTTCTTTATTAACTTCCTGTGAGGTACCTTATCAAAGGCTCTCCTAAAATCTAAGAAGATGGCATCGACCTGCGTATTATTTTCTCTGTTTCTCAGTATACAATTCACAAATGGACCTAGCTGTGTATCACAAGACCTACCTTTTCTGAAGCCGTTTTAACAATGATCTAACAATAAATTACTATGAAGAAATCGCATTACGTTGCTAACGAGTATATGTTCGAGAATCTTACACGATATCGAAGTTAAGGAAATCGGCCTGTAATTTTATGAGTTCTCCTTGACGCCGCCCTCATGAATTGGTGTAACGTGTGCTAACTTCCAGTCGTTAGGGACCTCTGCGCGAGAAATGGATTTCTCGAATATTATCCGAAGAAACGGTGCTATTTCTTCAACTAATTCTTTTAAAACGCGAGCAGGAATTTCTTTGGGGCTTTGTTATGTCTAATGGAAGCTAATTGACTTGCTATTCCCGCCTCAGAAAATACTATATCGTCCATCAGGTCGCTTCTTATAGCGGGTGCAAAATGTACGCATTGGTCGTTTACAGGTATAAATGCTTTTACAAAATGACCGTTTAACAGGTTGGCTTTCTCTACGCTATCATGAATAACGTCACCCGAGTCAATACGCAGGGAAGGTATGGTAGGACCTCTTTCACATAGGACCAAAACGCTTTATGGTCCTCCTTCAAATCATTATATAATACCTTATTCCTGAAGTTAGTAAAAGCCTCGCGCATAGTATTTCTCGCTTTAGCACGGGATCCCTTATACGTCTGAAATATAGTTTCTCTATATTCATCGGATAATGTAGACGGCATATTTTTTTATTTTCGTGTGGCTTATTCCCTGACGCCTAAGCGCACTCCTAACTTGCTCGTTGTTCCAACGTGGCTCTTTATTGTCGACCTTTAAATTAATTGGGATGTACTTATCGATGCCTTCCAGCATTATATCCTTGAGTAATCTCCATGACCACTCAGTAGCTGATTGTTCGATCATATCGCGGAAGCCTGGTAGTATTTCTCGTAGGCGCGACCTGAAGCTTGAAAAGTTTGCCTTAACAAATGTATAAAACTTTCTTTGAGGCTTAGGCTACCTATCGGTTTTAAACTTACTCTCTGCATATATAACTTAGCAATAAATGGTTTTCGATGAGTTTATTTTATTTCATCTTTGGAGCTATGCAATAGTTTTCCGTCTTGATAAAAATGGAATTGAGAAAAGATCGAATTTCCTTTTTCATTATTTTTCCGTGATATCTTCAAATTCCACCGCAGAATGGCATTTGAATTAAACAAACTAAATAATACGGCTGTCACATTTAGGCTTATGTTTTGATTGCAGCCACAGCCCTAATATTGGTTCTCAGTTTTATATCTAAGAATGCAATTATAACTATTTAACTTTCATTTTTATGAACTTCACGATTAAAAGAAAATCAATTTGTCGTTATACCAACAAGTAAAAATACAGTACTGGAACGATTAAGACGCAGACAACGGCCATTATTTCCTGTGGGCGATATTCAATTCGGTGAGGAAAACACGAGATCATATTGCACGACGGTCATGCGAGGTGAGAGAAAGACGATTCACACGAGGCCCCGGAAGGGGATTTCTCTTCATCCGACGCTCCATTCATTGGACAATCGATGTGTCATTAGTGTCACGGTCACATCCATTTTCGCACGCTAAGACTATCTTTCACAAAACGTCGTACTCTTCCCGTCGCTCAGCTTATTGTCCCTTCTCTTCCCATTTCTCTCTATCCCTCAATTTCCTCCCGTTATTCTACTTACCTCACAGAATCCCTTCCCTTCCTCTCTCTCTCTGCCCGGCTCACTCTCCTAAACCACACAGCTTTTACCGATCACTTTTCAGATGCGGTCGCATGAGATATACGTGCGGTTCCTTCGCTTCAACTGCGTGTGCCGCTATTTTAGACGCTTACCGCTGGCGGCGGAAAGGACGCTCCAGTGCCTCCTTCGAGGAATGGACAGGAGGAATGAAAGGCAGGCATGCTTGGAGCAGCTGCAGGGGAAAGGAAATTGGGAGGAGGGCTTAGGGCAGGGGTGGGGAACCGGTGATACTTAGTGCGGCCTTTTGCCTACTTGTCTAAACATACTCAAACTCGTATATGATTTTAGCATGAAAATTACAGAAAGAACAAACAAAATATACGTATTTTGCATCAGCAGAATCAAAACAAAATTATTTGAATACTTTTCTACAAGGTAAAACTAAATCCATATATGAAATGTGGCAGCAAATTCAGTCATTTCGGAAGAAGTTGAATTTTTCCAAAATTGACCTTACCAGATCAGTTGTTTCGGCTGAGCATTTTCCTGAATTGGCAAAGGTAAATTGATAAACAAGATATGAATAAAAACTTGCAAAATTGGAATATGAATGAATATATAGGTGTTTTAGACTCCTTAATTAAAGGTACAATGACAGATTTAAAGATTTTGAGAAAGTCCTAAAAGTCCTAAAAGTCCTTAATTTGTTTTAACTTCTTTAAAGTTTATTAATATATTGGTAAATATGAAAAATTGAAATTTTTCCTTTACATTAAAAAGTCATTATATTGTGTTAATGCCTTTCAAGTTTTTAAAAATATTAGTAAATATGAAGACTGCTATCTGTATTCGTTAAATTAAAAAGCCATTAAATTGTGTTTGCCTCTTTATTACATATTTCAATTTTGATATATGTGAATGTATGCAACGTGCATCGCAATGTGCTGCCTGATGAGATCTCCGTTAAGTCTTCCAATGAAAAAAGGTTCCCCACTCCTGGTTTAGCGGAAAACAGAAGGGAGTAGGGAGAAAGGAGGGGTGGAAAAAAATTGAGGGGTGGGAAAAAAGGTGGGGGAAAAAAGGAAGGGGTGGGAGGAAAGATGAGGGGTGGGGACAAAGAGGAGAGGATGAGGGAAAAGAGGAAGGGGCTGAGGAAAAAGAAAGGGGCGGGTAAAAATGGATGGGCGGGGGGAAAATGGATGGGTGGGGTAAAAGAGGAGGGGTTGGGGAAAATAGGAGAGGTGGGGAAAAGAGGAGGGGTGTGGAAAAGAGGAGGGGTGGGGAAAAGAGGAGGGGTGGGGGAAAATAGGAAGGGGTGGGGGGAAAGAAGAGGGGTGGAGGAAAAGGGGAAGAGGTGAGGTGGGGTGGGGAAAACAGTGGGGGAAAAGAGGAGGGATGAGGGAAAATAGGAAGGGGTGGGGGGAAACAAGAGAGTTTGGGGGATGGAGGAAGGGTGAAGATAGGGTAAATAGGAAGAGAATGGACATGAATGCTCACAATTTGAGGAACCGCATTTTTGCTGAACGGATTTTCCCTTAATGGGCAGAAATACGAACTCTATTGCAAGGATGGCAGTCTGTAAGGAACCGATTGTTACCGAAAGGACGTCTCCGTTGTGCGTACATAATAAACATTCTAAATAAGACTTTTTTGGAGTTTGACGATTAATGGCGTGTCCCTTTCCATTAAGGACGAAACACTATAAAATTGAACGCTTTTGCCTTTTGTTAAGAACATTTGATGACATTTTACAGTGTGCTCTTATTAAAAGTTTGTAAACTTAAAAAAATTAAATTTGGATGAAGTCAAATGTACGGTATTAGTTTGAGAATTAAATACATGCTAAAATGGGTGAAACTGTCCTTGCGGTTTAGAGAGTTGATACCAAAACTTCTACCGTTAAATGTGAATTTCTAATTCAAAGAGAGTTAAAATAAAGTCATTATATCAAAATAGTAATATAGAGAATATTATAAATGCTTTCCTTTTGTCGAATATGCGTCAGAAGTGTGGGTTCCTTATGAAAAGGGACTCACTAACGAGATAGAAAAGGTTCAGCGCAGGACAGCTGGATTCGTAAAGAGAAATTAGGATAGAAAAAGCGGAACGTCATTAATAGAAAATCCGAAATGGGCTTGGTTAGAGGAACGTAGGCTAGATTTAAACCGCTGAAAAAATATATGTCGGAGGGAGTAGCGAATGAGGTAGTAGGACTTATCAGAAGACCTAGGTATCTCGAAAGGCAGGGCAGCGAGGATAAGATTCGAGAGATCGGTTGTAGGACGGAGCGATATAGAGAATCGTTTTTCTCTAGTACGATAATATAACATAATAGGAAACGGTAACGTAGAAAAACTAGGGACCTATGGTGCACTGCACCCCCTGCCACCCACCAAAGAGGTTACTTGTAGGATATCATGTAAAGGTAAATGTAAATAGAATGCTGGAGGAGAAGATACCGAAGTTTCCGCCAAATTATAGCGGTTGCCGTTATCGCCAAGTCAGTTATAATTAAACACTAGGTTAAATATAATTTGAAATTCTTAAATTTTCCCGTAATGCCTGAGTTTCAGCTAAACATAAAGAAATTGTTTAAGGCTAAAAGAAAGCTTTATGTATTCGCCAAAGCCGATTTCACTAGATTTCTGCGAAATAAATATGCTAGTTTCTGCAAGGTAACAGATATAGAAGTATCCTGGTGGATGGTCAGAGTTATGATGCGAAAGTGTACAGATAAATTTATTCCAAGCAAACTGAAGCGTGAAAATGCAGAACCTAGATAGTACAACCTAACGGCAAAGAAACTCCACTCTTGCGTAAATAACACATCCTCAAAAGCTACAGTCGAACAGATTGCAACGTTAAGGTATCAATACAAGGAGGGCAGCACCATAGCCAATTTCCTTAACTTCATTATCGTGCAAGATACTTGAGCACATAATCTTTAGTTTTATTAATGCTCTATTTAGATAGTCACTCATTGCATAGCGGATGCCAGCACGGATTCCGGAGAGGTAGATCATGCGAAACGCAGCTCGGCATGTTCGTGGACGATTTGTTGCCATGCGGAGAGAAAAATACTCAGGTCGATGCCATACTCATTGTCTTCAGGATGGCGTTCGATAAAGTATTTCAATAAGAAATTTATTGCGAAGTTAGGACAATATGGTATCAATCCGAAAGTTGTCGTTTGGGTGAGAGACTTCCTCTCGAATAGAGAACAGATAGTTGTCATCGATGGGAAATACTCGTCCACCGTTAAAGTTGCGTCGGCTGTTCCTCAGGGAAGTGTATTGGGCCCTCTACTATTCCTTATCTATGTGAATGATATCTGCTCGGTAGTTCGTAGTAAAATTAGACTTTTAGCTGATGATACCGTTCTATATAAAAAGATAAAAAACCAGGAGGACCATCAGTCGCTGCGTGAAGTGTTAAGAGCCATTTCAACGTGGTGCAAAGAATGGCAAATTGAAATCAATTATATTAAATGTACCGCAGTTGTTCTGCAAAAGATAGAACAAAGAATTAGGTTTCGAGTATAAAATAGGTGGAATGAATACTCAAGCAAGAGAGTGTAAAATATATTTAGAAGTAACCATTTGTCGAGATCTTTCGTGGGACATGCACATTCGTCGAGTTACAGGCGCGGCCAACAAGAAACTGGCTTTCATAGGTTAGAATAGTACGGAAAACTACAGACAAAGTACGTGAAACATGTTACTTATCACTGGTTAGACCTCAAGTGGAATACGCCTTATACATATGGGATCCGTACGAGAAGGGACATATAATTCAATTAGAGAGAGTGCAGCGCAGAGCAGCCAGATTCGTAAACCAAAAGTACGAACATAAGGAAAGCGTCACCTCATCATTGAGAGATTTGAACTGGGTACCACTGGAGGATCGTAGATTGAACTCAATGTTGCGGCTTCAGGAGAAATATAGATCGGAATGTCTAAAAGAGGAGGTTGTAGGAATAATTGAATCTACAACGTACACAGGTAGAAACGACCGTGACGATAAGATACGCGAGATCGATTGTAGGACGGAGCGTTAACTAGGCTCCTTCTTTTTTAGGACAATACGACGGAGGGGAGGGGGAGAGAGAGAAAGGAAGAGAGAGGGAGAGAGAGAGGGATGGGGGGAGGGCGGGAGAGAGAGAGAGAGAGAGGGGGGAGAGAGAGGGGGGAGAGAGGAGGGGGAGAGAGAAGGGGAGAGAGAAGAGGAGAGAGAGGGGGGAGAGAGAGGGGGAGAGAGAGGGGGAGAGAGAGGGGGGAGAGAGAGGGGGAGAGAGAGGGGGAGAGATAGGGGGGAGAGAGAGGGGGAGAGATAGGGGGAGAGAGAGTGGGAGAGAGAGGGGGAGAAAGAGATTTAGGAATTCATGGCTATCTGCGCACGGGATGGTAAGGATGGGAGAGTGGAAGGAGGATAAGCCGATGTGGGCAGATGAGGACGACGGACTACGTTAAGATAAGTAGACATAACTGTCTCCTCGTCCCTCGGGCTATTCCCACATGTAAGGGAATGCTTGTTGGGGAGAATGCGAGAGAAAGAGAGAGAGAGAGAGAGGGAGCTTAGAATGGCTGGAGAGAAGAATGGAGGATACCCGATTCACGCAGTGTGAGGGAGAGGGGGGCATTGACAGTTAGCGGAGGTGGGTGAGGCGAGGCAGAGGGTTGGTGGGATCGGCGAATGGTGCAAGGTAGAGTGGTGAGGGGCAGGAAACGCGCAGATGGTGTTGTGAAGCGGTGTTTAATGAATGTTGACTCTGATGTGAGAGCTGTGACCGAATTCCTCTGGAACCACATGGATCGTCCTGCGTTTTGCTTAAATGGATACACACAGCACGTGCGCATATACGCACGAAATTCTTCCCTAGAATACGATCGTGCGTCCGAGGGATTCGTAAATGACTTTCATTTTTTGCACCATGGTTCCCTCCGCAGACGAATAAAACGCGCAATCAGTGACGTAGTGATTGTCATTTGTTGTTTCCAACATCGTCATGACCGCGATTGTGCTAGGAAAGATAGAAGGAGCCAACAAGGAGGGCTTCAAAATGAATAAATACGACAGCCGATTACCTCTTCGTGATCGGAATAGCGCAGGTCAGTGTTTAAATATCGAAATGTTATTCTCGTTCGTTGTACGAATATATGACTAAAATAAGTTTGGTTTAAAGGGAAGTGGATAACACACAATGAGGGTAGTTTCAATTATGTTATAATCCAGTTAAAAAAATTATTTAGCGGGATATATCTGGTAATTATAAAAATTTGGTCTCAGATCTTATAATTTTGGAAACAAATTCCGTTAATTCCAATTTTACTATTAAACGACATTCAAAAGAGAGGATAAATTGGAGGATATTTTTTGAATCATTGTTAATATCTCGATATTTATAAAACGTTCAATGTATCACAATCTATTAAATCGATCGTTTCAAATATTTTTATTGGTTGATTAGTTCTATAGAGGATTAAACTGAAATAATTATGCTGGAGTCTGTACCGAAGTTGCGGCGGATAAGATTGGAAATAAAAAAGGTTTTCTAGCAAGAATCCTCGAAGTTGCATAAACATGGGGAAGCATTGGCACCGAAAAAAAATGGAAACAATTTTACAGGAAAAATAGTCAACTTCATAAATTACAGAACATTGAATAACGGGGTTTTGTAAAGAAATAGGATATAAATAATGCAAGTTGCTGCTTAACACAGAAAAGTATTACGGCGAATTCAACTTTTCTTATTTGAGTGCAATTCTAATTTAGCTATTTTTTCTGAACGAATACTTGCAAAATTTATTGGATTGTTTGGCAGATGTTTCGAATGCTGTGATATCAATACATATGTCTTTACAAGAGCTAAATGGCAATACCTTTAATATTTATTGATAAAAGCCATGAAATAAAACTCGTACTGCTTAAAACGACAAATTAAAGTGGAAATACTACGAAGTTTCTCAAAATTTAAATCAATTCTTGAATGACAATGCTTTGAAGCATGATATTCTTAAAATATTAACAGATATCTTAAAAATATTACAAAACAATTTAACTATCATTTTAAAGATTTTCTACATCAGTCTGCCTTGCTCGACCTCGTTAAGAGCGAATTCGGACCGATCGCATTTTCCTCTCCGTTTTCAAACTAGAAATCCTGATTTTGAAGTGCATTGGAGAAAATGAGAAAGCTGAGGATAGCTGCAGATGTGTCTTTCAGTTGAGGCGGTTGGGCGGTTCTATTCAAAGAAGTTTAGTGAGGCGGGGGTGGAAGGAGTGGGAAGGTAGAAAGGGAAGGGTGGGAAGCAAAGGAGGGAGGAAAGTAAGGGAGGTAGAGAGGGAGGCAGAAAAGTAAGAAGAGGGAGGGAGGGAAGGGAGAGAAGCAAGGTAGAAGGAGAGGTAGGGTAGTGAGATAGACAGGGGGTGATGGAAGTAAGATGGGAAGTAAGAAAGAAAGGAATAGAGGGAAGTAAGGAAGAAAGGGAGGGAGGAGAGTCAAGTAGAAAGGGAGAAAGAGAAGTAAGGTAAAAAGGGAGAGATGTAAGTAAGGGTGGGAGGACAGTAAGGGAGGGAGGAAAGTAAGGGAATGAGGAAAGTAAGGGAGGGAGGAAAGTAAGGGAGGGAGGGAGGGAAGAGAGGGAGGGATGCAAGGTAGAAAGAGAGGTAGGGAAGTAAGATAGTCGGAGAGGGAAGTAAGATAAAAAGGGAAGGGAAGTAAGAAAAAAGGGTATAGAGGTAAGTAAGAAAGAAAGGGAGGGAGGAAAGTAAAAAAGTAGAAAGGGAGAAAGAGAAGTAAGGTAAAAAGGGAGGGAGGGAAGTAAGGTAGTAAGTGTGGGAAGGAAGTAAGGAAGAAAGAGAGAGATCATGAAGTATGGAGTAAGATGAGCGGTGCATAGAAGGATGACGCCGCCATTTTAGAGAAGACAGACACGAGCGTTGAGTTGGAAACGCCAAACCAAGGCGGTCATATTTATGGTTCATGCTTGCGTTGTCTTTTGAGCGAAAACTGAGTGTTAGGTTAGAAGGAGGAAATGTTTGCAACAATTACATTAAACTATATAAAGATGAGTTTTAAGGCCAAGTTAACAGAATAGGTGAGCATTGCACATCATTGCGATGCCATTGCGTAAATGTCAGCAATTGACGGGTCTATTCATAGGAAACAATTGATTTGCAAAATCTATAGCTCATCTTAATACTACTTAAAGAAACCACTGCGTTTTAGGACTAGAAAGAGTGCATTAATTTGAAGGTATGCTGAAATAATTCGGAAACACATTTTGACATTATTTTACTCTGTTTCAAATCGATTCCGATCTCTAAAAATAGCGAATCTTTCGTATTTGAGAACTAAAGAAGTGAACTGGAAAAATCAAAGTCACTATACGAGTTTCAATGTAATGGGGCCTCTGTGCTGTTTTTGAAATAAATAAATAAATTTCACGAAAATTTATTTGTCATTAATAGCTACAAGTAACTGGAAAAATTAGTCAAGAGTATGATGTGATTCTATAGCGAGTCTTATGCTACGCCACGAGTGCAAGGGACCGAGTTTTTATTCGAGCGATCCGCAGAATGGAAAGAATAAAATCAATTTAATTATAGAGAAATGGTAGCCCGGAAAAATTATTTCGAAAAGCAGCTTTAAATTCGTTAGCGTGGTGAAATGGAAAGACAATATAAAAAATTAAAAAATTTCCCAAGGTAGGGCGCACGTCCTTGCAAGCGTTTGAGAGGTATGCCGTGGCGGGAGGGAGTCGAGTGAGGGGAGGGGAGGAGGAAGGGAGGGGGAGGAGGGGAGGGGGAGTAGAGGAGGGTGGTGTTGGAGGGGTGGCAGTTGGCTTTGCCTGGAAACTACAATGGGATTACGGAAGGGGGAGGGGAGAGGAGGGAAAATGGGGGTCTAAACTTCCTTCTGTGGTGCACTTCTTGGCCTTTCAAGAGAGAGGTGAGAACAAAGAAAGCGAAGGCAGAAGGGAGAGCGTGGTGGGAGGAAGGGAGAGCGTGGTGAATGAAGGCTGTTCTCTCCTCTCTCACTTCTTCTCGAGGGTCCATTTCGATTGCTTCCTTTCTTTTCGAGGTGGACTTTGAGATTTAACGCGCCCAAGTTGTTTACCCTGTATCAACAGCAATGCTTGTCCCAAAAGTACAATCTAAGTCTAGCATTTTGTTTGAGATTGTAGAAAACTCGAATGGAAGATATTAACTTCTTCAATTTTTGAATTTTTGTATGATTATTTGCATAGGTCCATGGCCAGGGCCGGCCCGAGCTACGGGCGCCCCGTGCAGGTGCCCGGGGCGACGAAGTCTCGAAGGCGCTATCCTGACCAACTATCTATGCATTTAGGCTTTATGGCTTTCGGTTTCATCCCTACATCAGAACGCCGCGCAAGCCTTCGCACCAAACTATCCATTACTTGTAAATAAAAAAATATTTGATACAATGTATAACGCAGAACAGGCTGATGGCATTCCTTTTATTTTTCCTTTATCAGTAATTTTTACAGAGCGATGAATGAATTAACATGTACTTTGTAAATATCTCAACAAACATTTACTACGGGGGGGGGGGGGGGGGGGAGGGCGCTGGAGTACTATCTCGCCCTGGGCGCAAAACTTCCTCGGGCCGCCCCTGTCCATGGTAAATGTCTTATATTTCAAGCCTATAGAGCAGTGGTTCCCAACCTGGGTTGGCGCAACTGATTTTTAGGGGTTCCGCGATAAAATAAGTTTTGTAAATAAATCAACGATTTGGATGTGTTTACAGGTAACTAGGTCATTAATATTTTCTCTAATAAATTGATTATAGCGTGATACCAACAAATGGATATGTCCAAAGGTTGTAATACTCGTTTTTTAAATATAAAAACATTGCTGGAAGGCTGGGGTGCCGCAAAATTCTATTTATCTTTGAAAGGGTGCCGCGCCTAGAAAAAGGTTGGGATTCACTGCTATAGTAGGAAAATAAAAAAAAGCAAACGGGATCATTTATTACTGAAATCTATTTTTAGCATAAATTCAAATGAAAGCAGATTTACCAAATTAGCAAAATTACTTAGGCATCGTAATTGAGCGGCTTATTGAGACACTTGATCGGCGAAGATAAACTTAACTGGCAGTTAATGGTGGCCTGTAACATTTTTATGGTATGCAAAAATCAAAGACATTCAGTTAGAGGAAAATTTTATTCTAGAATATGACCAACTAATAAGCATAAATGTCTTTAAGAAGTGAAAGTAAATTATTGACAATCAAAATGGTAATGAAGAAGGGCAAAACAAATATTGAGTGAAATTATTTTTGGTTATTTAAAATTTGCTACTGTTTTTGCTCAGCGAAGTGTTGGATTAAATTGATAACTGATGTAATATCTTAATTCATTTCGAGTAAAAACATTCAAGATGCATATTCGCATCAATCAAACAAGTTTAATACCTTTATAATCAGAATAAATTCCCTTGGTCATTCTGTCCGTAACGCTCAATATCTCAGATCTCAGATCTACAGATAGTTCAAGCAAATTCGGTAGGATTGCTATACTATAGTTTTATGATAAAATGGTCTAATTTGTTTTTTATATTGTTTAAAGCCCGTTTTAAATGAGCTAATTCATCTATTATATTGCATAAAATCCCTTGATTTAATTTGCAATTCTCTCATAAGACAGTTTGACTCGAATTGCTAGAATTCAGAACAAAGTTACATAAGTAACAATTGTTAGCTGTCTTTGTTTGATGCACTGAAAGAGAATTCAATTCTTTCGCTACTTTATGATTGTCGCTTCGCTATTGCATTTACCAAATTAGCAAAATTACTTAGGCATCGTAATTGAGCGGCTTATTGAGACACTTGATCGGCGACGTGTCTAAAAAATTCTGGCGCGAGAATGGTAAGAGGGACGAGAGTTAAACGATTTCATAAACTACGCCACACACGAATTGCGGAGCCTTGCAGTGTATTTACTCATATTCAGTCTTATTAGCAAAAGCCTCGCGCATAGTATTTCTCGCTTTAGCGCGGGATTCCTTATACGTCTGAACTTTAGATGCTCTATACTCATCGAATGATGTAGACGGCATATTTTTTATTTTCGCGTGGCATATTCTCCGACGCCTAAGCGCACTCCTAACTTGCTTATTGTACCAACGTTGCTCTTTATTGTCGACCTTCAATTTAATTGGAATGTACTTATCGATACTCTCTAGCATTATATCCTTGAATAGTTTCCATGACGACTCAGCACGTGATCGTTTGGTCATATCACGGAAGCCAGGTAGTATTTCTCGTAGACGCGACCTGAAGCTTGAAAAGTTTGCCCTAGCAAATATATAAAACTTTCTTTGAGGCTTAGGGTGCCTATCAATTTTCAACTTACACTCTGCATATACGGCCTGATGATCACTTATCCCATCTTCAATGGTGACTTTGTTTATTCTTTCTGGGACGTTAGTTGCTAATAAATCTAATATGTTTCCCGATCGCGTTGGCTTTCTGACTAATTGAAGGAGAGAGTGCTCGCAGAATGTTTCGATTAATGCCTCACAGGATTCGCGTTCTTTACCTCTAGATTCGAAACATAGATTTTCCCAATCAATTGAGTGTAAGTTAAAGTCACCACCGACTATAACGATACCATCTTGATTTATCAGTCTAAGCTTTGATAATTGTTTCTCGAGACTTAAAATACAATCTACACCAGCGTTAGGTGTCCAGTAAAACGAGCATATGAACACCTTTTTGGAGCCATCTTTACCTATGCGGCACCAAACACCCTCGATATCCTCGTCACTTATCGGAATCTCACTGCTATCGTAATTATCGCTAACCGCTATGAAAACTCCCCCGCCCGATCTATTACCGCGATATTCTCTATAGACACGATAGTCTCTAGGAAATATCTCCTGACTCTGAATCTCATCCGTTAACCAACTTTCTGTGCCTATCACGACGTCGGCGTGCAGACTGCGAATAAGATGCTCGAACTCAGCAAATGATTATGTTAAAACATTTTCATAAAAAATCAAGTATTTTGCAGTATTTCATCCGTCAACAAGTCACCCACGTTTTACGACAATTTTCTGCGATAAGACGCTTTATTTGTTTGTTGGCCGCTTGACCATCCAAGAACGAGCAAATCCATTGTTCGTAGAAGAACCAATGGAAGTGCTTATTCAGGGGAGAATTGAGGAATCGGAGATTACTCGGCTGCAGACTAGGAAAAAGCTCTCCTCTCCTATGTGCTTCCCTCAGTCGTGTGCGAGAGGAGATTAGGATGAAGAGAAAATGGGACGACATCATTCCTCCTTTTCTCCCTCCTCCTCCACTCCCTGACTCCTCCACTCCCTCCCTCCTCCATTCCCTCCCTCCTCCACTCCCTCCCTCCCACTTCTCCAATCCTTCCCCTCTCAACATCCTCCCTCTTCCTCCACTTCTTCTCTCCTCCAATCCTTCCCTTCCTCTTCCCCACTTTTTCGTTTCAGGGAATGGAGAGTTCCAGGAGGTCGCAAGGGTGTGCTGAGGATAGATAGAGAGCGGGAAGGAGGGAGGGAGAGAGGAAGAGAAGGGGAGGAGGGAGTGGGGGAAAAGGAGGAAGTTGGTGGGGAAGGGACAGGTGGGCAGTAATTCTCAAGGCCTTTATTTTCACCCTTATTCCTGCGAGGGAGGTAAAAACCGTCCGTCGGCTATCCTCTCTCTTCCCGTCCCTTTTCTCACTCTTTTTTCTTCTCAATTCTTTCACTTCTCTCTCTCTGGCACGATTTCGTTCCCAGAAATGCTCATTGTCTGCGTAAAAATGGTCTCAGCACACGACTAGTAAAATTGGAAACATTTTTTGCTTTCTTTCTCGAAACCGTGCAGCAGGAGAGCGATAAATCTTTCTTTTCCATTGCATGATTTATTGCTGTGGAGGTTGATTACGGATGATTTTTGAAAATGATTGTGACAAATTTTCAGGTGGAAAGCGAGTCGAATGCGGTGGCTGGACACAGCACGAAAGTGTTAAGCACGCGTGATGTTACGCAAGTCGAAGCAACAAAAAAAATATAAAAAGTACGGCATATGTAATCAAATTACGTGGCTTTCAAAAATGAAATATGGAGCACAATTTATGGCTGGAATCCATCTGTTAGTAAAAATATTTCCAATCTTTTTGGCACTGTTGGGATTACCTTTTTCATCAATACAATCGTGTGCGGTTTAAATCAAGAATAATGAATCATTTACGATGTTATGTTTGTACTCATTAATTTTCAAATGTATTTATTCTCATACTATGGATCTAAAAACTTAGGAACTTTATTCATTGATATTTAATCGACAGAAAAACACTAAGAAGGCGCACGCGTCGATGTCATTGCGCCGCACTCGTGATTCTAAAACAGACGTAAACACGAGATCGGTCCAAGTAAGGCTTTGATCAAAAGTCACTCCACTTTTCATTGTGTGAGTAAACATTGCCTGCAGCCATCCTTAGTTCAATAAGAGGATTCAACTGCTTAAATGTGAAATTCAATCAATCACCAATCCCTCACACTAATTCCAGTAAATGAAAGTAATTAAATAATTTGACAAACTATCGAACATAAAGAACAACAGTTTCACCCGAGTAACACATCTACATCTACATGTTACCCTGCAATTCACCTAATTGGAGAGTGGCAGAGGGTGCAATGCACAAAAACCTTCCTAAACATTGTCTATCGCAGGTTGAAATTTTCTATTGTGATCTCCTATTGTCCGAGGAAAGAACGAGCCTAAGTAACGCTCCGTCCTACAATCGATCTCGCGTATCTTATCGTCACGGTCGTTTCTACCTGTGTACGTTGTAGATTCAATTATTCCTACAACCTCCTCTTTTAGACATTCCGATCTATATTTCTCCTGAAGCCGCAACATTGAGTTCAATCTACGATCCTCCAGTGGTACCCAGTTCAAATCTCTCAATGATGAGGTGACGCTTTCCTTATGTTCGTACTTTTGGTTTACGAATCTGGCTGCTCTGCGCTGCACTCTCTCTAATTGAATTATATGTCCCTTCTCGTACGGATCCCATATGTATAAGGCGTATTCCACTTGAGGTCTAACCAGTGATAAGTAACATGTTTCACGTACTTTGTCTGTAGTTTTCCGTACTATTCTACCTATGAAAGCCAGTTTCTTGTTGGCCGCGCCTGTAACTCGACGAATGTGCATGTCCCACGAAAGATCTCGACAAATGGTTACTTCTAAATATATTTTACACTCTCTTGCTTGAGTATTCATTCCACCTATTTTATACTCGAAACCTAATTCTTTGTTCTATCTTTTGCAGAACAACTGCGGTACATTTAATATAATTGATTTCAATTTGCCATTCTTTGCACCACGTTGAAATGGCTCTTAACACTTCACGCAGCGACTGATGGTCCTCCTGGTTTTTTATCTTTTTATATAGAACGGTATCATCAGCTAAAAGTCTAATTTTACTACGAACTACCGAGCAGATATCATTCACATAGATAAGGAATAGTAGAGGGCCCAATACACTTCCCTGAGGAACAGCCGACGCAACTTTAACGGTGGACGAGTATTTCCCATCGATGACAACTATCTGTTCTCTATTCGAGAGGAAGTCTCTCACCCAAACGACAACTTTCGGATTGATACCATATTGTCCTAACTTCGCAATAAATTTCTTATTGAAGTACTTTATCGAACGCCATCCTGAAGACAATGAGTATGGCATCGACCTGAGTATTTTTCTCTCCGCATGGCAACAAATCGTCCACGAACATGCCGAGCTGCGTTTCGCATGATCTACCTCTCCGGAATCCGTGCTGGCATCCGCTAAGCAATGAGTGACTATCTAAATAGCGCATTAATAAAACTAAAGATTATGTGCTCAAGTATCTTGCACGATAATGAAGTTAGGGAAATTGGACTATAATTTTCGGGGTTCTCTTTGTCGCCGCCCTTATGGATGGGCGTAACGTGTGCTACCTTCCTGGGTATTTCTTCCGGCCAAGGAGATTTATTTGGTTTGATTAAATGAAGTTGGAGAGCGATACCATTGTCCGAAAATATCAAGTCCTCCAACGAGTCGCCCTGATGCAATGGAATAGGGGTATAACATTCATCGTCATTTGGAGTAAAAGTTTTCTGAAAGTATAGATTTATTAGGTTTACTTTCTCCGCACTATCGTGAACTATATTACCCGTTTCCGATCTCAGTGACGCAATAGCGGGGCATCTACATTGCACTTCAAAATGCTTTCGGGTTCTCTTTCAATTTATCCTGTAAAACCTTCTATCTGTAATTGCTAAACGCATTACGCAATGACACTCTGGCTATGGAGCGCGCCACTTTGTATTGCTGCTTTAACGTTGCAATCTGTTCGACCGTAGCTGTTGAGGATGTGTTATTTACGCGAAAGTGGAGTTTTCTTTGTCGTCGGACTTCCTGGTTGTACTATCTAGGTTCTGCATTTTCACGCTTTAGTTTGCTTGAAATAAATTAATCTGTACACTCTCGCATCATATCTCTGGACATGCACCAGGACTCTTCTGCGTCTGCAATATCCGTTACCTCGCAGAAATTAGCATATTTATTTCGCACAAATCTAGTGAAATCGGATTTGGCAAATACATATAGCTTTCTTTTACCCTTAACCTGTTTCTCAATGTTAAACTGAAACTCCACGTACAATGCCTTGTGATCGCTTATTTCCTCAGCAACAAATACCCTAGTCTAATCTGACCGAAGCACTGACAACTTGCAAAGCGGCCCGCGGAGGGATCTGCAACCACCAATGCGACCCGCCACATAGAAAAGTTTTTCATCACTTCTCTAAATGACCTGCGAAGGTAATCGGCTTCTTTAAGGTGCATAGAAAGACTTTACAAAGTCAAATTCAATGGAGGCCGTGAGCGAATTAAATAAATTACTCGGAGCAAAGTGCGTCCATTCCGCAAGTGGACGTTATCGCAGAGCGACAAGTAGAGACCGCGGAGATCTCTCTCCACCCGGAGGCGGCGGCGGCGGCCTCTGCAAATAACTCGCAATTAAGTCTTTCCGCTCGTCGGGCGATTACGACGTGACGACCGCATCGGCGGCTTCGTCTACGGTCACTCGACGGAAGCAGGGGGAAGGAGAGAAGGGGGAAATGGAGGGAGAAGGGAAGAAGGCGGGTGGAGAGAGTAGAGTGAAAGCGAGAGAAGGGGGAAGTGGAGGGAGAAGGGAAGAAGGCGGGTGGAGAGAGTAGAGTGAAAGCGAGAGAAGGGGGTTGGAGGGAGGAGAGGGAAAAGGGTTAATTTAGGTGATGGATCCCATCGCGAGCGGGATCGTTTCGAAAAGAGTAGGGGATGGAGTAGTGAGGGAGGAGGAGGAGGCAAAAGTGGGAGGAGGAGGAGGCAGGATTGAGGGGAGGAGGGGGCAGGATTGGGAGGAAAAGGGGGCAGGAGTGAGGGGAGGAGTGGCCAGGTATAGGAGGAGAGAGCAGGAGTGGGTGGAGGAGGGGGCAGGGGTGGGAGGAAGAGGCAGGAGTGGGATGATGAGGGTGCAGAAGAGGGAGGAGGGGGAATGAGTGGGAGGAGAAGGGGGAAGGAGTGGGGAGAGGAGGGAGCAGGAGTGAGGGGAGGAGGGGGCAGGATTGGGAGGAGGAGGGAGCAGGATTGGATAGAGGAGGGGGGTAGGAGTGAGGGGAGGAGTGGCCAGGTATGGGAGGAGAGGGCAGGAGAGGGGGGAGGAGAGGGCAGGTGTGGGAGAAGGGGGCAGGAGTGTGATGAGGAGGGTGCAGGAGAGGGAGGACGGGGCAGGAGTGGGAGGTGTAGGAGGCAGGAGTGGGAGGAGGAGGGGGCAGGAGTAGGAAGAGGTTGGGGCAGGAGTTGGATAAGGAGGGGGCAGGAGTGGGAAGAGGTGGGGGCAGGAGTTGGATAAGGAGGAGGCAGGAGTGGGAGGAGGAGGGGACAGGAGTTGGAGTCATCTTCTTACCGCCTATTTCCAACCCCTTTCACGGTGGCTGAAGATGGGACGCTGAGACGGCGGCTCCGGGTAAGGCGGGGGTGAGGCGCAGGCGAGGGGGGGAGAACGATGGGTGATTTACCGCCTCCTCACGCAAGAAATGCCTCCGGGCGGTTCCTCTGAAGACGATGAAAGCGAATTCGAGTCCATCTGCAGAAGAGAACACATATTGGACTGGCGGAATTCCACGGATCGCTTGATTCTCCTTTGATGGCTGAAACGGAGTGTGCTGCCGCAGAATGGGTTCGAGGAACACGCGTCGCTAAGCTATGATGGCACAGAGGAAACGAACGATAGACTGCGGAAAAGAGGCTAAAATCATGAATATCAAATTAACGAGATAGGCGTATTATACAACGAATTCCTTATCTTTCTGCCTTAAGAAATAGCAAACATTATAAATTTTTATCGTTTGAGGAGTTGGATTCTCCGTCTGTATCTTCTTTTTCGCCTTAAATAAGAAGTCGCGGAGGAATACGTAAAGCAAAGGAAGGAGAGAGAGAGAAAGAGAGAGAGAGAGATAGAGAGAGAGATAGATAGAGATAAGATAGGAGTTAGCAGCGTGCGAAGATGGAAGCGATGGTTTGGAAGGCGAAGGTGGGCCTAATATGGAGAAAGTTTCGCATGTGGAAGAATTGTTTAAGTGGAGATGTATGCTAGAGAAAGTTAATCGTAGGTCACTTGGGTAAGGAGACGAAAAGAGGCGTTGGATGTGAGGAGTACGTATTGAATTAGGGGTTTGTCAGGATTGGAAGTAATTGGCTCATTAACATGTTTACGCTTACACACATGAAAAAAATAAAATTGGTTCTGGGAGAAAGAAATGGTCAAATTGGAAGAAAAGGAAATTGTGAAGAGAAAAGGGAAGGAATTTGCGAGTACGGAACGAGTTAGGGCGGAATGGTGGGGGCAGATGGTGTATACGTTTAGGGATAAACGGCACGGGTCACATTTGTGAAAGTGGGGAAATGAAAAAATGGTCAGGTCAACGGAGAAGTGGAAAAAGTAGAGGAGGATGGAGAAAGAAGCGGGGAAGGAGAATAGTAGGAATGAAGGAAAGAGGAGAGGTAGAGGGGATGTAGGTAGAAGTGAGGATGAGAGGTATTTATATGTATTCGGGCGAAATTTAGACCATAAGGTCCACTCTTTCATTTTACCCTTGGAGAGGGAGGAAGATATAAGGGAGGAAGAGAGGTAGAGGAGGAGGTAGATAAGAGGGAGAAAGAGAGGTAGATAGAAGGGGAAGGCGAGGTGTAGGGGGAAAGTGGGGAGAAGAGGGAAAAGAGAGGAAGGATGGGAAGAGAAGATAGGAGAATAGATGGGAGGAGAGATATAGGGGGAGTAAGAGATGGGAAAATAGGGGATTGGGGATCGACAAAGGAGGATTGTAGGAGTTAAGGGATGAATAGAAAACAGGAAGCCCTTTTCTCTTGGTTACCTACGAACGGCGTTCTCCAAAAGGAATTTTGGCATCCGAGAAACAACTCACCTGACATCTAGTTTAATAAAATATCTGAGAGTATTCTGCTGAAAAATTAAACGAAGCGCTTAATACCTTAATGGATTAATTCTTCGACAGAATCGGCTATTGAAAGCGTGTAAGCCCCCTTTACGCACCAAGCGATAGTTTGGGAGCATCGCTGTTATTCTGCCGGTGCAATATGAAGCAGGGATTTTCCTCCTAGGAAAAGAGAAATTCGATAAAAAAGAAGATGTTTGAAAACAATGGAAGCGCCTTGGTGAAAATCCTTTCTAGTACATCTAGTAAAAGTAAAATACCACTGAATACTAGATGGAGTTTGAAAATGATTACTCATAAGGTAACCATAGATGAGGGTTTATTAGAGAAAAATGAAAGTTCCATCTTTCCCTAATCAAATTTAGATTCAACTTCCAATGGTGACTTTTATCACAAAGTCAGGAAATAAAAACGAAATTATTCTTCAAATTGCCGAATAATCAAGTTTACCTACCTGGTGTCCTGCATTTTTATGCTCACACTTGGAGTATACATAAAGAAGATTAATAATATTTTGATAAGAGGCATCTTCATTCACAAAGTAAATTATTTACAAGTGCTCTGTGCGTGTGCCTGTATTTATATTGTTTTATAAAAACAAACAAAAAATCTCGTGTCTGCGTATATGGAGTTGCTCTTCTTTCAATTATCTTTGATCAAATAACACAAAATCTTCTGAACATTTAAATTCTTCCATCTTTTACGTTTTAATTTAAATTTTTATATAAAAAATTCTCCAATAAAAGGATAACTGATAAAACTGCCATTTGCATGAGACAAAAACCTTATTGTGATGCGAAAATTTAACACATGATCTGATGAGTTAAGGAAAAATGCGTCAAAAAGACAGTTTCAACAATTCTCTCCGATGAATATATTTCCTATGATGCGTAATAAAACACTCCTGCGACATTTTCGAGAATCGTAACCATTTCCTATATTCCATAAATAGGAGAGGAACCAAAATATTTTTTCGATAACTTGAAGATTTCTCTTCGACTTTGTACGAACATGGCGAAGACGATATTCTTCGTATCAGTTCGATTGGGTTAAACGTAAAATGAAGAAATCGAGGCAAAAGTCAAAGGCCTCGATTCCCACGGGAAAGACCCAAAACGATAAAACGAAGAATATGAGGGAGTGAAAGAAAAGATGGAGAGAACGAATAGATTGAGGCGAAGGCAGGGAGGGAGGGATGGAGAGAGAAAGAGGGACTGAGGGAGAAAAAGAGACGGAGGGAGAAAGAGAGAGGGGAGAAAAGGAGAGAGGGGGAGGGAAGGAAAGCGAGACAGAGAGAGAGAGAGAGGGCGAGGGATGAAGGGAAGGAGGGAGAGGAGGGGAAAAGGGAGAGAGAGGGAAGGGAGGGAGAGAGAGGGAGAGTAGGGAAGAGGGAGAGAGAAAAAAGAGTGAGGAAAGTTGTGGAATGAATGCGAAGCAAAGGAGAGAGGGTAGGAAGATTTCACCAGGGAAAAGGTGATAATGGGGGGGGGGAGGGAGGGTTGGGACAGTGGGAGAAGAGTGGTACAGAGGAGCAGAGAGGAGCGCTGTGGCTTTGTTGGGGATAATTGGGGAAGGGAGGAGAGCGGAGTGCATCTCGTAAGGGCGAGCAGGGGAGGATGAGGAGGGGACACGTGCAAGGGATGGCCAGCGAATGGGGCACCATCTCTCCCCGCGCCCATCAATCCGGATTGAGAATTGAGGCGGGAAAGAGGGCGCGAGGGGGTGGAGAAAGAGAGAGGGAGGGGGAAAGGGAGAGTGAGGGGGAGAGGGGGGAATGGAGGGGGAGTGGGATGGAGGGAAAGGGAGGTAGGGGAGGAGTGGGAGGGGGAGGGAGAGAGAGGGAGAGAGAGGGAAAGGGGGAGGGAGAGGGGAAGGGAGAGAGGGATGGGGAGAGGGAGGGGGAGAGTGGGGAGGGAGAGAGGGGAGAGGGAAGGAGAGGGGGAAGAGGGTGGAAACTCCAATTAACATTTTAGCGCACATTGCTGCCTCCCCTTCCCCTCTCCTGCCCCCGGAGGCACTACCAGGGCCGGCGCAAGGCAGTTTTGCGCCCTAGGCAAAGTTTATTTTGACGCCCTACCCTCATTTAAATTATACTAAAAATCTAATAGATGAAAATTATTTTTAATAGTAATTACACAAAGATGTCTATAAGCACCGGTATTACTTAAATATAATATTTAAAAAAAGATCTTTTTTTATTATTAAATATTTTTTCATAATTACTAAAAACAATGTTTTCCACTTCATGGCTAGTAATAGTGGTAAAAATGGGCATTAAAAATAATATTTTTTATCAAGAGATTAAGCAAATCACAACTGTAGGTTCCTAAGTTAGTTGGTACATCAACATCTTCAAGAATTACACATTTTCCAAGTTTAAAAGTAGATAGATGGGGACCTCGCGGTGGTCAATCCCTTGGACCATCATTAGCCTGCGATATGCCTCAAGTCCTCGGCTGCGCGAACCCTTCCTCAATGCCCAAGCTCACCCTTCCCAGCGGCGTATCCTCTGACCGCAGGGATGATTAAGCACGAATTAATCAAAACTTTTAAAATGTATTTCTGATGAGAATACATCTCTGTTTAACACTCTAAGTAGTTTATCGACTATGCACGTCTTTTAAACGGCTTTCTACGGCAAATATTAAGGAAGTTGATATTTTTCGCTCAAAGGTACCAACCTAACGGGTTTGTTTCACGCGGTTTCTGCCTCTCTCTCTCCTCATCGGTTTCTGCCACATGTAAACGCTCTTATTTATCACGAGGTGACATGACTCCATTATGTTCTCATTCCGACTACCATGAATTTTAGTTTCGTCCAGCTTGATTTTTGCGCATGAAATATAAAAAATGCGACACTAAATTTTTCAGACCTCTTAAATGCTATAAAAATAATAGATTTTAAAGATCAATGGTCATGTTCAACTAACTTATTACCATATTTATCGCAACCCTCCTCCAGTTTATGCTCTATTGGGAAACGCCATGTGAATAGGATGATCGGATGCTGATCGTCACAATCGGGACAAAATAAGTTATGAAGGAGAACTTCGGGACATTAAAAAAACAGAAACTTTGCTATTTTTAGATTTTCTATGCTCTATATGTGAAATAAAAACGTTTATAAAAGAGAAAGTACACTTTTATTTGTTTATTTTAATAACAAATTAATTTATATATTTCATGAATAATTTAAAAATATTACAATAAAGTAGCCAAAGGTTTTTTCAGTCTTATTTTAAAGGTCTTCTATCTGTCTTATTGAAATTTTCATAATTTTTTATCATCTCACAAAAATATTAACAGGTCAAATGTAAGTTAAATTTACATAACAAAATGCAATCAATTGGTTCTATATACAGACGATTTCGTTCATCATAGGGAAAAACGAGGGAGTCACAGTACAGATGCGGAAAGAAATCTGCGGGAAGAGCATATCTTTTGGAGCGGGACCATATTTGTTGGGCGGAAAGTTGGAATTGATATTTTTCTATAAGTAGCAGTGACGTCGATATTGAAATATGCAACATCTGTTATTGTTAGGGAAACGAGACGATCAAGCGGCTCGAAATTAAAACTCGTGGTAGTTGGAATGAGAACATAATTGTGTCATGGCGTTTCATGATATCGGTGCACACTAATTCAGTCCGGTGGTCAAAAAAACATACCAACTCAGTTTCAGGGTTTTCAGAAGGACATAATAACTAAGTCCCACCACGAAACAAAATATTCCTTCCCATTTTTCACAGACTTAGGACTGTCTGTACTAAAAGAAGCTTTCTCGAAATTCGCGTTTGTACACTATATTTGGTGAAAAATATAACTGGAGTTCAAAGCATTCGGAGACTAAATATTGAAAAGCCTCTACACACACTTCAACACTTTTATTAGAAAGCAAAAAAAATATCAAAGTTACACAAGTGCCGTCCACTATGTCGTGGACAGTAAAAAGCTGACAGAAATATTTTGGACAACTTTTAAATGTGCCATTAACGAAAATCATATCCATTCTAACTAAAAGTTCCAAATTTGAATTGGTCGAAAAGCCGACTGTTTTGACGCTGTTATTTATAAACATAAATTTCTCATGGAGATTACTTTGCATGCCAATTGAATCTAGTAAATAAACAAAAACTCCTTCACCGTAAAAAGGAAGAGAATACTCAGGCATACCTATGAGACTCATATTTTCAGGGATCAACTCTCCTACATACAAAATATCTCAATGGCTAAACTATCAATTCAAACAAATGCAACTAGATTGTGACTCTCTCATCAAAAACACGCAAGATTTCATCAACAGAGTAAAAAAACATTGCACTTGCAGATAAAGAAATCTTAGTTTTCTTCGATGTCACTTCCTATATTCCCAAATTTACCTATCAAAGAAACCATAGAATTCCTACAGACATGGTTACTAGAAAAGAATATTCCTAAGGAAGTAATAGAAGAATAAGTTCGTTTAACCTCCCTGTGCATGCAACAAAGCTTCTTTAAAATCAACAATACCTTCTATCAGCAAAAAGAAGGTACCACTATGAGTAACTCCCTTTCTCCTTTCATAGCTGACCTCTTCATGACTAATTTTGAGAAGTCTTGTTAATCTTCCTTCCCATATTTTCCAAAAACTTGGCTCCGTTACGTAGATGACATTCTTGCAATCTTTGACACAGCAAAAGAAAGCATCCCTAATTTCATACAACGCCTTAACCAACAAAACCGACACGATAAAATTTACATACGAAATAGAAAACAATCAATCAATCAATCTTTGCCTTTCTTGTATCTGCTCATTACAAAAAACATCACAAACTGCAGTTCAACATATACAGAAGACCTACACACATCAAAACACATATACATATGGACTCTCAGCACCATATCTCACATAAATTGGCTCCCTTCATGATTCACAGACTACTAAATGCAGCTTTATCGAAAACAGATTTTTACATTGAACTTACATTTATCAAAAACATCGCATTACACAACGGACTCGACTCACATATCATCGACAAAATGATTCAAAAACACGAGCACAATATTCAAATTAAATCATGCACCACACTCACGAACCTAAACACAAAGAAAAAATAGAGAAAACTACCATATGCATCGAAACTAACAAATAATCTTCAACGCATATTTTCAAAATTTGATCTTCATCCGGTTTTGTCAACGAAAATAAACTATCCAACCTACTAACAAACCCGAAAGATAAATTCCCAATCACCACAAATCAGGCATTTACCAAGTCATTTGCAGTTCGTGTGACAAAATTTACATAGGAAAATCTAGACGCAAACCGGAAACCCGGTTTAAAGAACACATGACACACTACAAAAACAACAAAATAAACAAATCAAGCATTGCAACTTATATTTTTGACACTCACCATCCTATCATCACAGAAAACCTATCCTTACTCAATTCAATCGACCAATACAATAAACTCGATGCATTAGGAAAGCCTCTACATATATAAAAACACGGTCACTCCTTGTATATATATCCCCCTTCTCCCTCCTTCACCCCACACTACTGAAGATGACAGCTTAGCTGTCGAAACATCGGTGTCTAATTTTAATTTTAGGTTAGAGTTTACTGTGTGAGTGGATTTTGCATGCTTCTGCGTGTGTCTCTTTTTGACTTACATCTACATCTACATTATACCCTGCAAGTCACCTTTTTGGTGGATGGCAGGGGTGCAGTGCACCAAGGGTTCATAGTTTTCCTACGTTATCTTTTTCTATTATGGTCTCTTATCGTCCTAGGGAAAAACGATCCTCTATATCGCTCCGTTTTACAGTCGATCTCGCGAATTTTATCCTCACTGTCCTGCCTTCCGAGATACGTCGGGCTTCTGATAAGTCCTACTACCTCATTCGCTAGTCCCTGCGACATAAATTTTTCCAGGAGTTTAATTCTAGCCTGCAGCCTACGTTCCTCTAACGATGTCCATTTCAGATTTTCTATTAATGATGTTACGCTTTGTTTACTATCGTAATTCCTCTTTACAAATCTAGCTGCCTGCGCTGAACCTTTTCTATCTCGTTAGTGAGTCCCTTTTCGTAAGGATCCCACACAGCTGAAGCATATTCGACCTGCGGTCGAACCAGGGATAAATAACATAATTCTTTCACGTTTTCGGAGCTATTTCGAACTATTCCCCCTATAAAGGCCAGTTTTTGTCGGCGAATGTGGGTGTCCCACGAGAGATCACGATGGATCGTGAATCCGAGATATTTAATCGAGTCTGAAACTGGAATCTCTACTCCGTCCAACGAATAATTATTATCCAACGAGATACTCTTCGTTCTCCAGAAGTTGATGACGCAGCTTTTCTTTTGGTTGATATCTAACTGCCATTCCTTAGACCATACATAAAAGGCTTCTAGGTCATTTTGGAGATACTGGTGGTCTTCCGGATTGCTTATTTCTCTATAGATGACGGTGTCGTCCGCGAAAAGCCTAATTTTACTTCTGACTACTGAGCTGATATCGTTTATATAAATTAGAAATAATAACGGACCAATTACACTACCCTGTGGAACGCCAGATACAACCTCCACTAAGTTCGAAGATTTCCCATCTATAACAACCATCTGCTTCCTATGATTTAAAAATTCACGGATCCAACTAACAATTTTAGAATTAACGCCTAAGGTTTCTAATTTGGTTATTAACTTCCTGTGAGGTACCTTATCAAAGGCTTTCCTAAAATCTAAGAAGATGGCATCGACCTGCGTATTCTTTTCTCCGCTTCTCAGTAAACAATTAACAAAAAGACCGAGCTGAGTATCACATGACCTACCTTTCCTGAAGCCGTGTTGTCAATCATCTAACAATAAATTACTATCAAGAAATCGCATTATGTTGCTAACGAGTATATGCTCGAAAATCTTACACGATATCGAAGTTAAAGAAATCGGCCTGTAATTTTCTGGGTTCTCCTTGTCGCCGCCCTTATGAATTGGGGTAACGTGCGCTAACCTCCAGTCGCTAGGGACCTCTGGGCGAGAAATGGATTTCTCGAAGATTATCAGAAGAAAAGGTGCTATTTCTTCAGATAATTCTTTTAAAACACGAGCAGGAATTTCTTCGGGGCCAGTGGCTTTGTTATGTCTGATGGAACTTAATTGATTTGCTATTCCCACCTCAGAAAATACTATATCGTCCATCAGCCCCCCTCCCTTATTGCGGGTGCATAATGTACGCAATGGTCGCTGACGGCTGTGAATGCTTTTA
Organism: Tanypteryx hageni; assembly: GCA_028673005.1. Classification (NCBI taxonomy): domain Eukaryota; kingdom Metazoa; phylum Arthropoda; class Insecta; order Odonata; family Petaluridae; genus Tanypteryx; species Tanypteryx hageni. The sequence continues at coordinate 6,870,828 of CM054114.1, forward strand.
CAAAATGACCGTTTAACATGAATAACGGCACACGAGTCATTACGCAGGGAAGGTATTGTAGGGCCTCTACCTTGGACCTCTCTCACATAGGAGCAAAACGCTTTAGGGTCCTCCTTCAAATAATTATTTAATACCTTATTCCGGAAGTTAGCAAAAGCCTCGCGCATAGTATTTCTCGCTTTAGCGCGGGATTCCTTATACGTCTGAACTTTAGATGCTCTATACTCATCGAATGATGTAGACGGCATATTTTTTATTTTCGCGTGGCATATTCTCCGACGTCTAAGCGCACTCCTAACTTGCTTATTGTACCAACGTTGCTCTTTATTGTCGACCTTCAATTTAATTGGAATGTACTTATCGATACTCTCTAGCATTATATCCTTGAATAGTTTCCATGACGACTCAGCACGTGATCGTTTGGTCATATCACGGAAGCCAGGTAGTATTTCTCGTAGACGCGACCTGAAGCTTGAAAAGTTTGCCCTAGCAAATATATAAAACTTTCTTTGAGGCTTAGGGTGCCTATCAATTTTCAACTTACACTCTGCATATACGGCCTGATGATCACTTATCCCATCTTCAATGGTGACTTTGTTTATTCTTTCTGGGACGTTAGTTGCTAATAAATCTAATATGTTTCCCGATCGCGTTGGCTTTCTGACTAATTGAAGGAGAGAGTGCTCGCAGAATGTTTCGATTAATGCCTCACAGGATTCGCGTTCTTTACCTCTAGATTCGAAACATAGATTTTCCCAATCAATTGAGTGTAAGTTAAAGTCACCACCGACTATAACGATACCATCTTGATTTATCAGTCTAAGCTTTGATAATTGTTTCTCGAGACTTAAAATACAATCTACACCAGCGTTAGGTGTCCAGTAAAACGAGCATATGAACACCTTTTTGGAGCCATCTTTACCTATGCGGCACCAAACACCCTCGATATCCTCGTCACTTATCGGAATCTCACTGCTATCGTAATTATCGCTAACCGCTATGAAAACTCCCCCGCCCGATCTATTACCGCGATATTCTCTATAGACACGATAGTCTCTAGGAAATATCTCCTGACTCTGAATCTCATCCGTTAACCAACTTTCTGTGCCTATCACGACGTCGGCGTGCAGACTGCGAATAAGATGCTCGAACTCAGCAATTTTTCTACGGATGCTGCGACAGTTCAGTACGACGACGTTTAATTTCTCACTCTCACTTCGCATACTAATCTCACCCTTGACTTTCTCTTCCAATCTAAAACTACATGCGCTCCCACAACAATCACTCCCACGACTGTATGGCGTCGCATCAAAATTGGAATTGCGACCCGTCGCGCCCTTTACGGAACATTCTCTCAATGACCTATCGCGAAATTGGTGCTGCATGTTATGCTCGGTGTATATTCTATCATTAGATAATCTTTTGGGATTCTTATTTTCTGCAAATGCATCGATTATCCCCTGACCCAAAACTAACCTACACCCTGCCCTACTCTCTAGCCTAAAAAATCCCTACTGTGCTCGATAATCCTACTCGCTACTCTCTGAGCCGATTCGGGCGTGTAGTGAACACCAGAGTGATCCAGTGGTGCCCTGCACGATTCGATATTCGGTCGTAGGTCGACGAAGTCCACTCCCAAGTCCCGACAGAAGTTCCACAGCCTTCGGTTCAGACCTTCAACTCTACTCCAAACCTCAGAACCGCGGTCAATCCTAGGGACTATACTGCAGACAGTAAGCCGCACATCGGAACCCGACTCCTCTCGGACACGAGAACCTCAGAGGCTAAGTCCTTAAAAGAACTTAAAATCTCCTCGGACTTAGGTCCTGCGACGGTGTTTACCAGCCACCTGCAGCGTGAGTGTGAGTATTCTCTTCCTTTTTACGTTGAAAGAGATTTTGTTTATTTACTATTGTATTGTTTCACCGTGTCTCGCAACCCTCTCTTTTCATATATTGTATCTAGTGCCTGTGCAGAGGACTGAGTCAGATGGGCCTCTAACAACCGCGGGACTGAGCTAATATGCGACCTTTTCGAACAAAAACATCCCGGAAATGAGTTGGTATGCAGCTCGTGATATATAAGAGCGTTTAAATGTGGCAGAAACCGCGGGAAACAAACTCACTGGGTTGGTACCTTTGAGCAAAAAATATCAACTTCCTTAATATTTGCCGTAGAAAGCCGTTTAAAAGACATGCGTAGTGGAGAAACCACGTACAGTGTTAAACAGAGATGCATTCTCATCAGAAATGTATTTAAAAGTTTTGATTAATTAGTGCTTAATCATCCCTGCGGTCAAAGGTTACCTCTCTCGGAAGGGTGAGCTTGAGCGTCAAGGAAGGGTTCGAGCAGCCGAGGACTTGAGGTATCTCGCGAGCTAATGACGGTCCAATGGAATGACTGCTACTTTTAACCTCTTCGAAGTCTTCCCCAGGCCGCCAGTTTAAACTTTTTATAGTTTTAGTATTGGGGTAGTGCACAGCATTGAAGAGGAATTGAAATTTTGAATATAAAGGTATATACAATACAAATGCAGGTGAAAAATATAACAAAATTAATCAATAAAAGATGAAGGATAAGTATACATTATTTAAAAAAATAATACAGACACACACATATAGTGTCGTGAAATCAAAACATTGGCTCTTCATGGCGCCATAGGCAGTTGCCTGTTTTGCTACTCCGTTCCGCCGGCCCTGGGCACCCCACCGCAATATTCCTCCTCCGACTTACAATTAGGTGCGCACGCTAAATTACCTTGCTAACCTCGAAGCAGCTATTAGGGAATAGTAGATCAGATGGTAGGTTAGGATGTAGGCAGCTTACAGGTACGGAATTAATTGAGAGCACAATAGAGTAAAATGTAAGAAGTCCGGGCGGTAACAGAATTATCGAAGTTATGGGGATAAACGATTTTCTATGCAACAGTTCCGTAGATAATGCGTGCGACCTTAATAGCGCTATAAACCCGACGTTAAGTAACAGTAGAATACATTCCAAGCGTAGAAATAGTCGACATAGTAGGAAGGATAAGGAGGCAGTAAATAATCATAATAATTATAATATTAATAATAATAACAATAATAATAGCTCAGTAGAGCGCGAGGAATCGTTACGTAGTCATAGCGAAAAACTAAAATTCATTACGGTTCATTGTCGCAGCATTCGCAGGAAGGAGGCCGAATTTGAACATCTTTTTCGTAGTCTGCGTGCTGATGTAGTTATAGTCACAGAAAGTTGGCTTACGGCAGACATAGCCAGTCAGGAGCTCTTTCCTCGTGACTATAGCGTCTTCAAAAAGATCGATGTATCCAGTCGGGAGGTGGAGTCCTTATAGCAGTTAGCAATAAATACGAAAGTTACCCAATACAGATTAACGACTACGAAGTTGAAAGTGTTTGGTGTAGTGTGAAAGGAAGCGACTCAAAAACTATAAATATATGCGCTTTTTATAGACCCCCAAATGCGAGCGTGGAAACTATTCATTCTCTGGAGAAACAAGTGGCGACGCTAAATTCGTCTAATAAAGATAAAGCCATTATAATCGGGGGCGATTTCAATCTTCCGTCAATTGATTGGAGCCATAATTGCTTTTATCCCGGAGGTAAAGAGCGTGAATCGTGCGAGGCTTTACTAGAAACTTTCGGTAAGCACTCATTGTATCAGTTAGTGAGATTTCCCACGAGATTTAATAATATATTAGATTTATTTGTTACTTATCTTCCTCAGCGTATGAATAGAGTATCTGATGCTGAGGGAATAAGCGATCACAAGGCAGTGTACGTGGAATTTCAGTTAAACATTGAGAAACAGGTTAAGGCCAAAAGAAAACTTTATGTATTCGCCAAAGCCGATTTCACAAGATTTAGGTCTTTTCTGCGAAATAAATTTGCTAATTTCAGCGATTTAACCGATAGTGCAGACGCGGAGGAATCCTGGTGCATGTTCAGAGATATGATGCGAGAGTGACAGATAAATTTATTCCGAGCAAACTGAAGCGTGATAGTGCAGAACCTAGATGGTACAATCAGGAAGTAAGAATCGCTCTCCGACGTCAAAGAAAACTCCACTCTCGCGTAAATAACACATCCTCAACAGCTACGGTCGAACAGATTGCAATAAAAAGGCAGCAATAGAAGGAGGCGCGCTCTGTAGCCAGAGTAGCAATACGTAATGCGTTTAACAATTATAAAAAGAAGGTTTTACAGGAAAACTTGAAAGAGAACCCTAAAGCATTTTGGTCTTACGTCAGGGAAGTTCAAGGTAGGGGCCGCACTATTGCGTCACTGCGGTCGGAAACGGGAAACGTAGTTCACGGTAGTACGGATAAAGCAAACCTATTAAATCATCACTTTCAGAAAGCTTTTACTCGTGATGACGATGAATGTGAAACCCATATTCCTATGCGTCAGGGCGATTCGATGGAAGATTTGGTATTTTCGGAAAATGGAATCGCGCTCCAACTTCATTCAATTAAGCCAAATAAATCTCCTGGACCGGAGGAAATTCCCGCGGGTGTAATGAAAGAATTAGCTGCTGAAATCGCGCAGTATTTGAAAATTATATTCGAGAAATCCATTAGGGAAGGAGTAGTTCCTAAAGATTGGAAGGTGGCACACGTTACGCCCATCCATAAGGGTGGCGACAGAGAGAACCCCGAAAATTATAGGCCGCTATCCTTAACTTCATTATCATGCAAGATACTTGAGCATATAGTCTTTAGCTCTGTAATGCGCTATTTAGATAGTCATTCATTGCTTAGCGGATGCCAAAACGGATTCCGGAGAGGTAGATCATGCGAAACGCAGCTCGGCCTGTTCGTGGACGATTTGTTGCCATGCGGAGAGAAAAATACTCAGGTCGATGCCATACTCATTGTCTTCAGGATGGCGTTCGATAAAGTATTTCAATAAGAAATTAATTGCGAAGTTAGGACAATGTGGTATCAATCCGAAAGGGTTCGTTTGGGTGAGAGACTTCCTCTCAAATTGGGAACAGATAGTTATCATCGATGGGAAATACTCGTCCCCCGTTAATGTTGCTTCGGGTGTTCCTCAGGGAAGTGTTTTGGGCACCCTGCTCTTCTTAATCTATGTAAATAATATCTGCTCGGTTGTTCGTAGTAAAATTAGGCTTTTCGCCGATGACACCGTTTTATATAAAGAAATAAAAAAAACAGGAGGACCATCAGTCGCTGCGTGAAGACTTAAGAGCCATTTCAGCGTGGTGCAAAGAATGGCAAATCGAAATTAATTATACTAAATGTGCCGCAGTCACGTTTTAGAAAAGCAAGAACAAAGATTTAGGTTTCGAATGTAAAATAGATGATATGAGCATTCGACAAGCTGAGTATGTAAAATATTTAGGAGTAACCATTTGTCGATATCTTTCGTGGGACATGCACATTCGTCGAGTTACAGGCGCGGCCAACAAGAAACTGGCATTCATAGGTAGAATAGTACGGAACACTACAGAGAAAGTACGTGAAACATGCTACTTATCACTGGTAAGGCCGCAAGTGGAATACGCAGCGAGCATATGGGATCCGTACGAGAAGGGACACATAATTCAACTAGAAAGAGTACAGCGCAGAGCAGCCAGATTTGTAAAACAAAAGTACGAACATAAGGATATCGTAAATACAGATCATTGGTTATGACTAGACCGCGGATCTTTAGGTAAAAACCTATTTATTTCCTGAGTAGATATCTGAATATACAATTATATATATACGTTTCATGAATAATTAACCCCGAAAATGTATATTTTATAGTGCCTAAAAATGCCTATTTTGGCATTAATGTCTAAAAATGCCTATTTCGACGTTAATGCTTATTTTGGCCATTTTCATGCAAAAAAGTCTAAAAAGGGCTAATCTTGTAGAAAAAATCAACAATAAAAGCAGATTTTGGTACTAGTCGTATTTTTTAAACTGACTGTACAATGTTCAGTTGAGGGTTGGGAAAATGTCTTTCACACCACGGTCATGATCAGTTGGCGAACACCAGCGAACACCTGTCACGCATCCGGCGGTGCTATTCTGTTTCCCTGTGTCGCACGATGCGACAATGTAACAATGGGTTTAATTTGATGTTGCGTTAATTTCTCGTCATTACATTGTCATATCGTGTGGCACGGGAAAACGAGAATAACCCTGCAGTCCATCTCCAGACCGCAGAGGGTGAAGGTGAGAAGTGTGAAAATTGTGAAAGTGCAATGCATAAAGTAGCAAGTTCGAAAGTTTATTTAATACGTCAGTGGCTACAAGAGTTCCCGTACTTCACAACGGATGGAAAAATTATCTTCTGTCAAGCATGCAACAAGGAGATAAGTACATTATAATGCTGGCTAGCAATGAATTATTGGCCGTGAATTGCTTGTCATCTACATTTTTTGTTTATACGATCCATTTTATGGTAACTATAGACGTGGTTATTCAAAATGTCCAGCAATCCAGCTGCGGACCTTCGAAGCTTTAAAGTAAATTTTATATTTTTGTCCCATTTCCATATTTATTAGATTATTTCCGCATTTTTAAGGTTAATTATTTCTTCATAATTTTTCTTTATAGGTATTGAGTTATAAAAAAACTCACCTAACTCAGCATGCCCAAGGAGTGCTACATAAGGCAAATGTTGAACGTAAATCGAAGATGAAACAAACGCTTTTAACAAAAACTTCTGAGGGATCCAGCAAGAAGAATAAGTTTTATGCAGATTTGTGTCATGCAATTGTGGCAGCCAACATTCCATTCAGAACACTAGAAAATCCAACATTCAAGGGGTTCCTAGAACGATACTGCCATCAGTCGGTACCTTCCGAGTCAACGCTAGGCAAGAATTATGTGCAACCCACGTACGATGACGAAATGCGCAGGATACGGGAGGACATTGGAGATTCACATATTTGGATATCAGTCAACGAAACCACTGACGCTCTCAGCAGATACATGGCCAACTTGGTTGTTGGGAAATTGACCCAGATATGCCATCCAGAGCCTACCTCATCTGCACGAAGCAACTTGCCAAAACAAATCAGGAAACAATAGCACACTCTGTGAACAATGAACTGAAAGTGCTGTATCCCAACAATCTAGAAGAAGACAAAGTGCTACTCCTATACACAGATGTTGCGTCGTACATGGTTGCTGCCATGCAGTTGCTCATGGTGTTCTATCCCTCCCTTGTGCATGTGACATGCCTTGCCCGTGGTTTGAACCGCGTAACAGAGCAAATAAGACTGGAAATCCCCAAGGTTATCAAATTGATCTCCACCGTGAAGAAGGTCTTCGTCAAGGCACCAACAAGAAAACAGTCTTTTTGAGAAAAACTGCCCGATGTCTCTCTGCCACCTGAGCCTGTGCTCACCCGCTGGGGCACATGGCTGAAAGCAGCTAAATATTACAGTAAGCATATCCTTCATGTCAAGGAAGTTGTGACAAATCTAGCCGAGGATACTGCCTGTGTCACTTCAGCGAAAATGTTGCTGGATGATCCCTCCATTCCCAAGGATTTGGTGTATATTAGATCCCACTATACATCCCTTGTTTGGATTATTGCTGAATTGGAGGGCTCAGGAAAACCCATCTAGGAAAATACTGCTTTGCTGAATGAAGTGAAACAAAAAATCAAGGAAGCGCCAGGTGAAGTGGGAGAAAAAGTAAGAGCAAAACTATAAAAATTGCTACAAAAGAACTCAGGTCTGCAGAGCCTATGTACAGCAGCAGATATACTGGCAGGAAAATCCAGTGAAGTTGAGAGCAAAATTCCATTTCAACATGTACCTAAGTTGAAGTTTGCCCCCGTCCCATCAGTTGATGTCGAACGTTCTGTTTCTGCTTACAGGATGATATTAACTGACAAATGCCATAGTTTTGTGGCAGAAAACTTAGAAAAAGTGCTTGTCATTTACTGGGAGGCCAACGACGGGAAATTTGTGGAATAAACACAAGGAGGTGACAAATTCATTATGGGAATTTCGAATTAAACAGTTTGTCAAACATTCTGCATAGTACTTAAATATATACTTAAATAGTGTTTTCAGTCAGTATTACTATATGTAATGTAGATAGTATTTTCTCTGTAACGCATGGTAGTTTAACCATAAGAATAAGTTTCGATGCATAGTAGTAAAATATTTTTATATTCTTCGAAAACACAAATCAATAATGTTTCGTTGACTGGTAATTTTTGGCGTGCGTGCATGTTTCAGTCCCCTTTCGTGAATTAAAGTTGACAGTTGACAAAAATGATGTTGTTTTTTACTGGACACAGTTTTTGGAAGTAGTTTTTAGAGACTATTTTACTTTTTATAAAGCCTAATTAAGCTACTTAAAGAGCCTATTTTAGTCGCCTAAAACTTAATTTTTAGAACCTAAAAATCCGCGGTCTAGTTATGACTTCTTAAAAATATCCGAAATTATAGAAAAAATTATATTTAAAGGATGTTTTTCACCCCAAGAGCCAATTTCAAACGCCCATAAGAAAAACATTAAATTGTGTGCATGGCCATATAAAATTGTTTTTAAAAATTAAGATACAAAGTAGGGACATGCACCATACTGTGGAAGAAAGAATGAAGTTTATTTTTTCTGAAGACATAATTGAAATTCACCCTGAATTTACGTTAAAATTTGATTTTAATTATAAAATTATGGAATTTTTTCGGTCTTCAACAATGAAAAATATTAACTAATTGATTTACCATACTTAAAGAGCATTGATTTAATGTTTAGACTTCATTATATTCCATTTGATTTCAGCCAACGACCTTTACATATGATGCCGTGATAATTTTAAATAATTTTTTTATCCAGATAGGTACTAAAAGGCACGAATGATGAAACCATAATCCTAACAGACAAAATATTCTAATTTTTACATAAATTTCAGTGTATCATATAAGCTATTGTCTTAATGATGATTATAGTTATTGCTTAAAAAGGGCGATCTTAGCCATGAAACTTGAAATTGTAAAACTTGAACGCGAAGCCGATTGCCAGAGAATTTAGAAATTCCTGATAGATGCCTTAATTTCGCAGAAAATTAAAACTATTATCTTATACAGGGTGTCCCACAACGCGAGATCAATACTTCACCTACGTATAGGAAAAGTAATTACAAGTCGATAATAAAGAGTATTCAATTTGCGTATTCTCAATAATAAAGGAGTAATGAACTTTTGAAGTTGCTGAGGGAAATATAAGAAAAGCAAGTTTTGTTTTTTCAATGTTTATTTAAGCAATTACTTGTTACAATAATTGCTCAAAGCGGCAACCATCTTCTCTTAGGCAGGTTCTTGCTCTCTTTAAAATGAACTTGTTGCTGTGCGAAGCATAACGCCATCCATTTTGATCTGCGCTGCAGCACCGTTGATGCAGTCTGACAGTTCTTCTAGAGTTTGCACTTTCGTTTCATAAACAAGGCTTTTCATATGGTCCCATAAGTAATTCTCTAAAGCTTGCATATCCTGATAGTGAAATGGATAATAACAATGACGGTTAAGAGTTCTCCATACACTAAATCGTGGCACGTGGATCCGTTCAGGTATTCTACGAACACTGGTGGTTGGACTACTGTTCACCATATCTACATCCACATGTTACCCTGCAATTCACCTAATTGGTGGGTGGCAGGGGGTGCAATGCACCAAAACCTACCTAATGATTGTCTATCGCAGGTTTAAATTTTGTATTGTGATCTCGTATTGTCCTCGGAAAGAACGAGCCTAGATAACCCTCCGTTCTACAATCGATCTCGTGTATCTTATCGTCACAGTTTTTTCTACCTATATACATTGGTGCTTCAGTTATTCCTACAACCTCGTCTCCTAGACATTCCGACCTATATTTCTCCAGAAGCCGCTACCTTGAGTTGGAGTTTGACCTCTTCCTCGTCCACTGTTTGCTGTTTGGGACGCTCAGTCTTTGGTTTCGGAAATGCACCTTTTTCTCGTAAATACCTGTGCACGCGTGAAAACACTCGTTAATCAGGTGTTCGCCGATTTGGGAATCGCGATCTCGTATTCTCGAACAGCTGCTCCGCATTCCGATCGCAGAATTCATAAACAAACTTAGGACCAAGTATTATGGAGAGCGAAGTAGAAAAAGCTATAGTGGAACTAAGGAAAGGGAAAGCCAAAGCCAGCAATGCAATACCGGCTGAGGTACTTAAAGTCATGGGATCAGAAGGATTAAAAGCGATCACGAAATTAATTAATAAAATTTACGATGCGGGAGAGTGGCCTCGGGATTTCCTAGAAGTAACAATGATCCCTCTAAAGAAGAAGCCAAAGGCAATGCAGTGTAAAGACTACAGAACGATAAGCCTTCTGTAACACACTTCGAAGATCATCACGAGGATTCTTAATAAAAGACTGGAGAAAAAGTCAGAAGAAATGCTAGAGAAAGATCAATTCGGTTTCAGAAAGGACGGGAAACCAGAGATGCTATAGGGGTAGTTTGAATCATATCAGAAAGGGCAATAGAATACAGTCAAGATATCTGCTTATGTTTCGTAGGCTGGCAGAAGGCCTTTGATAGAGTAAATTGGGTAATGTTGATGAAGATATTAAAGGATATAGGTGTAGACGGGAAAGACAGGAGACTGATCAGGAATCTATATGTGAATCAAGTTGTAAAGGTCAGGATGGAGAATGCGGACACCTGCGGAGTAAATATCTGTAGAGGAGTAAGACAGGGCTGCTGCCAATTGCCGACCCTATTCAATATATATGGAGAAAGTTTAATACAAGAAGCGTTAGAAGGCAGAGGAGATTTAAAAATTGGATGAAGGATTATAGGAACAGTAAAATACGTAGATGATCAAGTACTTCTAGCAAGAAAATTATAAATAGACTAGTAATAAAAGGTAGAAGATATGGTATGGAAATAAATACAGAAAAATCCAAGGTCATTCGAATACCGGGCAAAGAAGAGAATCTGAATATATGTATTGGAGGAAATCCTTTAGAACAAGTTTCAGACTTGGAAGCGTCATAACAAGAGAAGAAAAACAACTACTTACAGGGAATATAAGGGAAGATTTCCGCAAGAAGTTGATAAAATGCTACGCATGGAGTGTATAATTATATGGGGCAGAAAAATGGACGCTAAGGAAAAAATGACATCAAATACTTGTAAAGTTTTGAAATGTGGACTTGGAGGAGAATGCTGAAGATAAAATGGACAGATAGGATGAAAAACGATGAAGTGCTGCGAAGAATTGGAAAGAAGCGAATGATTATATAGACTATCAGAAAGAGGAAGGCAAGCTGGTTTGGACATTACCTGAGAAGAGAGACTATGATTAAAGACGTGTTAGAAGGATAACTAGATGGAAAAGGGGATATACGTAGGAAAAGGTTTCAGGTAATAGACGATTTGAAAGGGAAAGAGAGTTATAAAGATATAAAGAGGTCAGCGGAAAATAAAAGTATATGGAAAACCAGGTTTAGCCGTAAATAATCACGGAACTGTCTACAGACAGACTACCTATGATGATGATATATACACGAGTAGTCTACATCTACATATTACCCTGCAAGTCACCTTGACGGTGGATGGCAGGGGGTGCCGCGCACCAAGTTCCTAACTAATTATTATTCACTTATCTATTGTGGTCACGTATTGTCCTAGAGAAAAAGGACTCCTTATAACTCTCTGTCCTACTATCTATTTCGCGAATCTTATCCTCATTATCCCTCCGTACGATATACGTTGGTTGTCGAATATATCCTTCATTTCATTTACGGATATCTCCGACCTATATTTATCTAGAAGTTTAAGTCTCGCCTGTAATCTACGATCTTTCAACGATGGCCAACTCAACTCTTCAATGAGTAACGTAACGCTCTGTTTTTTATCGTAATTATTTTTCACGAATCTAGCTGCTCGCCGCTGTATTTTTCTAAATGCTTTATGAGTCCCCTCTGATATGGATCCCAAACTGCCGCTGCTGCGTATTCTATTTGAGGTCTAACCAACGATAAATAACATGATTCTCTCACCTTTTCTATGCTTTTCCTAACTATTCTACGCACAAAAGCCAACTTCTTATTTGCCGCACCTATCACTCGCCTTATGTGGGTGTCCCAAAACAGGTCACGATTCATGGTTACCTCGAGGTATTTCATGGATTCCGAAACAGGAATGCTCTCACCATCTATCGAGTAGGTAAACAAGGACGATGGGCTTCTAGATTTCCAAAAGTTTAGAACGTTACTCTTTTTCTGATTGATTTCTAGCTGCCATTCCTCGCACCAAACAGATAACGCATCCAGATCATCCTGAAGCTGACGATGGTCGCTAGGACCACTAATTTCTCTATAGACTACGGTGTCATCCGCAAAAAGCCTGATATTACTTTTTACAACTGAGCTGATGTCGTTTATATAAAGCAAGAAAAGCATAGGTCCGATCACACTACCCTGCGGCACTCCAGAGACTACATCTGCCACACTCGAGGACTTACCATCGATTACTACTTTTTGTTTTCTATTCCAAAGGAAAGCGCGAACCCAGTTAATGACTTTAACATTAACGCCAAGATTTCCCAATTTTAATAACAACTTACGGTGGGGAACCTTGTCAAAAGCTTTTCTAAAATCAAGGAACACTGCATCGACCTGCTTATTATTTTCGCCGCATGATAAAACATTATTCACAAACAGACCGAGTTGGGTGTCACAGGATCTACCTTTTCTGAAGCCATGTTGACAGCTGACTAAGAGCGATCTACTCTCAAGATAACGCATTGCGTTGCTAACAATAATGTGCTCCAAAATCTTACATGATAATGATGTTAGAGAAATCGGCCTATAATTTTCGGGGTTTTCTTTGTCACCTCCCTTATGAATGGGTGTGACGTGTGCTAGTCTCCAATCATCCGGAACCTCACAGAGGGTAAGAGATTTCTCGAAAACTATCCGAAGGAAGGGAGCTATTTCTTCTGCTAGTTCTTTTAAAACACGCGCGGGAATTCCTTCTGGTCCTGGGTTTTTGTTGGGCTTTATCGCACCCAGTTGCTTCGCTATTCCCGCCTCAGAGATTTTAATATTATCCATCCGAGTACATCCATCGGGAATAAGATTATCTTTAAGTCTATCTCCACCTGTCGTGAACGCCTTCGCGAAGTAAACGTTTAGTAGATTAGCTTTATCCTCCCCATCGTGAAGGATGTTTCCGGAATCACATCGCAGGGAGGGTATTGAAGGACCTCTCCTTTGACTTCTCTTACATAGGACCAGAACGCTTTTGGATCCTCCTTCAATTTTGTATTTAATACCTCATTCCGGAAGGTGTTAAATGCGTTACGCATGGTTTTTCTCGCTAATACGCGGGCACTGTTATACTCATGGACTATAGCTGTGCGATACTCATTGGAAGCGGTGGTAGGTATGTTTTTAGTTTTGCGTGGTTTTCTTAAGGCAATCCTGACTTCCTTATTAAACCAACGAGGTTCTTTCTTATCAGATTTTAACTTACTGGGGATAAATCTATTGTTACCTTTTTCTAGTATATCCTTAAATACCTAATCGTTCTGTCTTTTTACGATAACTGACAAAAGTACTTCTGAGATGTAAGCTGAAACTTTTAAAGTTGGCCTTGGCGAAAGCGTATACATTCCGAAGGGGCTTAGGATGTCTTTTGAGCTTTAATTCGCACTCCGCATACACAGCTCGATGGTCGTTAAGTCCCTCCTCTGTGGATATATTAGTTATCCTATGCGGGTTGTTAGAAGCAAGCAAGTCGAGAACATTGCCCGAACGCGTGGCTTTTCGTACCATCTGGATTAAGGAATATTCATGAAACGTGTCAATTATGGCTTCACACGATTCGCGTTTTTTAACTCCCGTAACGAAACATAGGTTTTCCCAGTCGATAGACGGTAAGTTAAAATCGCCTCCAATTGTCACATAACCGTCGTTCATAATAGATCTAAGCTTGGCTAATCGCCTCTCTAAACTTACATACTGCAAGCGCTTTAAAAAATCACCGTACACTAAGTAAGATCTAAACTCGTAAATAAACCAACGCGATATCCAGGGCAACAGAACTACGATCACGTGGAGCTTAAATGTATTACATAATAAATTCCATAAGTAATAGCAGTATATTTATAATTTCCCGTGAAATTAAGGAAACTATCCGTAATTTCCAAATTATCTGGCAATCGGCTCGTGTCCATGTTTTAGTATTTCATGTTTCGTGACTCAGATCGCACTGCATGGGCAATAAGAATAATCATCATTAATACAATATCCTACACATAATATTTATGGAAAATTAGGATATTTTGTGTTAAGATTATGGCGTCATCTTTCATGCATTTGGCGTGTTTTTATGCAAAAAACATCGAGAAATGGGTATTAGATATTTAACAATTAAAAGGAGTTAAAATTTTTCGAAGAACTGCGAAACACAACATTAAAATGCTTTTCACGTTTTAGTGTCACCGCTATCAGGGTTACTTATCCTATTGCGATCCCTTATGGCCCTGGAGAAAAACAAACCTATTTGCTCCTTCCTACAGTCGATAACTCTAATTTAATCGTCATGTTTGTGCTTTCAGTTACACGTGAGAATTGCAATTATCTATGATACCCTCAATCACAGTGCGTGATGCAATTAGTGTTTTGGATAGAGTAAAATCTTACATATTATCGGAAGAAAATATTGGTGATGGTGTTTTCATAATATGCTTATGAGAATAAACTTGATGTCAATTCAATTATAGAAAATGATAAAATATATTTCCGTAATTCGAATTTTCTATAAATTGAATAATTTTTGCTTTCCTTTGAGATTCGAGTTATGGAGGTTCAACTGTAATTGGTTATGCCGGCATTAATTTCCATTAAAAGCATAAAATCACTGCAATCGTAACGTATAATATCAGATCCCTTTAAAAGCATTGTGGTCGTTACCATAGTAGGTATTGAAAGACTTCCATCGTTGAAAAGAGGAAAAAATTCACACTTCTCTCCGACTAAAAGCAGATATTTACGCTAATTTGGCATGTAAAATAAAACACCTTTTAAATTTGGGGTCTATCAGACCCCACCAGCATGTAAGTGCAATTTTTTTACCAGCACAGTTAAGGGTTAAATTTCAAAAGATTTTTATTATTTTTTATTTTTATTGACATATCCCATTCCTTAATTACGTAAGCGATGTTTCAATTAACATTTACTATTTTATGTTTTGTATTAAAAGGTTTTACCATTAATATAATTACGCATTAGCGTCTTACTTAATATTCACATGGATAGATGCACCGAAGCCTTTAAAGCAGCAATAAAATTATGTGGATTATATCAGTACATTAGCCAAAACGTAAACATTAAACTATATCTTGGTTACAAAACAAATTTAAGTAGATGTAACGATTTATGTTGCGAGAAATCTTTCAATGGTAATGGTAAAAGATAACAATGTTATAATATACCTCAAAAATCATTTGACTCACTTTAAAAGTAATCATAGATTATATTTAGGCATGAATCCATTTGTACCCTTTATCTTGACGTTGGCTATTTTTCATCTACGGCACGCCACGGCGTGGATTTTCCTTGCATCAATATTTACGTGGCTATCTCCCTTTGAAGAGCACAACAATTGAGAAATTTAGCTTTGTTGCCGCCTAGAAAATGGTAATCTAAACCGAGAAATTTTGCGCTTAAAGGAAAATTTCGTGCGATTTATCATGTAATACGACAAAACACGAAAAGAAGAATTTTTAATCTTTTGCACGTAAAATAAGCCATTTCCTGTTATCGTAAAGTAATATTTAGGTATATATATATATATATATATATA
Source organism: Tanypteryx hageni (assembly GCA_028673005.1). Classification (NCBI taxonomy): domain Eukaryota; kingdom Metazoa; phylum Arthropoda; class Insecta; order Odonata; family Petaluridae; genus Tanypteryx; species Tanypteryx hageni. The sequence continues at coordinate 6,886,645 of CM054114.1, forward strand.
TATATATATATATATATATATATATATATATGGATGTCAACAAGGTGTTGGGATGAGGAAACCCAGTGAGCACTCACCAATCAGACGACTTCAGGTTGGCGAGGCCCCGGGGATGTCGAAGCGACACACGTAAAATAACACAAAAACACAGAAACATCACAAACGTAAAGCTTTCGGAACTACTCCTTCTTCAGCTACAGAGAGAGAACTCTCTGTAGCTGAAGAAGGAGTAGTTCCGAAAGCTTTACGTATTTGATGTTTCTGTGTTTTTGTGTTATTTTACGTGTGTCGCTTCGACATCCCCGGGGCCTCGCCAACCTGAAGTCGTCTGATTGGTGAGTGCTCACTGGGTTTCCTCATCCCAACACCTTGTTGACATCCATATATTCATTTTACCTTTCCTTTTCCGTAAGTTGTTATATATATATATATATATATATATATATATATATATATATATATATATATATCCACATCAGTGAAGGGCTGCATGTCATTTCAGGGTTTCTCCACATTATTTCCCATGTATTCTTATGGAAGTAGTATTTAGTATTTTGTTGACCCCACGGTCTGCAAACCTAGACCGATGTCTTCCTTTGGTCCATAGGATGGCCCATAAATTCTATAGCTTCAACAGTGTAAAAACGTATAAAGAATATACATACATACAAACACACTAAAATATTTATATGACTAGCTGAAATTACCCGGCGTTGCTCGAGTTTTTAAGTCAAGTTAAAAGATATTGAGGAAGATTTTAGAATAAAACCAAGTAATGAAACCAGGTTAATTTTTATTGTAGCGCTTAATGGTATGCAATATTTCTTATCTTTCCATCATTCACCCAAATGATTAAAATTTTCCCGTATCCTTTATCGACAAATGTGGCTACTTTATTTTTTATCAAATAATCATAATAACAATAGATGGAATTATTTTAAAATATAGTTATTTCACTCGAATTGATCTCCAGTGGGTTGTGCGGTCATGAATCTCAAAAATATTAAAATCTTTGGTAGGAATTGCAAGGGGTTGCAACCGGTGGAAACACGTTCGAAGATGTATTAAAATTTAGTTTAACCATACGTTATTCCATGCAAAGGCTGATTCTGTGGGTCTAATTCGTTACGTGAATAATTTAAGGTCAAACCTACGAAAGAAAATGAGTTCCCGGGCTTGGAAATCGAACTTGGCGATAAAGAGTGTGATGGTATGACATGGAAAGTGTTATTATAATATAATTAACTGATCCATACAAATGTTGAGTTGAAGAGAAAGGAAAGTGTAAATATAGGTATTTAAGGAAGGAAGAAGTTAAAGATTATATTTTTGTTGAAATTAAAGAAATGTTATAGAAGTTTTCTTATTGTACCTTCTGTGATATCTTTCACTTTCTTTGTTCTTGAAGTCGAAAATTCATTTGGTCATTAGTTTCTTTTGTTCTTGCACTCGCCTGTCTTATTCATGCATATCTTAATGACGTTCAACCATAAATGAATCCCGTAATAAACAAAAATAATTATTAAATCTTTTACATAAATTATTTTGGTGTAAAAATTAGCGCATTCAATTAATTTTAGTGGTTGGATTGTTTATTCAAAATTTGGTATCTGCAGCTATTCAGGAAGTATGACTTTCTTTTTGCACAAACCAACAAACTCTCCAAAATATATAATAGATAGATTTAATTCACATTTACCGACAAATTTGTCGACTTCTAATTTATCATCAAGTAATCGTAATATACAATCGATGGAATCACTTTTAAAATATCGTTATTTCATTCAAATTAAGTTCCAGTGAAAGAAACTGCATGATATAATGTAGTCATGTCTCTCAAAAACATTTAATTCTTGGATAGAAATTGGTTCTAGGAATGCAACTGGTGGAAACACGTTTGAAGATATTACCAAATTTAGCTTATCCATACGTTATCCCATTCAAAAGCTGATTTTGGCTGTCTAATTTGTAACGTGAATATTTTAAAGTCAAATCTACCAAAGAAAATGAGCTCCCGGACTTTGAATACATGTAGGCGATAAAAAGTATATTAGTACGACATTGAAAGTGTTGTTATAACGTAATAAGTTCATTTGGCTTAATTGATGCATAAAAATGTTCAATTGAAAGGAAAGCAATACGTACATATAGATGTTCAAGGGAGGAAAAGTTAACGATTATAAATTTTGGTCTAAATCAAAGAATTGTTAAACTTTTCTAATTGTACCTTCTAAGTTATCTTTCACGTTATTAATTTTCAATGTTAATGAAAAACAAATTTCGCTATTAAGTATAGAGAATATGCAAAATACATAAAAAGTTTTTAGAGAACGAAAGCACTTAAGATTTTACATTAAAATTGTCTTCCGCTTACCTTTTGAAACAATTAGCCAGATTTATTGTTTTTTACTTTCTCCATATACGTAGTATAGGGGCAAGTATTGTTTTCATGAAAAAAATCGACTTCAAGATTTCAACGGAAATACACGTTTTGAGGTCTTCTGAACACGTTTTGACCATTTTCTCGAGGTCTGTGTGTATGTGATAGCTTTTTTGTGGGTGCTCTAACTCAAAAACTGTTATTTAGGCCAACGCAAAATTTTATATTTAACATTTTTATAAAAGTTAGAAGAACTGATTAGTTTTTGATAAAAATCGTTCAACCGGAAGTGAGCGTTTACTCTTGTCACTTATCCGTTATTTTAAAATATTTGCTTTAATATTTGATAAATGTAAAAATGTATTAAATATAAGTTGTTGGAAATTTAATTTTCTACAACCTTTGTTTGAAACATGTTTCCATATAATTCATTATTTAAGATATATCTTATATTTTTAGCTGCGTCCACCACGCCATCTACCGACGACGTTAACAATTGACACTTAGTTACGTCTTACGATTAGTTACGCTCCCTTTAATTTTCTTACCTGTCGGAATTTTGTGGCTATATCCAGTATCAGAAGGCTATGGTTTGAGTTTATTTCTATCTTTGTAGTCTAAAAATTTCTCGCAGTTTCTTAAAATATTTATTATTATGTAGCCTATTTTGAATTTTTATAAATATTACATATATGGAGAAATTCATGTGGTGGCCACATCAGATGTTTACATAAATTGTAGTGTGATGTATAGGCTATTTTGTTAATGATGATCATAGCTATTTCTGAAACGATCTAAGCCACGAGACCGGAAATTCGAAAACTTGGACGCGAGCTGATTGCCAGAGAATATAGAAATTCCGGATAGATGCCTTAATTTCGCGGAAAATGAAAATTGTCTTATTTATATATTATTATGGTAGTGATTTTAATTACGACGTAAACATATGATGACGTCATTATATCTACTCGCACACGAAATTTAGTAAAACATGAAAAGTGTATTAATGTTGTATTTCATAGTTTTTCGAGAAATTTTAACCTTTCAATTGTTAAATATAATGGCGTCATACCTATTTCGCGATTTGTTAAATCCAAATACGTGCTTAAGTCACGAGTGATGATGCCATAATCTTAACACAAAATATTCAAAATTTTCCAAAATTTTAGTGTATAGGATATTGTCTTAATGATGATTATTCTTATTGCTCATGCAGGTCTATCTCAGACACGAAACTTGAAATACAAAAACTTGGACAAGAGTCGATTGCCAGAGAATTCCGTAATAACTGATAGTTGCCTTAATTTTACGGAAAATTACAAATATTCTGCTAGAACTCATGGAACTTATTGTTTAATAAATATAGGCTCCACGTGGCTGAAGTGCTGTTGCCCTGGAATCGCTTTGGTTTATTTACGAGTTTAGATCTTGGTGTATGGTGATATTTTAAGCGCTTGCAGTATGCAAGCACCGACCAATCGAATATATATATATAAGAAAGTTAGTCATGTCTATTACGCTTTGTAGAAGCCCGGTATGTTTTAAACTACTCCATTAATTCTGAGTTGCTGACAAAAGTCCTACAACAGGAAGATCTTGGTGTTACTACCGATTATAAACTAAATTTTTCAGACCATATAATGGCAGTTAAAAAATAAATGTCTCTTCTAGGCATTCTCTATCACTTTACGGATATCAGAAGCTTTTTAGCACTCAAAATGTGTTTTTTTCTCAATTGTCCTACCTGTTATTACGTATTTCTCCCCAATTTGGTCTATGACTGTTCCTTGTAATCTTTCGTCCCTTGACTGTGTTTTACATTTTTTTCTTAAAATTGTGAAATATAGTGTGACTTCTTTTCGTTATGCCTCAAATACTACTATTTTATCTGCACCCCGCTTGGAAAATCTTTCCTCTATTCGACATAAATGATATTTCCTTTATTTATAATATTTTAAATTCTATTATAGATTGTCCTGACTTAATATCATGTATCAATTTTCGAGTCCCCTCGATAAATACCCGTTCTTCTTCCTTGCTTCATCTATCTACTCCCAGGATTTCTCTCTGTAAACGCTCTTTTTTCTTTCGTATGCCGTCTCTCTTAAATTTGCTACCCTTAATTATTGATCCATTTTTCTTAAAGTCAAAAACTTTCACAAAACAGGCAGTCACACATATTTCCCCTAATTAAACAATGTTTTATTCCTTGCCCTCTTGAATAGGGTGACCAGACGTCCCGGTTTTCGATGTTTTGTCCCTGTGTCCCGAAATTTTTTTCGGGAGGCCTAAATGTTCCGGTTTTTTTAAATTTTAAACGTAACGATTTACCGAACAAATTTCATGTCCTTCTTTTGCATGAATTCATTTAAAATCTCATACTATATCTACCAGTTACTGCTTCATAAAAGGCATTCGTACTTGTAGTCCTGGAAAAAGACAATTTCGTTCACCAAGAGCAGATTCTGAGAAAATAAAGATGACAGCTGGGTCACATATTCTCCTCCTATTTTTCTATTTAAAAGTCGTTGCATTGGTTCAGATTTTGAATCCTGACTATTCCGCGGGTCACCCTCTCGTGGACTAAAAGGCGGAAATTCACGTACCATACTTGTTCCTAGATAATTTGGAGTCAAGATTTATTTTTATTTTTACGATCTCCAATACAATAGCCGCAACCTCCATTAGGCTAGCTCGAGAATGGGATATTTTATCCTTTCGTTGAACTTCGTAATTAGTGTTTCCGATGAAATACCTCCCGAGATACCCATTCTTCTCAGAAAAACATTGTTCGTCTTCGCTTACCGTTTCTTGAGAAAAATTCAAAAGCAAGATTTTTTTCAGCAACGATTCTTCACTTTCTACATTGTCGTGGTCGTCGTGGTGTAGTGTTACCTTCTTCACTTTATTTCAAGAAAAGAAGATAGAGAAGAAAGTTTCTTTTCCGGCTATAACGGGTGCAGAGATCTTCATTTCATTCAATATCTGCATATGGGATTTTTATTTCAAAGGTAAGACGATTATTATTGACTCTTAAAGTGATTTATATCTACTGTACTGCAAGATTCTCCGAAAGATTGGCAAAGAAATTGAATACCTTATAATAACTTTTAAATTTTCGTACTTCTTATTTCGTGCTACATACACCAGGAATTATTATTATGGGTGCGAGAGCGTAGCAATACCCTAATTTTGTTTATACCTTAATTTAGCTATCAGCAAGTGTTATGTTTTGTTAAATGATGTAAGGATTCTAGTCGATAGTATCATTTTTACAATACCGTTTTGTATATTTATTTTGTAATATTTACTTTAATCTGTCAAATAACAAATAAAATTTAATATTATATTTTTTGACACGAAGTTTGAATTACCTTAATCAAAGTCGCATTAATGTAAAGCACGAAAACTTTTGTGTTTTGTAAATAAGCGGTAGAATTTTCAAGATTTTTTATAAAAAATGTTCATAATTTTTATAGGTCTTGGAACCCTCAACAGAAATGCCAAAGAGAAAGTGCATATTTAATGAAGAATATTCGAAAGAGTATGATTTTATCAAGAAAGGAAGAAGTCATTACGAAGTGAAGTGTAGATTATGCACGAGTTATATAAATATTAGCCACGGTGGGAAATCTGACGTAAAGGACCACATTAATTCAAAAAAACGTAAAGTCAATGCAACCTGCTATGGCAATGGTGGAATATCACAAAGAATTACGAAGTACATTCATGTGAAAAATGTAACTGAGGATGATCTTGTCGTAGCAAGTGAATTAGCAATAGCTTACCACATTATTAAACATCATCATTCGTTTCGTTCAGCTGACTGTAAATATGATCATTTTAGAGAAATTTTTAGTGATTCTGAAATAGCCAGTAAATATTCTTCCGGACGGACAAAAACTACCGCTCCAATTAAAAATGTTATTGGGTTATTTTGTATAAATGAATTACTGATAGAATTAAAAAAGTCACAGTGTTTTGGAATATCCACAGATGCTAGCAATCACAAAACTGAAGAAGTTTTGCCTTTAGTTGTTAAATATTTTTGTAAGCAATAAAGAATTCAGATTAAGTTACTAAAAATTGAATCCTTAATTAACGAAACCTCCGACAGAATTGTAGATTTTATTATTAGCACATTTTGTGAGTATGGTGTAGATACAAAAAATGTGTTGCTTATGGTGTAGATAACGCTAATACAAACTTTGGGGGATTGTTGAGAAAAGGCAAAAACAATGCCTTTTATAAATTACGAGGAAAAAATCAATCCTAATTTGCTAGACGTGGGATGCTCTGCACGTATTCTGCATAACGCAATTCAGTTGGGAGCCGAAAGATTGTCTTGTGATGTGAAGTGCTCGTGTTGTCATAATTTGCCAACCACAAGTTGTTGAATCATTCCGAAACTCGCTGGTTAAGTTTTTACCAGTCGATCGATCGAGTATTGAAAATGTTTGAAGTATTGAAGGAATTTTTTCATGCAGAAGAAAAGCCGCCGAAATTTATTGTAAATATTTTTGATTTGCCAGTAAATGAAGCGTACTTCCATGTTATACATGGATTGCTTGGCATATTTAACAAGCAAATAGTAAAAATAGAATGTTCCGATAATTGCATAATATAAGTCATGAGTTACGTGCATGAGACGATCAAAATGCTGAAATTACGCATTGAAGAAAAATTTGTTCCCTTAAGTGCTTGCAAAATTTTGAGTGATCACAATATTCAGGGCGAAGAAATGAAAGCATTCAAAGATGAAATATTTTATATGTATCAAACGACTTGTAAATACCTATAAAAATGAGTTGAACCCTTCCATAAGAACAAATTTATGAAATGGATGCTTTTAAAAGATATACCAATTTGGGAGGAAGTACAAAATACGTGTAAAAACATTATTGATACGGGGTTACAAATTGACGAAAACTTATTACTTCGTCAGTTTTCTTTACTAAAATATTTATTACAAAAGAGCTGAATGAGAGAAATGATGATTGGCTAAAGCGATCTTGTTACGGTCGATGGTCATTGTTTTTTTCCGAAGTTTGTATTTCAAGAGCAGACCTCTGAAATGGAAAAATTATGTAGCTTTTTGTTTGCCATTCCGGTACATAATGGAAATGTAGAGAGAATATTTTCAGAAATAAATGTTCAATGGTCTAATGAAAGAAACCGTCTGGATATAAGAACAATTAATTACATTATATTATATAAATTAATTTGTGTAAAGATTTTTATAAGCTGTTCAAAAATGATGAAAATCTTATTAGGGCAGCAAGAAGTTCAATGAAATATAATTAAAAAGGTTGGCTCCTGATTTATTTTATACTACAATAATGCATACTTATTCCTCAAATGCATTAATTTAATAATTTTTACGTAGTATTATAACTTTTTTCTCTTTTATAACGTTTATTTTTCATTTTTAGAGCACAGATTGTCTGAAAATTGTGAGATTCACATTATCCTGGTTTTTTCAAATTATCCCGGATTTTAGGGCTTTAAAATTTATTTTGTCCCGGTTGTGGCCATCAACATCTGGTCACCCTACTCTTAAATCATGAATTTTATTTATTTCCATTTAATATTTTATATATTCTGACTTGATTGTAATCCGTATTTCCTATTTTATTATTATTAATTATTTATATTGTTAACATTTCACTGTAAAATGGCAGTTGTGCTGTATGTGAAACTATGAATAAATTAAAAGAAATCCCTCTCTCCTTTCTCATCCCTCTCTCCTGACTCTTTTTTCATTCATATCTCCTCTCTCCTTTCTAATCCCTCTCTCCTTTCTCATCCCTCTCTCCTTTCTCGTCCCTCTCACCTCTCTCCTTTCTCATCCCTCTCTCCTCTCCCCTTTCTAATCCCTCTCTCCATTCTCATCCCTCTCTCCTTTCTAATCCCTCTCCCCTTTCTCATTCCTCTCTCCTTTCTCGTCCCTCTCACCTCTCTCCTTTCTCATCCCTCTCTCCTCTCTCCTTTCTAATCCCTCTCTCCTTTCTCATACCTCTCCTCTCCTTTCTCATCCCTCTCTCCTCTCTCCATTTTAATCCCTCTCTCCTTTCACATCCCTCTCTCCTCTCCTTTCTATTCCCTCTCTCATTTCTCATCCCTTTCTCTTCTCTCCTTTCTCATCCCTCTCTTCTCTCTCATCTCTCATCCCTCTCTCTTCTCTCCTTTCTCATCCCTCTCTCCTCTCTCATTTCTCATCCCTCTCTCGTCTATCCTTTCTATTTCCTCTCTCCTTTCTCATCCCTCTCTCCTCTCTACTTTCTCATCCCTCTCTCCTCTCTCCTTTCTCATCCCTCTCTCAGAGTCTCTTCTTCTCATAAGTCTTGCGGGCCGAGTATTCGACATCTGATGACGACGATCAATCATTCAAACCGGTCGTACAACTGAAATTTATGGAAATGCTAAACCTTGCCCATTTTACTTTATTTCAAATGACAGCTCTTCCCTTTTACTCAAAGTAGGAAATTTTCCTCTTAATTCTCTTTATTTTCTTTCCAGCAGCGCAAAATGATCTTACTCGTTAATAACAGGAATAAGCAAATATATCATAAATTCAGGGTTCATTTTTAGCGGTTATATAAAAATATCCGCTTCGTTAGTGTTTTCCGTCTGTCTGACAAGCTAACTTCTCCTAAAAGAAAGCAGAATCAATTTCTTATTCAGTTTTGAGATGCACATCTTCTTTTGATTGTCCGTCTGCCTTTCTGTCCGTCTGCGGTGACTCCTGAACGAAAGCAACTAGAGACTTCGTTTTCCCCAATCGTATCAGTATTCTGTCTCGCTGTGCATGTTCTCTCATTTTGTACGTCTGTCTGTCTGTCGCGCTAACTACTCATAAACAAAGGCAGATAAAGGTTTTTTGCCGATAGATTCACTATTTTGCCTCAATGTTTATGATTTCTTGTGGAGATTCTAGTGACCATGTGAATGGGTAAAATTAGTTAAAATTTCTTTTTTGACGAACGTTTTCCTTTAAAATTTCTTATTATTAATTACATTCAATTATTTTTTAGCATGCTTTCCAAAAATCGAAAGTAGTCCCTTGAGATCGCCTCAGTGTCCTCGTATGTGTGTAACATCTTCATGAATGGACCGATTTCCACGAAACTTGGTGTAAGGTTAGTGCCCTCGGAAACTACATCCGGGTCATAATTTATATTTCGAATTTACAGGTCCCGAGTTCGATTCCAGGTGAGTTTTTTTCCCCATTTGATTTACATGGTTAATCTAAAATCCGTCGCGAAGAGAGTTCTTTTTTTGCATTTTAAAATATTTTACAGTTATGATATTGGAGTGGGATTTTTACTGTTCAAAGGGAAAAAAGTGAAGATTCTTATTCTTATCACACAATTCTGAATTTCGATCATATTTGTTTGAATTTCTCTCAAAAACTTTCGTTTCGGCGTTTTGAAAGGCTTTTTTGATAGCTATCGAGGTAACAATAGACCCTTAGGTCGATTCTTACCTATCGGAATCGCGGCGAATAATATGAATACTACACATTGTCGTCGGTAACCATACCGACTCTGGAAACCAAACGGCGCTTCTTCTTAAGTAATTCTTATGGAATCTTTGGTGAGAGAATTTTATTTTTGTTTTTTTTTTCTTGAATTGGTTTGTTGCCTTTTGTTTTTTGAAAAGAAAGTAGGCGGATTAGTTCTTTCCAGAACTACTTGTTATAACATCAGTTCAAACTAGTCATACCAGCATACATAAATTCAGCAGCCCTTTCCTTACTTGACAGAATCTAATTTCGGTTATTCACAACTTAAGAGAGCTGCGTTGAAGATGATATGCGCATTTGGTTTTTATAATAATCTTGTTATGACTATTGGAGATACCTAAGATATATACTTATCTTTTCAATTTTTGATACTTTTGAATTAGTTTTCAAGCATTTATTCTCTAGTGGACTCGCTAACGATAGTATTTTTCTGTCTCTTTAACGGAGAATATACTTCCATCTGAATTTAAACGCTGTTTTTTTTGCTTCTCTGTACGGTATTCCTGTCTAATCATCCTCTTGGGTTGGATTATTATAGCCATTGCTTCTTCCACACCGAGCACACCCACACACACAAGGGAGGAGGGAAACCCAGTGCTGGCATTAGCCTACTCTTTACGAAGAGCACCGAGTGGGCCAACTGCTTAACGTCCCCTCTGAAGGATGAAGTGCTGACTTGCACGGTTCCCTCAAAGCACACAAGTAGGGGACGGGACGATCCCAGGTTGAAAAATCCGACCACTGCCGAATTCACCCCTCCGCCACCGCCTCCCTGAATTTAAACGCGCTTCTTTAAAAAGTGTCTCAGTTTTACAAATAGTATTCAGAATAAAATTATTTAGTGTACTGGAAAAAAACAAATTGGATATCACCGCCATTTGAATACAATCAGTAATAAAATCGAGGACTGGATAAAACATCTTCTCTTCTCTACAATATTTCAAAGACTTTGAGTCGCTGGGCTCGGTTCGGCATTTAATCAATGATCGTAGCTTATTTAATTTTTGCAATGTTCATTTGATTTCAACAATATTTTTACTTATGAATCATGTGTGCTACTGATATACAGTTTCTAACAAGATAATACAAAAAGCACCAAGATTTGATGTCAGATTTAATTATATTTACTTTCGGATAGTTCAGAGAGGACAATATTTCTCTCTGTTCTAGTGAACATCATGAGACCAAGTGCTTTTATAATTCTCCTTCTTGCGTTCATCTACTTTGTCTTTCCTGTATTCCCTCCGTATTAAAGATAATAGAAGAAATCGGAAATGCTTATCGCAATCTATTTACGAAAAATTAGTGTTAAATATTTACGCGCAATTTCTCCCAGAAAAACCTGCAACATTACAATTGCACGATCGCGATCCTAATGTGTTTGTATTCAATTTTCGATTATTAGTTTTAGTATTTCCTGAGTTTACCATATGTTTTTGGTGTTTGTCCCATTTTCTGGCTAAATTTCTTTATTTTTGATTATCGACTAAAAATCTTTTCCAAAATTGTAATATCAAATTTACCTTATGACTGAAATTTATTCGGCAATCAAGACCATTCCTATGACTATTAAACAGTTGATAGAAGCAAATGCATATTTACTCTTCATTTCGAAAAAAATACTGAATTGCCATTGATTCCGTCTGCTTTTCTCAACTCTTTTAGCTTTATTTTACGGTACTCTTGGTATTTGGTCAAAAACTCCCAATGTATACCTCGTGCGCTCTAATGTTGCAGGCAAAGACGCTTGAGAGGGGACTGGAATAAATGGGAAGGAGAAGCTTTAAGGGGGAGCTGACGTCAGAGCAACTGCGCAGTAGACGAATTTTGGTTCGGTCTAGTCCATCAACCTGAGGGTACAAAATACCTCCCTCCCTTTCCTACTTCCCCTCCAGATTTTAAGTTCGCGCAGTCAATGCTCACACCTAAACACCACCTCCCCTAAAATCGGTCGCGCCTCGAGGATGGACTCGTCCTATCGTAAAGGTGCCTACAGCGCACTGCCAACATATAGAGTTTTAGGTATACTGCGCGATTATTTATTCCAAATCTTTCTCAGTTCCATTATGATATAACTCTTGGATTTAGAAGTTTCTCACGTGCATCGGAATCATTTTCTTTCACTGGATAACTGCAAAAAACTTCACTCTGTTTACTTCAGATCGCAGAATCCATTTGACGCGGCGCAGTTTCCTTTTTTCCGTTTTGCCCTTGTACTTGGAGCTTTTCAGGCAAATTTTTCGAAACGACTCATCATAAAGAACGGATCAAAAATTACGAGGCGCTCAATTTTATCACTGTTCAACCGATAGCTCATCCTCTCGCTCAGTTAAAATTCTTAGGTCGATGCTACCTATTTATTATGACAGTTACTCCTGAGATTACCGTTAACTTTGGTAAAGCTCTTCTGCTTCAGAGCAACTAGTGTTCAGCGAATATGCGTAACCGTATGAACGACCCTAGAGCAGTAGCCCATCTACTTAAGAGAACTCTTACAAAGCTATTTTTACTTATTTATTATCCAAGTAAACGAGTGATAAAAATTTAAGCAAGGACAGAATTGCTCGTAAGTTTAGTATAGCCAATTCAAACGATGTTTAGGAAACGCCCCCAGATCGCAGACCGACCCTTCCTAACGGGTTTGATTGCTCTATGTGAGCTGGTTAGACAGTTTCGCTAATCTATCCTTCAAGCTATCGCGTTCAGCGATTCTGCATTCGTATCTCCAGTTGATTAGTTCCGTTTTGTTAGTTCGTTGGTATTTTGCCGCCTTATTAAATAATATACTAATGCCTATAACAGTGGTTCCCAAACTCCATGTATATGCGACCTCTCTTTCTGCAGCCCATTTAGTTGCGACCCCTTCCATCCCATCTCTCTGTCAATAAATATAAAATGTTAATGTTAATAGAAAAATTAGGAATTTTGTTAATATCAATTATGAAATTAAATTACGCAGTCAAATTAAATCTTTCATAACATTAAATATTGAAACTATTATGTACAAACACTTCCATCTTCGCGATCCCACTGGAAAACTTTCGCGGTCTCCATTTTGGGAACCGCTGTCTTAGAAGGCATTTTCCCAAGGGTTTAATATTTAGTATCTTGAAGTCTTGATTTAAATTCAAATACATTTATTTGTAGTTAATGTCATTCTTAGGAGCTTATGCCTTCCAGGATTTCCGAAAGTTTTAGCTTCGGAGATTCCAGTGTGTGCTTGTGTGAACACATACGTACAGAAATATGAGGTTAAAGATGCAATTTAGTCCCGTGATAGCAAGAGAAGACGAGAGGCAAAACCATCATTAGATTTCAGGCTTGGTTACGGGTGGCAAAGAATCAAAGCACGTCAGTGGGAGGTAGGAGAGGGGAGGAAGGTGAAGTAGAAGAGGCAAGGGGGCGAGGTAGGAGAGGGGAGGGAGGTGTGGTAGGAGAGGGAAGGGAGATGAGGTAGGAGAGGGGAGGGAGGTGATATAGGTGAGGGGAGGGAGGTGAGGTAGGAGAGGGGAGGGGATGAGGTAGGAGAGGAGGGGGAGGACGATAAAGAGTGTGTGTACCTCGCTCCAAAAGGCGTATCTATTATTCTCGCGAGTAAGCTCCCGTGTTGCCCCACGGCTCGCAATGCCTTCGGGGGGGGGGGGGGGGGGGGTCGTTGTTTAAGACAGAAATGGTGAACACGTCGTCCCTCGGGGGCCAGAAGAAGAGCGGAGGGAGGTAGATAGAAGGGAGAGAGGAGGAGATAAGCAGACGCGTCGTAGTTTTGTATTCAGCCGGCCTATGGGTTAATTTGGACTCGCATAAAAGTAGCTCTCGAAGCTAACCCAAGGATTCGATCCATATTTAATGCTCTGATTACCGAAGAGAGATACTTCTATCGAGAGTGGGGAGGAGGAGTGAGAAGAGGGAGAAGTGGGGGGCTGACGCTCTGACCCCTGCTCTGCATCGAGCGTTCGAATGGAGCCACAGAAAAGGGGGCGGGGGATTGGCTAACGAGATTATGGCATAGGATCCCGGTAGCAATAAGAAGACGCCTAAGGCCCAGGGGGTGGCACGGGTGGTGAGGCGTAACGTGCAGTGGTGGAGCGTGAGGGGGAGGCGAGTCGGTTGATTGCGTTCGGACGGACGAGGTGGGAATAGTGGGAAAGGTGGGCGGGGAGGAGGGGTTTGAGGGGAGGTTGGGAAGGAGGGGGTGGGGCGGCGTAGGGACCTCTCCTCGCCCGTGCGCGCAGATGAAACCTAATCTCGCGAGCGTGGGAATCTCGCGCGGACAGCTGATTTGCGGCTGCATCAAAGGATAGAGAGGCATACAAATAAGGGTCCCCTCCGCCGCGAGGTATTGCGAAATCGGAATATTGTGCTCGGGAGAAACCCGCGCTCGTCGGAGTTCGCGGGAGAATTGATAGGCGCGCTAATCCGAAGAGGAAATATTCGCTCGGAAGGATAACTATAAAAGCAATACGACATCGACGATTCGAATTTTAATTCGCGAGAATAAAATTCTGTTTCACGAGCGATTTAAACAAAATTGCGCGGTTCGATATTGAAGTTATTTAGGAAAATTTGGGTGGTTAATCTTTGAACGATATGCATAAATTCAATTTGAATTATGAGAAGTAGCTAAATGAATCGATAGTTTTTTTCTCGGAATTAACTAAGATCGCAATGTAAAATTATTTAAATAATGAACAAATTTCTCTTGAAAGGATGGAGGAATTATTTTTTCAAATCAGTTTAAAAACAAATGAAATTTTCAGAAAAAATAAATTCGCTCGTCTGATATTAGCACGCCAGTTGCACTGAGTAAACGAACGAGTGATATATTCGCTTCGGCAATGTCGGGACATTTCGAGTGTAAAACTGTAGTGAAATAAGCCTTGCGGATGATTTATTATGTGAACGCAAGGAAATGTGAATAAACGAGTTAAGTCGAAAATCAGCAAAATAATATTTTTCCCCTCGAGGACCGAGTGAACTTTCTCGGAGGTGCCAACACGGTTGAGTCGAAAGACAATTTTAAATCAGCAATTGCCGCATCCATAAACTAGTGACACGAACAAGACAAGTGTAACATAAGACGAACTTCCATTGTAGACGGATAATTGTAACTGATAAACTCTTCCAGTTAAAGAAACAATGACCGTAACATAAGCTTAAGCCATCCCTTTCAGAAGGTTATCTCGAATATACCTTTTTAGATTGTTTTCAAAAATGTAAAAAAGAGCTATTGTTATCGCTTTGTCATCAGTCCGTCTGTAAACAATCGACTTCTTTTAAAGATCTAGATGAAAACTTATTTTCTGGCTTGGTAGATACCAAAAAATATTACTATTTGCATTTTACGATTCCTCCATTAGTTTTAATGTTCACCGCTAGTGGGAGTTAAACTTGAAATATAATCAAACTTTAAACTAATATTGTAAACGGTCTATTTATGCTACAGACATAACATTTGGAATAATGTAAGGTTACTTAATACAAATTTCAGAAAAAATCCAGAATTAAAAAAAATTATTTTTACGGTAATTTCTCTGGTCGTATTTCTCCAATTCTAGCACTCATACGAATAGTATGGGCATCGGTGCAGGGCACAGTAAAATTGCATTTTTATATTAGTTAAAATTAGGATAGAAAAAATTGTGGCATACACAGTTTTATATTGAAAAAATTAATATTATTAAAAGACTAAATTTGTATCCGTGCCAAATTGGAGTAAAAATTTGTATTTAATCTTAATTAAAAAACGATCATGTAATATTATGTGGTGACATCAACGTGGAACTAAAAGAAGAAGATAAACCTTTCGAAGAATTCATAAACCATCGATGTGTACATCATCTTGTATCGGACAGGAATCCGTCGACGGAGCAGAACAAAACACATCGAAATTCATTTACGAGAGCACCTATAGCAATCATAAAGCCATTGTTATTTGGTTACCTTTTAGGGGAGTTTACAATTATATATATATATATATATATATATATATATATATATATATATATATATATATATATCAGGGAAACCTTTGCATGGCAAAACAGCTACTCTTGACGATAAATGTCGATATTGATGCGGAAAATATACAAAATAAACGGCGCAATATATATAGCACAAACTTTCTCATGTACTTATATACGTTTGGTCTCATAACACTCTTTGACCCAAAATTAACTATGCATGCTTGACAATTTACTGCCAATGATGTTATTAATGCGTAGCAACGGCATCAAAACGACTGACACCATCAACATCTCACCAATAAGCGCATGGCGTTAACAGAAAAGTACGGTATTTTGGACTAGGCAATCCTCGGGTTCCCCCTCCCCTCCTCTGACGCATGCGCTGAACGTCTTGTATAAAATCCGTCACATAACTACCGACCTCTCGCTCTCCTTATCCTCTCTTCACTAACTAAGCCCCTTCCCTCTATTGCCTGACCCATGCTTTACCGTTTGTGACAAGTAAGAATGTGTGTAGGAAGAGAGGCGAGAAGGTATCCATAGCCAGAGTAGCAATGCGTAATGCGTTTAACAATTATAAAAAGAAGGTTTTACAGGAAAACTTGAAAGAGAACCCAAAAGCATTTTGGTCTTACGTCAGGGAAGTTCAAGGTAGGGGCCCCACTATTGCGTCACTGCGGTCGGAAACGGGAAACGTAGTTCACGATAGTATGGATAAAGCAAACCTATTAAATCATCACTTCCAGAAAGCTTTTACTCGTGATGACGATGAATGTGAAACCCCTATTCCTATGCGTCAGGGCGATTCGATGGAAGATTTGGTATTTTCGGAAAATGGCATCGCGCTCCAACTTCATTCAATTAAGCCAAATAAATCTCCTGGACCGGAGGAAATTCCCGCGCGTGTAATGAAAGAATTAGCTGCTGAAATCGCGCAGTATTTGAAAATTATATTCGAGAAATCCATTAGAGAAGGTGTAGTCCCTAAAGATTGGAAGGTGGCACATGTTACGCCCATCCATAAGAGTGGCGACAGAGAGAACCCCGAAAATTATAGGCCGATATCCTTAACTTCATTATCGTGCAAGATACTTGAGCACATAGTCTTTAGCTCTGTAATGCGCTATTTAGATAGTCATTCATTGCTTAGCGGATGCCAAAACGGATTCCGGAGAGGTAGATCATGCGAAACGCAGCTCGGCCTGTTCGTGGACGATTTGTTGCGATGCGGAGAGAAAAATACTCAGGTCAATGCCATATTCATTGATTTCAGGAAGGCGTTCGATAAAGTATCTCATAGGAAATTAATTGCGAAGTTAGGACAATGTGGTATCAATTCGAAAGTTGTCGGTTGGGTGAGAGACTTCCTCTCGAATAGGGAACAGATAGTTGTCATCGATGGGAAATACTCGTCCCCCGTTAATGTTGCTTCGGGTGTTCCTCAGGGAAGCGTATTGGGCCCTCTGCTCTTCTTAATCTATGTAAATAATATCTGCTCGGTTGTTCGTAGTAAAATTAGGCTTTTCGCCGATGACACCGTTCTATATAAAGAAATAAAAAATCAGGAGGACCATCAGTCTCTGCGTGAAGACTTAAGAGCCATTTCAGCGTGGTGCAAAGAATGGCAAATCGAAATTAATTATACTATATGTGCCGCAGTCACGTTCTGGAAAAGTAAGAACAAAGATTTAGGTTTCGAATATAAAATAGATGAAATGAGTATTCGACAAGCTGAGTATGTAAAATATTTAGGAGTAACCATTTGTCGAGATCTTTCGTGGGACATGCACATTCGTCGAGTTATAGGCGCGGCCAACAAGAAACTGGCATTCATAGGTAGAATAGTACGGAACACTACAGAGAAAGTACGCGAAACATGCTACTTATCACTGGTAAGACCACAAGTGGAATACGCAGCGAGCATATGGGATCCGTACGAGAAGGGACACATAATTCAACTAGAAAGAGTACAGCGCAGAGCAGCCAGATTTGTAAAACAAAAGTACGAACATAAGGAAAGCGTCACCTCTTTATTGAGCGATTTGAACTGGGTATCACTGGAGGACCGTAGATTGGACTCAAGGTTGAAACTTCTAGAGAAATATAGGTCAGAATGTCTAAAAGAGGAGGTAGTGGGAATAATTGTGGCACCGACGTATATAGGTAGAAATGATCGAGACGATAAAATACGTGAGATCGATTGTAGGACGGAGCGTTATCTGGGCTCGTTCTTTCCGAGGACAATAAGAGATCACAATAGGAAATTTCGAATTGCGTTAGACAATCTTTAGGTAGGATTTGGTGCATTGCACCCCCTGCCACCCACCAACTTGGTGAATTGCAGGGTAACTTGTAGATGTAGATGTAGATGTAAGCATAAGGAGTGGGGAGAAGTAGACGGCAGTTTAGCGTATATGTTAATGTCACTGGAAGGTATATAGTGATTTTTTCAGACTTAAATCAAAATAAAAAAAATCGCAAAGAAAAAACTACCCTTTATTTTTGTGCAATATCGCTTATCTAAATAAAAGGGGCCTACAAAATATGATACTCGCTATATACATATAATACATGGTACTGACCTGTAGGTAACGGTCAACTATGTACGATTATAAATCAAAGTTAACCATAGTTTACTGTATATTTTAATGCCAATGGACGGTACATAGTAATTTTTTGGGACATGGTTTAGTTACTATTATTTGTGACATAAGGCTGTACGATTGGATGGATTAAATCAAAATCCTTGTAGCCATTTCTGAGTAAATCGTATTTTGTTTCAAATTATCCAAGAATAAGTACACTCAAATGTTGCGCAATATCGTTCATCTCTTCAGAATGTCTATTACGAATGATATTATACACAAATAAGAGATATCATTCAATTTAGTTTAACCGTCTAGGCTGAAGTATGATTTTGAGTGGATCGCGGCGGAAGCGTGCCGTCATAGGGCTTAGGTAAGTTAGCTTAGCGTACATTGTAATGTCACTGGACGCCATATAGCGTTTTTTTGACACATATGGGTTACGCAGTATTATTTGTGACATCAGGCTGCGCAATTGGATTGATTTTAATGAAATTCCTTGAAGTCATTTTTGAGTAAATCAAATTTTTAAAGATCGCAAAGAATAAACTACCCTTTATTTTTGTGCAATATCATTTTTATCAAAAATGGTCTAAGGAAGATTATCTATTGCATAAATACGAGATATCATTCAATTTTATGCAAGCGCGAACAGACAGACAGACAGACGACATGGCGAAAACAGCTATGGAATCAGGGACACCTTAAACGTGCATTTCCATCGATTTTTTTCACGATTACGATAAGTACTTACTTTCTTTATATAAGAGGCACATCCAGAAAGTATGAACCGAACGCGCATGCGCACCGAGTAAATGGGCTAAGCGATGTCAGTTGTGTTATATATTTATGCAGTTAACGTCTGACAAGCGCTGTCGTGTCGTTGTTTGTTTATTGGCTGCCTATCTCATTTTACGATGAACGCGAAAATCGAAAATCCCGCCACATGTGAGTTACGATCAGTGATTCGATTTTTAAACACACAAAATGTTCGTCCGGTCCAAATTCAAAGGCAAATTACTGAAGTGTATGGACAAAATGCGATGAATGAAGGAAATGGTGTCGGCTGTTTAACGAAGGCAGGACGAATGTGCACGATGAGAAACGAAGCGGTAGCCCGTCGTTGATCACGGACGAATTGCTGGAACAAGTGAAAGAAAGTTAAAACTCCAGCCAAGAACAAGTGGTATTAGCCCGATGCATTTCGCCCTCGTGGTATCTTGGCAGACGTGGGGGTCTGTCAATCTCCTTTTGGTATCCGTCAGAGAGTTTTGTCCTCCTGCACGGCTCGCTCGATCCCACAGCAACGCTCGACTGTTTCGATCACGCTTTGCGATCGTACTTTTTAACGTCGCCCTTGAAAATGCCCACTTAGTGGGCGAAATGCATCGGGCTAATACCACTTGTTTTTGGCTGGAGTTTTAACTTTCTTTCAGTTTACACCAAAAGTATTTTGAGCCATCTTTGAGTGGAGCAAGTGAAAGTAAAAATTCAGGAAAACAGGCGATTCACCATTTCTCAATTGCATGAACATTTTCCGCATATCTCTCGTTCTCTAGTCTATGAATTTGTCAGGGAGAATTTGCAGTATCAGAAACTGTGTTCGAGGTGGGTGCCCAAAACGCGTACGGAAACTCGCAAGAAGAATCGCATGGCGGCAGCATTAAACTTTTTGGAGCGTTATCACAACGAAGGTGACGATTTTTTGGACCACATTGTGACAGAAGACGAAACATGGATTTGCCATGTGGCACCCGAGAGCAGCAGCAATCGTTACAGTGGCGGCATTCCGGATCTCTGAAGCCGAAGAAGCTCAAACAGAGGCTTTCGGCGAAAGAAATTATGGATACTGTCTTTTGGGACAGAAAAGGTGTCTTGCTGATCGAATTCATGCCACAGGGCACTACGGTTAATGCAAATTTTTACTTTGAAGTCCTGAAGAGTTACGGAGTGCGATTCAAAATGAGACGAAACTGTCTCATTTTACATTAATCTCTCGTAATCCTTGAAGTGCTTGAAAATAGTTAAACGATACAAAACACCTTTGGTGACACTGCTTTTGCCAACAGAAAATGAAATACGATACACTGGCAAAATGACAAGAAATATACTAACAATTATATTGAAGTGACATAATACAAAGCAGAAATATAGCACAATACTTAATAGAAATGTCCACTTGAAGAATCACAAATGATACGGAAAGAATTCGACTCCCAGGGTAATCTTCCGCCGGGCCGTGGGTCAGGTGTGCTCGTCTCTGAGTCCTTTCTCGTTCTCTCTCTCGCTCCGTCTCTCTCTCGGCTGGCTCCTCGTGGCGAGGTCGTCGGACCGGGATGTCCTTAGTTCGCAGTGAAGTGCGAGTAGAGTGCACTGCACTCGCGAACGACTATTGGTTCTAGGCTCTTGCTAGTGGTGTCCTCTTCTGGGCTAATGTCTGTTGCTATAAAAGAAGGAACTCTGTACCTACGCGCAAAGCCGAAGTACTCGCGTTTGCCGGTGTGCGTGCGTATGCAGGGGTTGCGTCGTTACTGCATACCGGCATTCGTACGCGCGCATTGCTCGAGCAATTCAAGTGGGAAATTATTGAGAACCCACCTTATAGCCCCCACCTTGCGCCTAGCGATTACTACCTGTTTCTTTATCAGAAGAAATTTTTAGACAGTCAGCGTTTGGGCAGCGATTAAGACGCGAAACGAGTCGTGATGGAGTGGATGAAAGGTTCGGCGGCAAATTTATTCAACGAGGCCAGTCAAAAAATCGTCCCTCGATTCGATAAATGTTTGAATTTACTTGGCAATTATGTAGAGAAGTAGTGTAGAGTATGTCTAAACATGTTACAAAATTAAATTTTTAAAGAATATTTTTGAATTTTTTTAGAGCGATTCGGTTCTTACATTCTGGATGCGCTCGTACTACGTATATGAGAAAGAAAAAATGTGAAAGCCTAACATCCGTAATGAGGCGCCACGAATGAGAGGGAGGGAGGGGGGGTAGGGCTAAAGGATTAAAGGGGTGCGGTAAAAGGAGTGCGTTTAGAATGGAGATAACCAAAGGGGAGGGAGAGAATCGCATCGGTGCAAAGTCAATTCTCTTTTGTTTGAAAGTACCAAGAATGAGGAGGGTGGGGGAGGGGAGTAAGCACACCGCATAATTACGGACGAACACACACGTGGGCGCACCATCAATTCCTTCCTTTTCAGAGGCAATCGCCGGACAGGAGGTCCCTCCTCTTCCCCTCCTTCCCTCTCTCCCACCCCCTTTTGCCTTTTAATCGCCTCCTCCGTGGGCTCGTTTCGCCCTCATATCTCTAAAACCCTTTCTTTCTCCCTCTCTCTCTCTCTTTTTATCTCCTTCCCATTATCCTAACTCTCCGCCTGCCTTTCACTCCGTTTACTTATCCCATCTTCCGCAAACTTTCCCTCCCCTCTCTCTCTATCTCACCCCGTCTTCTATCCCTCCCGCCGCATGACATTCTGGGAACTTCTCTTGGCCATATTCCCTACTTAAGACGTCTCCTTCGATTGCATATCGTTCTGCTGCAATGGTGAAGCATTTCGGTAAATACCGCGTGAGTCGTCACAATGGGAAGCAATCTCTATTTCGGTTTCCTATTTTTGGATTTCCAGCTTTCTGCTGGCTGTGGGAATATTTTGGATTTCCTGTGATACCAAATATAAGCCCGCGAGATAAACATTCTGATAAGTATAATCAACATATGAAAAATTTAGGAGAAAAATTTCATTTTAAAACTGCCTGCACGTGTAATTCCACCACCTTTTTAAAGAAATGAAAGACTTATTACGAAACTGGATACCTAAAACGGAATTATAGCTGGAAACCAAAATTAAAATACAGAAAATATAAAACATGTTTTTGTAATAAAAAATATCAATATCAATTGATCGATAGACAGAAATAGCCTGTGTGGATAGCTTTGAATCTGAATAAATCCGTAGACGGCTTATATTTTTTATTTTGGTTAATAAATTATTAAAGATAATCGTAAGAATTGAATAAATTATAGTTGTGGATCCATTAACTTAAATTACATATCATTTAAAAATTCCTAGACTGAATCCATCAATATTATAAATCTGACGAATTGACCGAGATGTTTGCGTTATATATAACAAACTGTTCAACTGTGAACTTATTAAATATGAAGTTAACTTTCAAAGTGATTTTTGAAATTTAATAACTTATACGTATGTTTTGTTAGCAGCTATTCAAACGGTAAAATTTTTAGGCTTTGCTACAAAGCGTCGCCTAGTTTCTTTTTCCTTTGATTTCACATTAAAGCGGCGTGAGGTGTCACATTTCGGGAGAATTGGTTGCATTCCTCAGAGTGCCAATCATCCACGGTCGCCTCGACATTAGTCGCGATTAAATGATGAGATCATCGAGTTTAGAGAAAAAGTCGAATCGGCTTCATTGCTTGCTACGCCGTAGTTCTCGCTGTGAAAAATGTTTGGCGAAGAGAAAAAATCATTCTCAAATAAATAATAGGTTTGAAGACCAAATCATATTTGCGTTTTTCATAAAACAGAGTCCAATTTAAACTTATTAACTTGACGTATCTCATGAAACATTTGCTTAATATATACAATTTTGCCAGAAAATGAATAAATGAGATCACGAGTTCCTAGTTCAACTTAACAACTATTTTTCACTGAAAATTCTTCCTTTTTTGGACGCTTAAGTGTCCATATTATTAATATATTCTAGTTACAATATTTTGCAACAGAGAGAAAACTGTTCCGCGCTCGGGGATGCATCTGTAGTATTGTAAATCGAAAGCGCGTTCACTGCTCATCCCACATGAGGAGCGACACCTGGCTCACTTTGGTGCGCTCTAAATGCATCAATGGTGCTATCGCACCGCTATGGTGCTCCTCACATCTCGGGAAAACCGATGGCAAACTGCTGACGAAAGGTTCTTTAATAAAACACAGCACTTTTATGTTGTAATCACACCAAATCTGTCATTTTAAGTTACCGTAACATAGGATATTCTTTCTCGTTAGAAAAACATCCATCTATCGATGATTTCAAATGCATGAAATGCAGAAAAAATGTGTGATAAATGCAATAGGAAGAGAGTGAGAAATGAAAACTTCCAATCCCGCAAAAATCCAGGAGGCGTTTATCACTGTGATCCGCTTTCTTTTTTCCACTTCTCTTTAAGTCACTTTTCTTACGTCACGCGTGTCGTGCCGCCTACCTTCCACGACTACTATTTCGCGACCTCCCTTCTCTACAACGCTCCGTCGCTATGGTCCCGCGTTCTACCCACCACCACCAAATGAGACACCCCTATTCATACCTCTCCCCTAATTAAGGTTATTGCAACTCACGCCGTTCAAGTGCTCTTTCCCTTGCACATGGAGCGTCTCCACCCCCGCCCTATCCCCCCCCCCGCAACACCCCTACCCTCTCTTCCACCTCCCCTCCCCAACCCCTCCCCGGGTCGCTCCCCTCCCCTCCCGCACCGCCCCTCCTCTTCCTCGCACCTCCCACTCTCCGCACCCCAGGGCTTCTCTCCTCAAAGGAGACCTTTCGCCAGAATGATAATCGGGCCTTTTGAACCCGTTTATCTAATTATTTGATGGGCGAGAAGCCGCTATCTCGACGCAATCGCCTCGAGATGCACCTTGAGTATATCGAGGAACAAGCGAATTGATGGAAAGCCGGAGTGGTTCATGTAAGTCTTATATTCGCTTATTCGTAGAACGGAGAAAAATTCTCCTTTTGATACTATATCTTTCTTGAGATTTCGCGTTAAAAGCTAATTTGTGTAACGGTTCGATGCGTATTCTAAAACTGACGGCAAGAAGGTGAAATTTTATTCTTTCAAGCGGTCTTTGTTTCAAGTCCCGAATTCCTACAATTATTACGCCTTCTTTACCAGTGGTACGCCATATGGGAATATCTCTTTTGACCTTCCGTCTGTCGTGACTTTCATCTTTTGAACCGCGGAATGATTGGTAATTAAATTAAGTACGAGTGATCTGTATTAAAATTTATCTTCAAATTGTGATTTTGACTGCATCCGTCAATTAAACCTTTCAATTTATATAAGCACTTAAGTATACTTATATTAGTATTTCGTTAAATGGTATCCGTAAAGCAGCAATTAAATAGCATATTTTTCTATCCCAAGCCTTTATATTAACTGTAAGGCATCGATTAAAAAATTTATTCGGATACAATATAAAATTTGTCACAAAAAGTCAGGAGACCATATAATTACGACTTACAGTTTCGGAGATAAGGATTCGAGACAGTTCCAAGCACAACATTACATATCATTTGTATATCGATCGCTACGACGACCTATCGGCAAACAACTATTGAAAATCCACGTTTTTCTCACCCAAGCTATTATATGATAAGTAAGGTATAGATTAAAAATAATATTCGAATAGAGGACAACACTTACTACAAAAAATTCCGCGAGACCACAGAATTACGTCTTATAGTTTTGAAGATTAAATTAAAGAACAACCCAATCTTTCAATATTGTTTTTTACACACTTCCTATAAATCATGCCTTTGAAATCTCTGTGTATTCCATTTATGGAGTATACTTTTCCTTTTTGTTCTAAGTAATTTAAACATGCAAATGACTAATATGCGACAATCAAATGTAGTCGAACCATTGATCCTACAACAGAGAATGAGTTGTCTAAAAGGTGGCACTTCGATAGAAAATCTGCGAAACCGTACAAGGAGTTCTCGAGTGATTCCACTAAAGGTCCCGCAAAATCCTTTTCAGAGAGAGCAGCGCTCCAAGTCAAACAAACAGATCTAATAGATTATTATTATTAGAACTAGAGGCCCGTTGCAGTACTACTTCCTGCAAACATTTAGGAAACTTTGGTTGAAGTGGCCCAATGCGATAGTTACTATGACAAAAAATTGTTACACAGAGTGTTATTAATTGAACAACTTTAATTGCTCCTCTCAAAATAATCATATAGTTCATAACCAAAAACATAGACTTACATGATTTAGTCTAACACTTACCGCTACACAACAGATTTTGTTTTGTTCACTATTTCTGATGGTACAGCAAATCATATGATCTGTGGTTTATTTAGTATCGAGTAATGACTATGAATTGCACCGGCCACGCGTCAAAGATATTTCTTAATTATCAAAAGAAATTGATCAAAAACATTACCAATACTAGCTGCTTAGTGCAGCGTTGCTTGCAGCATCAATAAGATATGTGCTTACTTCCACCCGGCATGGTAAATTAATGCAATGGGTGGGTTTATTTTTATAAATGTATTCCAAAATACTACAGAACTTTTCAACTAACTCCGACGGTCCCGAATTTATACCAGTTCCAAGTTCGGTCCTGAGATGCCAGTAATAGAAAGATACACGACAAATATTTTCTATCAACGTTTTCTGTTCAAATTATGTTTTGCGACAAATGCTGCTATTAGATATTCGTACTTTTTACTTTAATGTTTTTACGACATTAATGTAATGCAATGGAAATCAAGAATGTGCATGGGTATAATTTAAAAAAATGCACTTCAAAATATTACAGTGCCACTTGGTGGAGAACACTTAAACTATCTCCAACGGTCCCGCATTATACCAGTTCCATGTTCGGTCTTGAGATGGCAGTAATAGAAAGATCTACGGCATAAATATTTTCTATCAAAATTTTCTGTTAAAATTATGTTTTGCGACAAATGCTGCTATTAGATCGTACTTTTTTACTTTATTTCAAGTTTATTCGCTACGTGTTTCATTTGTTTTACATTTGCACTAAACTTTTCATATAAATTTTTAATCAGTGTTTGTTTCATTGTAAACTTAGTGCAAATTCACTTAAAAGCCCGAGTCCAACAAAGCAAAAATCTGAAGGGGTGCCGGTGGTGTAGTGGTTAGGACGCTGGCTGCTACTCGCCTGCTGCCTGAAAAGGTGGCGGGTACGAATCCTGCGCAAGTAGGATTTTTTCAAAGGTCGCCCGGCCCCCTGTTTGTGTGGTTTGAGGAGACCACGCAAATTCAGCTGTTCCGTCCATCGGAAGGGACGCTAAGCCGTTGGCCCCCCTGGTGTTCTTCGTAAGAGCAGGCAAAATGCCGGCACCGGGTTTCCCTCCTCCCTTCCCCGGCATTTCATTGCACTACCTCTGAGATACCCACTGTGCGTAGGACAGAGGCGAATCGGCTGGGCACTCAAATTAAAAAAATTCAAAAAATCTGAAATCAACAATGCCAGAAACATTAGACAACCCCTTTTTGAAATGTTGTAAAATCGGAGAAAATCTAATCTAAACTTAAAATAAGAGCAGACGCGGATTAAACAACAGAATCTTCATTTCTTTCTAGGTGAAATAGTGTAAATATCGAGTGAAAGTCTCGATCGTAAGATATTTTAAAATGTTAAAAAAAATAAAGGTCTACACATCGTATTCTAGCCTATTACGTGTTAATCAAATGAAATAAGATTGGAAAGGTGTACTCCATTTCGGAGTACAGTGTTTTCAAATGCGTTCTTTGAGATTTCACAATGTTCTCAATATTTTTGCTCAGATGAGAATTTAACGATAAGCAAGCGAGGTACGTTGTAAGATACATGTAGGTCTTCATGTAAAGTAGTGGTAATTATTGTCTGATTTAACCAAAATTGGAATCGGTCAATTAATTTTAACAAAACTTCCCAATACCAAATTTCATCACACTATGTAAAGCGGTTCCAGAGTTGAAACATAGGAACATTGTAAACTACATGTAGGCCTTCATGTAAAGTGGTCGTCATTGTTGTCCGATTTTAACCAAAATTGGAATCGGTTTACCGATTTTAGCAAAACTCCCCAATACCAAATTTTATTAAAATACATAAAGCGGTTCCCGAGTTGAAACAAAGGAACTTAGTCAACTACTTGTAGGTCTTCATGTAAAGCATGTAAATGTATCAACAGAATAAAGAGAGCATATGCACAAGTCTAATAGTTTAGGAAATAAAAATTCTAGAGTCACGGGAACTTTCTACAAGTAAATTCCATAAACGAAAAAAATTCCCCTGAACTCAAAATCAGATACTTTTCAGAAAAGCTTGAAAGAATAACAAAACGGCCCATTCTATAGACGCGTGTTTACGCTTTCCTCTTGGCCTTTCTCTTCATTTCCATATTCCATTTAAAAGAGATACACCAGTTAAAAGCACTGGATGCAGAATTGGCATTGTTACAATCTTGAAAAAATCCCGACTTTTCTGTCAATAACTGAATGTTAAAACTAATTCAGCATAGATTCAGATTTTCTCTTCGATAATACTTCGCTCTTTCGGCTGCACAACTGTCAAAGTCTAAAGATTTTAATTTTAATTTTATGAAGCAATGCTATAGATATAAACGGCGACGCAATGTCATAACTATTCAACTTTTCAATTTTTTTCATTTTTCCTGATACTATCACATTTATACATACCAAAACGATGTGACGCGTCCACGCAATATGTACACTAAAAATTAATATATAAGATTATTAAAATGAAGAAAAATTACTTTCACGTCCATAGCATATCTTAATTTTCGTTGAGAGCACCTGGCTTTTAGTAATGTCCGTTCACTATTAATGTCATGAAAATCACACTTTATGCCTTCTTCATTTTCGATAGATAATAGTATGAAAGTAAATATTCATTTATCAACTTTAATTGTTCGAAAAAAAAGTTCAGCAGAGCATACTATAATTGGAATAACTAAAAAAGGCGCAGAGAATTCGTTATATTAGGGAAAACGTCGCTGCATTCTCAAGCCCAATTTCAATTAATTATCTTCGAGTCCTTGTTCGGATACGGAAACCTGGCAAGAAAAATCATCGCCAGACTGACAATTTCTGCTTCGTTTCTTATCTCTAACCTCGTAGAAGGAAAAATATTATGTTACGGAGGATGACTGTGGTTCGTTCAATAAAATTGTATTTGAAAGTTTGAAAATGCCCTCCTCGTCCAGTCTGAGTTGGTCTTAGGACCCCTCAAAATCTTCGCAGAGAATATCTCTATTTATTTTAAAAGGGACTACCTTTCCCTTCCAATCTTCCGTTTCTCCTTATTGGTTATTTGATCCTTCAATTTACTAATTTTAAACATGTTAAACATGCATCAATAACAACCATGTTCTTAAGATCGGCGAGGAAGGTTGGACTGAGATAAATTACATTATATCCAGACAATTCTGGAGCCTCCTTACGACTAGACACATTTGAATGCCACACTATATTTTTCAATAAAACCATTAGTTTGATACATTTGCTTTTACCTAATATGTTCGCAATGATCATGAATTTTATTCCTATATTGCTTCCCCTTACCTTTTACTTTCAATTTTGCTGCTAAGAGGACATCGTAATTTTTTCGCTAAAAATATCATGCAAAACCCGTATTTTCTTGATTTATTTTGGACGTGAAATCGATATTCAATGACAAAGTTTAACAAATGATTTAACATGCAATAAGTTTGAAACATATAGCTAGCTGATATTGTAAAATTGTTTTATTTTGCTTGCGAAAAACTTTCTCATTGATCATTATTTTGTAGGAATGTTGCTGTTTCGCGGTCCCAGAATGGTTAAACGTATCTCCGTCAAGTAAAAACCTTTGTTTCTAGAATTTCTTTCATTTTACTTATAAATATTTCCTTGAAATACATTGTGATTTTTTTATTCAAGAACTGAGACTGATGAAAAGTGCTAAAATTGCAGTTATGAGAAAAATATTTTTCTGTATTTTCATTTTTTATTTTATTTTGTATTGACCGTGTTTTACCCAGATGTATTTCCTTTATAATAATAAATTAAATAGGGAATTAAATACCACATACTTGATTCAATGTTAAGTTGACTTTTAATTTAAAAAAAGGAAAAACAAATCTTTTTTATATAAAAATAAAAAGTGAACACTAACATTCACTTAATATAATTAATATTTGTAATCATTTATACAATTACTGAAATAATCAGGCAAGAATATGAATTAATAGCATGTACGTGATTTTTCTTAGAGATTGAAGCAAAATTACTAAAAAAAGCCGGGGCACTCACTTTTGGGCATACCCACCAAAATCGCCACGGCACTCAAAGATTTAACATCACTACATACGTATAAATAGTATATTAAATATCAGTGTTAGGAACCAAACAATTGTTGCCGTAAGATAAAATAAGGATGGAAATAATAACTTTCGCGCAAGTGTTACTAAGTAGTGCCAATCATTTCTCGCCATATAGCAAAAGCCTTTTTAACGCATTTCGCAAAGCTGCTTTGCTATAATACAACTCCGCCCTTACGACCAAAGTTCATTCATTCTTCCTTCATTTCATACCCTCTTCCACCTTCTCTCCTTCCCATCTTCCTCCCTCCTTCCCACTTTCTCTCCCTCTCTTCCTCCATCTTTTCTTACCGCCCTCCCTCCCATCCCACCCTCTCATCACACCCTCCCTCCCTCCCTTCCTCCATCCCTTCTTACCTCCCTCCATCCATTCCTACCTCCCTTCCTATCTCCCTCCTTACCTCCCTTCTTACCTCCCTTCTTACCTCCATTCCTACCTCCCTTCTTACCACCTTCCCTCCATACCTCCCTTCCTACCTCCCTTCCTCCAGACCTTCCTACCTCCCTTCTTACCACCCTCCCTTCCTCCATACCTTCCTTCCTCCATCTATTCCTCCTTCCCTTCCTACCTCCCTTCTTACCTCCCCCGTCCCACACTCCCTCACGCCCCCTCCCTTCCTCCCTTCCTCGATCCCTCCATTCCTCCCTCCCTCCCTTCCTTCCTCCATCCCTCCCTCACATCCTTACTCCCTCCCTCCCTTCCTCCCTCCCTCCCTTTCTTCCTCTCTTTCTTCCGCCATTCCTCCCTCCCTCCCTCCCTCCCTCCATTTCTCCCTCCCTTCCTCACATCCTTACTCCCTCCCTCCCTTCCTCTGTCCCTTCCTCCCTCCCTTCCTCCATCCATCCCTCCCTCCCTTCCTCCCTCCCTCCATTCCTCCCTCCCTTCCTTCCTCCCTCCCTCACATCCT
Organism: Tanypteryx hageni; assembly: GCA_028673005.1. Classification (NCBI taxonomy): domain Eukaryota; kingdom Metazoa; phylum Arthropoda; class Insecta; order Odonata; family Petaluridae; genus Tanypteryx; species Tanypteryx hageni. Next base: position 6,917,144 of record CM054114.1, read on the forward strand.
TACTCCCTCCCTCCCTTCCTTCCTCCGTTTCTTCCTCCCTCCCTCCCTTCCTCCCTCCCTCCCTTCCTCCCCCCCTTCCTCCATCCATTCCTCCCTCCCTCCCTTCCACCCTCCATTCCTCCGTCCCTTCCTCCCGACCACTCTCCTTCCTGCCGCTTAACGCGTCCGATGCCCGAATATCCGACTACACCTTCTCATATTTCCATTCATCTTCGCACAATACGGACCCAAATCTATTCCCTTTCGCCACCCCTCACAGACCCCTTCCTACCCCTCCCTCGCTCTACCACACTGCCCTCTTTTGAGCGCGACAAATACCCTCTGCCTCACTTCCTCTCCCATTCTTCGCGCAGACCGCAGATTTTCCACAGCCTTTATCGCGACTTCCCCCGTTCGCACACGCCGCCATTCCTGCCCCCTCTCCTGCCCTCTCTCCTGCCACTTCTACTGCCCCCTCTCCGCTCCCTCCCAAACCCTTCTGCCACCTCTCTCCCCCTATCTTTTCAAGCCAGTGAAAACCTATTCGCGTCCATCCCTCAGAGGGCACCAGTCGAGTCGCTCTTAAAATTTATAGTCTTTTCGCGGATGTTTAATTCACTGCTTCTTCTCCATTATAACGACGCGGGCGGAGAGGCGAAACGGAGTTGAATTATGGAGAGCGAAAAAAAATTGGCGAAGTACGTCGTGGGGTGTATATATATATATATATATATATATATATATATATATATATATATATATATATATATATATATATAACAAGGCTAACATTGCAGCACTAGGTCTTCGGAAAAAAACGACCGAAACAAGAGGAGTGAATTGTAATCAAAATTTCGATGAAATAGTAATTTTCATATAGGTTAACCATAGCATCATATTTGGACCGGATCAACTGAACAGGGGTCCCACACTTACAAATTAAATGTTTTCAGTAATTACGGATTTGGAAGGAATTGCCATAACGGATTTCAACTAAATTCAATATATAATATTTGTACAACATACCATAATGAAATCAAGAAATTTAAAGCGGAGACAAAAAGCAGGGCTACCACAATAAAGTAAAATTATATCTTTACACGTATTTATAGAGAACAAGCAGCAAGAATTTTAATCCAATATCTTACATATAATCTTCATATAAATAAATAACCAAAATAGCGTATTTTATCCGGATAGACTAAATAGAGCTACCACAATATCAAGGTTAGAATTTTTCTGTAACTATGAATTTGAAAGTCTTTAGATGAACCGATTTCAAAAAGAAATTTCGCTTGGGGGGCGAGTATAGAATGGCAAAATGAAATTAATATTTTTCGAGCGTATCTATAAAGCAGGGCTACCGCCATATAAGAAATAATCATTTTCTGATTTCAAAGCAAATACATTAATATATGATTACACTAAGGCGAATTTCACGAAAAGCACTTACGTACCACGGGAAACTCGTGCACATCCCTACTTGTTTAAGTTAAAAATCAATTTTTTAATATACATTTGTTTATAATGAACCAATAAACATTTTACCTACTAAGCAAGAATTGCAATAAACCATTTTCGATATAGAGGACGTGGCGTATATGTTACAGACTTAAATAATCACATCAATCAAGCATTTGTTACATTATACGGTAATCAAAATAATTTAATATTATTGTAGTATTATTTATTTTGCTATAAAAATAAATATTTATCAAAATTTAAACAAATAACCTTGATAAAATCCTTGTTTTTACTCCTTTCATTGCTCCCGTAGAACCGCGGCACGAGTTAATTAAAACACTAACCAGTACTGTGCAGTTAACTGCAGCAATGAGAAAACAGGTGAAGCATCAAATGCAATAGATATATGTAGTTGAAAAAAGAGTAGTGTGCACCTAATTTATTATGATAGCTTTCATCTAGTATCGAGAAATATGAAACATGACATATATGTCACGATAGGCAGAAATGGGTTAAATTGAATATGTAGGGTAAATTAAAAGTGAGATTATAGCAAATTGGAGACATTTTGTGGTCTTGTGATGACGAAAAAATTGAAATTTTCTGTTTCTGGATATCCTGAGAGAAGCGCATCTAAAATGTGCTACGACTCTTGCCTGCCATTATTTACACTCGTCAAGTGCAACAGCTTAATACCTACTGAATATAAAGTGCCAAATATAAAGAGAAAATTTAACAATTAAAGTCAACGAAACGGTTTTATCTCCTAAGGCTCAAGAAAGGATGTTTTGAACGATTGTTAAGATATCGGTGAAATTCTATCTTAAAATTTTGCAGTTTTCAGATTGTATTTTGGTAAATGACTTTTTTGCAAAATGGACAAAGATCGAGTCATATAAAAAACGAATACATATGATTCCTGGGAACATCGGGAAAAACTAATATCTCCGAATATTTATTTTTAAATTATGAACTAAAAGATAAATGGAAAATTATTTTTTTCGGGTAGACACAGATTGATTATTCATATTTGAAGTGAATTCCGTGACAGAAAGCTTAGAATGGATTGCGCTAGATGGAGACTCAATCAACTGCTTTGTCAACCGGAACTACCTTTTTAATTTCATTTTCGCTGCGCACCAAAAAAATTTGAATTACAAAAATGCGACGAGGCGAATGTATAGGGAGGGACAGAAAGGGAGCGAGGAATATGGGGGAGGGAATGGAAAGTAGCAGGGATGGAAAGGAGGAGAAACAAGGGAAGGACGGGAAGAAAAGGGAAGAGGGGTGTAAAGGGGGGAGAGGTTAAAAGAGGAGGAGGGGTGGAAAAGGGAGGAGGGGGTGAAATGAGAGGAGGGGTGGAAAAGGGAGAAGGGGTGGAAAGGAAAGGAGGGGTAGTAATGGGACGAGGGGGGAATGGGAGGGAGGGTGAAAAGGGGAGGAAGGGTGGAAAAGGGAGTAGAGGTGGAAAGGAAAGGAGGGGTGGTAATGGGACGAGGGGGAAATGGGAGGAGGGGTGAAAAGGAGAGGAGGGCTGGAAAGGAAAGGAGGGGTGGAAAAGGGAGGAGGGGAGGAAAGGGGAGTGGTAATGGGAGGAGGGGGGAATGGGAGGAGCGGTGAAAAGGGGAGGAGGGGTGAAATGGAAGGGAGGGGTGGAAAATGGAGGAAGGGTGGAAAGGAAAGGAGGGGTGGAAAGGGGAGGAGGGAGTGGTAATGGGAGGAGGGGTGGAAAAGGGACGAGAGGTGGAAAGGGGAGGAGGGGTGGTAATGGGAGGAGGGGGGAATGGGAGGAGCGGTGAAAAGGGGAGGAGGGGTGGAATGGAAGGGAGGGGTGGAAAAGGGAGGAGGGGTGGAAAGGGAGAGGAGGGGTGGAAATTGGAGGAGAGGCAAATAGGGGAAGGGTGGAATAAAGAGAGACGGTAGAAAGGAAAGATGGGGTAGAAAAAAGAAGAGGGGGAAAGTGCTAGGAGAACCATTTGACTCGTCTCCCTGTCGCGCGCAAAGAGCCAACTTCACTTTCCACGACTCCAAATCATATTCCATGAATACGAAACTCGCAAAATGACCACTTTCAATATCAAAAAAACAAACGAAGTCCTTAAATCAGACCGCGTAATGGAATACCACTTAATCCACACGCACTGGCAGACCACCGCTCGCCCTCCTTCGCACTCTCCATCGACCTACACTCCCCACGCCGTCGCCCGCCCCGCCACATTCCACGCTCCAATGAATGGCCGTGCGTTTTTGAGTCGTGGTTAAATTACAACGCGGAGGCCAAAAATTCAAATCCTTCCATTCTGCTCCACTCTCTCTTTCATTTTCTCCATCCACCCCCTTTCTCTCTCCCTTACCTCATTCCATCAAATGTTTTTATTTGTCGTTGTCCTATCCAGGGCTTACGAGATCTTTCAAGCTCCACTCATATCATCCTCCGCCACTTCTAATTTCAAAAATTCTCTCTTTCTCTGACCAATTTCCTCTATTACTCCTAAGCTTATTCCTATTCCTCTTCATTCCCACATTCTACGCTCCCAAACCTTCACTTTGGGAAACCAATATATTCAAGCGGTACACCTTCAAGTTTTGGAATTCCATCGGTGGTGTGCGGCCCATTGTCATCCTCTTGCCATGATTTATATAATAAATTTCGTAAATTCCGCTAGAAGGAGAAGGGGCGGGGACATGTGATGTTGCGGGGATTTACCTCTAATAAACGCCGAGCATAAGAATGAGCCTTATGGTCGCAAATTATCTACACAAAATTCGGAGAGAGAGAGAGAGAGAGGGAGAGGGGAGGGGAAGAGGGAGGGAGAGAGGAAGGGAGAGAGAGAGAGGGATAGAGAGAGCGGGGAGAGAGAGAGAGATATGCGATGCTTTTCTTATGAAAAAAACGCAAGTTTCGGAATTTCTGGTGTCCAACCCATATCACTTAAGTGATAGTACGCATATGTTGTGGAGGTATCTTTATCACGTCTACAAATGCTTAAATTTTCAGCTCTCTAACTCTTGTAGTTTGGGCTGGACATTAGTATCTTCCTATATATCATCATCTATTACACTAGTTGAAGGTGCTTGCATACTGCAAGCATTTCATCTCACCTTGAAAAAATATTAATTTTTCAGAGAGGTATTTCATCATTGGAAATATTTCTTTAATTCATAAGATTTCTCCTTTGGACCGATATTCGTTTTTTTTTCATTGGAAAATAATGGAGTAAAACAATCACTAATTTTTACAATTTTAGGAATATTATAAATATTCCATATTGGGTTAATAATTATACAAATTTCTGCCATATTTTAAATCTGTAGCACATTCAGAAGTGAAATAACATTTATCTAATATTTTTAATTAAAATAATTTTTAATGGTCGCAATAAGAATATCATGCAGACATTTAAATGTTTATTCGTTTATATAGACTAATATCTAAATTACTTTAAAATTTCAGCTCACTATCTCGCCCGGTAGTATCTAGACCAGTGTTTCTCAACCGGGGTGACATCACACCCCAGGGTGACGCGAGAGTTATTGAAGGGTGACGCAAATATTTGATAAATTCACAGTGTATCATATTCTGGCTTATAAAAATAAATAAAACCAGAAGAATACCTGCCTCTGCTTCTTTGAATGTATAAATTTTGATCTTTATGTTGTAGATAAAGCCTAATTTATCTTTAAAGATGACTTGAAGGAAATGAAACAGTAAACGAGGTGACGCGGAACTGAAATGGGGTGACGCAAACAAAAATAAGTTGAGAAAGCTGATCTAGACATTTACCTGTTTCGATTTTTTTTTAATTCTACCTATAAAAAATTTCTGCTCCGTAGCACATCCGGAAATACATAAACTATGAAAATTTGTTTAGACAATTTCGAATTTTTAGCATCGTCATTGTTGAACTTTTTCAAGATTTTCGTTTTTTTCTAGTCGATTTTGCACATTATACTACCTACAAAAATATTTCGAGACTTCCGCTTTTATGGAAGTGCCTTAACATTAGTATCCTCCTATATATGCGTTATAAGTTATATGTTACTCCTCCTCTGTAAGGAACGTCTATATCATTATATATAGACGTTTCTTACAGAGCAGGATATAACAGATAACATATAATATATAGGAGGATACTAATGTTTAGGTACTTCCAGATGAGCTGGAGATTCTTAATTTTTTTCTTAGGTAGGATTTTTTGCAAAACCAATTAGAAAAAACAAAAATCTTAAAAAAGTGCAAAAATGCGGCCGCTAAAAATTCGCAATTGTTTAAACAAATTTTCAAGGTTTATGTATTTCCGAATGTGCTACGGAGCTGAAATTTTTTTAGAGGTAGGATTTGTAAAAAAAACGAAATAGGGATTATAGAAATGTTGATATTTTTATTTGTTTGGCAGTGAGAAATTCTTAAATTTTAAAACAAATAGATAGATACTTAGACACTACGCCGCAACTTAGGGAGCTGAAAATTTTAAGTTATTTAGAGTTTAATCTATATAAACGAATAAACATTTCAATTTATCCATGAAATCGTTATTGCGACTGTTAAAAATTATTAAAATTTAAACAATTAGATATATGTTATTTCACTTCTAATTGTACTATAAATAATTTAAAATTTGGCAGAAATGTTTGGCATTATTAACTCAATGTGGGAAAAGTATAATATTTCGAAAATTGCAAAAATTACTGATTGTTTTACTCCATTATTTTCCATAATGAAAAAACGAAAACCCGTCCAGAGGAGAAATTTTTAGGGTTAAAGAAATGTTTCTCATGATGAAATATCTCTCTGAAAAATTAATGTTTTTTCCAAGGTGAGATTAAATGCTTGCAGTATGCAAGCACCTTCTACTAGTGTAATGATATAGACTCTTCTTAGAGAGGAACTTATATACAAGTACATAGTTGGTGCTTGCATTCTGCAAGCATTTCACCTCACTTCTAGATGTGCTATAACTTTAAAATTTAGCAAAAATGTGTGGCAATAGTGCACAATAATGGAAAAATTATAATATTCTTAAAATGGTAAATTTTAGGTATTGTATTAATCAAATATTGGTCCATAAGGAAAGAACGAAAATTGTTACAGATATGAAATCTTTGGAAAATTAAAAATCATTTCAAATGAAATATCTTTATTAAAAAATATTTAATTTTCTAAGGTGAGATGAAATTCTTGCAGTATGCAAGCACCAACAACTTGAATATCATATAACTATATATTATAACTATATATATATATATATATATATATATATATATATTATTCCCCCTCTGTAAGAACATCTATGTATATATAATAGATACGTATGACTGTATATATATATATATATAACAACTTACGGAAAAGGAAAGGTAAAATGAATATATGGATGTCAACAAGGTGTTGGGATGAGGAAACCCAGTGAGCACTCACCAATCAGACGACTTCAGGTTGGCGAGGCCCCGGGGATGTCGAAGCGACACACGTAAAATAACACAAAAACACAGAAACATCACAAACGTAAAGCTTTCGGAACTACTCCTTCTTCAGCTACAGAGAGAGAACGTGTGTCGCTTCGACATCCCCGGGGCCTCGCCAACCTGAAGTCGTCTGATTGGTGAGTGCTCACTGGGTTTCCTCATCCCAACACCTTGTTGACATCTATATATATATATATATATATATATATATATATATATATATATATATATGTATACGTTAGATCCTCCTCTGTAAGGAACGTCTATATATAATGATATCCTCTTCCTCTGTATGGAACGTCTATATATAATGATAACATACATCATATTGGAGGATACAAGTGTTTAGGCACTTCTAGAATATCTGGAGATTCTACATTTTTTTTACATAGTTTGGATTATGTGCAAAACCGACTAGAAAAAAAGAAAATCTTGAAAAAGTTCACGCCATAATTTCGCAATTGTTTAGGCAAATTTTCAATGTTAATGTATTTCCAAATGTGCCACGGAGCTGAATTTCTTTTATAGGTAGAATTAGCAAAAAATCGAAATGGCGATTATAGAAGATTTGATGCCAAACGGCTGTGAAAAATTCTTAAATTTTAAACAGATAAATTTTTAGGTATTTATAGACGAGCTCGAGAGATAAAATTTTTATATTATTTAGAGCCTAGTGAAAATGCACAAATGAGCATCTGAAAACCTCGATATATATGTTGTTGCGCCCGTTGAAAAATTTATAAATTTTAAACATTTTGATAAATGTTATTTCACTTTTAAATGTACTGCAAACTTTAAAAGTTGGCAGAAATGTGTGGCATTAGTGCACCACTGTGGAAAAGTATAATATTCTTAAAACTGAAAATTTTATGGATTGTTTTACTCCCTTATTGTTCCATAAGAAATAAATGAAAATCGGTGCAGAAGCGAAAATTTTGAATTACAAAATAATTCTAATAATGATATATCTCTCTGAAAAATTATTTTTTCATGGTGAGATGAAATGCTTGCAGAAAACAAGCACCCCTACTAGTATACATATAGTTTATATGTATATATATATATTCGTCGAGTATATATATATATATATATATATATATATATATACGACGAACGCATATAAAAGTATTTATGATGAAATAAATGCTAGGAAAGACTTCTGTTTTTACCTTTTATAACTCAATTAGAATGTGAACATTTTTATATTTATTTCACAAATCACGTAATTACGCCATTGATTTATCTCGGTTGATCTACGCATATTTTTTATCACGAAAGAGTATTATTAATTCAGTGGCACTCTCGTAGTTCGATTTGAAAATGCGCGGGGAGAAGGGAATGCCGCTAGCAGTATTTTAAATGAAAGACATTGAGGGGAATTTAGTTTCGACATCGTAATCTAATGGCGAGGCATCCCTCATTCGTCGTGTAATTTTAAAATATCGAAAAGGCCGCTAAACGATATATCGATGCACCCGAGGCAGTCAGTGTAGAAGAGCGCGGATTTCGATTTCATTTTTTCATTTATTTCTGCCAGAAGAGATGCAACTAAATGTAGCCAAAAACGTAAGAAATTGGTAGACAAACAGAATCGGACACTTAAAAAATATAAATAAAAAATATAAGACGACTTAACACTTTCTTCTCAATTCCTCGGCCGCTGACTACTCATCGTACTTCCTCTCGTCTATTCCTCTATTACATTCCATTTCCTATCTCCACTCCCCTCCCTTCTCCCTCCCCTCCTCCTCTCCCCTCTCCTCTCCTCCTCCCTCCCCTCTCCTCCTCCCCTCTCCTCCTCCCCTCTCCTCCTCCCCTCCCCTCTCCTCCTCCCCTCCCCTCTCCTCCTCCCCTCCCCTCTCCTCCTCCCCTCCCCTCTGTTCTTTTTTCTATTTCTTTTATTGGATGTATTTTTACGTATGATGATCCTATATATTATAGTGCATCATATGATGGCTTGTTTAGTGAGCTTCAGTAGGTTTCGCAGGTTTTTTACACCCCCCTTCTATGCGAGTTTTTCGTGTTTTTTTATTTTTCCCAAACAATTATTATCTCGTAAGGCGAAGGAAAACACGTAAAGACTGAAAAATCAGCCGTCGCAAAACATATTCGAAAAGAAACTCCCATTAGATACAAATAATCTAAAATTGCTAAAACAAGTCCCAAATTCCAAACTTGATGCTACGGAAAGCCTGTATATACAGAAACATAGGCATGCGCTGATGAATACCGACTTTGGAGTCATCAGAAGCGTTCTTTTTAAACTCATCTCTCCCCTTCCCCCACCACCTAGGTTATCCATGGCCCTCCCTCCTCCCTTCTTCCGTTTATAAATGCACGCGCCCTGCCCTTCACAGTCATTTGAGAGCGCGCCTCTGGACTTTCTTTATTTTTTACCAGTTCGCCCGCTCTCAAATCCCTCTTAGCCCTTGATGATGGTTATATTGTAACTGAAATTCGTATCGCCTTTTTCATCCGACTTTGTTATCCGACCCTTTTTTATCTGGGTTTTTATTCATTTACTGGCTTCGGAGATTTTTCCTTCGTCTTACGTTTTAACTACAGCCAGTGTAGCTCACATTTTCCTTCTCCATTCTTATCTCTTTACAATTATTGTATTATTAATATATTATTGATAATTATTGAATGGATTCTTATATTTGTGTCATGACAAGGGCTTAGGTGGAAGATGGGACTTCCTAATCTCAATCTCGCCCCAAATAGAGATCACATCTGAACTAATCTAATCTTCTCCTCTCTCTTTATTCCCTCTTTTTCTCCCCTCCCCTCTCCTCATCTCTCCATCCCATCCACTCCTCCCCTCTTCCCTTTCTCCACTCCCCTCTTATCCCGTTCCTCTACCATCCTCCCTCCTACCGTACTATCCTCCTCTCCTTCCCCCTGCCTCGTTTCATCATCTCCTCTGCCTCACATTCCCTGGAAAGCGTGTGTCGTGTGTGAGAAGTAGTTGGAGTCCCTCTCGAGGGCGGCGCCACTGGAAGGAGGGGGAGGGAAGGAGGATGAGGAGCTGGGGTCGCGATGTGGAGAGACATTGCTGCGGTCCGCAATCTGCTTTCGCTCAACCCGCCCATCTCAAACACCATTGTCTGTTCACTTCAGGTGTCTCCCACTCCGGCAACCTCTGAAAGACCCCGATACCCTCTCTCCCGCCCTCCTTCCATCCTCTCTCCATCCTCTCTCCTCTTCCTGTTTTCCTCCACCGGATAATATCGCGGGCCGCGAATCCATTGTCCCCATGCTTCCGCAGCAGCACGTTATAAGGCTCTACCCGATGTTGTGTGCGGGGTGGATGGATGGGAAGCGATGGGGCGGATTAAGGAGTAGAATTCTAGGATGACGACGCGGCTGCGTGTGTTTTGTTTTACTCCGTCGTAGACTGGAGAGAGGATGTGGATGTGGTCGGATGGAGAGGGAAGGGAAAGGAAGAGGGATGATGAAAACGAGATTAGATTAGATTAGATATGGTCTTTATTTGAGGAAAGTTCCAGACTAGAAGTCCCATCTCCCACCTAGCCCCTTGTCATGATACAAATATAATAATACATTCAAGAGTTAACAATAACATAATGATAATTTAATAATTGTAAAAATGATATATAGTTGTTTGGAAAAAATAACAAAAAGAACCCACTGCAGGAAAACACCCACACAGAAGGGGGATGTGAAAAACCTGCGAAACCTACTGAAGCTCACTAAACAAATCATCAAATGTTGCACTATAACATATAGGATAATCATACATAAAATACATGCAATAAAAGAGTAAAGGCAAAAAAGAGAAACAGAAGAAAGAAATATAAAAATGAACAGAAAAATGCATTACAGGATAACATCAACACAGGAGGTGCGTGAACCTGCGATACCTACTGAAGTTCTCTACAAAAATATACAGAAATAAAAGAAGAAAGGGAAAAAAAGAAAAATGAGAAAATAAATAAACAGAGAATAGATCATATAGACACACTACAGGAAAACACCCGCACTAGAAGGGTGGTATGCACACCTGTAAAACCTACAGAGATCACAAAAGCTATCAATAAATAAATTTAAAACAATAGTAATAACAGAAAACTTTAAACAATTTAAGCACAATAGATATTGTTTTGTCAAACCTTACATCTACGATAAATTAAGAAAAATTGAAGCATTAAATGTGATTCCTTTGGAGTGATAACAGATATTGGTGGCAGTGTCGTTTGAAAGAGGTGAGTGCGCACTTTTTATTACTTGTGGCGGTTCATTCCATATATACATGCTGAGGCAGTGAAGGATTTGTTGAATATCACAGTGCTGTGATGAGGAATATTGAGTTTATGGTTCCCCGAAGTATTGCGGTTATGAATCGTGTCAATACTTCTGAATTCAGTGGCAAGATAATGTGGATTGTTGGAGGCAAATAATTGGCAAAGAAAAGAAGGCAAGTGGAGGCGCCTACGGGACTCAAAGGAAGGGAAGAGGAAGCAGTGGAGATCATAACGTAAGGCTTTCGCGGTGAGGAGTGACTCCATTGGGCGAAACTCCAGCGTGTATTTTATTAATTAATTGAAATGAACGATTATTAAGGTAGACGTGGTTTAATGTCAATTAAAATGACAGGTGAATTGAGGTGAAATATGGAGGGAATCTAAATTCTGGCGAAACTATCACTCTTTCGAATAGGATTGGAAATCTTGGGGCGATGAAATAACCCTTTCGCCTCGCATTCGAAGCCTAAGTGATCTTTGCGCTCGAGTATGACTGCGATTATGAAGCCGCAAATCTCGTTTTCATTAAGGAGGCGTCCACTGCCACGGAGGGAGGAAAGGAGGGGGGAGGCGTCTAAGGGAACTAGAAATGATAGAGGCTTTATTGGGTATACTTAGATTCCTATTGTATCGCCATTTCAATAATTATGATAACATGGACCTGAGGGAGGAAGTTTAAGACGGGTTTGGAAACACCATAGAGAGAGGGGGAGGGGAGAGGAATGGAGGGGAAGGAGAGAGAGGAGGGGAGATAGATAGATAAGCGTCGATATTTGGGCGAAAGTTGGACCATAAGGTCCATTCTTGCATATAAAACAGATTTAAGTTTGTGGGGAAAACCTTGGTAAAAACAGACAGGAAAACACCCACTGAGAAGAGGGGTGTGATAAACCTGCAAAAATCCCACATAGTGTATATATGGCAACGGAAAACTACATAGAAATAAAAGAAACAGTGAGTACAGTAGAAAAGATGTATATATATATAGAGAGAGAGAGAAAAGGAGTGTGGGAGAGTAGGGGAAGGAGAAAGGAGGGGAGGGAGTGAGAGAGAGAGAGTGGAAGGCTTGGATATGGGACACCGTGCTCGAGGTGTTCAGAAGCACAAAAGGGTCAAAGTGGAATAATGGCACTCACCCGTGATTTAGGGATTACGGTCATAATTAATGATTTAGTGAGGCCATTCTCTTCTCCGGGATCCTCACTCCCCCACCCCAACCCTTATTCCGATAATGGCTCCTTCAGTTCCATCTCCCTCCACCCCATGCACCCTATTCCATTCCGCCCTTTCTTCCCTTTGTCCCACGTGTCTTTTCAGCGGAAATCCAGCACCTTCTACCAGTGGACGGCGACACTGCTGCTGCGGACGACACGCGAAATAATTAAGTTTCCCATGCGGCCGCGCTGTTCTGCTAGGGAATAAATTTCCGCCATTGCACGGTTTAGTTGGCGATTAAAACGACGGCGATTTCACCAGTCGACTGAGCATTGGCCGTAATTAAGTACCGTTGGAATTATTCTTGGAGGATGTACCTATATGTCGCCTCTCCATGTACATTTAACAGAATTGTTATGAAATCTAGCGTAGGCGCCGTCTACGCAAAAATATTTAATGATTTATTAAATACATTGTACGATATTGAACGTCTGAGTTGAGTAAGGGGTGTCGATGGAGGAGTGGTTAGAGCGTTGGCCATCCACGCAGCGTTCCCAGGTTCGAATCCGGCGGAGGTCAGATTTTTCAACCTGGGATCGTCCCATCCCCTACGTGCGCGCTTTGAGGAGACCGCGCAAGTCAGCGCTCACTCCTTTGGAAGGGACGTTAAGCCGTTGGCCCCTTGGTGCTCTTCGTAAAGTGTAGCCTAATGTCGGCTCTGGTTTCGGTGTGGAAGGAGATTTGGCTATAATAACCCAAGAGGTTGGTTAGCCAGAAATTCCATACAAACAAAAATGTGTTGAGCAACTTTGGGTCGAGCGGTTTTCTTTTTGATACTTACGAGTATTGGAAAGGTGCTGTGGCGTACATCGTGAACGGAAGAGGGAGACGCATCGCGCTCGAGGTTGGACGGCAGATTTTTATTTCTTTTATAAATAAAAATAGCATGCTTATTTTGGTTTTGCCGCTCGCTCGGGAAGGCCAGGTGGTAGAAAAAAGCTAAGTTTTCTGTCCGAGCATATTCATAAGCTATCGCACGACGATAAAGAGATGTAAACACACACAGATGTAAACACTCTCACCGCAAACAATTGGCTCATAATGCTAACACATGGAGACGATCGGCGAGCGAAAAAGCTCAACTTTACGGCTCTCCACATGGTCGTCGACTTGTTTTGGGCGATAGGGAGCCGAAAGGGAAATATTCTCAAGAAACGTTCTCGATAGACGTTGATTTGGATCTTATGAGAACGCAGTTCACTAATCATTCATAACATCACTGTTCTAATAAGCAGCTAAGGAAACCTTTTGTACACTTCATTGAAGAAATATATTAAACCAACTACTCATACATGAGTTATCCCAATTACGCTTTTCATCTTACAGACACGGATAACTCGTCCAATTATAGAATTTTCGATTTAGCCGTGGGCTCACTTAAATTGCCCATCAAGGTGTTGAATCGTTGATGTTTTCATTCCAGTCGAATAACGATTATTTACCACTGACGTCAGTAATTTTAGTGAACACTGATTATATACCTCGATCATTTACGATTCTATCTAACTCCTTGATTTGGTTGCGGGTTGAATGCGAATCAATTGTCATGGGGTACACGTTAAAATAGAAAAGGTTCAGTCAAAGCTATGTTTGCAAAAAATTCAGGCAACCAAACAGAGTGTTGCATATTTAGAAATTTTAAAGTTGGTGCCACAAAATGGGTGCCGTCCGAAGACCATATTAAAGCTCAATGGAAAGCGAAATTCGAAGAAGTGAGGTGAAGAGGCTGCATGAACAAATGAAACTCCCGACAATATCAGAATTGCGTCATTGATTTCGGTACGGAGAAACTTCTTATCCCAAGGAATAATCGGAACCATAATAAATGAACCTTCCAAGATCTTAAGATCTTCTCACTCGAAAAACAAACATTTGCAGTTTCAAAATATTAAAAGACTTAAAAAATATTAGAAAGTCCGGTGAACAATTTGTTAAATCAAGAGAAAATGGGAGTCTTCGTGAGAATTTCTATTTCTTAGAATGGTTAGCAGAGTCGAAAGTAACACATAAAGGAAGTTGATAACACCTTCTGGGGTTAAAAGTAGATAGACGAGGACCTCGCGGCCGTCAATCCCTTGGACTGTCATTAGCCCACGAAATACCCCAAGTCCTCAGCTGTGCGAACACTTCCTCGACCCCCGAGCTTCCCCTTCCCGGCGGGGTATCCCCTGACCGCAGGGATGAATAAGCACAAATTAATCAAAACTTTTAAAAATGTATTTCTGATGAGAAAGCATCTCTGTTTAACACTGTACGTAGTTTCTCGACTATGCACGTCTTTTAAACGGCTTTCTACGGTTTGTTTTCCGCGGTTTCTGCCAAATTGAAATGTATCACGAGGCGACATGACACCATTATGTTCTCGTTCCAACTACCATTAGTTTTAATTTCGTCCCGCATGATTTTAGCGCTTGCAATATAAAAAATGTGACATTAAATTTTTGCAGGCCACTGAAATGCTATAAAAATAATAGATTTTAAAGATCAATGGTCATGTTCAACCAACATATTACCATATTTATTGCAACCCTCCGTATGCTCTAGTTTATGTTTTGATAGGAGAGGCAATGTGAATAGGGTGATCATATGCTGACTGACACAACCGCGACAAAGTGAGTTTTGAAGGAGAAAATCCGAGACATTTTGCAAAAAACGGGGCAATAGGAATTTTGCTATTTTTAGATATTCTATGTTCTATATTTGTAATAAAAACGTTTATAAAATAGGAATTACATTTTTTTAAATTTTAATAGCAATTTAATTTATATATTTCATGAATAATTTAGCAGTATTATAATAAACTAGCCAGAGGTTTTTCAGTCATATTTTAGAGTTCTTCTATCTGCCTTAATCAAATTTTGATCCTTTTTATTATTTCATAAAAATATTAACAGTTCAATTGTAAGTTAAATATACATATCAAAATCGATTTGTTTTATATACAGACGATTTTTCTCATCAAATAGGAACACGATCACGATCTGATATTTATATATAAACCCCGGCTGAAAAATCCACGGCATCTAAGATCACCCCTGAGGATGATGGCAGAGGAAGCCATCGAAACGTTGGGCAACCAAATTACCACCCGGCTGGAAACCCGAGAAAACTTCATTGCAGCCATTCGCCGGGAAAACCTCAAATCTTTCTATTCCTATGTGTGGTTAAAAACAGGAATTCACAATCTCTGCAAAGTCTTATTTGCCGATTTGTAGTCAAAGGCTAGGTTCACAAGACCGATATATGGCGAGGATACTCGGGGCTAGAAGACTTGGGATATAACCATCATAAAATGGGACGAAATTAAAACTCATGGTAGTTGGAATGAGAACATATCAGCTCAGTAGTCAGAAGTAAAATTAGGCTTTTCGCGGACGACACCGTCATCTATAGAGAAATAAGCAAGCCGGAAGACCATCAATATCTCCAAAATGACCTAGAAGCTATTTCTGCATGGTGTAAGGAATGGCTGCTAGAGATCATCAAAAATAAAAGCTGCGTCATCAACTTCTGGAGAACAAAGAGTATCTCGTTGGATAATAATTATTCGTTGGACGGAGTAGAGCTTCCAGATTCAGACTCGATTAAATATCTCGGAGTCACGATCCATCGTGATCTCTCGTAGGACACCCACATTCGCCGATTGATAGGTGCCGCTAACAAAAAGCTGGCCTTTATATAGTTCGAAATAGCTCCGAAAAAGTGAAAGAATTATGTTATTTATCCTTGGTTCAACCGTAGGTCGAATATGCTTCAGCTGTGTGGGATCCTTACGAAAAGGGACTCACTAACGAGATAGAAAGGGTTCAGCGCAGGGCAGCTAGATTTGTAAAGAGGAATTACGATAGTAAACAAAGCGTAACATCATTAATAGAAAATCTGAAATGGACATCGTTAGAGGAACGTAGGCTGCAGGCTAGAATTAAACTACTGGAAAAATTTATGTCGGAGGGACTAGCGAATGAGTTAGTGGGACTTATCAGAAGCCCGACGTATCTCGGAAGGCAGGACAGTGAGGATAAGATTAGCGAGATCGACTGTAGAACGGAGCGATATAGAGGATCTTTTTTCCCTAGGACGATAAGAGACCATAATAGGAAAAGATAACGTAGGAAAACTACGGACCCTTGGTGCACTGCACCCCTTGCCATCCACCAAAAAGGTGACTTGCAGGGTGTAATGTAGATGTAGATGTGTCATGTCGCCGCGGGAAACAAACCCTTTAGGTTGGTCGGGATGGGACAACTCGCACCCGCCGATTCCCCGCAAGGACAATTCGCCACCTGACGATTCGCCGCTAAACCAAACTTGAATATACAATTATTTTGTAAATTGTCTAATAAAAACTAAAACTGCAAGTAACTTGAATAAATAACAATATGGTGACTTATGCAGTTAAATAAAAATCAACAAAATTTGTAATATTAATGTATTCATACACAATATATTTAAAAATACAAACATGTTACTGTATTCAATATAATATGATATTACTGAATCGAATTACAAAGTATATTAGCTTCTTAATAAACAGAAATACATAAAGAAAAAATGCATAGACCTAATTGAAGTAATCACGAACTAAATTCACACACACCAACTAAATAAATCTACATCTACATCTATATCTACATCTACATATTACCCTGCAAGTCACCTTGACGGTGGATGGCAGGGGGTGCCGCGCACCAAGTTCCTAACTAATTATTATTCACAGTTATCTATTGTGGTCACGTATTGTCCTAGGGAAAAAGGACTCCTTATACCTCTCCGTCCTACTATCTATTTCGCGATTCTTGTCCTCATTATCCCTCCGTCCGATATACGTTGGTTGTCGAATAATATCCTTCATTTCATTTACGAATATCTCCGACCTATATTTATCTAGAAGTTTAAGTCTCGCCTGTAATCTACGATCTTTCAACGATGGCCAACTCAACTCATCAATGAGTAACGTAACGCTCTGTTTTTTATCGTAATTCTTTTTCACGAATCTAGCTGCTCGCCGCTGTATTTTTTCTAAATCCTTTATGAGTCCCCTCTGATATGGATCCCTAACCGCTGCTGCGTATTCCATTTGAGGTCTAACCAACGATAAATAACAGGATTCTCTCACCTTTTCCGTACTTTTTCTGACTATCCTACGCACAAAAGCCAACTTCTTATTTGCCGCACCTATCACTCGTCTTATGTGGGTGTCCCAAGACAGGTCACGATTCAAGATAAATAACAAGGATACGCATTATCAATTTAATCAAAATTGTGCAATTCCTCTTAAATATTCAATTTTGGTCCGGTGCTGATAAACTTACTATATTCTTAATTCGCTCATCGGCTTCTCAATATTTTCTTAATTTAGTCGGTGGGCGATGACCGGTGACAAGTTGCTCATAGAAGACATCTCTTCCTTTCTGCGCTGTCCACAATCCATCTATAAATCTCCAAATTGATGGATGACTTACACTCAACTCTATTTGCAGGCATCTGTGAGCTGCTTCGGCATAGTTATTTGTTCTTGCATCATCGGACAAAGTACGCCTGTAAACATTCCAAATTGGCAGTCTAAAAAGAGGTGCACGTCTTCCTTGGCCTCGTCGATTAATTCTTCCAACATAGGTGTCTTCTAACCATTCCAATAATGGTGTCAATTCTTCTGGCAAATCTCCAGGTAATGCATCCAGTGCTTCATCCAATTCATCATCGGGTAGAAATACAAATGCTATTATCATTTTAGCGTGGAAATTAATGTTACTACTGGTATTGTACCTCATAGTTAAACCTAGTGTACCAATATGCTTTTTATGTTATGGTTTAAATGGAAAAAGCAACCAAGAATATCAGCATGAGGAAATACTTCCTCGATACTTCTATTTGCTGCCAATTCAAAATCACAGGATATGAATGTCGGCTTTACATTATTTTCGATACGTTTTATCATGTAAAAAAATTTAACCTATGTCACCCGCTGCTTATTCGGAACCAAACCATAGTTTTCTTCCATCACAACATAAACTTGAGAAAATATATCAGGTGATATCTTGAAAGTTCCGTCTAAAAACCATGTAGTTGTCTCTCTTAAATATATTGTGTATAAATTCATCCATATTACAAATTTTGCTGATTTTTATTTTACTGTATAAGTCACCATATTTTTATTTATTCACTACCTGCAGTTTTAGTTTTTATTGGACAATTTTACAAAATAATTGTATATTCACGTTCTGGAAAAGTAAGAACAAAGATTTAGGTTTCGAATATAAAATAGATGAAATGAGTATTCGACAAGCTGAGTATGTAAAATATTTAGGAGTAACCATTTGTCGAGATCTTTCGTGGGACATGCACATTCGTCGAGTTATAGGCGCGGCCAACAAGAAACTGGCATTCATAGGTAGAATAGTACGGAACACTACAGAGAAAGTACGCGAAACATGCTACTTATCACTGGTAAGACCACAAGTGGAATACGCAGCGAGCATATGGGATCCGTACGAGAAGGGACACATAATTCAACTAGAAAGAGTACAGCGCAGAGCAGCCAGATTTGTAAAACAAAAGTACGAACATAAGGAAAGCGTCACCTCTTTATTGAGCGATTTGAACTGGGTATCACTGGAGGACCGTAGATTGCACTCAAGGTTGAAACTTCTAGAGAAATATAGGTCAGAATGTCTAAAAGAGGAGGTAGTGGGAATAATTGTGGCACCGACGTATATAGGTAGAAATGATCGAGACGATAAAATACGTGAGATCGATTGTAGGAGGGAGCGTTATCTAGGCTCGTTCTTTCCGAGGACAATAAGAGATCACAATAGGAAATTTCGAATTGCGTTAGACAATCTTTAGGTAGGATTTGGTGCATTGCACCCCCTGCCACCCACCAACTTGGTGAATTGCAGGGTAACTTGTAGATGTAGATGTAGATGTATATTCAAGTTTGGTTTAGGGGCAAATCGTCCTTCGGCGAATCGTCTTGCGGCGAATCGTCCTGCGGCGAAATGTCCTGCTGCGAAATGTCCTTGCGGCGAATCGGTCGTGGCGAATCGGTGGCGGCGAGTTGTCGTACACCCCTGGATTGTTACATTTGAGCGACAAATATCAACTTCCTTAATATTTGCCATAGAAAGCCGTTTAAAAGACGTGCATAGTCGATAAACTACGTACAGTGTTAAACAGAGATCCTTTCCCATCAGAAAAACATTTAAAAAGTTTTGAATAATTTGTGCTTATCCATCCCTGCAGTCAGAAGATACCCCCGCTGGGAAGGGGGTGCTCGGGGGTCAAGGAAGGGTTCGCACAGCCGAGGACTTGAGGTATCTCGCAGGCCAATGTCGGTCCAAGGGATTGACCGCCGCGAGGTGCCCGTCTATCTACTTTTAACCCCATTGACTATCATTCAGATAGCGTAGACCAGGGATCTCTGACTCGTAGCTTGCGAATCCATTGTGTTTGGCTCACGGAGTCATCTCAAAGAGATTTACATGGACCAAAGAGTAGTTTATATTTCGCAATTATTAGTGAAATGTCATCAAATATAAAATATATATACAGGAGAACTTTAATTATTCGAATACCGATTTTGGTTTGCATCATGAAAAATCCAGAAATTTGAAAAAAAAATTAAATCACAGAGCCTCGGTAGCTATTGGTCTTGGCATTTGTCACCGATTTAATATCCAAACTCAAAGATTTTAATCATGAGCTTCAAGGTAAAGGAAAAAGTGCCCCCACCAGATTGTATCTGTAAATGCATTCAAATTCAAATGAATCTTATGGATAACCCAAATAAAATTAGGGGCCTCCAGTCAATTCCCAGCATAGAGTAAATGGCACAAGAAAATATAAAATTTAACAAAATATAACACCTAGACGAGATAAAGAGAAATTTGAAATTCGATTTAACCAACGGCTACTTCTTTAAAATTTATTTATTGAAACTGACATCAGAGAAATGTTAACGCAAGTAGCAAATATGATAAACAAAATAATTACTGATGCAGAAACCGAAATTATGTCAGGAAAAGTACAGAAAAGGTGAAAGAATCCTGTTATTTATCGTTGGTTAGACCTCAAATGGAATACGCAGCAGCGGCAGTTTGGGATCCATATCAGAGGGGACTCATAAAGGATTTAGAAAATATACAGCGGCGAGCAGCTAGATTTGTGAAAAAGAATTACGATAAAAAACAGAGCGTTACGTTACTCATTGAAGAGTTGAGTTGGCCATCGTTGAAAGATCGTAGATTACAGGCGAGACTTAAACTTTTAGATAAATATAGGTCGGAGATATTCGTAAATGAAATGAAGGATATTATTCGACAAACATTTCCTCGCATTTTTACAATCAGTCTATCACATTAACACTCGACATTCTATCTGCAATGTAGAGAATTTGCTTGCGTTACAATTTTCGTTTATTTAAATGTACAGTTTTATGTTAATTTTTATTCGCTACCAGTGGCGGCTCGTAGCTAAAATTAGTGGGGGTGCTGCTCCAGAAAATTTTTAGCCTTTGTTTTAAAATTGTGTAAAAGGAATAAAACATGTATAAAAAGAAAATATATTCAGAAACTTGATAAAATCTTAACAAAAAAACCAAACATTTTTTACTTACTTTAACTTAAATTGTTACAGTTCAAGCTTGATCTATTCATTTAAAAATGAAATCCATTCTTCTTGTTTTAATTTACGCAAAAAGTTCAATAATTTTCTCCTTGATCTCTGGATGACAATTGAGGAAATTTTTCTCCATTGAAAGTACTGCAAGCGCATTTAGTCTTTCCGAATTCATAGTGCTTCTTAAAAAAGTTTTTATTCTTTTCAATGTTGAAAAGCAGCGCTCTGCCTCTGATGTAGTCATGGGAATCGCCAAGAGGATTTTTATCAGTTTCGTAATTTCACTAAAAACATCATCTAGATTATTTTCCAAGATAAATTTCAGCAGCTCAAATAATTTGCAATATTCACTAATATCAGTCCTATAATAGAATACTTTTAGTTCAGTTTCAAGCTTTTCTTTGTCAATCATGGGATAAGCTTCAGTGGTCAGTACTATCTCTTTTGTGGGATGTTCATTCTTAAATCTAGTGAAGCATTTCTTGTTGAACAATTTAGCAGCTACTAAGTGTTTAGTGGAAGAATATCTGTCCATTATATCAACACATATATAGTCACACACTTCCTTAGCTTCTGCCATGAGTGTCTTTGAAGGATTCTCACAGTACTTTGAGTTTCACAATTCTAAAATAACAGTTTTGAAATTTGTTATATATTCATTAACTTTAAACACACTAATTTCTCGAGATTGCATTTGGTTGTAAATTATTTCAACATGAGGATTAATCTGATGAAGAAGCTCTAACCAAAACTCGAAATTATCATCATTCAGGTATTTTAAAATTGCTGTTGCTTCTGCAATGGTTTGATCTGCATTTGATGTTGACTGAATTTCAGTAAGGCAGTTTTTTAAAGGTTGCAAATTTTCATGAACTCTGTTTATGGTCCGTATGTTGAAATTCCACCTTGTAGAGGATGGACGTGGAATGCTGACGTCCATATGTTTCTTGAGAATGGAAACACGTTGTGGTGATCTTGAGAAGAATGTTGGAATAGCCAGAATGTTAGAGAAAAATATTCTTGCGTTTCGCGTAATACTTGTTGCATTTCTCATTATTAAATTAAGTTGATGTGCATAACAGTGAATGAAATGTGCATTACTATAAACTGCTTTTATTTTTGCTTGAACTCCTGCTTTTTTGCCTTTCATGACATTTGCACCATCAAATGTCTGAGCTATCAGTTGTTGTCCATTTCCTTGAAGGATTATGTCCAATTGTTCTAAAATACGTTTTGATATGCCATCTGCAGTTTGATTTTCTGGAATAAAGAATCCCCAAAAACGCTCAAATATTTCTTCATTCAATACGTACCGTAGAACAAGGACCATTTGAGTGTGTTCCGAAACATCTGTTGTGTCATCAGCCATGACAGCTACAAAGGAAGCTTTTCTAATTTCCGTCCTTATCTCCTCATGGTATATTTGTAGCAGGCAGTCAAGTATCTCATTCTGAATGGCCTTAGAAACACCTTTGAAGACTGCACTGGTTTCTAAGTGATTCTTCAAATCTGAATCTAATTTAGATGCAAAATTTACTAATCCTCTAAATACCCCTGGATTTACTGAATCGTCTTTTTCATCATGTCCACGTAAGGGAGTTTCAAAGTTTCCACAAAAGTAAATGCAGTCTATTATTTTGGACAAAATTTCACGGTTCTTTTTAACTTTTATATTATGCTCATTGATTGAAAGTCTGTATGCCTCACTAAGTTTCTCCTTAATACTTACGGTTTCTAAAAGTGACAGTGAAACAACATTATCAACGTGCTTCTTTGACTTCTCAGGCTTTGCAGTTTTTTCTTTCATTTTGTTTATATTTCTAAAACCATCTTTTGTCCACGGTACATCACCTCCAATCCGCAAACACGGGAAGCAAAACAGTGCATTTTTTACTTCACAGCCGCAAAGCCAACTTTTCCGTTGGTACCATTCAGAATTAAAGCTACGAATATATTTCTTGTTGTTGCTTTTGCCTGGCTGAGATATTAGAATATCAGGTGTTGAACGACCTCTTTTCTTAACTGTAACTTTCTCATGGAGAGATAGCTGTGAAAACTTAAGCTGTTGAAGTTCACTTACAGTCACAGAACTTATTTCTTGGGGATGCAAGGCCATGGTTAAAGTTTTCTGTTAAATAAAATAACAGAAAAAAAATGAATCAAATAGAATAGCTGGAAGCAGAATAATAATCTAATTCTACACTCTTCTACACTTTATCACATTCAAGAATATGGTACACGGTTTTTAAGCACAACACACGCTGAGTAAAAAAAAACTTCCTTCCACCATCACGCCAGAGCCAGAGCAACAGTGCTCTCTCTACCTGGCAGTCCCGCCTTCCTCCCCACCCCCCCCTCCTATGTGCGCATGCGCACAACAGTCAAACACCACGTCGCTGGCACTGTGAAGCGCACAGTTCCATACAAAGATTTTTGTATCTTTTTCATAAACTGGGGGATGGCTACTGAAGTACTGACATTAAGCTTAAGGAATATATATTGTACTACAAAAATAAAGAAAGAATTAAAGAAAAAAGGACTCATTATATTAAATGTTATCGATAATATCAAGTGGAAATAGGGGGTGCTGCAGTTCCGCAGTGCCTATACACGAGCCGCCACTGTTCGACAACCAACGTATATCGGACGGAGGGATAATGAGGACAAGATTCGCGAAATAGATAGTAGGACGGAGAGGTATAAGGAGTCCTTTTTCCCTAGGACAATACGTGACCACAATAGATAAGTGAATAATAATTAGTTGGGAACTTGGTGCGCGGCACCCCCTGCCATCCACCGTCAAGGTGACTTGCAGGGTAATATGTATATGTAGATTTATCTCTGAAATTTGATTTGCGATCGAAAGCGAAATCATAACAAAAAGAATTTTGAACACTGGTTTAAAGGAAAAATATTCTCTGTTGAAAGAAACTTCAATAAATGAATGCATGTTTAGGGTCGTCTCATTAATGTGAGAGTGAATTCTAAACATTGAAGATATTAAAGTCTAAGCATAGATCGCAGTTGACCTATGCTCATCTCAATGACTGCAAGAGACTTGATATTATTTTTTATTATTTCTATATACAATGCAAGGAGCTTCGAGTTCGAGCTCCTTCGTTAATTAATTCATCTTACAATATTATTTAACAATAAATTAAGTAAAAGTAATGAATATCGTTCCCAGTGATATTTTTTACTCTTGATTTAAAGGTTTTAACATTTCTAGGGAAGGGTACACAAATGGAAACATAACGTATCACTCAAAAGCTCGTCTTTAGAATTACCCATAATTGTTATGCATTTTGAATGCTATATATCTCTGCACATCCCAGGATATGGATAATTGGTAGATAAAATGTAACGTCAAACGTCGCATTAAAATGATATGGAAATTTTTAGTAATGAGAAACATTATAATTACATCAATTAAAATTTTAAAATTATATTGTGATAAATGTTTTATAATTATTCGATATATGTTAATTATTTTTAGTGTCATGCCTTTCTAATGTTATATTTGTGACTCGCCAAATATTTTTAATTTAAAGTGTGGCTCACGGTCGGGAGAACTTTGGGGACTCCTTGTGTAGACATTAACATTAAAACAGAAAATAATGTCTCGTAAGAGCTCTATTATAAGAATATTTATTTCCTGAGTGAATACAACCCCGCGGAAAGATTAAAAAGGGATATTCCCTGCTCAGAACGAAAAGCGACGCCTTATGCTAACAAGGGCGGTTCTTATATGGTGGGTCGAGGGCGAGAGAAAGTTTTATCGGAGAGAATGAATGGAATATTACTCTCATTTCTCAACGCCTTCGTCTTGTTTTTTAAAAACATTTGAGTATACTTCAAACTATTGGTCATCTCCGATGAATAAGTTTAGTGAATTAAAATAATATTATCGCATGTTGGAAGTGTAGAAATCCCATCATACGAGGTAGGTCAAAAACTAAAGTGGATTTACATATTTCACAGAACTATGAACCCTAAATAAACTCATTACAACATACCCCCATTGCTGCATGTCTGAACACGTATTACTCGCAGTTTTCGTGATACGTAATTGGCAAAATTGTCACTGACAGACAGTTTTCAAAATTGCGGTCCCTTTCAGATTGCACCGCTGTTGACCAGCGAAGCATCATTCGATTTTAATTGCCAGGAGTTCAACCAAGTAAAATTTACCATAGAATGACTGCACAATATGAGGGCGTTTGTTTATGATAAAAAGTGCATAAGTGTTATGAAATGTTTAGAAATGGTCGAATAACGTAGTGGATAAACGTCAACCTGGTAGCTCGGTCGAGGCAGCGACATCTCATACAGTTCAAAGTGCTAATGAATTGATTCAGGAGAGCCGAAGCATCACCTTGGATGAAATTGAATGTTAGCCATGGGGCAGTTCATGCCACAGTGTATGACAAGCTACTGCACCGCAAAGTGCACGCCAGATGGATCCCAAAGCAGTTGACCGAGAACCACGAAAAACAACGCATGCGCATTTCCCATGAGTAGTTACGGTGCTACAACACTGAAAGAGACAAATTTCTGCGTATTATTCCTGGATATGAAACGTGGGCACATCATATCGACTGTAGGACGGAGCGTTATCTAGGCTCGTTCTTTCCGAGGACAATACGAGATCACAATAGAAAATTTCAACCTGCGATAGACAATATTTAGGTAGGTTTTGGTGCATTGCACCCCCTATCACCCACCAATTAGGTGAATTGGAGGGTAACATGTAGAGAGCTGAAGGAAAATCACTCAATGGAGGAACACATATTCTCCACCGGCAAAAGAGTTCAAAACCTAACCATCTGCTGGGAAGGTAACGATGACTATGTCTTGGAACTTTTATGGTCCTATAGTGGTACATTTTCACGAATAAAGGGATACAGTGATGTGTGATAACTAATATAAACTTCTCCACAGCACTGTGAAACCAGCAATTTCCCTTACAACGGGGTCTTTTACACCCCAAAACGTTCATTTTCAAGTCCCATTAGAAAACCATTTAAATCCGTAAAAGCCGTTTTAAAAATGCATTTTAAAATTGCTTTTAATTAAGGTACAAACTCCGGACTTAAATTAAAAGACGACAAAAAAAACGAAAATTATTTTTCCTGAAAGTAAAACATGAATCGGAGCCGAATTAGTCCAATTATTTGATTTTTACTGCATAAAAAGGGATTTTATACAAATTATAACAATGGCCCAATATTTCTGTCATGACTACGAGACATTGCTTTTCTTCGGGAATTTATTTTACGTGTTAATAAAACTGAACGAGAACTTAGTGCCACGAACTGAAAAGTAACTTAGTGTCATGACGTCACTCTCAGACCATGACATTTAAAATCAAAGGAAACCATATTTTGGTGCGCAGACAATGCTAAGAGGAATATTGCGTTGAAATTTTCAGGGTTTGTAGATGTCATGAGTAGGCCTTCGGATAATATGAGACCACTCCTGTAGGATTCCTCGGTTTGACTCCAGGCACTCCAACATTTGAGTTTTTCGTGCGTAAATAGCATTGCGGAATATTTGGCAATTAATTTACGGTAATTCTCCTCAAGTAGGAGGAATGACATTTGGTGTGGTGGTTATAGGGCACCAATGCCTGCAATATGCAAGCACCGATTACTCGTATATATATATAAAGCGAAGTTAATATAAAAGTTGATAATAAGTTAGCGATCAAGCTTATATTAATTTTCTAATTAAAAAATTTCCATTAAATGTCGTATAAATGATCTTCCATTGTCCACACATACGGTTGCGTTGGAAAATATATATGAATTAGATTGATAATAGCTAATTATGCAACGCATCTAGTATATTATTTCTCAACTTATGTAAAGTTTTCTACTTATCAGAGTTTATTTTATTTTGAATTGTGTTGTCCTCTGAGATATTAAAATAATTATTTAACTTCTTTTTCGGTATTTTCTTTTTGGGACACCATGTAGTTAGAAAGTTTAAATTTTTAAATTAACTATTGAATAAATTACTTTACATAATATAATTATATTGTTAAATTTATAGAGTTTTAGGTTAACAATTCTAAATAACCTTTGATACAAAAAACGCGTTTTCTCATATTGCGCCAGCAAATGATGCTCCATTTTTTAGGTAAATTTCGCTTCTTGGCTTCTACAGAACGGATTTTCATGAAATTTGGTATTTAACGCTTATAACCAAAGACAATAAGAAAATGGCATAAGCAGTTCACATAACAAAACCAGGGATACCACTTCACTGGTTAAAATAACGAGCTTTTCATATCTCGTAAAATATGTCACACGTAATAAGTCTCCAAACAAAATATGTAGAACTAGCTAAACTAAATGATGTTTGTAAAATTCATTTTTATCTTGGGAGTAACCGTTATCAAGAAAATCAAACAAGAATGTTGTAATTCACTTAGAGAAAATCTTGCATGGATGCTACTTGATTGTTGCCAACGAAAGCAATATTACGAGTGGCTGAAGTAAATAAGATCTGCTATAGTTACGAAAATAGGTTTAACATCAATAAGTGATCATGCAGCATTTTGAAAGTGGAAGGAAATGGATTATATACGCCGAAGGAAAAACGTAAATATTACAACTATGTACTTAACTCAAGTGAGGTGTGTTTTAAATAATTTTGGATTGTTTGATTAATTACAACTGATTATAAAATAAATCGGTAAATAAAATGTAATATTTCCCTGGAATCATTTCTGATATATAGATTTTCAGTATTTAGTCATACTAAAATTACGTAAATACGTTTATTAATGTACCAACTTAGGAGGTAGGACATTTTAGTAAACAAAAATATTCTAGCCGTGGTGTTTAGCTGTTTTATGTTGAATGTTAGATAATATCGCATAATTTCAAATAATTCATCGCAGGAAACTCGCCTATTTGTGATTCACTGTATGTACACTTTTCTAACTTGTTTAGATTCCTTTATTGTTTGGCAAGAACTAGTTGAGAGGCAAAATGGAGAAAATACTATTAATAATTCCACAGAGATATTTTTAAACGATGAAAGAGAAAGTCTAAAACTTTAACTTTGTCTTATTTTTGATGCAAATTGCCCAAAAATAACCTTGAATTTAGAGGAACTAAGAAATCACGGTAATTTTCGAGGTGTAATGAATTTTTATTAAAATACGACACAATATCATTTGAAGACAAACGACTTTATTAAGGGTAGAAATGTGATTATATAGTCTTATCTTATTCCACTGTTGTGCTGTCAAATATTTAACAACCAGCTCGCACCCGAATGAATCCGAATTCCCCAGGCGGTCGAAATATGTAACCCCATTTTAGTGGGAGTTAGAGTGGAAGACAATGGTTCGAATTCCGATCAGGGAAGAGTTTATCTTCTGACATCAAATTATTCTCATAATCAATGCTTGCAATTAAAAAAATAAATTCCAACTCAATTTCAAAAATCCCTAATTTAACAAATATTCAACTCAAATAAATTTGAAATAAATTGATTTGTTTTTGTTCAATTAATTTTTATACCAGCGACTTTATTTTGGTTTTCACATTTGTATATGAAATATAGGAGTTTTAATTACTTTAGATTTCGAATAACAATGATTTTAACGAAAAACGTCAAAAATACAAAGATTTAAATCGTATAATGAAAAATATTTTCTGGTTTATTTTGGAAATATTTTTATCGAAATACAGGCAAAATGTAATTAATGGGAAATAAAAAGCTATTTAATTTTAACCAGATATATATAAAGACGTATTAGAATAGCCTACTTCTGTATTTTTTCCAGGCCTAACCATTAGTTGTAGCAATAGAAACAAACAAACCATAGAGACCTAGCTCATTTGCATAATATTTTAGCAAATTAATTGATATATTTTGTCATTAGGTAAAATAAACGAACATTTATAGAATCATCACTATTATTTGTTCATTAGCATTTTACTATTTAATTTAATCCCAGGCTAACAATAAGTTGAAATTTGGTTAAAACTGTTGATTTATATATATACAATATTTATATGGCTAAAAATTTGATGGTTTATACTATATATATTCTATTTTTGTTTTAGCTTTTATTCGTAACAATGATGTGCTTC
This sequence comes from Tanypteryx hageni, assembly GCA_028673005.1. Taxonomy (NCBI): domain Eukaryota; kingdom Metazoa; phylum Arthropoda; class Insecta; order Odonata; family Petaluridae; genus Tanypteryx; species Tanypteryx hageni. The sequence continues at coordinate 6,946,260 of CM054114.1, forward strand.
TTTTCCCTTAGGAAATGCAACACGTGTATTAAGGTAAATTAAACGTATTTACTCTCCAGAATTCAGCAGCTCAAATTTTTTTCTTTTTGAAGCAATGTAGGATTTTTTAGGCTATTTTTTGTAGCAACGAAATCAAACGAACCTTAGAAACCTCTTTGTATAATTGATTGACACATTTTCTCTCGGAAAAGAAATAAGTGACTGCAACATTTAAAACCGAATCGAATAATAAGATGGGTTATTTTTCGTTCCCATCATATTACGGGCTAAATTTCTAATAATTCAATAATCATTACTTATCCATGGCTACTTTTACTTAGTCTGTACTCGAGGCGACACTTTGGCAAGGTCTTGGTTGGAGGAAAACCGACCGTGTAAGCATTATCTAATTAATTCTAGTGACGCATCGCGTCGCCTATACAAAGGCTGGTCCCGCACATTGGCAGAAGCACGTTCAAATCACCTAAGTATTTATCATTCAAACAACTTTTGTCGAATAGTTACGTGAAAACCAAAACAAAGAGAAAACGGCGGTTATAAATCGTTAATACACCAAACTCTTTGAAGTGATTGACGTAAAGGGAAAAGATACCGGAGAAAAACCATGGCTTTTGTTCAGGGTTTTGCAGAAACAACAAAGTTAACGAAAAAGATACGCCCAACAATCGGCTCGTCGAGCATAAAAAATCCAATAGACGCGAATTGGACCTTATAGGCTGCAGCACATGCCTCGATATAATTATGTACTCCCAATCTCAAATCACCACGTAGTTATTTAGCGTTTTAATTGAGCATTGGTTGCCCATCTTGAGAGATGAATTTTATGCGACAGAAACCGTATTCGTTTCACATAAGTTTAGTTAGATGCGGGGTAAATCATTCAGTGAGCGATCTAAGGTCCCTTATAAATACATAAATCACTATAGGATTTACATATTAATTCTTAAAAATATGCGAGATAATACATCAAACTTGTTATGGGAATTATCTACTTTTAAATAGTTTACTAGTTTTATTTTGGCATTTTATTCGAAGAGGTTCGCGATTTATTATCGAATCTAATTTAGTCATCGTGGTGAGCAACATTTGTAGCAACTGAAGTAAAGATGGGAAATGGATTATATACAACGAAGAAATGAACGTAAATACGTTAATTTTCCTTTCGCGCGCGCACGGCGGCGCTTTGCATGCGAAAAGGAGAATGGACAATTTGCGACGAAGGAATGGACCTGAACGCAACGATTGTTTAAATTCCTCAAGTGAGGTATGTTTGAAATATTTTTTCATTGCTTTACTCATCTCTCAGAGGATATATAAGATGGAATGCTGAAACTTTGAGTGTACACTCATTTCCAAAAGTATTCCAACAATTTGAGCGGCGTCGCTTTCGCTTCAGATTGAATTTTAACTTCATATCTACGTGAATATTATGTCAGACGGTGAATATGTATTCATCTCCATCTACATCTACATTAAACCCTGCAAGTCACCTTTTTGGTGGATGGCAGGGGGTGCAGTGCACCAAGGGTGCATAGTTGTCCTACGTTATCTTTTCCTATTATGGTCTCTTATCGTCCTGGGGAAAAAAGATTCTCTATATCGCTCCGTTCCACAGTCGATCTCGCGAATCTTATCCTCACTGTCCTGCCTTCCGAGATACGTCGGGCTTCTGATAAGTCCTACTACCTCATTCGCTAGTCCGTCCGACATAAATTTTCAGTAGTTTAATTCTAGCCTGCAGCCTACGTTCCTCTAACGATGTCCATTTCGGATTTTCTATTAATGATGTTACGATTGGCTTACTATCGTAATTCCTCTTTACAAATCTAGCTGCCCTGCGCTGAACTTTTTCTATTTCGTTAGTGAGTCCCTTTTCGTAGGAATCCCACACAGCTGAAGCATATTCGACCTACGGTTGAACCAAGGATAAATAACATAATCCTTTCACTTTTTCGGAGATTTTTCGAAATATTCTCCCTATAAATGCCAGCTTTTTGTTAGCGGCACCTATCAATCGGCGAATGTGGATGTCCCACGAGAGATCACGATGGATCGTGACTCCGAGATATTTAATCGAGTCTGAATCTGGAAGCTCTACTCCGTCCAACGAATAATTATTATCCAACGAGATACTCTTTGTTCTCCAGAAGTTGATGACGCAGCTTTTATTTTTGATGATCTCTAGCAGCCATTCCTTACACCATGCAGAAATAGCTTCTAGGTCATTTTGGAGATATTGATGGTCTTCCGGATTGCTTATTTCTCTATAGATGACGGTGTCGTCCGCGAAAAGCCTAATTTTACTTCTGACTACTGAGCTGATATCGTTTATATAAATTAGAAATAATAACAGACCAATTACACTACCCTGCGGAACGCCAGAGACAACCTCCACTAAGTTCGAAGATTTCCCATCTATAACAACCTTTTGCTTCCTATGATTTAAAAATTAACGGATCCAACTAACGATTTTAGAATTAACACCTAAGGTTTCTAATTTCTTTATAAACTTCCTGTGAGGTACCTTATCAAAGGCTCTTCTAAAATCTAAGAAGATGGCATCGACCTGCGTATTATTTTCTCTACTTCTCAGTATACAATTCACAAATGGACCGAGCTGTGTATCACAAGACCTACCTTTTCTGAAGCCGTTTTGACAATCATCTAACAATAAATTACTATGAAGAAATCGCATTATGTTGCTAACGAGTATATGCTCGAGAATCTTACAAGATATCGAAGTAAGGGAAATCGGCCTGTAATTTTCTGGGTTCTCCTTGTCGCCGCCCTTATGAATTGGTGTAACGTGCGCTAACTTCCTGTCGTTAGGGACCTCTGCGCGAGAAATGGATTTCTCGAATATTATCCGAAGAAAAGGTGCTATTTCTTCAGCTAATTCTTTTAAAACGCGAGCAGGAATTTCTTCGAGGCTTTGTTATGTCTAATGGAAGCTAATTGACTTGCTATTCCCTCCTCAGAAAATACTATATCGTCCATCAGGTCGCTTCTTATAGCGGGTGCAAAATGTACGTATTGGTCGTTTACAAGTATAAATGCTTTTACAAAATGACCGTTTAACAGGTTGGCTTTCTCTACGCTATCAGGAATAACGGCACCCGAGTCATTACGCAGGGAAGGTAGGGTAGGGCATCTACCTTGGACCTCTCTCACATAGTAGCAAAACGCTTTAGGGTCCTCCTTCAAATAATTATTTAATACCTTATTACGGGAGTTAGCAAAAGCCTCGCGCATAGTATTTCTCACTTTAGCGCGGGATTCTTTATGCATCTTAACTTTAGTCAAGGGAGGGGGTCCTTCAATACCCTCCCTGCGATGTGATTCCGGAAACATCCTTCACGCTGGGGAGGATAAAGCTAATCTACTAAACGTTTACTTCGCGAAGGCGTTCACGCAGGTGGAGATATACTTGAAGATAATCATATTACCGATGGATGTACTCGGATGGATAATATTGAAATCTCTGAGGCGGGAATAGCGAAGCAACTGGGTGCGATAAAGCCCAACAAAAACCCAGGACCAGAAGGATTTCCCGCGCGTGTATTAAAAGAACTAGCAGAAGAAATAGCTCCCTTCCTTCGGATAGTATTCGAGAAATCCCTTACCCTCTGTGAGGTTCCTGATGATTGGAGACTAGCACACGTCACACCCATTCATAAGGGAGGTGACAAAGAAAACCCCGAAAATTATAGGCCGATTTCTCTAACATCATTATCATGTAAGATTTCGGAGCATATTATTGTTAGCAACACAATGCGTTATCTCGAGAGTAGATCGCTGTTAGTCAGTTGTCAACATGGCTTCAGAAAAGGTAGATCCTGTGACACCCAACTCGGTCTGTTTGTGAATAATGTTTTATCATGCGGCGAAAATAATAAACAGGTCGATGCAGTGTTCCTTGATTTTAGAAAAGGTTTGACAAGGTTCCCCACCGTAAGTGGTTATTAAAATTGGGAGATCTTGGCGTTAATGTCAAAGTCATTAACTGGGTTCGCGCTTTCCTTTGGAATAGAAAACAAAAAGTAGTCATCGATGGTAAGTCCTCGAGTGTGGCAGATGTAGTCTCCGGAGTACCGCAGGGTAGTGTGATCGGACCTATGCTTTTCTTGCTATATATAAACGACATCAGCTCAGTTGCGAAAATTAATATCAGGTTTTTTTGCGGATGACACCGTAGTCTATAGAGAAATTAGTGGTCCTAGCGACCATCGCCAGCTTCAGGATTATCTGGATGCGTTATCCGTTTGGTGCAAGGAATGGCAGCTAGAAATCAATCAGAAATAGAGTAACGTTCTAAACTTTTGGAAATCTAGATGCCCATCGTCCGTGTTTACCTACTCGATAGATGGTGAGAGCATTCCTGTTTCGAAGTCCGTGAAATACCTCTGGGTTACTTTGAATCGTGACCTGTCTTGGGACGCCCACATAAGACGAGTGATAGGCGCGGCAAATAAGAAGTTGGCTTTTGTGCGTAGAATAATCAGGAAAAGCACGGAAAAGATGAGAGAATCATGTTATTTATCGTTGGTTAGACCTCAAATGGAATACGCAGCAGCGGCAGTTTGGGATTCATATCAGAGGGGACTCATAAAGGATTTAGAAAAAATACAGCGGCGAGCAGCTAGATTTGTGAAAAAGAATTACGATAAAAAACAGAGCGTTACGTTACTCATTGAAGAGTTGAGTTGGCCATCGTTGAAATATCGTAGATTACAGGCGAGACTTAAACTTCTAGATAAATATAGGTCGGAGATATTCGTAAATGAAATGAAGGATATTATTCGACAACCAACGTATATCGGACGGAGGGATAATGAGGACAAGATTCGCGAAATAGATAGTAGGACGGAGAGGTATAGGGAGTCCTTTTTCCCTAGGACAATACGTGACCACAATAGATAAGTGAATAATAATTGGTTAGGAACTTGGTGCGCGGCACCCCCTGCCATCCACCGTCAAGGTGACTTGCAGGGTAATATGTAGATGTAGATGTGGTTGCTCTATATTCATTGGATGATGTAGACGGCATATTTTTTATTTTCGCGTGGCTTATTCTCTGACGCCTAATCGCACTCCTAACTTGCTTATTGTACCAACGTGGCTCTTTATTGTCGACCTTCAATTTATTTGGAATATACTTATCGATGCCCTTTGGCATTATATTTTTTAATAATGTCTATGACGACTCAGCACGTGATCGTTCGGTCATATCACGAAGCCACGTAGTATTTCTCATAGGCTCGACGTGAATCTTCAATAGTCTGCTTTAGCAAATATATAAAACTTTCTTTGAGGCTTAGGGTGCGTATCGATTTTCAACTTACACTCTGCATATACGGCCAGATGATCACTTATGCCATCTTCAATGGTGATTTTGTTTATACTTTCTGGGACGTTAGTTGCTAATACATTTAATATGTTTCCCGATCGCGTTGACTTTATGACTAATTCAAGGAGAGAGTGCTCGCTGAATTTTTCGATTAATGCCTTACAAGATTCGCGCTCTTTACCTCTAGATTCGAAAGATAGGGTTTCCCAATCACTTGAGTGTAAGATAAAGTCACCACCGACTATAAAAAGTGATCGTTACAAAAAAGTATCGCTCAATTGTGAGTTTTAACTTAATCGGTCAATTAGAACTTCCAATTGACATCTTCCCCACAAAATTCAGTCGGAGCAAAAAAACCGGTTCAAATTGTTTCAATGGTGGTAGCTGGAGCGAAACCGAACCGAAGTTTATCGTTTTGTGTGAACCGGAACGAAAACTGGAGAGAAAAAAATTCGGTCCGATGCCCTGGCTAGGACCTAAACGGGCTTTCCGGGGCAAGGACTGCATTGTGTAATTAAGTCAATTATAATTATTTGTTATCTACCGTAAACTGTTATATCTGTGCCATGTCTTACTCGGAAATAAAAACATTTACAACGAAACGAACGAAATGAAGAAAGAAATGGAGAGACGAGGGGCCAATGAGAGAGTTTTATTTTGTTTGGGGCTGTTATTCCCGTTCCCGATTTGTGTCCTCTAGGCCTCTGTCTAGGCACGTCCCCTCTCCCGGGATACACTCTCCGTCCTCACCGTGAGGTGGAAGACGAGGGGCGGACAATGGGCCCATGGGGCGGAGGGTGGGAGAAAGGGAAGAACTTAAGGTCAGGTAAAGAGTAGGGTCAGCGGAGGAGGGAGAGTAAGAGGCAGGTAAGGGTTCCTAATGGAGGGCGAGCCGAGGGGTGTGGGACGCAGGTGAGCTGGCTCGAGTTCAGGGCGCGCCCTCGCTTTTTCAAGGTGCGTGCTGCGGACGGGAAGACCTTCTTTGGTGCCTCGGCAATCCGTATAATAATGCCTGATCGCCATCGTCCGAGTTGGATTTATGACGTGCTAGGCACCCGGAGATGGGCTTTGAATCCATTCCTATTAAAGCTTTCGGTCGGAATTATGGGCTCGCGAAAGAGAAGACCAAAATTAAGTGAAACGACCGCCATGGATTGAATAGACCGATATTGGCTAACTCGAATGAGATTTTTTTAGGGAATAAATCGGTCGAAATCTGAAGGTGGTTGCGTGGCTTGGTGATCTCTGTGGTGGTGGATCCTCTGTTATATTTGGCATGGATGGCGATTTTAGGTGAAATTCGATAAGTTAGAACTAGCTCAGAATTTAGGATTGTAATGAATAGTAGTGGTATGAATTATTAGGTGCTTCGATATCGGAGGTAATTTTGCGCGATTAAAATTTAATGTGACATATTTCACTGTCAATACTTTACATTAAACATGGTAAAATAAATAAAATAAAATAAATAACACGAGTAATTATTTCTTCACAGAGTACTTAAAAGTTTAGTTTCCCTTAAAAACAATAAAATGAAATCAGTCTTTTGAGTATCATGAGCTAAAATTTCAGAGAGATTCCCCTTAATATTTAACCTTTGGCGGGTGCTTCTGTATTTGGTGCCCTCCGACAGGAGGTGTCTCACACCTGTGATTTTTTCCTACAATCATTCCACACTCCTTAAACCTCCTTCATCCTTCCCTCGATATATTCTCATCCTCCATGTCCTTCCATATACCACTGTCCTTTTCTACTTACAATAATATACATTTTGTTTTGACATAAGGGTGGTTTCCGGGTTGCTGCCATGTAGATCCATTTCCAGCAAAATGGATCTACACGGCAGAAACCCGGAAACCACACTTATGTCAACATCACGCCGTGGAAGCCTTCGAACCTACATTTTGTTTTAATTGTTACTATTATACGCATTCATTCCTTTTCCTGTTTGTTGTTGTTTTATATTTTCTCTATATCTATTATTTTTTTGTTTAAAAATTTAATGTAATAGACCTAGTAGCGGCTGTTTTTGGATTTTATTTAAATAAATAAATAAAGTATAAAATGTCATTTATTGCTCGATCGGGTCGTATTCGGGCTTATACCGTAAAACACGGGCCTCGGGCTGGGCCTGTTAATCCAAACTGTGGTAATTCTTTGGCCGGGGTTGGACATGTGGCTCAATTTTAACGGGCCGAAAATTTCGTCCCATGCAGACCTCTACCATAGGAATTTAGTATCGGGGAGTATGCAGCCGTCAATGCCATCTAGCGGCCGCAGATAAGGTAGTCGCTCCTCGGGAGAGAAAACGAGTTTGAGAATTCAGTGAAGGGAGGCAGAGAGAGAGAGAGAGAGAGAGAGAGGTAGTGACAGGGAGGAAGATGGAGCGTTCCTCAGGAGCGGATAAGGGTCGACGAGGGTTCTTCGCTCTAAAGTCCCTTTGGAATAAGGTAAATGGGACGAAGTGGAGCTCTAGGGGGCACAAGTGGCCTTCCGGAATGAGAGAGAGAGGGTAGGTCGCAGTACGCAGAGGGCGGGAGGAGGGTCCTAAAAGGGCCCATATTTCATTTCGAATCTGACTGGACCTTCGGACAGCCGTCATCGGAAGGGACCCAAACATACACACACCGAGGGTGACCCCACGAGGCACGCGGGCACCCTCTCTGGCCTCCAATCGATACTCACTTTCACCTCCAAAATCCCCTCCCTCCCTCTCTCTCCTTCCTTTCTCCTCCCTCCCCTTCCTCTGTCTCCCCCTACCTCCTTCCTCCTCTTTCCTTTTCCATCCTCTCTCCACTCCCTTCCCTCTCCCTCCCTCCCTCCTCACCCCTCCCCTTTCCTTCCTCTACCTCCCCAACCTCCTTCCTCCCTGTTCCCTCCCCTCTCCATTCCCTCCCTCCACCTCCCTGTCCATCCCTTCCTCTCCCTACCTCCTTCCTCCTCTCACCCCTTCTCTCCCCTCTCCACTCCCTCCTCTCGCCTCTTCCGCCTTGTCCCTACCTTTCGAATTGCGTTAGACAATCCTTAGGTAGGATTTGGTGCATTGCACCCCCTGCCACCCACCAACTTGGTGAATTGCAGGGTAACATGTAGATGTACCTTCCTCCTCCCTCCTTCTCCCTTCCCCTTCCTCCGTCCCTATCCTCAACAAAGGTAGTGGCGGTGTGATACATTCTCCTCTTGCGACTATTCAGGGAACCAAATTATGATTTACATCTTACTTTCCGTCGTGTATGATGCGTCGGAGTGAAGACGCTACTTTATAAATCGGCACATAGAAGACATTTCTTTCAAAGATATAACACCAGCACAAAACAGGGGAGGTCGGAATAAGATGAATTTCGCAATATCGCGGATAATTCTCGGCTTAGTCAAAGATAGTTTTCTCTGGCACCCTTCTGTAGCAGAAAACGTATTTGCTAAAGATCTAGGAGTCCCATTTTCAATGAAATATTCGCAAGGTTAGCGTGAAATATAATTAGCCAAAAAGAATTCACTTATAAACTGCAAAATAACGTTAAGTCAACGAATCATTAGAAAAGTTTGATACATGATCAATTAGATAAGTACATAGGAGGAAAAACTCCTTAAGTCATAAAAGTTTATAACTACCCGATGCATTTCGCCTACTAAGTGGGCATCTTCAAGGGCGCACTACACACGTGTGTATGGCTTAAGGAGTTTTCCCGCCTATGTAAATCGAGCCATAAGTTAATCAAGCCACCAACCTTTATAATTAGATAAGTGATGACTGAATTTCAAATAAATAGGAAAATACAAGTGTAGTATCGTGTTTTAAGGTTGTAAAACGGAAAAACTTCCTTCCTGAGCATTTATTGTTAAAACTAGAATTGATGATGCATTGCAACGAAACCTAGGTCGTTTTGAATAAAACTAATGTGGAATTACAATAAGTCTCTTTATTTCTACCTATGTACTTTGGTTCTTCAACTTTAATAGTGACGTCACGCTTTGCTTTACATTTGTTTTACGAATCTGCTCTGCGTTGTACTCTTTCTAACTCAAATATGTAGCTCTCCTCAATAAGAAGAGATATGTTTGACCGGTGGTCTAACAAATGATGACTCACACGATTCGCGTATATTTTCTATACTATTCCGTACCTACTATTCAGCTAATGAAAGGAAATTTCTTGTTGGTTGCGCCCACATACAAACGGTTGCGCATGTTCTACGAAAGATCGCGTTAAATGGCGACCCCTAAATATTTAACATACTTTCCTAGTCACACTCAGTGCATTCAATATATCGATTTTTTCCTCGAAATTTTCTAGAATATTAGGTCGGAATATTTATGGCCAATAATTTCAATTTGCTATTCTTTACGCCTCGTGGAAATAGATTTTAAATCTTCCTCCAGTGACTGTTCGTCATTTTGTTTGTTTATATATCGTGTTGGGTACCCCTAAACGGCTCTGGAGTTCATTACACGACCGAGGCTTCACAGAGTGTAGCGTGTAGGATCTTCAACCATGGTAGGTCTTTTTTAAATTAGAGAGTAGGGTAGGGTGTAGGCGTAATAGGAGATTTCATAGGGGCATCGAGTGTAATACAGTTTCTGGTCTGCCGCAGCATTCGTACATCTACATCTACATCTACATATTACCCTGCAAGTCACCTTGACGGTGGATGGCAGGGGGTGCCGCGCACCAAGTTCCTAACTAATTATTATTCACAGTTATCTATTGTGGTCACGTATTGTTCTAGGGAAAAAGGACTCCGTATACCTCTCCGTCCTACTATCTATTTCGCGAATCTTGTCGTCATTATCCCTCCGTCCGATATACGTTGGTTGTCGAATAATATCCTTCATTTCATTTACGAATATCTCCGACCTATATTTATCTAGAAGTTTAAGTCTCGCCTGTAATCTACGATCTTTCAACGATGGCCAACTCAACTCATCAATGAGTAACGTAACGCTCTGTTTTTTATCGTAACTCTTTTTCACGAGTCTAGCTGCTCGCCGCTGTATTTTTTCTAAATCCTTTATGAGTCCCCTCTGATATGGATCCCAAACTGCCGCTGCTGCGTATTCCATTTGAGGTCTAACCAACGATAAATAACAGGATTCTCTCACTTTTTCCGTGCTTTTCCTGACTATCCTACGCACAAAAGCCAACTTCTTATTTGCCGCACCTATCACTCGTCTTATGTGGGTGGCCCAAGACAGGTCACGATTCAAGGTTACCCCGAGGTATTTCACGGATTCCGAAACAGGAATGATCTCACCATCTATCGAGTAGGTAAACACGGACGATGGGCTTCTAGATTTCCAAAAGTTTAGAACGTTACTCTTTTTCTGATTGATTTCTAGCTGCCATTCCTTGCACCAAACAGATAACGCATCCAGATCATCCTGAAGCTGACGATGGTCGCTAGGACCACTAATTTCTCTATAGACTACGGTGTCATCCGCAAAAAGCCTGATATTACTTTTTACAACTGAGCTGATGTCGTTTATATAAAGCAAGAAAAGCATAGGTCCGATCACACTACCCTGCGGCACTCCAGAGACTACATCTGCCACACTCGAGGACTTACCATCGATGACCACTTTTTGTTTTCTATTCCAAAGGAAAGCGCGAACCCAGTTAATGACTTTAACATTAACGCCAAGATTTCCCAATTTTAATAACAACTTACGGTGGGGAACCTTGTCAAAAGCTTTTCTAAAATCAAGGAACACTGCATCGACCTGCTTATTATTTTCGCCGCATGATAAAACATCATTCACAAACAGACCGAGTTGGGTGTCACAGGATCTACCTTTTCTGAAGCCATGTTGACAGCTGACTAAGAGCGATCTACTCTCGAGATAACGCATTGTGTTGCTAACAATAATGTGCTCCAAAATCTTACATGATAATGATGTTAGAGAAATCGGCCTATAATTTTCGGGGTTTTCTTTGTCACCTCCCTTATGAATGGGTGTGACGTGTGCTAATTCGTAGGAAGTCTTCCGAACTCGAACACGTAATTCGCACGTTGCATGCGGATGTAGTTATAGGTACGGAAAGTTGGCTCACTGAAGATATCGCTAGCCAAGAAATTTTTCCGAAAAGCTATAGAGTATACAGAAAAGACCGTGCCAATAGAATAGGTGGCGGAGTATTTTTGGCAATAAGTGAAAAAAACGATAGTTGTCAGATCCCTATTATCGATGAAACGACCGAGAGCGTGTGGTGCCGCCTAGGTAAGGATAATTCGAAAAAGATATATTTATGCTCATTTTACAGACCACCTAATGCCAAAGTTGATTATATTTTAAGTTTAGAGAGGCAATTAGCCGAGCTTAGATCTATTATGAACGACGGTTATGTGATGATTGGAGGCGATTTTAACTTACCGTCAATCGATTGGGAAAACCTATGTTTCGTTACGGGAGGTAAAGAACGCGAATCGTGTGAAGCCTTAATTGACACGTTTCATGAATATTCCTTAATCCAGATGCTACGAAAAGCCACGCGTTCGGGCAATGTTCTCAACTTGCTTGCTTCTAACATCCCGCATAGGATAACTAAGGTATCCACAGAGGAGGGACTTAGCGACCATCGAGCTGTGTATGCAGATTGCGAATTAAAGCTCAAAAGACAACCTAAACCCCTTCGGAATGTATACGCTTTCGCCAAGGCCGACTTTAAAAGTTTCAGCTTACATCTCAGAAGTACCTTTGTCAGTTATCGTGAAAAGACAGAACGATTAGGTATAGAGCCATCATGGTTATTATTTAAGGATATACTAGGAAAAGGTATCAATAGATTTATCCCCAGTAAGTTAAAATCTGATAAAAAAGAACCTCGTTAGTTTAATAAGGAAGTCAGGATTGCCTTAAGACGGCAGAGGCGTAGCCACGCAAAATTGAAAAACATACCTACCACCGCTTCCGATGAGTATCGCACAGCTATAGTCCATGAGTATAACAGTGCCCGCGCACTAGCGAGAAAAACCATGCGTAACGCATTTAACACCTTCCGGAATGAGGTATTAAATACAAAATTGAAGGAGGATCCAAAAGCGTTCTGGTCCTATGTAAGATAAGTCAAGGGAGTGGGTCCTTCAATACCCTCCCTGCGATGTGATTCCGGAGACATCCTTTACGATGGGGAGGATAAAGCTAATCTACTAAACGTTTACTTCGCGAAGGCGTTCACGGCAGGTGGAAATAGACTTAAAGATAATCTTATTCCAGATGGATGTACTCGGATGGATAATATTGAAATCTCTGAGGCAGGAATAGCGAAGCAACTGAGTGCGATAAAGCCCAACAAAAATCCTGGACCAGAAGGAATTCCCGCGCGTGTATTAAAAGAACTAGCAGATGAAATAGCTCCCTTCCTTCGGATAGTATTCGAGAAATCCCTTACCCTCTGTGAGGTTCCTGATGGTTGGAGACTAGCACACGTCACACCCATTCATAAGGGAGGTGACAAAGAAAACCCCGAAAATTATAGGCCGATTTCTCTAACATCATTATCATGTAAGATTTTGGAGCATATTATTGTTAGCAATACAATGCGTTATCTCGAGAGTAGATCGCTGTTAGTCAGTTGTCAACATGGCTTCAGAAAAGGTAGATCCTGTGACACCCAACTCGGTCTGTTTGTGAATAATGTTTTATCATGCGGCGAAAATAATAAACAGGTCGATGCAGTGTTCCTTGATTTTAGAAAAGCTTTTGACAAGGTTCCCCTCCGTAAGTGGTTATTAAAATTGGGAGATCTTGGCGTTAATGTCAAAGTCATTAACTGGGTTCGCGCTTTCCTTTGGAATAGAAAACAAAAAGTTGTCATTGATGGTAAGTCCTCGAGTGTGGCAGATGTAGTCTCCGGAGTACCGCAGGGTAGTGTGATCGGACCTATGCTTTTCTTGCTTTATATAAACGACATCAGCTCAGTTGCGAAAAGTAATATCAGGTTTTTTGCGGATGACACCGTAGTCTATAGAGAAATTAGTGGTCCTAGCGACCATCGTCAGCTTCAGGATGATCTGGATGCGTTATCTGTTTGGTGCAAGGAATGGTAGCTAGAAATCAATCAGAAAAAGAGTAACGTTCTAAACTTTTGGAAATCTAGAAGCCCATCGTCCGTGTTTACCTACTCGATAGATGGTGAGAGCATTCCTGTTTCGGAATCCGTGAAATACCTCGGGGTAACCTTGAATCGTGACCTGTCTTGGGACACCCACATAAGACGAGTGATAGGTGCGGCAAATAAGAAGTTGGCTTTTGTGCGTAGGATAGTCAGAAAAAGTACGGAAAAGGTGAGAGAATCCTGTTATTTATCGTTGGTTAGACCTCAAATGGAATACGCAGCAGCGGCAGTTTGGGATCCATATCAGAGGGGACTCATAAAGGATTTAGAAAAAATACAGCGGCGAGCAGCTAGATTCGTGAAAAAGAGTTACGATAAAAAACAGAGCGTTACGTTACTCATTGATGAGTTGAGTTGGCCATCGTTGAAAGATCGTAGATTACAGGCGAGACTTAAACTTCTAGATAAATATAGGTCGGAGATATTCGTAAATGAAATGAAGGATATTATTCGATAACCAACGTATATCGGACGGAGGGATAATGAGGACAAGATTCGCGAAATAGTTAGTAGGACGGAGAGGTATACGGAGTCCTTTTTCCCTAGAACAATACGTGACCACAATAGATAACTGTGAATAATAATTAGTTAGGAACTTGGTGCGCGGCACCCCCTGCCATCCACCGTCAAGGTGACTTGCAGGGTAATATGTAGATGTAGATGTATATCTATATAATGTGGTTTAATATACTAAAACTCAGATTTTACTGAGGACTTCCAAGCAGATATCGTTTACTTTCATCAATAATGGTTTAACGCCTAAGACACTTGCCTGTGGAACACTTGAAGCGATTTAAAATGGCAATGAATACTTCCCATAGATAACTACTATCTTTTCTCTATTTGAGAGGAAGATTCTCTCCCAACTCACAACTATCGCGGCGATGCCGTACTTTTCTGGCTTGGATATTAATTTTTTATGTGGTAGTACTTTATCAAACGTTTTCCTGGAATCAATAAAGCGACATCGGCTGAAGTATTTTCTTTCCGCATGCCAATGAATCCGCTCACAATAGGGCCGACCTGTCTTATTAATGATCTGCCTTATGAAATCCTTGCCGACAGTTGCTTAGCGACGATCGACTAAGTAGCGTATGATAGAGCGAAATATATAGATGTAGATGTAGATATATTATATGCACAAGAATCTTGCACGAATAGTGGGATTAAAGAAATCCTCCTTAATTTTCAGGGTTCTCTATGTCCACGGCTTTATGGATGAATTTATCTGCGCGATCGAAAAATACCTCTATTAATAGAAGTAATTGAGTTTTTGAGTGCGTCGACTGCTATGGTTATGTTGCACTGTCATCAAAATATTCCTTAATGGAAAAAGGAATAAGCATACATTTATTATACTATGTGCCATATAATTAATATTGATTAATATCTTTACAGGATATTGAGTTTCTCACAACGTACGCTGCTATCAAATCCACTGTTACCATTTAATGTTTTTAAATAAATAAATAGCTATATATATATATATATATATATATATATATATATATATATATATATATATTAGTAGTCGGTGCTTGCATACTGCAAGCATTTCATCTCACCTTGAAAAAACATTTATTTTTCAGACAGACATTTCATCATTACAAATATTATTTTAATTCTAAAGATTTCACCTTCGCAGCGATTTTCGTTTTTCCCACGTAAAAATAATAGTTTAAAGCAATCCCCAAATGTTGCAATTTTAAATATTTTACACTTTCTACATTATGGGGTACTAATGCTACACATTTTAGCAAAATTTTAAAGTTGTAGCACATCTAAAAGTAAAATAATATTTTTCTAATTGTTTAAATTTAAATAATTCTTAACGGCCGCCGCAATTCATATATCGTAAAATTAAAATGTTTATTTGTGCAAAATCAATACTCTGTAAATAATTTGAAAATTTCAGCTTCCTAGCTCATCCCGTAGTACCTAAACAGTTATCTATTTGTTTAAACTTTAAGAATTTTTAACTGCCAAACAAATTAAAATATCAAAATTTGTATAATCCCCATTTCGTTTGTTTGTTTAGAATTCTACATATAAAAAAAATTTCAACTCCCTGACACATGCGGAAATACATAAACCTTGAAAATTTGTTTAAACAATTGCGAATATTTAGCGGCCGCATTGTAGCACTTTTTCAAGATTTTCGTTTTTTCTAGTAGGTTTTGCACAAAATCCTACCTAAAAAAAATTTCGATTGTCCAGCACATCTGGAAGTACCTAAACATTAGTATCCTCCTATATGTTATCTCCTCCTCCTCCTCTGTAAGAGTCGTCGATATATAATGATATATATATATATATATATATATATATATACACACACACTAGGGGATCCGCTCTTGCGCGCTGCGCGCGTCAACCCCGTGCCTCGCTCAGCGAGGTGACTTCGTCTGTTGCCCGTGTGCAACCCTGAACCTCCTCATTTCGGCGTATATTTAAGGTATGAAATTATATTTAGCCCTATTTCGGGCTTCTTTCTCCCTTCTTCCCATTCCCCTCACTCTCTCTCTATCTCTCTCTCTCTCCCTATCTCTCTCTACCTTCCTCTCTACTTCCCTATATCCCCCTTCCCAACAAACCTCCTGCTTTCCCAAACTTCCGCTTCCCCTCATTCTCTCCCTCTCCCCCTTTCCCACTCATTCTCCTTTCTCTCTCTCTCCTTCATTTTCTCGTTCACTCTTTCTTTTTCCCACACTCCCGTCTTCCTCCGTTTTCCCAATAGGGTCCTATATAATTTCATGAATACGGCAACAATGCTTGTTGTTCTTGGCAACGAAATATTTTATTCACGAGGAACTTAAAATTTTCGTCTTCAAAACAATTTTCTGCGTCAATTCGAATCGTATATGAAATTCTACGTTAGAAAAATAAATTTTCGTTCTTTTGCACTTTCTATGGTTTAAGTTTATAATTTCTAGAACAATTATAAGTAATTTTATAAAGCAAACGAAAGATGTCTTACACTCATTTACATGCTATGCTTTCAAAGCGGACATTATGGTAACAATCCTCCAATGTTAATCTTATGGGATTTTCTCGAATAAAAAAATATTTTTGGACTCTTGAACTTAAAAACTTCCCGTTTACGCAATTCTCCCTCTGTTTGTAAGTCATGAATAATCAGTCTGAATTTTTTCAGCATTCTAGCTAACACGGAAGTAAGAAATTGTTTCTGTAATACACATTAGTGTGGTTATAATATAGAGAGATATCATCCTCCCCTTATAATAAAAGGCTATCTTGCCTCGCTGGTTGGATGATCCGTGTCACGCTCTTAAAACGCGAATAACTCAATCAAATACTCAGACATAATCTTGAAATATGGCAAAGATAATCTACTCGGATATAAAAATGCTGCGACAAAGGAAAATTTACAAAAACCGTCCCGAGTTCGACTCCAGGGGATGATTTGCATTCTCCATAAGATAACACGTTAAAATCGACTTTTTGACGGGCAGGTTTATATTCTTTTTGACATTTAAATTAGAAAATATTGACTCAAGACCTTTAGATCTAAACCATTTTAAAGAATAAATTAAAAGGCTTCTTTTTCTGTTCATCGTTTTTCGTCTACAGTTCGAAATTTCTCATATTAAACATTTAATTCGCATATTTTGGGGAAATCTTGCCATTTAACGGGATGTTGCCTTGTCTAGCAATTACATTGTTAAATTTAGAAATACCATTGTTATTTCAATCCTTACGGGTTTGAGCGTGCTTTGAAAGCTTATAATACGAGAAGGACAGGAAAAATCCTTTCATAGCAATCAATGTAAACAACATTCTTTGCGTTATTTACGAGAAGATATACCTACCCAAAGAGCTGAAATACTATTAAAAAAGGTTAAAATCGTTATGATGGGATAATTCAATTATTGAAATAGAAACAGAATAAAAATAGGAGGTATTTGCTGGACGTTTTAATATACAAACCGAACATGCAAAATATTTATAGCGTAAAGAATTTTGCGATAGGTTACGGGAGTTAGGTAGAAAAATGGAGGACTTGAGGACGGTTTTGGAAATAGGGAGACAAAGAGAGGTTTAAAAAGAATCAAAGAATCACAAAAATAATAATAAAAGGCTAAATATTTAGTCCGTTGGTCTGAGAGCTATTAAAACGCGAATAACTCGATCAATGATGTAGATAGAAAATTGAAATTTGGCAGAAATTTATATAATGAGCTAATCAGAATTTTTTATTTGAGATTGACATGATAATTTAAGAAATAACTGTCCATTTGTTGCGCTATTTTGAAGGGGGATATATTGCAATTCCTCCGAATAAAACTAATTAAATTTTAGGAGATAGGAAGGAGAATGGGTAGGAGAAATATGGAGGATGGGAAGAAGAGAGGGTGAAGAATAAGAGGGAGAGAGGGATGGAGAAAGAGAAGAAGAAAGAAGGAAAATACGAGGGAGAGAGAAAGAATAGGAGGAAGAGAGAATTGGGGGAGAGGAATGGAGAGAGAATAGGGGGAGAGGGAGGGAGGCAGAGAGAAGGGGAGGATAAATGGGAAGTACCTTTATTTTAATACATAATCTGCACATACCCGTCATACGCTTGTTATTATAATAAAGCCCTAGATAGTGGGGTTTTTGTGTATCGCTGACGTCATTAATGAAACTTTTTAACGCGTTTTTAAGAAACTTCCCGATTAGGAATGTTTGTTTCAGATATAAAAATTAAAAGATGAAAAAATACTAAAAAAGATCCGGGTTCGACTCCAGGGGGGTGATTTCCGTTTTCCGTAAGATAACACGTAAAAATCGAGTTTTTAAAGTTCAGGCTTTTATTCTTTTGGAAATTAAAATTAGATAAAATTGACGTACGATGCTCAAATTTAAACTGTTTTAGGAAAATTAATAAAGTTTCTTATTCTATTCATCTATTTCACCCTACTGTTCGAAATCTCTCATATTAAACATTAAAAATTTTAATCACATGTTTTGGGAAAAAATCGGCTTTTAAACCCGCATACGTGTAATAGAGTACATTAATTAATTTATCGTAGAATTTTTCGCAAAATTATGTAATCTTAATGGGACTGGGATTTAGTTTGGATTCTTTTGCTTATCTAAAAGACTATATAGATGTAGAGTAAGAGAGAGGGAGTGAGATAGGAAGGAAGGGAAATAGAATGGAGGGTACATAGAGAGTAAGGGAGGTATAAAATTAGAAAAGGACGGGAGGAAAGAGATAAAAAAGGAGACGAAGAAAAATAGGGAGAGCTATGGATTGTCACAGGAGAGAAAAGTGAGGGGGGAGGTGGGAGAAAAGAGAGGCAGAGAGAGGGAGGGAGGGACAGCGAGAGGGAGGGAGGGAATATTATTTATCCGTCATATGACGGGCAATACACTAGTAAATATATATATATATATATATACACTGTTCTTCACCCACCAATCCTCTACCTCCCACATCACATTCCTGGATGTCGATCTTTACCTTCAAGACAGCCAAATCCGCACCTGTGTTCACATCAAACCCACCAACAGCCTCCAATACCTCCACTTTGATAGCTGCCATCCCCTTCATACCAAAACCTCTATCCCCTATGCCCTTACTCGTCGAGGATGGAGGCTTTGTTCCGATAGAGCATCCCTTCTAGAGTATTACTCTGTCCTCGAGGATGCTCTTCTCAAACGTGGTTACCCTCCAGTCTTGGTCCGCGAACAGATCTATAGGGCGATGACGCCTACCCACAATGGATCTCATCCTCACACACCCACTATTCCTGCATCTACCCCTCCACTCACTCTTACGACACTTTTCCTTCCTGGTATCCACGAAGCTCTCAAAATAATCCTTCATGCTGCCCACCCAATTCTTACCTCTTCCTCCCATCAGTCCCTCTTTATCAACCTTTTTGCCAATCCTCCGCTCCTCTCCTTCCGCCGGCCCCCAAATTTGGGAAATATCTTGTGGAGGAAGGAACTTCCCACTTCTACCACGCTTCTTGCAATAGGCTCCCGCCCCTGCGGAAAACCTAGCTGCCTCACTTGCCCTATCCACCTACCATCATCTTCTTTCTCGAGTCCCTCCACCAACATCACCTATCCCATCACCTCCAGAAGCAACTGCACCACCCGTAACGTCATTTACCTCCTTACCTGCACCCTTTGTCCCGCGTTTTACGTAGGCCTCACCAGCAATCCGTTAAACATCCGAATGAACGGTCACCGGAATAGCGTTTCTCTCAGACGCCTCCTCCCAGTTGCATTACATGCTAATACCCACAATGTCCCCTTCAATAGTTGCTACAATGTTAGGATTATTCGCGCTTTACCCTATGACACTCCTGCCCCCCTTCTCCGACACTGGGAACTAGCACATATCCATCTTCTCGACTCTTTCTCTCCGCCTGGCCTCAACCTCCGCTAACCCTATTAGCCCCCTTACAATGTTTCCTTGTTACTTTGTAGTTATTCGCACTTTCCCTTACCACACTTCCTCTTTATTGGCTATCCACCCCTCCTACTCCCCACCTCCTCCAATCATCAACCTTCCCACATCACCCTGTCATTCCCCGCCCAGTGTGTCACTTTACGTTACTCTTTCGCTGAAGAAGGGCATAGGCCCGATAAGCTTGCGTGTGTTTTTGTGTTCGTGTGTTTTACGTGTCTCTTCGACGCCCCCAGCAGCCTACCAGCTTGGTCCTCAACTTGGTAAGTGTCCGCTGGGCTTCCCTCAACACCTTGTTGCCACCCTCATCACTACCTTTTCTTTTCCTTTAGTTAATATATATACATATATATATATATATATAATGTTCATTGTGTGCATAATTAATATATATTTATCTTTATTTCATGTATGTATTACTTAAATGTCTTTATATGTATATTTATAATGATATACAGCGATGCTGTATTTACGATCTTTCCCAATGTACTTACTGTTTCCTGTACTTTATTGTAGTTTTCCATTATAATATATACCAGAGGTGGCCAAACTTACTTACTCTCGGAGCTGCATACGATAATCTTCAGAAGTTTGAGAGCCGCATGAAAAAATCTGTGCTCATATAGTTACAAACAGTAAAACAACCTGCACCTGAAGCAATTCAGATATAATGCATGTCTTATAGGTATCCCCAGCACGTCTCAAGTCACACAACTTCATTTTGTTCTGTAGTGAAAACGTTGACAAACTTTTGAATGGAAATTTGAAAGAGCCGCATTCAACTCACGAGCCACGGTTTGGCCACCCCTCTTATATACACTATATATGTGGGATCTTCGCAGGTTTTTCACAGCGCCCTTTCCTGCGTGGGTTTTACTAGGGAGGACCTGCTTGTTTTTACCTAGGTTTTCCCCACATACTTAAATGTCTTCACTTATATGTTTTTAAATTTTGTATATTTAAGTCGTAATGTTTCAAAACCAGACAAGTCCAAATAATAGATTTTTTCTGGAGGAAGAAATAACGTTTAATTTCTCTTTGGCATGCAGCAACATTTTTGGAATAGGTGAGATTAAAAGCTAATCACATGTAGACAGGGCCGCCGCGTGTGGGTGTGCAGGTTGCGCACCGCAAAAAGGCGCCTTGTCAAGGGGGCGCCATTCAGAGTTGTTTGCCCAGCGCGTCAGAGGAAAATGTGTCTCCCTTCACAGCTCTCACCAATTCTGTCCGTGCGCATGTGCAAATACATGGAAATACGCCATAAAATATTTACTTATTGCTTCATTCTACTGTCTCCCTTCTGAGTTCTTACCACTCCTGTCTGTGCGCATGCGCAAATACGTAGAAATTAATACTAATAGCTTCATTCTACTGTCTCCTTTCTCAGTTATCACCATTTCTGTGCTTCATTCTACATTTACAATATAACCTGAGACGTACGAAGTGGGCATCTTAATGTGTTTATGCTGTTTGTGGGTAATCTGAAAGGTATGTATTATAATTCAATATTAAAAAATAAATTTGTTGAGAAGTTAAAAAAAATGTGTTATGTTAACATTTATTACTCAATTTTATCTCAGATGTCGGATAGAAAAGCGAAGAAATTGTCAGGGTCTGAAAATAGGAAAATAAAAGCCATAAGAGGAAAAAGGAAAAAGAAATCTGAATCGTTAAATAAATCTTTACGGAAAACAGAAAATGCGCAAACAACAGAAAAGAACCAAGTAACTGTACTTATAGCAGTACAAGAACAAGGAGAGTAAAGAGGGAAATTTTCTGATATTAAAGAAATAGAATACTATGACAATGCTCAAACAGAAGAAATGCCAAGCGAAGATGAAGAAATAATAGTCTCGGCTATTCTTCTAACGGATTCAGATATAACGAGTCATAAGAGCTATTTATAAGTTAAATAAATATATATCATGCAAACCAAAATTCAAAGAAAATAAAATTATGACTCTTCCTTGTATGTTCATTTATGAATCCATAGTATTTTTAAAAGAGAACTCTCACCTTTTTATCCGAAATTCTGCCATAGATGATTACTCGACAAGAATTAAAAGTGATATATATGTAAAAAGGTACTGCTTAAACACTAACAAAACACAATCCTAGTATTATGTGTTGTATACTTTTTAACTCATTGCCCAATGAAATTAAAGACAACATATTTTAAAAAAAAGTAAAATTTTATCTTGTAAAAAATGGATTTTACAGTGTTGATGAGTATTTACAAAAACTTACAGAGCTTAGGTATATATTATAATGTATATTACTACTAATTTCCAATACCATCATATGTATATTTTTGCTGACCTATTCCATGTTTATTTGTAAACCAACGGAATCAATAAAGAATAATAATAATACTTTCAATAAATGTAGAAGATGACGATGTATCTGGATTAGCAGATCTATGAAGAACAGCGGATTCCGACTTTAACTACGAACCAGAAAAAAGCTACGTTGATGAAAACACACATTCAGAAGATCCAGGTACACGGCCAAATAATTTTACTATAAAACAAATTGATTGTTTGATTGAAAACTGTGCCCCTCAGGTAAGTAATTGGAACTTTCCTAAAGATGATACGGGTAGGAAATTTTCTAATTCTTAATACACCCGAACTCTTCCAAATGGAGAAAAAATCATACTAACACGGTTGTTATATTAAGCATCGCGAGATTCAGTATTTTGCTTTTATTGTAAACTTTTCGGAGACGGAAAAACCCAGCTTAGTAGCGAATATGGTTGCAAAGACTGGCAACATTTATCCCATATTTTAAGTAAACACGAAAAAAGTGAAATACATATTAAAACAGTACAAAATATTCGGAGCTTAAAGTAGCCTTAGAACACAAATTAACAATTGATGCTAAGGAACAAAGATTATATGAGACTGAAAGAAGTATTGGCGTTCAGTTGTTGAATGCTTATTTTATATGATTCAGGTTTTGTCACGACAGTGTTTAGCTTTCAAGGGTTCGTCAAAAGCGGCTCTACGAGAACAATAACGAAAATTTCTTGAAATTAGCAGAAGATATCGCGAAATTTGATTCGATCATGGCAGAACATTTACGCCGTATTCAAAATTATAGTTCAAAAAATGTAGCGCATTATTTGGGCGATAAAATACAAAATGAAATAATTGATAGTAGCTCAATTACTTTGGCCAAAATTTACAAAAGTGGAATACTCCTTTAGCAGTTGGCTTTCAGTCACTGTTGAAACAGGTTCTACCCCTGACGATGCCCACCTTGTGGACGAAATGCATTGGGTTTTGCAGCCCTCTAGTTGTTTTGGCTAAAGGAGTATTCCACTTTTGTGACAAAATGAAATGATAATTTTTTTCCGGAAGGTATAACTCAAAATATTTTTGAAATGGTTAGGGACGTAAAGTTTTATTCATTAATTTTGGATACAACTCCAGACATAAGTCATATTGAGCAGTTGTCAACCATCAAAATATTTGTATATTATAGCAAAGAAACAAGTAATGTAGAAATTATTATTATTCGAGCTTTCGTGGTGAACGAACGTGTTTCTGAGGCGCTCCTGTGGTGAAGGTTTTTACCTGAAAAACCAAAGAAGTATGGGGAAGGGCTCTTGCTCTGGTGCCGTGATCGACTTGAAGTGTCACTCTTGCAAGCGAAAACTGAGAAACGGTGCACAGTGCTCGAAATGCAATATGTGGTTTCACTTCAATTGCACCAAGGATAAGTTGGAGGAGTGCGTAAAGGAGAATTGGCGGTGCAGCAGTTGCGTCGAAGGGGACCGAAAGGTATCACTAAATAACGCGGAGAAGATTATATCATCGTTAAAGGAAGATCTAATGGAGGCTAAGAATGTGATAGAGAAATTAGAAAGAGAGAACAGTGCGCTTAAGAAAGAACTTCAAGTTGTTTCCTTCAGGGACAGATGTGATGAAGGGAAGAATAATATCGATAAAAATCACGACAATAAAATCCCCGAGGCCCAGCTGCCGAAGGTGAGAATATTAGGTGATTCTATGTTACGGTTTGCCGGAGAGAAGTGTAAAAAGGTTGGTGTTTTAGTGAACTGTTTTCCGGGAATTAAAACCGAGCAAATGGAAAAGAAAATTATGGATCTAAGTGAGGAGAGGGAGGAAGAAGTGATCGTAATCCACGTAGGAACAAATGATATAAAAAGTGCTCGGACTGAAGACCACGCCATCGGAATGATTTGAGATATGTGTGCAACAGCGAAGAAAAAGTTTAAGAAAGCAAATATAGTAGTGAGTGGAATAATTAGAAGGAGGGACGTTGCAAATAAAAGAGTGGATTATATCAATGAAGGCATTGATTAGGTATGTGCTAAACAAAACTTGTGTTTCGTGGATCCGAACTGCTGGCTAAGTGATAAGGACTTGGGTCGGGACGGTTTACATTTAAATAGAAGAGGTAGCGAAAAATTCAGGAGTTTGCTGGAAAATGTAATACAACACGCCAAGCAGGGAAACTAGAAGAGAACCACGGAGGTGCTGACAACACGAAGAAGACGATGATAGACGTTGAAGACGGGGGCCATATATCGTATAATAAAGAAGTCAAAAATCCAGGTAAGGGAATAAGAATTCTTCAGGTAAATTGTAAGAGTATCTTAAATAAATGTAAAGAGTTTGCAACCCTAGTTGAGGCAACAGAAGCGGATGTAATTGTCGGTACCGAGTCGTGGTTAAAAATGATATTGATTCTAAAGAAATCTTTCCAGGCGGGTTCACTACTTATAGAAGGGATCGAAACCAGAGTGGAGGTGTATTTATATGCGTAAAAGATGAAATTCTACATCTATCTACATCTACATATTACCCTGCAAGTCACCTTGATGGTGGATGGCAGGGGGTGCCGCGCACCAAGTTCCTAACTAATTATTATTCACAGTTATCTATTGTGGTCACGTATTGTCCTAGGGAAAAAGGACTCCGTATACCTCTCCGTCCTACTATCTATTTCGCGAATCTTGTCCTCATTATCCCTCCGTCCGATATAGGTTGGTTGTCGAATAATATCCTTCATTTCATTTACGAATATCTCCGACCTATATTTATCTAGAAGTTAAAGTCTCGCCTGTAATCTGCGATCTTTCAACGATGGCCAACTCAACTCATCAATGAGTAACGTAACGCTCTGTTTTTTTCGTAATTCTTTTTCACGAATCTAGCTGCTCGCCGCTGTATTTTTTCTAAATCCTTTATGAGTCCCCTCTGATATGGATCCCAAACCGCTGCTACGTATTCCATTTGAGGTCTAACCAAGAATAAATAACAGGATTCTCTCATCTTTTCCGTGCTTTTCCTGATTATTCTACGTACAAAAGCCAACTTCTTATTTGCCGCACCTATCACTCGTCTTATGTGGGTGTCCCAAGACAGGTCACGATTCAAGGTTACCCCGAGGTATTTTACGGATTCCGAAACAGGAATGCTCTCATCATCTATAGAGTAGGTAAACACGGACGATGGGCTTCTAGATTTCCAAAAAGTTACTCTTTTTCTGATTGATTTCTAGCTGCCATTCCTTGCACCAAACAGATAACGCATCCAACAGATAACGCATCCATTCTCAGTAATATAATATGGACTGATGAACATAGTGAAGTTTTGTGCGTACAAATATACGGAAGAAAGAGTAATAAAGCCTTAAATATCATAGGCGGATACAGAAAACCAGGGGAGAATTTCGACATTCTAGAGACCCTTTATAACCACGTAAATGAAAGAATGGTTAGCAACGGAGTAGTAATTGCAGGAGATTTAAATCTCCCCAAGGTCAACTGGGACGGGCCATCTATGGAAGGAGGTAAACTGGTAAACAACCTCATACGCGATGGGGGGCTTAAGCAGGTAACCAATATCCCAACAAGAGGGGAAAATATTTTTGACATTTTTCTTATAAGACCGTCTGACTCATTCGTGAGTTGTGAAACCTTCCAAGGCATTAGTGATCACAAGGCGGTTTTAGCTGAGTTGGAGTTCGAAACTGACCGCGTGAAAAGGGATCGTAAGCAAGTCATTTGGAGATATCACAGAGCGGACAGACTAGGCTTCCAAAATTACCTTAGGGAAAATTTCATAAGACGGGTAAAAAGCGGAATAAACGTAAATGATATTTGGGATGCATTCAAAATAATAATTTTCGAAGCTACTGAGAAGTGTTCCAAAAAATGTATTCAAAACAATCCCGATCCTGAATTTTACAATAAGAAAATTATGAGGTTGAAAAGGAAAGTAAGAGATGCGCACAGGAAGCTAAACACTGGTGGATGTTCACGAGATTCATATACTCAGTTGTTAAAAGAATTAAATAAAGAAAAAATGGTCGCGCATGATAGATACTTACTAAATATATTAAACTCAAAAGATAGCAACAACTTCTATAAGTATTTACGGAGAAGGAAGGATACCAAAGACAAGATTAAAAATATAAAAAATAATGAAGGGGCATTAATCATAAGCGACTTAGAAAAGGCAAACGAATTTAATAAATGGTACTCCAAAGTGTTCCAAGTGAAAACTTATGCTTTAGGCAAAGTAAGATTACCAAATGAAAGTGGACCGAGAATTGAGTTTAGCTATAATACTATTAATAAAAAGGTAAAGAGTCTGCACTGGCATAAGTCCACAGGACCTGATAATATTGCATCAGGAGCATTAAAATTAGGGAGCGAAGCGATTATACCATACCTAAATCACATCTTTACTGTTGCCTTAGCAAACAGTTGTATCCCATTAGAATGGAAATCAGCCACTGTTATACCTATTTATAAAGACGGAAATAAGACAGAAGTTGCAAATTATAGACCAGTAAGCCTAACGTCCGTTGTTTGCAAATTAATGGAAAAATGTCTGGAGGGCTATATACAAAAGTTTTTAGAAAATAATTGTATGATATTTGAAGGTCAAGCCGGGTTCAGAAAGGGTCATTCCTGCGAGCTCCAGTTGCTAGGGTTATGTGAAGATATTGCAGAAACATTAGACAATAGCCAGGAAGCGGAAGGTATAGTGATAGATCTAACGAAAGCATTTGATGTAGTACCTCATGACATACTCTTGACTAAGGTTTACGCACTAGGAATAGATATGAGGGTAGTGCGATGGACAAAGGGTTAGGATAGGAGATAGTTTATCCGATGAAATAGATGTCACCTCAGGTGTCCCTCAGGGAAGCGTTTTAGGACCGTTATTATTCTTAATCTACATAAATGATTTACCAAGTCAAATATCCTCAAAAGTGTGACTTTTCGCAGATGACTGCATCATTTATAGAGTCATTAAAGATGAAAACGACAGAGGTTTACTGCAGAGGGACATAGATAAGCTGATGTCTTGGGTATGTTAAAATAAAATGAAAATAAACGTTAAGAAAAGCAAGCATATTCTATTCTCTATGAAAAGGGAAAAGAGTAATTTTCCTTACTATATGGAAGGGATACAAATACCGAAGGTTGATAATATAAAATATCTTGGATTACATATTACGAAAGATTTAGCATGGGGTCTTCAGGCAGAATGTATAGTTTCAAAGGGTTTCAAGGCACTTAACTTTGTTATGAGAAATTTAAAACATAGTAGTAGGAAAGCTAAAGAATTAGCATACAAAACAATAGTAAGGCCTATATTGGAATATTCTTCAGGAGTCTGGGATCCTCATGACAGAATACATATTAATAAATTGGAAAAAGTTCAGCGAAAGCCAGCCAGGTTTGTTATGGGCCGTTTTGGAAGAGAGGATAGTGTAACAGATATGTTAAAGGAACTTGGGTGGGAAACTTTAGAAAAGAGGAGGAAAGTGAAAAGGTTAGTTTGTTTCTATCGAATGTATACCGGTAAACCGGCCTGAAAAGAACTAAAACTTAAGATTAAAACCCCGACATTTAAAGGTAAAAATGATCACTCGTGTAAAGTTCGTACAAACGTTCGAAGAAAGGATGTTGGTAAATATTCATTTTTCAATAGAACAGCATTGGACTGGAATGAATTACCTGAAGAACTTCTTATGCCCTTTCCGCAAACCGAGAAAGCATTTAAAAGTAAAATTGTTAAAAACTTTAGTATTTAATATTTAATATGAGTATTTGTAGGTTAGTATTTTATTTAGTTTTTTTATAGGACTTGCGCCACCAAGCGGCGTTAATTATTGTAAATAAACATAGTAGGGTTATAATTTAATCAATACTCCAAATAACTATCTAATGTCAAATTATGGTCGATTTTTTTTCCATGAAGATTATTTATTTATTCTAAATTTTT
Organism: Tanypteryx hageni; assembly: GCA_028673005.1. Lineage (NCBI taxonomy): Eukaryota > Metazoa > Arthropoda > Insecta > Odonata > Petaluridae > Tanypteryx > Tanypteryx hageni. The sequence continues at coordinate 6,974,414 of CM054114.1, forward strand.
GTAGTTGTATGGACAAATAACAAATGAAACATGTTGTAGTTTGTAGCTAAGCTGTTGTGACGAGAGTTCCTATGACTTGAAGTCAAGAAGTTTTATATAGCGTATAGGAACCACTATCAAAAAAGGTTCTATTTTTGTATTAAGTACATTCAATTGTTATTATGTAATTTGGGCATTATGTATTGAGTGATACCTAAGCTTTTGTGACGGGAGTTCCTGTGACTTGAAGTTAAGAAGTAGTATATAGTGTATAGGAAATGGTACCAAAAAGCTTATATTTTTGTATTAAGTAAACTCAATTTTTATTATGTAATTTGGGTATTATGCATTGAGTTGTGATGGGGACCCGCTGCCACCGGGACTTGCTCCCAATTGTAGCGTTTATGTGATTAATAATAATAATTCGGGAACATTTTCTGGGATTTTACCCCGTCAATGATACCACTGGCCAGGGATTATATGATTTTATATCGAATCATTAAAAAAAATAAATCTTGATATTCCCAGTTTCCGTGGTGAAGGATATGGCAACGGGGCGAGTATACGCGGTAAACATAATGATCTCCAGCAAAAGATCCTTGAAATAAATTCCAGGGCATTTTATATCCCTTGTTCGACTCATACTCTGAACTTCGTAGCAAACGATGCGGCAAAAAATTCATTTCAAACTGTTGCTTTTTTGGGTGAGTGCAGGAACTGTACAATTACATTTCAGCTTCACATAAAAAAACACATCTTAAAAATTTGAGTCTTAAACCTTTATCTAATACACGATGGGAAAGTCGTATAGAAGCAATTAAGCCATTAAAATATCACATTGGTGAAATTTACCACGCCTTGTTAGATATAATCGAAGACGACACTAAGGATATGGAATCAAGAGCACAAGCTAATTCACTCGTCTCAAAAGTAACTTCTTTCGAATTTCTTTGTTCCATTATTATTTGGTACGATATTTTAAGCACAGTTAATGTAATTAGTAAAATTATGCAAGACCCAAAAATTGATATACACAGTATTATTGAACATCTTGAAAATGTTACATGTCACTTTCAAAAGTATAGATCAGATGAGACTTTTGAAAATATTATCAGTTCAGCTAAACAAATGGTAGATATAGTAGAGGTTGATCCTGTTTTTGCAGATATTCGAAAAAGAAGGAAAAAAAGGTTTGATTACGAAACACCCGACGAGCCAGTTGATACCGCAAAGAATTTAAAATAAACTTTTTTTTTACGATAATAGACACGACCTTAACGTCTTTCACTGAAAGATTTCAAATGTTAGAAGAACATAATTCAAAACATAAATAAATTAAAAGAGTGGAATGAAAATGAAATATCAAAACATTGTAAAGACACGTTTAAAATTAACAGATAATAAAACTAAAAATGAATGTGACATTGACGGCATAGCACTGTGTGATGAATTGAAAACTTTGCAATGTTTTACACATCAAGATATGAGCCCAATCAAAGGTTTGGAATTTATTTATAAAAATAATTTAACAGATTCGTTTCCAAATGCATCAGTGGTTCTACGAATTTATTTAACACTTCCTGCCTCAGTAGCTATAGGAGAACGAAGCTTTTCGAAATTAAAAATCATCACAAATTATTGAAGATAGAAGATTTCCCAAGAACGTCTGTAAAATCTGGCAACAAAATCTATCGAAAACGATATTATGGATAATTTAAACATTAATCATTTAATAAGAAATTTTGTGCAACTAAAAGCAAGAAAATAAATGTGATTATTTTGCAACTTTGTTTATTTAGTTATTATTTGCTATTAATAAGAATAATATGAGTTTGTAATATTTATATAATGTGCTTATTTCCTGAAATAAAACTTGTTATTCCTAAACAACATTTTGTGATTATTAATTGTTACGAGACATTAAAATTGACGTACAATATTTAAACATTTTGTTTGTTTTACTTTCGAATATGATTATTATTTAATTACTACGCGATATATTAAAATAACCATGGGGGCGCCGGTGATGACTTTGCACAAAGGCGCCTAATAGGCTCGCGGCGGCCCTGCATGCAGATTCAGGGGTTTAAATTATATTCCCAACAGATTTGTAATGTGGGTGTAATCTGAAATGTTTTGTTTGAATTTGACTGGTTTTGAATCCAAAATTGAAGATGGCTGGTTTTGAAACGGAATATTTAAAAAATACCTTTTATTAACTACTCTTTTAAAACAAATATTATTTTAAAAGGTACATTGAACAAAAAACAATAATTCACATATTTTTTTTGTGTTACAATAAAAATTGAAAATTATGAAATTCAAAATTGCTTTAAATAAAAAAAGTGAACAAAATAAATTCTTGTTGCAACGTATACATCTTTTGGACCACACTAAATAAAATTTAATGGCCATTAACCTCTTGAGATTGTCGTAAATTGACAAAAAATTATGATCGGTAAAAAACAAAACTTATCAGAGTGCCATCAGTAACTGACAATCACAATAAAAATCAAAACGCTCTTATATGCTCCAACATTAGCTTTTTTGGAACAAAAACAGAGTGAAATATTATTCACTAAATAAAATTTTATTCATTTATACAAAATATGTGATCTTCATTACACTGTTCCTCAATAATTCAACCGTTGAAGGCGTGATGTGGTGGAATAATTCGATATTGATTACTAAATAAAAATCTTGTAATTTTCCACTATTAGTATTATTATTAATAGTGGAAAATTACAGGATTTTTATTTAGTATTTTTTTTTTATTTATTTATTTTACTCTAGCTCATAAACAGCCGTGAACGGCCTTTTACAATGAGCGTAATAACATTAACAAAGACGAACACATACAACCATGCACTCGGCAGGATTCGAACCCGCGACCCTAGCAATGGGAGCAACTGTTCCTCAAATTGTTCATTATTATTATTATAAACCATGCCTTTGTTTCCATCAATGACATTGCAATAGAAAGCCAGTGAGCTTGAAGTTGCCCAGTCTTCACGATAGTATTTTACAAGTAAATTTTTGAAATCCCTTAGCATCAGGGGAGATGTTGGGATCCCTACTGGCACAGACTGTGGTCGAGTCAGTTTATGTTTTTTGTTAATGCTTTAGTAACTCCCGCCGTCAATTTGGTAATTCATATCATCTTTCACTAAAATATTGTTGTTATATATATTTATTTTTTCCAAATAAAATCTTTTTGCTGCCTTAAATTTGAAGTGCCACTGCTTTGGTAATGCTCGTTTGTTTAGTGGTGGCAGTCCGCGACGCGTGAGAGGGAAAGGGAAAGACTTGGGAGGGGTACCATTAAGGGGAATGTTGACGTCATAGCCATGCGCAGTGGCACATTTCGAGTTCGGACTAATAGTTCGGAGAAAAGGTAGCGCAGCTTTTGCCCACGGCTAAACATGGCCTCCCCTATAGGCGGTTCCGCCTCAAGGATGGACTCGTCCTTCCGTGAGAGTGCCTTCTGCGCACCGCCACCACTAAACGAACATACTATAATTTCGAAACATCTGCCAAAGTACTTTTCCTGTTAAAAACTGTGCCTTCTAAAGAGACCGTTGTTTCAAATTGTAGTCTATTCGGATGGATCTATTATTGTATCTTTTTTCATGATTCATTTTTCAGTTTGTGCAAAAACCCTGTCGGAGGGGGGGGGGAGAGAAAAGAGTGTACTACAACAGGAAATATAATTTTGACTTCTTAGATGTGTGGTGGAGATGCAAAAGCCAATAAGGCAGCATCCTTATCATTGTTGTGTTTTTGTTCTGCCCTCCGCAGCCATCACAGATGACCCAGAGAGTCTTAGTAGTTTCAGAGAAAAAAATCATACTTGCACAGACATTCATGGACAGCTGAGGCTACTTAATTGGGCTCTCTTCCATGTTGAGTTTCATCCCATTCATAAATGAACACATTATCTTTACTAAGCTATTTTGTGAGTCTCCTACAACAATAGAAAGATTGTATTTATACAGCGTGACTGGTGAACCTTTCATGAACTTGGCTGGTTTTGAAATTTACGGGAGATTTTTTAACATTTAATTTAAGTAAGAAGTAGCCGGTTTTGATTCGTCAAAATATGTGGTTAGAAAGAAGGGACTTTGAACTTGTAAAAAACGCAAAAAATATTTTTGAAAATTATTGGACTTGTCTGATTTTGAAACTAGGCTACTCATTTTATATACTGTTTGTAGTAATACTTTTATTTTCAATTTCTTAATACTGACGAAGGGTTATATGTATGCATGAACCTTATGGTACAAATTTCGTCCGAATAAAGACATATTTATCTATCTATAGGCGCCAAGCAGGGCAGTCGGCCATGGACGCATGCAGGACGGACAAAAGACCATGGCGTCAGTTTCTGAAGACAGCTTTCTCGGCATCAAATAATTGTAGGCTCGCTCATTATTGAAATGGAGCGTTCAAATTCCGCGCCAAAGGATATATGAAGAAGCAAATTGTGGTTGACACGAAAGACGAATTGTTCACATCTCCCCCATTGGTCGCGCTCTCTTTTGTCCTCATAGAAAATCCGCTGCTTTCGTCTTCGCGGCTCCAGATTGAAAGATTTCATAAATAAACATCCAGTGCGTCACCAAGGTCTAAGTCATTTGCGCAAAAAATGACTGTGGATGATCGCGCAGGTCGCATTCATGTGTATTAAAAAACAATGTTCCGTGTTAATTTAAAATGCAATTAAAATTGCTTTTTTCTCGTAAGGTTTTTGACTGTACTACATGTTTAGTGTTTAATTCGTGGATATTCTCACATTTTGGTACATTTCAGTACCGTATTCACGATTTAAAACTATAAATACTGGTTAATTATGATACTAATGAAAATAGAAACGATAACAATAGTGATACTTAAATTCCCTGTTTACCAAATGCATGGGGTAGTAAAGATGGATGCATAAAGTGCCTGGAATGTGTAAAATGTTCTGTCTATGCATGTAATTCAGATTTTGACGCAGCAGTCTCCCGAAATTGAAGGTGACATTTTTACAATAGGCTTAAAAATTTAACAGACGTATTGAAACAGAATAAAAGAAAATTCAAAGGAATTTAGGTAGAACGGTCGGAAGAGCATAAAAGAATAAGTGATAAATCAGGAATACTGAAGCAAAACAACGAAACAAACTCAAAACACTCACACAAATTCATAATTAAGGATTAATTTACGAAGCGCGATGAATCACACTCATAATTGAGAATGTCACATATCCAAGCTATAATCTCACGTGTAATTAAACATTCACAATAATTATGAATTTAGAATACATTTAGCAAACGAGTGTAACATACTTCCGGGAGAGATACTCCGAATGGCCAATCCTGCCTATATCCCCTAAGATATATTTTATTGTAAATGCAGAATTACATATACTGTAATATATATTATAAATATATATTACTGTGAATTTGGCACAATATATCATCAATGAAAACAAATTGCTACTAATGTGTATATGCGTAGAAATGAATAACTAACGTAAAACGTCAGAATGGGCGAGTTTGGTGAAAATCCTAGTATGTCGTTAGGAAAACTGCAATAATTGCAGTATTTATCGTGAATTTGCTTCACTGTTACAACTGCGTGATGAAATTGCGACACCAGCTTCACGCCCGAGCAAAATTTGGTTCCTCGAATACACGAACTCATAACATATTACTTTCTATTTGTCTCGAAAAACTGGAAAAGCAATTAACTGATTAATTTGCTCGCGTTCGTTCTAAATGACTCTCCGTTTTTCGCGCGCTAATTAGCGCCAAAATTAAACGGGCAAAAATAACAAACATCGTCATAATTTAAAAATGATAACTCACCAATTAGGAGGCTTCACGCGCACTCCGCCGAGATGAAATGTGGCCGCTGCCACTGCGCCTGTGAAAGGAAATAGGGATTAATGATCAGTCATTTCGGAAGTTTTGCATGGGAACAAATCAGAGCGATAAAACATATTCCCGCGAAAAATAGCATGGTCAAAATGAGGAAATTCGTTACACCCGAGAATAATATTTAGGATTATCATTTTTCAAATCTCTGGAAGTATCTCAGAAACGAGACAATATCCCCTTTGCGTGAGCGAAATTCTTCCTCTTTGTAAGAAATCTCTTTTGGCCGCTGGAGTGCCAAAGCGCGCTCAATCTCACAGGACTCCTTCCGTACAATTTCTCCCCCTCCAACCTCTCCCCCTCTAACCTCTCCCCCTCCACCCTCTTTCTCTCATAACTTCTTCCTCTCTCGCGCCTCTTCCTCCCAGTCCGCTTCTCCTAATCCCCACTCTTCCCCATCCACACCTCTTCTCTACTTTCTCCGTTTCCCTTCACCAATCCCTCCCATCATCTTCTTCCCTTCACATCTCCATTGGTTTCTCCTATTTCCCCTTTCTCCCTCCCCTCCCATTATCCTATTCCACCACAGCCGTATCCCACTTTCCCGTATCACTAAAGGACCTTATCTAACCCACCGGATTGAGTCACTCCCTCCCCTATATCTCTCACTTCCTATTTCCCCACCACCTCCTGTCTCTCCATTCTCCCTCCGCATCAATCCACTCTCTCTCCCTCCCCTATCTTCCCTCTTCTCTCTCCTCCCTCTTCTCTACCTCTCCAATCCCCCCATTCCCTTTACGCTCCGCGCCGCCAATCTCCCTTCTCCGCCAATTCCGTTTCACCGTCCTCCATCTCCACTCAATCACTTCGCTCCTTCCAACGCTGGATTTTCATTCCAATTCCCTTTCTCCCTCTATCTCTCCCTCTGACTCTCTCTCTCTCTCTCCCCCTCTGACTCTCCCTCCATCTCTCCCTCCTGATTCTTCTCCCCTCCTCCTTCATCTTAACCGGAGCATTTGTCTTCTTCTTTTTCTTCCCCTTCGCTTCTCCTCATCCCACCGCCACGCTTTTCATTCCGAATACGACAGCTTGAAAAGAATAAAAATAAATAAAACTCAAGTTTGAAAGAGAAATTCCTAATTGAACTGGAGTCTGAATGTTCTTCCCTTCCTCAAGCAATGAAAAATTAAAATTTAAAGATTTTAAACTTGCAAAGATGGTTCCATCATCAAAATTTTATATGTGCGATTATTTTGGCATCAATTTCCTGCATTATTTTCCGAAAATATAAAGAGAAATTATTTGTTAGCAATAAAAGTATAAAAACAGCACTTTAAAAACACTGCAATGGGACAAGGGCATTCTATCCTTATTTTATCGGACCGAGCTCATTATTTAATGATAAATCTTTGTAAAAATATACGGGTTAGTAAACTGAATAATAATAAAGAAAACATGGGTTACCAAGGATATAAATAAAAAGAGGAAAGAAGATGGATGCTGGTAAATGCAGAATCTGGAAGGAGAATGTATCGAGAGTTAAATAATATTAAAGGGAAATAAAAAAGAAAGATTTGGTAGAAAGGGTAATGTGAACGCATGGGGAAAATGCAGAGAGGGCAGAACAGACACTGCGTGGGAAAGTTAAGAAGTTAATGGGAAAATAGGAAGGGAAATGCGTTGACCACACCTAAAGTGAAATAAGTAAGGAAATAATTCATGAATCAGAAATTAAGGGCGGTTTTTTACTGTAGCAACGTAAACAAAACGAAAATTTACCGTAGTAATGGACCCGATAGTTAATAAGGTTTTTAAAGACAAACAGAAGTATGGACGGACTACATAATAGGTTTCATAACTGTCAAGAGCCTAATCTATCCTGGAAATTTGGTTGCTCTAACTTGAACATTATAGACACATTCACTACCTTAATGTTTTATTGTTTTTTGAGCTTCCTAAACCCTTGCTAAGCCAAATTAGACTGCCTCTCGAGTGTCCAAATTTCAACTGTGGGACCACGAACAATTACACAAAATTTGCTAGCTCTAACTTGAAAGGTGTAAAAGTAGTTTACCAAACACGAAAGTGTGACGAACGAACGGACAAAACGACTGCAGTAGCGCATTAAAAAACGCTAAAAATGTTAACTTTTGATTGAGGCAGATGAAAGCAAAAGGAGGGAAGAACATATTGGGGAATTATTTGGAAAAGACCTGAAGCCAGCATTGCTCTAGAATGAGGAGGATAAAGAGACAAAATAAGTCGACTGAAATTGAGAGATATGAAATTTAAAAGGGTCGATGGGATAGGTAAAATTCTAGTTTAAATGTTAAAGGGATATGGAAAAAAGGGGAAAGAGGGTTTTATAAATGGAGATAATCAAAATTATGAAGTGGTTAAAAAAATAACGGGGTATTGTTTATATTTCCAAATTTAAGCATGATATTTCGAGTCTAGTCATATGTCCCTAGTGTAACAACGACGCCTTTTTTGTGCTCACATGTTTTCGTAGTGCTATTTGTTATGAAATTCCTTATGTTAGAACCTGCTTGAAGAGACTGTAGGTACTGTATTCTTGAAACTACTCTACCGGTGAACATTTCATAGGTAAGTCACGTCTAGTAATTAATGATTTATTTAAGATTTAAGTATTCTGTTATTTGCACTCCATCAGAAGGTGGCCAACAACTGAATCGAACTAACTTCAAATTCAGTTATTGGACACCCTGGACAATAACTGTGTTTTCGTGTGTTATTATCCAATCGAGTTATTTTACACTAAATTATCTTTTAAATGTGTCTATTATACAGTTTTTCTCAATTGGTCTTTCCGAATATTCTGTCCAGTTATTGGCCACGTGGCCAAGAACTGAAATTCATGTGGACAACAACTCTACCGTAATACGATAACCGCACGAGATGCGATTTTGAGAGGCAGTAGAGAAATATTCTGAAAATATTAGGTGGCACTAGCCATTAGTTTAGAATCAATTAGCGTTGAAAGTGTTTTTATTACTGAAGTTGGTTTCGCTTCAATGATAGGCCGGTGGCTGCATTACGAGAATTAAAAAAATGAGAAGATTTTACTTAGGGCAGTTGCAAAAAAATATGGTATACCACGATCAAGCCTTTAGTTTAAATCGAAGAATCCTGGACATGAAGAAACTTGTGGTCCATCACCTCTTCTCTCAAATGAAGAAGAACGGACTAGCACCGAAAGGGCCAAAAAATGTATATTCAGTGGAACATGGATCATCGAAGGAGAACATTGCTGTAATGTTTACATTTTCAGCAAATGGAATATATGTTGTGCTGCCCAATGATCTTCTATCCTTACAAGCGAATCCCCGAGATAATATCTCAATCGGTTTCTCGGTCCCCATTGATTGGGGAATTGCTCGTAGTAACAGTGAATGGATGACAGAAGATGCATTCTTTTAATAGATCACCAAAGTTTTTCACCCAAATCTTCTTGCAAAGAGGTAAAATTTCCAGTTGTTTTGTTTGTTGATGAGCATAAGTCACATTTCACTTACCAGTTGAGTGTTTTGTACAGTAAGTTACAGATTGAAGTCATATCACTCTATCCAAATGCTACACAAATCTTACAGGCTGCAGATGTGGCTGTATTTCGTCCAGTCAAAATATCCTGGTGGAAAACTGTGAGGGAGTGGCATACAAAGCATCCAGGCAAGATCTTAAATATGTTGTCGTTTGCATCTCTGTTAAATGAAGTAGTCAAGTTCAGTGCTAAACCAAAAACTCTAGTTAAGGGTTTCGAAGCGTGTGGACTTTACCCACTCAATCCCAATGCTGGAATTTCTGGCTAATCAACCTCTTGGATAAAAATATCAACCCCAATGTTGTGGATTACAGTAAGAGTCTGGGCACCTCAACAACAAGATGTACTGAAAATAGTGGTGGAAACGAGGTGGATGTCACGATAAACTATTCCACATTTTTCAAGGTCGTCGGGAAAGAGAAAGTTGAAAAATTTAGAGCAATAAAGGAGGTTCTGTCTTTCAAAACTGTGGATTTCCTCACATTGTTTTGTATTTGGGACTATTTTCAGAAAAATAACGATCACGATGAGGATTTAGTTCTTAATAATGAAGTAATACAAAATGGTAATCATCCTATTACACCTAATAGAAGTAATTTAGATGCACACTTAGTAATGCCTGACGGATCTGAAAAGTAGAATGTTGTCCGTGATGGAAATATAGAATTCAATCTATCTATATTCTAATGAATACTAAATTGCGAATATAACGTCTTATTATCCCTATTAGTTGGAATTTACTCTAAATATATACTATTTATGTATTTTTTGATTTGATGAGCTCTTAGTTCTATCGAGAAATGCCAGAAGAGATAAATTAGCAACGGACGGTTATTAGGAAAATTAAACATTACGGAAGAGAAAAAGAAAAATTAAAAGAAAATATATACCTTTTATAGAATTTCTCATAAATACGAATGTAGATAATCGTTCATACTAATGCTAACTAAATAAATCGTACTTTGTTTATACTCGTTGCTACGAATGACAATAGTAGTTTGTTTATAGTTGTTGCTACAGTAATAGGTCTGGCGGGTTATGAATATATTGTTTAATTAATTTTTCAAATAAGAACACTTACAATTAATTGTTATTTTAAGGTAAACATATAGTGTAACCAAGTTATGAAAACCATAACGTCCCGATCTCTGATTGGCTGGGCAGTCAACCAATAGAAACCTGCCATAAAGTTCGCCGACGACTACAGTGATCTAATATGAGATATATAAGATATATATCCATATTTTTAATTTTCTATAATTTGAACAAATTTTACTTTCCCTTGAGATTCGATTTTTAGAAGCTCCACTATAATTAGTTATGACGGCATTAATTTCCATTAAAACGTCTTTAATTTCCATTAAAAGCATTTTAGGTCCATTTAAAAGCAATGAGGTTGTTGCCATACTTTTCCATTGTTGAAAAGAGAAAAACTTCACACTTTTTTCCAATTTAAAGCAGATATTTACGCTAATTCGGTAAGTATTTGAATTCTACCTTAAAAATTAAGAATTGCATTCTTTCAGCTAGACAAGTGTTCTTTTTCCGAATTTTAAGTAATTTAAAAATGAATTTTTAGAAAGTCTTGCACTGAATCCCATGCTTTTCGTATGGGATACTGAAATGGAACATTGAGGTTAAAAGGACCCTTTAAATGTGAACGTTTTTGTGATTTTCGATTTTTCTCGTCGGTTGTACCATATGACCTACCTACGTGTGAAATTGTAGATTTCTATTCCTTTTAGAAGTAACAAATAGTGTTATGTCAGTCAGTGAGGCCCAACCAGCTTTATTATTATAAATATAATAGTGTAATCGCCCGTCCAATATGACGGGATTATCATGAATGTATTCCAAGAAGTGGCAAGGCGTCCATGGAAGCTAGGGAAGCGCCGCTTCCCTTAAAAGAACAAATAAAATAAAACACGAATTGAAAATAAAGAAACTGGCTGATTTTGTATGTTGCGTCAGTAGCGAAACGCCAAATTAGATAACTGTAACATTTGAAAAGTGCGCCAGCGAAGACACTAGTCCTATGGCGGAATGGGGCAGTTCGACGCGACCGATTCGAAGACGGGACGATTCGGCGACGGGACAATTCAGCTCTGGGACGATTCGGCGCTGGGACGATTCGGCCATTGGACAGTTCGGCGCCTGGACGATTCGGTGTCTGGAGAGAAATGCAACAACTTTTAGTTGGGTTGAGTGGTTGGGGGTTGGATTCGTTCTATTTCCTCCCCCGGGTTGAATTGAGTGTTTGGAGGTTGGATTCGTTCTATTCCCTCCCCCCGGGTTGGGTTGATAAGTTGGAGGTTGGATTCTTTCTATTTCCTCCCCCCGGGTTGGGGGTTGGATTCGTTCTATTTCCTGTTCCAGGGTTGGGTTGAATGGATGGGGGTTGGATTCGTTTTACTTCCTCCCCGGGTTGAATTGTGTTTGGAGGTTGGATTCGTTCTATTCCCTCCCCCCGGGTTGGGTTGATAGGTTGGAGGTTGGGTACTTTCTATTTCCTCCCCTCGGGTTGGGTTGAATGGTTGGGAGTTGGATTCGTTCTATTTCCTCCCCCGGGTTGGGTTGATAAGTTGGAGGTTGGATTCTTTCTATTTCCTCCCCCCGGGTTGGGTTGAATGGTTGGGAGTTGGATTCGTTCTATTTCCTCTCCCGGGTTGGGTTGATAAGTTGGAGGTTGGATTCTTTCTATTTCCTCCTCCCGGGTTGGGGGTTGGATTCGTTCTATTTCCTGTTCCAGGGTTGGGTTGAATGGTTGGGGGTTGGATTCGTTTTACTTCCTCCCCGGGTTGAATTGTGTTTGGAGGTTGGATTCGTTCTATTCCCTCCCCCCGGGTTGGGTTGATAGGTTGGAGGTTGGGTACTTTCTATTTCCTCCCCTCGGGTTGGGTTGAATGGTTGGGAGTTGGATTCGTTCTATTTCCTCCCCCGGGTTGGGTTGATAAGTTGGAGGTTGGATTCGTTCTATTCCCTCCCCCCGGGTTGGGTTGTGACGTTGGTGGTTGGAATCGTTGGGTTGAGTGGTTTGGGATTGGATTAATTCAATTCCACCTCCCTGGATTTGGTTGAGAGGTTGGTGGTTGGATTCGTCTTGCTGGCGCCGAACTGTCCCGTCGCCGAACTGTCCCGTCGCCGAATTGTCCCGTCGCCGAATCGGTCGCGGGGAAGTGTCCTATACCCGTCGTATGATGGGATGATCGAGAGTGAAAGAGAGAGACTGGATTTTCCAAATATATTTCATTTCGATATGAAAAACCAGTAAGATATCCTATGATCTGGTTTGGCTCTCATGCAAAATCAAATCACTTTTTTAAAGAAGATATCTTTGTTGTAATTATATTGTTTAAATAATTATTTTCAGAGAGGCCAAATAATAAGGTAAATTGCATAAATAATTTGCAGAAATTTACTTAACATACTTGAACGAATTATAAGTTATTTAGAACGTATAGAATTTAACTTAATAATTGAATTATTTTACTGCTATTAACGCGTAAAAACTGGATAAAATGTGAATGAACAGCCAATTTACCATCAAAGAAAAAATGTCTAGTAACTTACTATGAACTAAATAATAAATGAACTGCAATGAGTTTTAACTATATTATAAGATTACAATTTTCGTTTAAATACATATAGTAGTTTTGATTTTTTTCTGAAAATTGGCATTATTTAGGAAATTTAAATGAAAGTAATAAAAGGTTATCTTTTCATTCCTATTAGAAATTCGGTTCGAAATATTTGCTATATTATCATTGAAAATTAAGCTACCTATATTTAGTTTTATGAATTCCCACCATTTGGCAATGAAGCATGATTCGATAGTAAAAATTTATTTATTATCAATTATAATTTATTATTGTGAATTTTTGTACTGCAGCTCCTTTTAATCCTATACAAATGCTACGTCCTCTTCCTCTTTCTCAATTTCTGCTCATTTCCATTCTCTTTTCCTTCTAACTACATAATAGATTCAGTAAATAAGTTATACCCATGTATAAAAGTCTGAACCTCGTTAAAGCACTAAATTGGTGCATTTATTGAGGCCAAGAATACAATTCAACAATTGGGGCTAAAATGGCCTAATATAAATAAAATACTTGAAAACTTGAAACAATCCTATTAAAACGTAATTATTGGAGATTTACGAATGAGATTAAATTTTTTTTCGCATAACCTTGCTAAATACCCCATCCTTGATATATTTTAAAATGTAAACGAAAAGGTCTGCATGTCAAGGAATGGCTTTTTTCGTGTTTCATATATGCGATCTGAATTTATAACTTAAGTAAATTATAAGAAGCACTGCAAAAATAACATTGAAATAGTTAATTACAAAAAGTTTCAATGTGAAGTTAACTGAAGAGAAATTAATGATAACAAGATTTTAAATAAAAATATTCGGGCGCCTCTCTCATATTAAATCATTCAAAGCGCGCTTTCTTTACTTGTATAAGGACAGACGACAACACAATATCGAGGTTTAATTGTGACACGGTCGGGAAGGCAACATATCGTTAAAAATATTAACTTTTCCCATTAAATGTGATATAAACTTAAGCGATTTCGTATCGTAGGTGAAAATGGGCAATGAGAATAAGAAACATAATTTATTTTTATTTCATATGGTCCAGGTCCGAAGATCGTACGTTAATTTTAATTTGCAGAAGAGTATAAGTCTGCAAGTCGAAAAATCGATTTTGACGTGTTATTTAATGGAAAAGACAAATTATCACATAGAGTCGAACACGCATCTTTTTGGAATTATTTTTCGGAAATGGCTTTTACTATAAGATTCAAACATTCCTACGTAACTTAAAACTTTTATCTCTTCGGAAAATTTGTCAAAACACGTTAAAAAGATCGAGCTTCAGATTTCACTCAAGCAGCGTTCCGGCGGACGGATCAACAGACGGATGGACTGAATTAGGATATTATGTATATAATAATATCATCATCATAGGTAGTCTGTCCGTAGACAAGTCCGTGATTATTCATGGTTAAACCTGGTTCTCCATATACTCCTATTTTCCGCTGTCCTCTTCATATCTTGATAACTTTCTTTCCCTTTCAAATCGTCTATCAGCTGAAACATTTTCCTACCTCTTTCCCTTTTTCCATCTAGTTTTCCTTCTAACACGTCTGTAATCATACTCTCTCTCCTCAGATAATGCCCAACACAGTTTGCCTTCCTATTTCTAATAATTTGTATAATCAATGTCTGTCTGTATTATATAATCTATTAAAATACCGAATTAAATGAAGTTATACAATACGATTTTCGATTTGAAATTTCAAATTTTATTTCCGGTAATATGGCAGCCCTGACTGAGATAAATAACCAGACGTCATTTTTGCCGTACAATTAATTATAAGAGAATATTGATAGCTTTTACAAAATGATTTGAGTCAGATATATACAATTGGTTTACAAAGTGCCTATGGAAGAGTGTTTATTTTGCTTTGAACTATAAAATAAGTTAAGGAATTATCTTTTTGTTTGAAAATGCCATGAATTGTTCCAAGTAAAGAGGAAAACCGGAATATATCGTTTCTCGTCTTTCATTTTGATGCAAAGACTCGTATAACAAGTTCCCTCTAAATAACTTCAGCTTTAAAACGCAGAAATATACGGACGGGATAAATACAACATTATTTTTTAAGATATACGCCTAATTAGCTTTTTTTATTTCATAAGATCAAGGAGTGTCACAGCTAAGATTAAAAAATTTCCAAATGTTTAGATACTATTGTAATTTCTCGCCGGAAATCACGGGCGGGTGTCAATGAACTAAAAGTTGACTGACAGCCAAATATTTCAAGATGTAGTCTTTATACTTGCGTTAACTCTAAATAGTTATTTAAAAATACTCATCCATTACTCACTGGAAACATTAAATTAGCCTCACAAAATAGATTTTAATATTACTGTTATTGTAATATTTTGAATATTTACTCTCCTCCCTTTCTCGCCCTCCTCCCTTTCTCCCCTACCTCCCTTTCTCCCCTCCCCCTCCTCCCCCTCCACCCTTTCTCCCCCTTCTCCCTTTCTCCCCTCCCCCATTTCTCCCCTTCCTCCCTTTTCCCCCTCCTTCCTTTTCCCCTCTCCCATTTCTCCCCCTCCTCCCTTTCCCCCCTCCTCCCTTTCCTCCCTCCTCCCTTCCCCCCTCCGCCATTTATCCCCCTCCACCCTTTCTCCCCCTCCTCCCTTTCTTTCCCTCCTCACTTTCTCTCCCTTCATCCCCTCCTACGCTGCCATTCCTCGCAAGAATAATGACTCAACTTCGTCCACTTTTCCTCATCTGTTCCCTTCCTCCCCTCCCTATCCCTCTCTCTCGCAGTTGACAAAAACCTATCCCTCTCTCATTTTCTCTCCTAGTTCTCCCTCTGTCTTTTTTCTCCTTTTTCCTGCTTCTCTTCCTCCAAACACTCCAACTCCTATTACTTCTCTCTCTTCAATCCATTCACCTTCGTTCCGTTTTTCAGGATTCATATCATTCCATATCCACTTCCAGTGGCCATTCTCCTTCATCATTTTTCCTTCATCGCTTCCATTCATTTAGTCCTCTTCGATTCTTCCTCTCGCCAACATCGCGCAAACAATATGCCTCTCTCTTTCTCTGTTTCTCTCTTATATATCTCGCCATTCATCTTACCTTCTCGTGCATCTACGGCTTCTCAGCCCCCCTCTCTCTCTCTCTCCATTTTATCTCTCTTCAAAATCTCCGCATCACCCTTTACGCCACGCTCCCTCCTCCTTCCCCCGCAGCCTTCCGCTCCCTTCCTCAGCACGCTAATTCATTGTCGAGATCTCATTCGGATCCAGAACCGCAGAGCCGTCTGAAACTGGAGGGAGGAAAGAAGTCTGCGGCGAAGTAGGGGAGGGAGTGACGGGTAGGGGAGGGGGGTGATGGGAAGCGGTGATACAGGAAGGGATGAGGGGATATCCAGAGAAGTGGGTGGAGTGGAGGACAGGGGAGGAGTGAGAGGAGGGAGGTAAAGAGTGAGAGGATGGAGGGAAGGAAGACGTACGAGTTGGCGGAGGAGGAGTCGGCTTTGGACGGGAAGCGTATCTCGAAATAAGAAGACCGGTGAGAAATGGCGGAGCAGGATAGGCTCAAGAAACTACTCGGAGAGGATAAGCAAAGAGGGAGGGAGAGAGAGGGGGACGGAGAGAGAGAGGGGGAAGGAGAGAGAGGGGGAAGAGAGGAGGGGGAGAGAGTTGGGAGAGAGAGAGAGGAGGAGGAGCAGGAGATGAGAGGGAGGGAGAGAGAGGGGAAAGGGAGGGTAAAAATGGTAGAGAGAATTTGGGAAAGAGAGTAAGATAGAGATAGGTCGACAATGTAGATAGAGAGACGCGGTTAGGGATATAACAATAACAGAGAGCGAAAGAGAGAGAAATGAGGGAGAGATAAGTGAAGAATGGAGCAAGGGAGTGAGGAAATGGGGCAGATCAAAGAGACATAGAAAGTCGCGATATGGTGGAGAGAGAGGGGGATAAGGGGAAGAGGATGTCTATTACGGAGAAAGGAGTGAACTTCTCTGTTAAAGGAGCGAGGAGCTCTTCCCTCTTACTCTCTCTCCCTCTCACTATCTTTCTCTCTCTCTTCCTTTCTCTCTATCTTCCCCTCTCTCTTCCTTTCTCTCTCGTTCTTTTTCTCCTTCTATCTCTCTCTTCCTCTCTATCCCCCTCTCTTCTTCTTTCTCCCTTTCTTTCTCTCTATCCCCTTCTCTTCCTCTCTCTTTCTTTCTCTTCATCTCCCTCTTTCTCTCCCTCTCTTCCTCACTCTCCCTTTCTCTTATAGAAGAGGTCGATTCCGATCGTCCGTCCGTCCGCATGTTAAAACTAGGATGATGAAATTTGGTATTGGGGAGTTTTCCTAAAATTGATCTTCCGATTACAATTTTGGTCAAATAGAACAATAATGATGACCACTTGACCTGAAGACCTACAATGTTCTTTTGTTTCAACTTGGAAACCGCTGAACGTATTTTGATGAAATTTGGTTTTGAGGAGTTTTGCTAAATTCGGTCGATTGATTTCAATTTTGGTTAAAATCGGACAACAATTACGACCACTTTACAGGACCTACAAATAGTTGGCAATGTTACATTGTTTTAACTCGGAAGCCGCTTGATGTATTTTGATGAAATTTTAAATTGGGGAGTTTTGCTAAAATTAATTGATCGATTCCAATTTTAGTTAAAATCGGACAACAATGACGACCACTTTACAAGAAGACCAACATGTAGTTTACAATGTTCGTTTCAACTCGGGAACCACTTGTATTTTAATAAAATTTCGTATTGGAAAGCTTTTCTAAAATTGGTTGAACGATTCCAATTTTGGTTAAAATCGGACAACAATGAAGGACATTTTACATGAAGACCTACATGTAGTTTACAATGTTTCTTTGTTTCAACTAGGGAACCGCTTGGCATATTGTGATAAAATTTGGGGAGACCGTGGGGAGCGGTCTTGATCGCCAGGGTTTTCCGCCTGCTGGGTCGCAGGGAGAAGTTGTTTTTTTAGTGAGTTGGCTCATGGACTGCGGAGAGAGAAGACGATGCGAAGCGATGCGCAACAATATATTTCGATACTCCGTCTGAATTTATGTTCAGTACATTGAATATCGCTAGCTATTAGCATTGTTTCCGTTGCCCTGATAAAATTTTCGAAGAGATGCCAGCGCTGCGAACGGTAGTTTTAATCAAGATTAAAACAATTTGAATAATAGCATTGTTATAATATTAGTGTAATTATTGACAGGTATTCTCGAGGAAGGTGTTGTTGAGAACCACTTATAACTACAACTATTGCAAAGTCATGCGCTGGCCACATTAGATTTTATTTTACTCTGCGCGGTCGATAAGAAAACCCCTTATCATCAACCAATCGGTGACAATTGAATTTCGCCATGTGTGTTCGGTTTCCCTCTCGTGACCGCATGTGTCCGCTTGCTTCCGCTTATTTATGTTACCACAGACACTGCACTTACAGTGACAATGGAATATTAATCCGTAATCGTGGCTATAAATGGAAGTATAAGTGCTAGCAATGTTCCGAAATTGCATACGAAAAGTTAATCCTTAGAAAGTACAGGTTGTAGGGAGAGATTGACTGATTGATGTGATTTTTATTTGGGGCGAGATTGAGACTATGAAGTCCCATTTTCCACCTAACCCCTAGTCATGAAACATATATAATAATACATAAAATATTACCAATGTAAATACAAGTAACAATAAAAATACAAGTATTTGAAAAGAAAAGATCTGATTTAGTGAGAAAAAATATGGACTGCAGAATAAATAAATCCATGTAAAAACCCCACTGCAGGAAAACACCCACACAAGAAGGGGGGTGTGAAAAACCTGCAAAACCTACTGAGATGAGTCGGGTACAAAGAAATCACAATTTGGACGTCATATAGGTCTCGCGTCGTCTACTCTAGGGACATTTATGAATCATGCCGAACCAATGATAACTGCTGCACAGTCTAAAATATCCTTATCGGGTATGTAACTAATTTAATGTATTTTATCATCATCATCATCAACGTAGATAATCTCTCTGTAGACAGGCCCGTGATTATTAAGGGTTAAACCTGGTTCTTAACATACTCCTAATTTCCGCCGCAGTCTTCTTCATGTCTTGAGAGTTCTCTTTCCCTCTCAAGTCGTCTATCAGCTGAAAGCTTTTCCTACATCCTTCTCTTTTTTTCCAGTTTTTTCTCTCTCTCCTAAGGTAACGTCCAATCCACTTCGACTTCCTTTTTCTTATAGTCTGTATAATCATTCCCTTCTCTCCAATTAATCTTTGAACATACTTCCTCGTTTTCCATCCTATCTGTCCATTTTATCTTTAGATTTCTTCTGAATGCCCACATTTCGAAGCTCTCCAAGTATTTTATATAATTTTTCCTTAGCGTACGTATTTCTGCCCCATACAAAGCTATACTTCATACATCTTGCATCTCTTGTTATGATGCTTCCAAGGTATTATCAGTCTGAAACTTTTTCTAATGGCTGTACGCCAATAATTTTTTCAATGTTTTCTTCTGTTCGTAGGGAAGGAAGGAAGGGGGGGGGGGGGAGTGGCGGCGGAGTGGTTAGAGACCTGAGGATGTGCACCTCGGAGCCAGAGTTTTGATTTCTTTGGGGAGTCATACAAATCATAACCTGACTAGGGGATCCAGGGGCGAACTGGCAATACGGGAGATTGGGCGATCGCCCGAAGGGCCGGTGCCCATGAGGGCCGACCGGGCCTGCATAAAATTTAAATATTGTTATTGTATTACTATAATATTATAATAATTGGTTTAAATGTAATTGACCTAGTATAAACAAATATTATTTTTATTAAAATTGTTGAGAGATAATATTCAACGTATTTAAACTACCCTCCTTAACACACTGCCGTAATAAAAAAATTCTGTATCGAAATATTTTCATGGCCACGCCAGTGGCCAGCAGTGTTGCCAGAAATATTATTGGTAATAATGCTAAAATGGAAAATGCTAAAAAATGTGTGAAACAGAAAAAATTCTGGTTGCCAGTTCAGACCATTTAGCTCGCTGCGCTATGTGATACATAGCAAAGTCTATTTTATGTCACTTTTCCGCTCCTCTTTTAATTGTTCATCGCTGATGTTCTTGTGCTCTTTGTTCGATTCTTTTCTGTTTCAGAAATGAGCCCGCTGACTACCACCACCAGACAACAACGATGTTATTAATATAGGAGAGCAGTAGCGAGTCAACATACCAATTAAGGGGATATATTGGTCACTATCTTGAGAGAACCTTCCCTTTGAATGAAAATGAAATGAAATGGGCATGAAAAATTCAAAATTGTGTACCCGGAGCAAAGTCCGGGTAATTAGCCGGTGGATATAATAATCCGAGTAATTGATTAGCCATAAACACAAACCAACATCAAAAATCTTCTTTTCGTATATCAGCTATAATGTAACTGCACCACGTATCTCGTTTTTTCTCTATATTAATATAATTAATTTTGACACTTTATATGTGCGATCATTATTGGTCTGATGTCTAAGTAGTACAAAAATATATATCTGAGGCGAAGTCAAAGAAATATGGAATTTGCGATTTACTGATTTATTTCCTTATCAGTAGTAATCAATAAAACAATTGAAAATTATTTGAAACATACCTCACTCATTCGACCTAAATCGTCTATTTCTATTTACTTAAAAATCTGCGTATACGTAAGGAAAACAAACGTATTTTAGTTAATTTTTTATCATGAGTAATCCATTTTCTTTGTCGGTGCTTGCATACTGCAAGCACTTCAAAAAATCACCATTTACCAAGATCAAAATTCGTAAATAAACCAACGCGATCTCCATGGCAACGGCACTTCAGCCACTATAATGTCAAATGTTTGGATGTATGATATGCTATACAAATTCACACCTTCAAAGGTATCGTAACGAAACTTGTCAAAATTATTGGAGGCACCAAAGGAAAGGCCGTCGGGTAGTTTAAATTCCCGACAGATTTTTCATAAAAAAGTTATTCGCATTTTTTTATTCCCCGTAATATAACACGTAAAAATTGACTTTTATAAGTGTAGGCGTTCATTCATTTTCTTATATGAATTTGACAAATTGACGTAAGAACTTCGTATTTGCACAGTATTTAGTATTTAGTAGTTTCTTATTCCTATCGTCTTTTTTCGCTTGTGACTAGAAATCGCTCACATTTCACGTTTATTCTCATTAATTTGGACTAAATTTGCATTTTTAACGATAAATACCTTGACGACAATGACATTATAAAGGTTGGTGGATTGATTAACTTATGGCTCGATTTATCATCAGTGGGAAAACTCCTTCAGTCATAAAAGTTTATTATTAACCTGACAGTTGACTTTCAGTCACTGTCGAGAGAAGTTCGCCCTTGAAGATGCCCACTTAGTGGGCGAAATGCATCAGGCTTATAATAAACTTTTATGGCTGAAGGAGTTTTCCCACCGAAGACAATGACATTGTTAAAGTCCAAGGACGTAATGTTGTTTCGGTTTATTTATTTAGTTACTTAATAAATATTTTCATTTAGTGAACCGTGTTTAAACGTGGTATAAAAATATAGTATATAATTTTATTTAAATTTGATTTTTTTTTCAACAAATTGCTGGTGAGTATTTACATATTTTATTTTGTATGATTTAATACATTAATTAATTAGTTTATATATAGTTAACCTTAATATTATGAAACAGTAAATTAGTAGATAATTTGTATTTAAAAAATCAATGTGAAAAGTTTTAAATAAAGTATATACATTTTTGTAATAAAATGTTCTATATTTCATTTAAACAGCAACCCCTCCGAAGCCGGGTAAATTGTCTAGTATCCTATATATGTAAGAAACAGCTATTTATAATGATAAGTTTTGAATGGAAATTAAACTTACTTATAGTAGATGCTGTCTACTTCATTTGCTAAAAAGATTGTTTTTGTTGACAACAATTAAAACGAGAAATTTTTTGTGAATTTCGTTGTTCTCGTTTAATTTTCTTGAAGTCGACTACTTCGATAAAAGTGTACCGAACAAAACATATGCTATTGGACTAGTTCTAAAAGTTTTGTTTGTAGACATTTTTGTTATAAGTAATATTTTATGAGACATAAAGAAAATTTCATTTATTGTCACTAGTCAAAGGCACTTCCGGTTAGGCTACGTGAACCATTAATATAAATTTCTTATTTCCTTTGCCCTTATGTCCTAACTTCATGAACATTTTCATGGTGTATTATTTTCGCAGATGTAACATGCGGACGGACACGACCTGACCATTAGGCGTTCATTTTTGCTTGTAAAGAACGGCTAAACATTGAAAAAGTAATCACGTACTTACCGAAAGTATTTTCAAGACCCGTAACAAGGTTATGAAAAACTAGATGGCCATTTCAGTGGCTGGTGATTCTAGATTCTAACAAGAAATGGTTTTTCATAACCTTGTCATGCCTACTAAAGATCCCCAAATAATTAATTACTTTTCAATTTTTGATACTGAAGTATTTATTCTGGAGTTAGTGCTCAGCCATAAGTGAAGTTCGATAATTCCGTAGTGAATTAAATAAATAAATATGCGCTATTCACTTATTATTTGAAGAATCAATTAGAACTAAATCCGGAGTGCATACGTGATGTCGCTTTAGCTTTGATTTTTTTCTCGTTCGTGTGATGGTTCATTAAAAGTGCGCTTTATTGCATCAAGATCTTTTGCTTATCGTGAAATGCTCACCTTTAATTATTTAATAATCTTCCAAGGCTATCTGATTATTGGTATTTTAATCGCTTATATGCTATATGTGTATAAGTTTATAGCGATGGATAATTCTATAAATTCAAACAATACATGCACAGTATTATTGAAGAAGTGATCAAGAATTTAATGGGAACAAATATTTCAGATACAAATTTAATGTAAACTATTGAGATAATACTATAAATCAAATAAGTCCATTTAGTTAGCACGTATGGTTAACGAATTAATAAAAGAGGAAAATAAGGTGTAACGAAAGACTTTTTTGGGACACCGAGACATAACAATGAAAACCTGGACAAATCATTGAAGACTTAGACGTTTGGTCGTCATATATAAGACAATATGGACGCTATTATTTCTAATGAATTTTGTTAAGAAAAAATTCATGAGTAATAAATTTTCGAGAGAAATCGAAAACTTTGTTTAAATGCACTTCTTTACTGAGGTAGCATACGGAAACATAACAGCGTAATGAGTGTCTGGTTTACTTCTACTTCTGACATTTTTAGATTCGAGTATTTATTCAAAAATTATATATTTTTAAACGAATTAATTCCAGATTTTTTAATCTTGAATGAAAACGTAAATGTGTTTGAAAGATTTTGTCCCATTTTTCACAATTACATCAGTATCAGTGTTGGAGAGAGATTCTCTGAATAGGGATTCGTTGACTTCTCACGATACAAATTGTTATCCGATGAGAGAAAAGTGTGAATTTAAAATCGGCAACATTCAGATTCAGGGATCAAGTGGTTCATTAATGGAGGAGGAAGCGGGCAGTCACGAACTCACTTCGAGGACGTTTTTCGTCGATTCCGTTCTGTCACCAAGGGAAACGAATTGTACTAAGCACGAGGTCATGCCCGCGCGCGTTCTTCAAGATTCACTTTTGTAGTGAAGAGAGACAAGCAAGAAAGAGAGAAAGGCTGATTTTAACTTCCGTTGGCGACGGAAATGGCAGCTAGAACGACGTCGAATGGAAGGGGAAAACGTGAAGTGCGATAATCTTGCGACCCGAGAGAGCTGTGCCTGGAAGAGGGCACTCGGGGTCACTCTCGAACGGCGAGTTCGCATTGGTCATGAAACGGCGGCGATGGGGCGGGAGACGGAGCGGCAGAGGGGGCGGGAGGTGGAACGGCAAAGGGGACGGGATGTGGGGGTTTGGATTGGTTGGGGAAGGGGCGAGAGAATAGCAATGACATAAAGAGCGATAGAGCAAAAGTGTGACCGGTCTAAGCATTATAACCCTTAGTATATAAATGTAGATTTGGAGAAATTAAATAAGCGAGGAATTTCACGCTAGTGTATAAAAGTTTTCCTGCGGATGTGGTTGATATCATAATGCACAACTCAAGAATTGATTAGATAGAAAACATTATCTGAAATCATTTATAAAGTAAAACAGAAACGGTTGACATTTTAAAAACCAAATATTTCAACCACTTAAAATAACTAGTTTTTTTTTTAAATCAGGCATTATATTTTGATGGAAAAAATTAATGATACGCTGGAATTCTCATAAGTTTCTCTCGAGTTCATTTATTTCATTTGATATTATATTTTTGGCAAAAAAACAAATACACTCTTAATTATATAATTAATAAGGTGCCGGTACTGTTATATATCCAATTAATTTAATATAACATATCCATTTTAAATCGGAGCGAACTTTGCTCTGCTTTCACCAATTAAAACCTAATGTCGAACGGCTGTAGCACATTTCTCTTTGCTTGTATGGAATTTATGTATAATGAACCTCTAGGATTATAATAGCCAAGGTTCCTTCCACACCGAACACTCACAAGGGAGGAGGGAAATCCAGTGCCGGCATTAGCCTACTCTTTACGAAGAGCACCAAGGGGGCCAACGGCTTAACGTCTCTTCTGAAGGACGGATCGACGACTTGCGCGGTCTTCTCAAAACACAAAAATAGGGGACGGAACGATCCCAGGTTGAAAAATCCGACCTCCGCAGGATTCAAACCTGGGACCGCTGCGTGGAAGGCCAACGCTCTAACCACTCCGCCACGGCCACCCCGTAAATTTCTCGCTGCTTACACTCTGCGACGATGCGATCTGGAGAAAGCAATAGTATTAACGCGCTTCGCCTCCTGGTCTGAGAAAACAAATCATTCGGCATATATTTCAATGAATAAACCTTTTATACAGGCTAATTTTATTTTTCTCACTTAATGTAAATATGTAATATGTCATTAATGATAACATGGTTGGCAGTTTAAATTAGCGATGTTCACTAACTTCAAAATATATTTGACTTAGGACCATGAATTCCTAAATACGGTAGATGTCACGCTAAACTAAAAATATAATCACATGCTTACTACAAATTTTCCTATGATACTGTCAATAAGTGTACTTTTTGAGAAATCATACTTTGGAAAGCACTCATGCAAATGCGGAAGGAGCGAATGATTTTCACGGAGGGGGATCAGAAGAGGAAATAGCGCAATTGCGTGGGACGGAGAGGTTTCTCGTGTGCGATGCGAAAGGGTAGGGAGATGGAAGGGAGGGTGAAAGAGAGGAGAAATAGACCTTAAAGAGCACCGTTGCAGAGGAGGGACTAGAGGCGACCTCTGGAGAGATGGGATCGGTGCTTTGGGGGAGGATCGTGGGAGGAGTAGGAGGGGGCACTAATGGGGTGGGAGGGGGAGGATGTAGGGTAGGGTGAGAAGGGGTGTGGGGGAGGGTGGGAGGGAGCGTGGGAGAGAGTGGGAGGGGGCGTGGCGGATGGTGGGAGGAGGCGTGGCGGATGGTGGGAGGGGGCGTGGAGGAGTGTGGAAGGGGGCGTGAGTGTGGATATAGGCTCATCTGATGGAGGGATAGTGAGGGAAAGGGGCTGATTGATGTCCTCGGGCGGAGGGCGTGAATGGGAGAGGGAGAAGGGGGTGGCGATCAAGGGAGGGAACTTTCTTTATTGATTAAAGGTGGAGCACAGTCAAATGGAAACCGTAAAATCCAACGCAGAAAAAGTTATACTGTTTTAATTAAAGACCGGATAAAAATATTCCAATAGTTTAGATCTATCTCAGATGCTGAAAATACAATTATAAATACTTATAGAATATCGATCTATTCATACAGATATTTTAAATGAACAGACAAGGGGCAGTCAATTAAATCGAGTGTGAGCTAATGAATCATGTCTGATAGTTGGCGATAGGTATTATGGAAGGCGACACAATGAAAAAGAGTTCGAAACAAAGATGTTTAATCCCTAGAACTGCGTTTAACTCTTAAGTATCACTGAATTATTCATATTAAATACACAGTACTTTTACACAAATTTTTATTTTTGCGACCGGTTTCGAACGTGATAGGGCAGATGATGCTTCTCTTAGATGACACCAATAGCCGCAGCAAGGTTATGAAAATAACAAATACGTATTTCCCTTAAAAGACAGTTGTTGTCAGTGGCAATTATTATATTTACAACTATGTATGTGAATTAAAAACTTTCAGACAATATGTGATGCATAGTAGAATTTTAAAAATATTAATCACTACTGAGATATGATTTCTTGTTTGATTTTTTAAATAAAAATAACTCATTTCTTAAAAAGGTTTTTCTACGTTTATAAACTATAGAATTTATTTTATTTTTGAACAAAATATGTCGATAAATAAATATCTGCAAGATTTGAAAAACCAAAATAAGATCACCTGCCTTAGCGAAGAGTGCTTGCGACCCCATAAGGGGGTTACAATTCGTCATTTGAGAAACACTGCTAAAGACAGTTTCTATAAACCGCTCATAGAGTGAAGTGTTGTATAACATAATCATCAAGTATTTAAGGATAGAACAAAATGCAATAATGTTGCAATTATACTCCTACAACGTGCACTACCAAACTCACATCAAATTCCCTCCGATTTTAGGCCACTTAGACTCAGATGCCTTGACAGTGTATACTACCAACCTGACATTAAAAGCTCCCGGTATTTACACTTACACTCGGAACGCCTACAACGTGTACCACAAAGCAAAACGTACTCCTAGATTTTAGACAGCCAACTTACACAGCAGAGGTCGGCAACGCGGCGACCGCGGGCGCCATGGCGCCCGCAAGACATTTGTGTGTCGCCCGCCAGCCAAAAAGAGATCTCAAGTTAAACAATTATGGAAAACTCTCAGAAGACCAATAATTTGCGGAACCAGATGAAGAATAGAACTTTGTAACCAACATCTTACATGAGACGGCAAACGATAGGTCCTTCAGACCGTTTTTCCATGGACTGGGACACACCGAGCCGAATCGTATGTCTGTTACAAAATAACATTGTTTAGGTTAGGACTTATAAGCGAAAAGAATGGGGACATACATTGTTGGATAAAGACATTGTTGTCATTAACAGAGTTCTTTTCATGATTACTCGCCGAGAGTAGGAAAAGCCGCTATCGTGTTTGTGTGATTGCCGTGCCTGTGCTGACAATTCATACAAACGTTCTCCTACGAACTGTACGAAAAGATAGGGAATTCTCCGCCCCTAGTTTATGCTAGGTTAAGGTGTCCTGTTGCCTTCAATCGCTATTATGGGTGCAAGGCTTACTGAGATCCTTGTTCTCAACCCGTCGTGTACTATAGCTCCGTTAGCTGGTTAAGGATATTTGGAGGTTGGCGCTCGATACGGGAAAAATATTTCTATATATCGCGTAAAACCCCCAAGTACTTGTAAAAAGTCGTTGGTTTCGGAGTTCTGTCCTCCGTCTTGTAGCATAACTTGTCTCAAGTTATTGTTGAAAGTCATTGGTTTCGAAGTTCTGTACTTCGTCTTGTAGCATAACTTGGCTCGAGTTATTGTTGTGAGTCGTTGGTTTCGGAGTTCCGTTCTTCGCTTAGTATACAAAGGGTTTGGGAGATTTTTCTTCATTTCTTACAATGTCAGCCATATAGCTCATTTCCCTCTTCATTGATTACACATAAATCAATTTAAATTGACCAACGGTTCATAATATTTCTGATATTTTCTCGATATTCAGTGTGTTGTGTTTATTAATTCATTTGTAGAAAATTTCATCCCCATTATGAGTAATAAGAAGCAAAGGACATATTACTTCAATGTTGATTGGGAAGAACAATTCTGTTTTATTGATTTGAAAGGAAAGTGTGTTTATTTATTGTGCAATGCTTGTGTCGCACTTTCAAAGAAAAGTAATGTTGAAAGACATTTTAATACGGTCCATGGAAATTTTAATACTAGTTATCCGTTAAACTCTGAGATCAGGAAAAAGAAACTTTCTGATATGAAATCTATTTTAACTAAACAGCCGAGCATTTTTACCAGACCAGTGCAGCAATCAAAAAGAGCAACGATTGCATCACTAAAAATTTCGCATTTGTTGGCTAAGAGGAAAAAGCCTTTTGTCGATTGATTGTAAAAGAAGCCATGTTAGCAACTGCTGATTCACTTTTCGAAGATTTTAAAAATAAAAATGAAATTACCTCAGCAATCAACACCATTCAGTTATCAGCAAGAACAGTTATAAGAAGAATTGAAGTTATTGCAACCAATATGGAGAAAGAGTTGGCAAATGATTTACAAAAATGTATTTTCTTCTAGTTGCAACTGGATGAGTCAACAGACATATCAGACACTTCTCAATTGGCTATGGTTGTGAAGATGGTGTTTAATGATTTTTCTGGAAAGAAGGAATTTCTTAAAATTCTTCCATTAAAGGGACAATTTTCAGCTTTTAAAAAATATGTCCAAGAAAGTATTACACCATTAATGAAGTAGACCGCAATTACTACAGATGATGCACCTTCGATTACAGGTTGTAAAAATGGATTTATTGCGCTACGTAAAGAAGACTCTCTTTCCAAAATTTATTTCATATCACTGCATTATACACCAAGAAATGTTACGCGCAAATGTTCTTCATTTTCAACATGTCATGAAAACAGTAACAAAAATAATAAATTCCATAAGAGCTGTACCAATGCAACACCGATTGTTTAAACTGCTTTTACAAGGTGAAGATGCCGAATTCGATGATCTCCTTTTACATACCGAAGTTAGATGGCTCAGCAGAGGCAAAATACTTGTGAGGTTTATAAATCTCATAAAGGAGGTAAAGGAATTTCTCACGTCAAGAAATGAATATTATGCACAGTTGGATGACAAAGCTTGGATGATGAATTTAGGATTTCTTGTTGATATAACTATTAAATTGAACGAACTGAATATGGAGATGCAGGGGAAAAATCAACAGATTGCAAAAATGATGTGCAGTAGATGCATTCAAATGTAAAGTGGCATTGAGGAAGTCTCACCTGGAGAGAAATTCATTATCACATTTCCCGAATTTAAAATATATTATTGAGAGTCTGACTGATGAAAATTTTACCACTGAACTATTTTCACAACACATTGACACTCTCTTGAAGGAATTTAATTTTAGGTTTCGTCAGTTTTCTTAAGTGGAACCCATAATAACATTCTTTGCAAATCCGTTCAATTTTATGGACAATGATATGTCTGATAATATTGGAGTTTACTTTAATATCGCTAACACTAAGGACTTAGAAATGGAAATAATAAATATGCAGAATGATATTATTTTAAAGTCACATAAACATGATGAAAACTTTTGGAATTTAGTTGACAAAATCGCTATCCATTATTAACAAAATGTTCCCTAAAAATGTATTCTTACTGTGCTTCAACATACACTTAGGAGTCCATTTTTCAAGCAAGAAACACTTGAAATCCAAGTACCAATCGAGACTCACTGATTACAATTTAGACAACTGCCTAAGATCAGGTATCTCGA
This sequence comes from Tanypteryx hageni, assembly GCA_028673005.1. NCBI lineage: Eukaryota > Metazoa > Arthropoda > Insecta > Odonata > Petaluridae > Tanypteryx > Tanypteryx hageni. The sequence continues at coordinate 7,003,913 of CM054114.1, forward strand.
GTTATGTTCCAAATTATAGCAAGTTGGCTGAAGATATGCACTCCCAAGTTTCACATTTATTTATTTTTCATGTTTTTATAATAAATTCTCGAATAGTTTTTCTCCTATATATACAAAAATATCATTTTAATAAATATTGGAACACATCTTCTATTGTTGCTTTACTTCACGCCCACAGTAATAAAAGTTGCGCCTTCATAGATAAAGAGGTTGCCGACCACTGGTACATAGAGATATCAACTGATCCCCCTTGCCCTAGAGCGTATATGTACTACAAGGCGTAGTCTACTTCTTGAGTTTAGATCACCACACTTACACTCAGAAGCCCCTACAGCGTATACTACCGAGCATAACTGTCAACCTTTATTTTAGGCAATCAAACTTACACTCGGGAGTCCCTACAGCTTATACTAAAAAAACGACGTTCGCCTCGATTGTAGGCCACCCCAATTGCACTTGGCTGCCCCTAAAACGTATACTACCAACAATATGTTTCTCCCTTGGTTTTAGACTGGTCCTGCCCGAACGGGCCACGGGAACCCACATCCCTCACGACGACGGTGCCGCTAAGGATCGCCGAGGAGCAGGAAGAAGAGGAGAAGGCGCCGGAGAAACATGTGACGGTGAAGGATCTCGTCCGGTTCGTTACCATTGTCGTAACGAACGCGCACCACACGGAGAGAGTCACGACGGGAAAGCTGCTAGACTAAACAGCATCAGCTGTGATTGGACAGGGATTACACCTCCACTACAACCGAAATATCCTCCGCCAAACACTCACGTATGCTTCTCTCCTCCAATAAGACTCATAAACGATGACGGCGCATAGGATAGGATCCGTCAACGCCAGGGGCGGCCTAAGGCAGAAGAAGCACTTCATCACCGATATCTTTTCCAAGAGATAGGTCTTCTGCCTAGGCTTAGCCGAGACCTGCCTAAAAAAACCAACCTTCCGCATCCACGAGAAAGGACTCAGACCAAAGGAACCGCGGAATGGCTCTTATAATCAAAGAAGGGATACCGATGGACAGGATTACTCTGCCGGAAGTCCTCAAAGACGAAGACATGGTTGCCGTCATGCTCTCGATACCGGAACCTTTAGTTATAGTTTGCGTTTATATCCTACCCAACAAAATATTCCCCTCTGTTCCATTAAAATTTTTTCAAGACCTCAAAGACAATTTTATCCTCATAGGTGACTTCAACGCCCGCTCGACCAACTTCAGAGACTCGACGACGAACAAAAGCGGCCGAAAGATGGAAAAGTTCCTACAGAGCAACGATTTGGTAAGATTAGACATACCAACGCACATTTTTGTCAGCTATCTGGGATCCTCTTTTCCAGATCACGCCATCGTCAAGGGGGTCTTCGCACGAATGGTCGGAGATGTCACCGTAGAGGATACCATCACCTCCGACCACCTGCCATTCATCTTCCCGATCACCGTACGAGGAATAAAAGAGAAAAGAAAAACGTTAATCAAAGCGGAATGGACGAAAGCGAATTGGGACAAATATGAGACCATCATCCACGACGGACTAGCCGCAGCCGAGGAACCGACAACCAACCAAGAGGTAGACGCTAACATTATCCTAATTAACAATCTTGTTTCACAGGCCGACGCAGGATGTATTCCAAAAAAGATGATCGACCTTTGCAAGCGGCCCCTGCCAAAACACGCCGTGAAACTGATAAAGGAAAACAGGAGGATATACCGAAACTACGTGAGGACCAAAGATCCAAACCTGAAAACCGTATGGAACCGGAATCAAGCAAACACCAAACTGAAAATCATCGAATACTGGGAACAGGTATGGCACAAAGATTGCGCGTCTTAATTACAGGGACGGAGGAAAGTTCTAGGAGCGATTAAAAGTACTCTCAGGAAAAAATCTAGGAGCGACTACCACCTCGCCAGCGGTGGAGTGAACTAAACCACGGGCGAAGAAGAAGCAGAGGAATTCAGAAATACCCTGGAATCCATCCACTCACCCAACAATGACCCGAGGTTTGACAACGAATTCCACAGAACCACCACCGGGGCAATAAATAATTTAATCCCTTCCCTCCAACCCTTAGACCAGGACGAAGACTACGATGAAATTACAGCAGAGGAGCTGAAAGAGGCTATTGTGACCGCAAAAAACTCCGCGCCCGGACCGACGCAATCGTCAATAGCCACATAAGGTATTATCCATCATTAACGAAAAGGCTACTCGCACTATACAATCAATATTTATTTCTAGGCTACTACCATACGGCATGGCGACAGGCAACGACGATAATGCTCCCCAAACACGGAAAGGACGCTACGGGCGCCAAGATCTACAGACCCATCAGCCTCACGAGCCTGCTCGGGAAGCTGATAGAAAAAGTAGTCTGTAAAAGAGTGACAGCAATCCTGGAGGACGGAAACATACTTTTCCAGCACCAATACGGATTTCGCGCCCACAGATCAACCAGCAACCCGGTGGTTTTGTTGACAAACACCGCAGCAGAGGCAATAAACAGGAACCGATGCACAACAGCGATATTTATGGACACAGAGAAGGCGTTCGACAAGCTCTGGCACGAAGACTTTATCTTAAAAATCTCTCAAACCTCTAATCTCCCTCCTTGTTACCCCCGTTTCTTCTACTCTTTCATCATCAACAGGCACGCCAGAGTCCGCGTCGGAAACGCCCTCTCTACTCCATTCCAAATACGCTTCGGCGTCCCGCAGGGCACTGTATTATCTCCGTTACTGTTCATTTTATATTGTGCTGATATGCCCTCTCCAACTCTCCACAGATCACGCTAGCGCAATACGCTGGCAACACCGCCCTGTGGGCGACTGATAGAACCCCCGCCGTCGCGGCGAAGCATTTGCAGAAGGCACTGGACGAAACGGAAAGATGGATGAGGCGATGGGACTGCGGCCCAACATGACCATGTCCATCTTCATGGTCTTCTCGCGCGGCTCTAGTAGAAGACGGGAGTGCATGCAGCAACCAGTTTCCCTCACCCTATGGGGTGAGAGAGGTGGCTTGCAGGCCGAGGGGAAATACCTCGGTATTACCCTCGATCGACATTTGTCGTTCACTAAGCATCTGCGTATAATCATCAACTCGGCATGCCGTCGCAGCAATCTCATAAGAGTCATCGGAGCGGGAGGGAGAGAATTCTCGGCGGACACGGCACTGCACCTCTACAAAGCCTTCATCCGACCGCTGTTCGAGTATGCCACCATTGCAGTAACGCCCAGACCAAAGAGCATGCTGAATGAAATCGCAGGCGTAGAGAGGCGAATCCTGCGCCAAGCCCTGTTGGCCCCGCTGACAATGAGCCGCCACGAAGTCTTCGCGGAGGCCCACATCAAACCGGTCCTGCACAGAATGGCGAGGCTGCGCTGCGGAGCGGTTTAAAGGATGAGATCGCACTTACCCGACCTCCACAACAAATTTCTGAAGCCATTAACCAATATTCTCTCTAAACGAACTCCAAAGAACAAATTCCCCTCACCTGGAAGGATAATAGCAGAGCTAACACCCCTCTATTATCCCGATATCCCACCCACCCCACCAGAACCCAAGTCTCCATGCACATGCGACCTCAACCCAGATGGCCTCTGCAACGGCCAAAAAAGAGGAAGGTGCGAGTCCACTGAGCAACGCTCCAGTGAAAGTGAAACAGTGCTAGTGAAAGAGTACAAAAAGAACCATCCTTTTACAAATAAGAATCTATTATTATACATATTATTATTTTATGTTAATCATTTATAGTTCTTTATTGTTACTGTTATTCAATGTGAAGTTAAGTAATAGAGAAAGAAAAAGAACCTTTCTACTATGATATTTCAGTGGTAGAATATCCGCCCGATTCGATTCCCGGTCATAGCAGACTTTTCTTCCGTTTCAAAATTATTCCCAACTTGACAGCTTATGCCTGTCTGCATAGGATCTTCGGATCACTTTATTCCACCAATTTCTTGCACGAGAATATCACCATTTGAGAGAAAGGAGGGTGTATCTTTTTGAGGACATCCGTTGGGGCAGTTTGATACTAGCTTGGCTAGTTCCGTCCCAACCAAGAAAACATCCGCGTTCAGAAACGAGAAAATTGATCTGCTACAATAGTTCAGTGATAGAATATCCGCCCGGTAAGTGGAAGTTCCGGGTTTGATTCCCGGTCGTAGCCGACTTTTTTCTCGTTTCAAAATTATTCCCGACTTTACAGCTTATGCCAGTCTGCATCACATTATTCCACCATTACTCTGTTAAGTTTGAATATATAATTATTTGTTATCTTTGTTATATTTATTTATCCTGTGATATTTGTTCAATATAATTATCAATGTGTTATTTTAATTATATAAAATCCAGTTAAATCAATCAGGCTGCCTACGAATGGTTTTGCCGGGTTTTACTTCCGTCTTAGGGCGAATGCCTGGCAAACGCCACCCCCGGAGAAAGAAAAATGTAATACTACCAAATGGTAAAACAAAATGCTCATCTTAATGTATGAAACCACCCTGAAGAGGCCATAAGCCTATAGCAGGGATTTGTCAAAAAGCAGGGCACAAAAAATATATTTTTATTGCATTGAATTGATGGAAAAGGCAAAATTTTTATACCACCCTGTTTTATGACAAATAAAAACCTTTGAAAATGAAACATTGAAATTGAGACTACCAAACATACACACATACTGCTCTAAAATTTTGGATCGCGGCTCATAAATGGGCCTGGAGAGGTTCTTAACTGGGTCGCCTCAATGAGTAATTGTTTTTTCTATGCGCATGTTTCATTTTAAGTCTCCGACAAGCCCTATACACGGAGGGACACTTTTTGTCCAGGGGTGTTATTTGTGGTGGTGTGCTTGCAAATGGAAGCTTAAATCTTTAGAAATTGAAGGAAATACTTAGAGAAAACATAGTAAACAGTGAACATATACATAGGCTTAAAGAAGAATTGAATACTAACAGCGCAATATCTTAGTCTGGCAACTGCTCTGAATAACAAAGCTCAACTGGTAATATATTTGGTTGCGTATCGTGTGGAAAAATAGAAAAAAACTCATGCAATAGCTGAAATAATATTCTATACCTCTTCTAATATTCTATATCTCTCAGCGATAACACTGTCATGGAGAATATATATTATTGCAGAACATTTGGAAAAATGATATTATTCGGTTACAGGCTACCAGGGATTTTGCTATCTACCTTGATCAGATAAACTAACTGCAAGTGATGGTGAAGCAAATACGCAAGGAAAATAAGCCGAATGATAAAAAAATATTGCAGGTGACAGAAGTTAATGCTTTGTGGAATCAATATTTTATGCATCGCGAAGCATTGGCATTACCACGAGTCTTAAAGCGGTATTGCGGGAAGCAGAAAAAATTGCTAATTTAATTAACCCTGCGTAGTTGGCGCTGTCTACGAGACAAACTAGAAACTTCACTTTTAGTCCAGTGAACCGCGCTTTCTTTGACCTTGAGGAACTCGGTAATTTCTCCCACTTTCTTCTTTCTAGTGACGCTAACCAAGCAAATGCGGAATGATCAGCAGATCCAAACAAATAATAAGTATTTTACTGTATTTGACAAACTCATTGTGACCCTTCTTGACACAAAAAGGTAAGTACTTTAAAGTCGATTTTTTTCTCCTTTTTGATATGGTTGATTCTTTAACACATTGAGAGGTGTAATTTTTTTACCAATTTACAATTACATTATAGGTATGGATAGGACAATAAAAAATAGATTTGACTAGTACAATGAAGAAAATGCAAGACGAATTCGTGAGCTTCTCTTGGAGTCAGTAGACAAAGAATATATTAGCGATGATAGTGGTGAAGAAGACCATTTAGAAGAGAGAGAAGATGATTCAGAGACAGATCAAGAAGCTGAGATTGTGACAGTGATATTTTAGGAAATTTAGTTTCAAATGATGTTTATTTGGAAAAAGTTAGAACATCAAAGAGGAATAAATTCTAGTCTAATCAAACAGTTCGAACTATAGCGTATAATTTGTCATTCACTTGGAATAAAAGGAATAGCAAAAAATGCAGACTGTTCTTGAGTGTTGGGAATGTTTATTTTACAAAAATATATTGACTTTTATAGTCGAAAATACCAATAAACAATAATAATAAATAATTATTTGAAAAATTTGCATCCAACTGTGAGGATTGTAACACGTTTGTGGAATATTGTACAATTGATGAAAAGCTTGAAGGTTTTCGAGGAAGACGTTATTTTAGCGAATACGTACCCAGTAAACTGAGCAGGTATGGTATTAAAATATTTGCACTAGCTGACGCTACAATGTATTATGTTTCTAAAATGAAATTTATGTTGTGAAACAACCCGAGGGGCCTTACTCTGTGAGTAAATCACCTGCTGATGTAGTAAAACGGCTGTGCAAACCAATATTAGGAACGGGTAGGAACCTAAATCTTTATAACTGGTTCACTAGCTTTGCTTTGGCTATTGGCCTACTGAAAGAAAATATTATAATAGTCGGGACAATTCGCAAAAACAAGAAAGAGATACCTCCTAGTTTTATTACCACTTATATTCGATCGAAAAAATCTAGTGTTTTTGATTTTCAAAGAAATTCTAGGTTGGTGTCATACGTACCCAAGAAACATAAAAACGTCTTGTTGCTTTCCACTATGCACTACGACAACGAGATCAATAGCTGCACAGGAAGCGATAAAAACCAGCAACTATTACCTTTTTACAATTCCCTAAATCTTGTGTAGATACCGTGGATCAGATGTGGCCTAATTTAACCTAACGAGGAATGAATATGTTTTACACCATTTTGTATGTTGCCGGAATAAATACACAGATTATTTAAATTGGCAACTATAAAATTAATAAACGTCCGCTTTCCCTTAAAAAATAGATGGTCGGGCTTGCTTCTGAGCATATGAAAAGACGAGGAGTCAAACGTCTCCCCTAAACTTGGAGGAACAAAATAAATTTCGCTCAAAAGAAACTCAAGGGGAAACTGAAGCCTATGAGAAGAAAACAACAACCAGTATAACCAGTGCAACAAAAAAGGTGTGAATCATATGGATAAAGAATAGAACAACCCGGTTCATATTTTGCAAATGCACCAAATATATTTGTTTGGAACATAGTAATTTATGTTGTAACGATTGTGATAACGAGTGATTAATTTTAATTTCATATATATAATGCTCTTTTGTTTATTAAATTTTTATTACTGTTTCGTTCTTTTGCATTGGAGTAGTCTTGTGTAAATTTATCGTAGTTATATTACTTTTCACGATTACTATATATATATTGTTTTTTGTTATATATAATTAGTTACTTAATGTTCTGTACTGTTCCTAATTTACCAAAAATTGAAATGTTGAAGATATTATACTCGTCTGCAACAAAAAATTATGAGTACTTAGACGTTGAAGTAAAAATTAAATAAATAATGACTTGGCGACGGTTGAAAACAAGGAAAAGGAACAGGCTTTACAGTGCTTCTTATATGCGTGTAGCTCTCTCAACGTGTAATCTTAATTGGGACGATATCACGTGAAGAACAGTAAGTCACACCTATCACAACAGGTAAATATAATTTGTTCTACTTATTTTCTAGTTTATTTACTCATATTATAAATTCAGTAAATCCCTATCCACTGCATATAATATTAAAATGTATATACCGTAACTTTTCGATTATAATACGCACCCAATATAATACGCACCCATGTTTTTACGAATGAAATATGAAAATTTTCTTATCACCATATATAATACGCTCCTAATTTTTTGTATAAAGATAGGTATATCTTTTCACTAGATTATTAGCAATATCGATAGTTTTTGCTTTGCCGCAAAATGATATTAGTTCGAGAGAAATTACGAGGATATCACGTTACGTTCTGACTCAATTATTAAAGATCAACACTATGTATTAAAATATGTACGCCATGGATGGCTCCGAAGGCGACATCCTACGGAATTATGATTTCGGTGAAGTGGATAACGCGGATGAAGACGACGTTCTCGGCGATGCCATTTACGCAGACGATGAGTGAACACAAGATCGCGGATGAACTATTTGAAAACAGTGAGGGCAGTGATTGTGAATTCGGAGATTTTAGAGATTAGGACAGCTATAAGTAAATAATTAATTATTCTCAGTGTTGTTTTGATTAAAAAAAATTCTATAAGAATGCATTGAAAAGTACAATTTACTTAGGAAGTCATTATCGAAAATAAAATTATTTCCTTACTAGAAAAGGTTATATGCGTTTTTTACAACGTAAAATACGCATTCTAAGTTTTTCCTAATAATTTGAGGAAAAAATGCCTATTATAATCGGAAAATTACTGTAGATAAATTTATCATCAGTTGTGTTGGATCGCTAATTTCATAAAATCATTAAATCCATGTCTACTTCATTTATTCTTCTTATTATTATTGTCAACTATAGGTATATTAAGGTCGACAAATAGTCTTTTAATTTAAAGTGGTTTAAGCTTACTATACATGGAAAATTTTATCTCGTATGTATGAAAAATTTAATAATTATTTTATTGGAAGTGACAGTAGAAAATAGTGGTCTTATTCTGGGTCGTCAATAAAAATGTTTGAAGAATACTGACGCATACCACAATCATAACATTGTCCCTTGATTTCAGTAAATCCAAAGGACACTCGGGGCCTCCTCAAACCTATACCGGCAAGGATAACAGGAACCCTTGAATTTAGACAACCTACTTATACTCGGACGTGCCTATAAATTATTCTATGAACAATAAAAGTCGTCCTTGATTTTAGGCAACCAAAATTACATTTGGTGTCGCCTAAAATGAATTCTACCAAGCACAACCGTCACCCTTGATATAAGGCAACCAAATTATATTTGGTGACCCCTGAAACGTATTCTTACAAGCAAAACCGTCACCCTTGATATCAGGCAACCAAAACGACATTAGGTGACGCATAAAATGTATTCTACAGAGCAAAACCGTCACCTTTGATATATGGCAACCAAAAGACATTCGGTGACGCCAAAAATATTCTACCAAGAGCAACCGTCACACTTGATATAAGGCAACCAAATGACATTCGGTGACGCCTAAAAGGTATTCGACCAAGCACAACCGTCACCCTTGATATAGGGCTGCCAAATAAATAAATATATATATACATATATATTATTATCTATATATTATATATATATATTTTATTATATTACAGCTTATCTGGAAGTGCCTAAACAATAGTATCCTTCTGTTATCATTATATGTAGACTTTTCTTACAGAGGAGGAGGAGGATACTAATGTTTAGGTACTTCCAGATGAGTTGGAAATTCGAAATTTTTTTCTTAGGTTGGATTTTTTGTAAAACCTACTAAAAAAATGAAAATCTTGAAAAAGTGCAACAATGCGGCCGCTAAAAATTCGCAATTCTTTAAATAAATTTTCAATGTTTATGTATTTACGAAAGTCCTACGGAGCTCAAATTTGTTTTAGAGGCAAGAAATGTAAAGAAAACGAAATAAAAAATATAAAAATTTTGATATTTTAATTTGTTTGGCAGTTAATAGTTCTTAAATTTTAAACAAATAGGTAAATTTTTAGATACTACTGGGCAAATTAGAGAGCTGAAATTTTGAAGTTATTTTGAATTTATTCTATTTAAACGGATAAATATTTCATTGTATCTATAAATTTTTTTTTGCGGCCGTTAAAAATTATTGAAATTTAAACAATTAGATAAATGTTATTTCACTTCTAGAAGTGCTACAAATTTAAAATTTGGCATAGAAATGTAGTATTATTAACCCAATGTGTAAACGAATAATATTCATAAGGTTGCAAAAATTAGCAATTGTTTTACTCCATTATTGTTCCCTAAGGAAAAAAAAATTGGTTCCTAGGAGAAATCTTTTGAACTAATGCAATATTTCCCATGATGAAATATCTCTCTAAAAAATTAATGTTTTTTCAAGGTGAGATGAAATGCTTGCAGTATGCAAGCAACTTCTACTTGTATGTTATATGTTATACTGCATTCTGCAAGTATTTCATATCACCTTTACCAAATATTTGTTTCAGAAAGATATTTCATCATTGGAAATATTTCATTAATTCAAACGATTTCTTCTCTTGACCGATTTTCGTTTTTTCATTATTGAACAATAATGGAGTAAATCAATCACTAATTTTTGCAATTTTTGGATATTATGCTTTCCCACATTGGGTTAATAATGCCACACATTTCTGAAATTTTTTAAAATTTCTAGCACATTTAGAAGTGAAATAACATTTATCTAATTGTTTAAATTTAAATAATTTTTAACGGCCGCAATAACCATTTCATGTATACATTGTAACGTTTAGTCGTTTATATCGACTATGTTCTAAATTACTTTAAAATTTCATCTCTCTAACTAACCCCGTAGCATCTAAACATTTACCTATTTGTTTAAACTATAAGAATTTTTAACTACCAAACAAATTAAAATATGAAAATTTTTATAATCCTTATTTTGTCTTTTTACAAATCCTACATCTAAAAAAAATGTCAGCTCCGTAGCACATTCGGAAATACATAAACCTTGAAATTTTTTTAAAACAATTACGAATTTTTAGCGGCCGCATTGTTGCATTTTTTCAAGATTTTTGTTTTTTCTAGTCGGTTTTGCACAAAACCGTACCTAAGTGAAAAATTTTTAATCTGCAACTCATCTGGAAGTGCCTAAATATTAGTATCCTCCTATATGTTATATATATGTTATACTAGTAGAAGGTTCTTGCATTCTGCAAGCATATCATCTCACCTTGAAAAAAAATTCATTTTTGAGACCGATTGTTCATCATTTCAAATATTTTTTTAATTCAAAAGATTTTACCTCCCCATCGATTTTCGTTTTTCCCTTTATTTTAAAATAATATACTAAAACAATCCCCAAACTTTGCAATTTTATGAATTTTATACTTTCTTCATTATGTGGTACTAATGCTACACATTTTTACCAATTTTTAAAGTTGTAGCACTATAAGGAACGTCCATATATAATGATATTCTCTTGGTCACTTGGTCATTCTGTCCGTAACGCTCAATATCTCAGTCGTTTCTTCAGACACCTCAACCAAATTTGGTAGGATTGCTATAATTTTGTAGGAATAGCGAATGACAAAAATTTCAACAAAGATCCCGGGATTGACTCCAGAGGGAGATTTCAATTTCCATAAGAGCACGTAAAATAGGTTTTTCGTCAGCCTTTTACTCTTTTCACCCTTGATTTTAGGCCACCCGGATTGCACTCAGCTGCACCTACAACCTATATCACCAGCCATACATTGCCCCTTGATTTAAGCCCAGCAAACTTACACTCGGCTTTCCCTAAAATGTGCACTACAAAGTGAACTCATGCTTTTGTCACTTTACATACTGCTTTCTCCATGATTTATGCAACCGTGCATAAACTTCCAGTCCCTACAACATACGCCACTTAGCCTACAGGCGTGCTTCTGTAACATATGCATACATATATCACCTTAAATAAGTTCTTCGAGAGCCACTGATATTAGACGAAGTTGCTACTGGCTACAAATATTGGTTTCACCACTAAAATTCTGAGCTGAAGTATACAAGTTTCAAGTGTGAATGACTTCAGGAGGCGAAGGTTTGCCTAAGCATATAGTTTTATTTGAAAAATGCGGAGTAATTTACGGCCAATGCGCAACAAAGGGCAGAAACATAGAGTATTATTTGAATGTGCTGATACACAGAAATTGTAGGAGGGTTGAATATATTTAGCAGAAATGTTACAAGAATAAGATGCGCTTTCAAATATTGTTAACACCCATTCGTTGAAACATTTACAGAAGCTGAACGTAGCTCTCTGCTCGTGGCACAGAATGGGAATAATTAATAAGTCTCTGCAAGAATCGCATCCACGGACGCAGTGAAGGCCATCGACAGAGTAAGAACGGTGCCACTAATTTTCGAATGGAATGTTATTCACCTTTGTGGCTGCTAACTGAAGCGAGAAAGATACCTTTCGGTAAGCAATACATTTGAAAATCTCGATTCACAACGTGAAAGAGAACCGCGATACAGAAGATTGATGACCAGTGGTAGTACTTTACGGAGTGCATGGTTGAGATTCAATAAACTGGCTCAAGGTCTAAACATATATTGACATTATGTGCGAACTATAGAGGAAAGTTTAATTTGAAGTTTTTTGTAAATTATTTATCCTATTCAAACAATTTGGTTCAAGAATATCATTACAGACTTTTGAGCCTGAGAGATTCAAATTACAAAAAAATTCACAGTTTAAAAGTGGCGGTATCGCATTAAATCTGAACTTCGCCTGTGAAAGTTTTTCACTGTGGGTAAAAAATTTTAGTAAATTTTTAATGGCCTCAAACACCACTTCCAAAATTCGGCGGCGCCTCTGTACCAGTGAAAATTTTGAAGGGTTCACGAACAAGCTTAGATACGAAAATACGCTGCAACGAGACGTTCCTCGAAACGAGGAATGAGATGATAAAAATTCAATATTTCTCAGCAGGAATCAAGTATTTTAATAGTTTAACATAAAATATTCAAGGAGTTTATGAAAAAGTGTCGAAATTTTAATTGAAGCTAAAATAAATAATACTTGTGTTGTAACATTGGATTTAACAAATTACTTCAATCATCACAGGTATACATCCCTTATTCACTTGGTCATGCTGTGCTAAACGCAAAATATCGCAGCGGATTCTTCAGCCATTTCAACCAAATTTAGAAGGGCAGCTAGGATAAAGTACCAATAGCGAATATGCAAAAATATTTTACAATGGTACCGGGTTCAACTACAGAGGGCGATTCCAATGACCTATAGGATGTTCAATATCTATGCAGTTTTCCAACTACAAAGTCCGTGATAAAAGGGAGAAATAAATAGGAGAGAAAGAAAAGGAGCGAAATGGAAGAAAAAATACGGAAAAGGTAAATGAAATGCCAAAAAAGAACGGAGAACATATTGGAAAGGAATGAGAGACAGAGAGGGGAAGAGAGGAAGAGAGAGAGGGGGGGGAGTGAGAGGGAGGGAGGGAGAGAGAGAGAGAGAGAGAGAGAGAGAGAGCGAGAGAGATGGGATTTTGGAGAGAAAGAACAAAGAATTAGTATAGGCTGAAAATGGTTTGTTTCCCCAAAAGAGGGAATATTATCCGCCACCGAAAGTGTAAGCAATGCTCTTCTGGGCACGAGACAGGTTGAGAGGGGGTTGGAGGGATAGGGAATGGGGATATGACGGTGATAGGAGGGGAGGGAGATAGTAGGTGAGGGGGAGAGGGCGTTCCCCAGTTTCTTTGCGGTTGTTAGCTTGGGCGGTGTAGAGCGTGGGCGGAATGGAGCGAGGCGGTAGAAATATTTTGCCCGTGGCAGGATTTCATTTCCCATAAATTGTGCCGGCGGTATTTTCTCGTATAGCGTAGACATCTCCAGAACTCAGAAACTCTGTTAAATGAGGATCGCTTGCTGGTGACTGCTTCACAATTGCATTTGGATTTCAGTGCTCATGCGACAAGTGCGCCCTTTTGAAATGCAATCATGAGTGATCTAGGTATTTGAGAGCCTATAAAGTTACGTAGGAATAATAACAAAGGGCGCTGATAGTCATATGAAGATCCACAAAAACTTATTCCTATATTGTACATTGCGTAATTTTCATGTTTCGCAAACTATAAAATCTGGATCGCCGATACACGATGGCATATTGCACAAATTTATCATGAAAGCATGTGATAATTGGGATCAGTTTCACTTTAACTACTATGGCGCAATTGAACTGAAAAATTATCCCAGATGCTTTGAGAAAATGCTAACCTTAGGCTGTATAAATCGCATGCAATACACCTCGGAAACCATTTGTTAACAAAAATCTTTTTTTTTTGATTGAACGAGTACCTAGACATCTACTCTTGCCATAAAAAGTTATCTTAAATGGAATGATTAGCAAATGTAAATAATTTTATAACTAGTGAGAAATTTTCAGTGAAACATTTAATGCGGTCACAACAATAAATAGAATTTGAGTGAAGTTGAATATGAAATTTTTATTTATATATGGCGACGGCTCGGTTCCAAACATTAGACGAGGTCCTCCTAGTACGATTGTTTGTTTATCTTCGGACATCGCCGAATGAATACCGATATGCAGAACTGAGGAAGTTAAAAAATGAATTACAAAGCATGTTGAAGGTATCTTGTAGCTTCCTTTCTCGAGTAGCTACTTTTGGAATGGGATAAATGGAATAACGTTAATGTAAGAGAAAGCATTTCCATTGAAGTTTAATCTAAATATATTTTAAAAGTTGTGGTTTTAATTTGGGACTTGGTTTAATGCCGGGTGAAAAGATGCACATAGATATAAATCTTGGAAGATTTCGAGTTTGGTTGAAAGAGTAGTAAAGAAAAATAATTAAACACCGTAAGGAAATAGGGCCGACAAGGAAAGATGAGATACAAGGAAAGAGAGGATACAAGGAAAGAGACGGAGAAAGAGGAGATGAACGGAATTAAGAAGAGAAGGACAATTTTACGGCAAAAGTATTAGTTAGTGCCATTCCAGCATAAATGAACACAAAGAAAACGAAATGGAGATTAAACACGTAATTGAATCTTTATAAATAGCAACAAGAATTTTCATCCACAATCATTCTAAATTTTTAAGGTCCAATGTTTAATATTCACAAATATAGTTTCAATAGCGACGGCATTTCTTAAAGAGAGAATACGAAATATTAGATTTTTGCGTCATTAATTCAGTTACGCATTCTAAGGATTCGTGCGAGTCATTAAAAGTTTTAATTACCAGCCTTCCGCGCTCATTATCCGACGGGGCGTGGAATGTGAATATTTTATCATAATGATGCGAGGAGCTGTCAAGAATCAGAACTAACGCGACAATACGTTTCGTCCAAAAGTAACGGTACGAATCGGGTGGATGGTGCGGTCAATGGAAGTTGCGACAATTATTTATAAGGACGTGCTAGAGGTGATGATGCCTCCTAGATGTGCATTAAGACAGTCTTCATGATAATCACAGGAAATAATTAAAGTAATTTCCAGTGCGTTTTATAAGTCGTGCCTTAGGGAGGAATGGAGAGCATTTACTACATAGGAATTAAAATAATTGAAAACTTAAATTTAAGATGTGCATTATTCGAATTGAAATGGTATTTAAATAAAATCAAGAGGCAGATAACTAATCCTTGATATAGATAAAGATTTTTTCGTTACAACTGCATAATTTGTTGTTGGTTGGCGATTTTGTCATGTTTTTACGTTTTTGAGTTTCTAAAGTGTGTTTATGCGATGCAAAGTGTGATCGCTGGCTCGTAAGTTTTTTGAAAACACTTCGGAACTTCCGAACAAAAGGGAGTGGGCGAGACTGGTAATCAACACGAAGGAGATAATCACATTGTATTAAAATTAATCAAAGGCTTTGAAAAGTTATCAAATTTCGAAATCGGCCGATGGATGCGTAAATTGGAATAACTTTATCATCAATGACACAAGTGTCATTTCCACCGTCGGAAAATAAGGTAGATTTGATTTGGTTAACCAAAACGTATGGACAAACCTCATTGGTTTCTATTAGATTACGTTAATTTCTTTATTTAACTTGATTATCATAAAAATGTTTGAACTTTGCAATAAAACTCTTTATATTATCATCCAGTTCCAATCATTATAATGTATAATAATCAACTATAATTTAAAATACGTATAATCTAAACACGAAGTTTATATTTATGAAATAAATGCATAATAAAGTGAACTTTATGACAAAAGTCATACATTAGCAAAAACTCGCAAAAATATTCGGAAAAAATAAAATTGAATATTCCCCTACCACACAATATCTAGTTATCCATTTATTCATATTTTTGACCAATAAAAGTATCTTATAAGATAAAATGGAATGAGATTGGCCAGGAGTGGAACCATGCTTTGAACACTTCTTGCAAGTTGTACATGTAATTTCTCTTCGTGACCTCCAAATAGTAAAATTAAAAACGCAACTCGGAAGGAATTCGTTCAATACAAAAATTTATATATAACTTAAAATAAAAACATATTTTGAATGAGTTAAAAAAGGAACTTTTCAGTTGAAACGATACATATTTTACAATATCTGTCTATAAAACATCACAAATATTTATCTAGAAAGACAAATGGATACTAAAAACTAAAGAATGAGTCACGTTACCATTTGAACAACCATGATTTCGCATTGGGGAGATAATTGTCCACCAAATTTGGTTTCTTCTCAACTATTGGCGAATATGTACTTACTCTCACCCTGGTTAAATACCATTTAATAAAATATACATCAAAATTATAAAATTTAGACAAACTAAATAAACGGCGCAATATACATTGCATATACTTTCTCATATACTTATAAAAGAAAAACGCTTACAAATCAAAGTTGACCATAATTTAGCGTATACTTCAATACCACTGAACGATATATAGTAATTTTTGGGACAAATGGCTTAGTTAGTATTATTTGTGACATCAGACTGTACGATTGGATGGATTTTATTCAAAATCCTTATAGCCATTTTTGATAAAATCAAATTTTGTTTCAAAATATCCATGAATAAAGTACCCTTAATTGTTGCACAATACCGTTCATCTCTTCAGATTGTCTATTATGAATGATATTATCCACAATATATCAATCGATTTAGTTGGTTAACAGTCTAGGCCCACGGTTCTCAAGCAGATTGGTCCCCGCGAAGCAAAAAACACTCATTTTCTCCAAAGAAGGGGAAAGGGGACGGCGATAATAAGGAAATTAATAATATTTATTAATAATAATAATTTTGTGCTCTTTATAAATACAAGGTTTGCATTATAAATAATTTTTTCAAATCTACGAGGCGTATTCGGAAAGTAAGTAAGCTATTTAAAAAAAACGAGAATTTATTTTAAAAAATTTTATTTTTTTCAGATTCGACATACATTAAACTACTTTTCTACATAGTTTCCACCATTATTGAGGCATTTATCATAACGGGGCACCAGTTTCTGTATTTACTCTTCGTAGAACGGGGCCGCCTGTGAAGACAGCTACTTCTGCACTGCTCATTTGACGTCAAGGGTTAAATGTAAGAATGGACCTTATGGTCTAAATTTCGCCCGAACAAAGACGATTATCTATCTATCTATCGATCTATCTATCATCGTAGAAGAAACGCTGGCCAGCAAGGAACTTCTTTAGATGCAGAAACAGATGAAAGTCACTTGGCGCTAAGTCTGGGCTGTAGGGAGGGTGATCCATTTGTTCCCAGCCAAATGACGTAATGAGAGCTTGACTTTGAGCAGCAGTGTGTGGCCGAGCTTTGTCATGAAGCAACACAACTCCGCAAGTAAGCATGCCACGCCTTTTGTTCTGTATCGCGCGACGCAGTTTCTACAGGGTCTCACAATAGGCTGCTGAGTTTATTGTTCTGCCTTTACCCAAGAATTCAACAAGCAAAACTCCTTGCCTTTCCCAAAACACTGTGCACATGATCTTGCGGGTTGAAATTGTCTGCTTGAATTTCTGTCTTTTCGGCGATGACGTGTGCTTTCACTCCATGGACTGCTGCTTCGATTCCGGAGTCACATGGGACACCCATGTTTCGTCACCTGTGACGATATGGATCAAAAACCCATCACCTTGCTCACTGCATCGCGTCAGAAAGGTCAACGCACTGACAGCCCGATTGTTTTTGTGCTCCTCGGAGAGCATCTTCCGCACCCAGCGTGAGCACAATTTCCGAAAGTCCAGACGATCTGTCACAATTTCGTAGGGAACAGTCCTTGAAATTTGCGGGAAATGCAAGGAAAGCGATGAAACTGTGAACCATTTGTCCTCATGAACTTTTGCGTCGACCGCGCGCACCAAATCATCATTGACCACAGACGACCGGCCGCGCCTCGTCATGCACATTCTCACGACCTTCGTTGAACTGTCTGACACATTTCACCAATCTGGCGATGAATGTCAGCCGGTTTCAAATTTCTTGCATTCAAAAAACGGACAACAGACCGTATTTCACAGTCGGCGGGCCGCTCGATCGTCTCAAACATTTAAAATGCACAGAACAATACGTAAACACGATCGGGTGTTCTCGTAATTGTGTCTCTGGTTTGCCAATGAATGAGGGAAGTCAGCGCGCATGCGCGAAATCACAACCGTAGCTCTGCAGCGAAAATATTCACAAACGGTACTTACTTTCCGAATACGCTTCGTACATATGCGCTTTTAAAACATACAGAGAATATGAGATGTATAGTTTAAATTTTTAAGTACTAACCATTCATCATCATCATAGGTAGTCTGCCCGTAGACAGGTCCGTGATTATTCTTGGTTAAACCTGGTTCTCCATATACTCCTGTTTTCTGCTGTCCTCTTTATATCTTGATAACTTTCTTTCCCTTTCAAATCGTCAATCAGCTGAAACTTTTTCCTACCTCTTCCCCTTTTCCATCTAGTTTTCCTTCTAACACGTCTTTAATCATATTCTCTCTCCTCAGGTAATGTCCAACACAGTTTGCCTTCCTCTTTCTAATAGTCTGTATAATCATTCGCTTCTATCCAACTCTTCGTAGCACTTCATCCTTTCTCATCCTCTGTCCATTTTATCTTCAGCATTCTACTCCAAGTCCACATTTCAAAGCTTTCCAAGTATTAGGTGCCATATTTCCTTAGGGTACATGTTTCTGCCCCGTACAATGCTCTATACATAGAATTTTATGAACTTCTTTCGGCTATATTCCCTTTTATTCCCCATAACTAGGTGTTTCTTTCTTCTGAAAGCCGCTTTGCTTTTTCTAATCTAATCCAGATCTCCTCGGTGCATTTTGCTTCTCTTGTTATGATGCTTCAAGGCATTTACTATCTGAAACTTGTTCTAAAGACTTTCACTTTTGTTCATATTCTCTTCTTTGTCTGATATTCGAATGACCTTGGATTTTTCTGTATTTATTTCCATGCCATATTTTCTACCTGTTATCACTAGACAGTTTATCATTTTCTGGAGTTCCTCTTCCTTTCTTTCTGGAAGTACTTGATCATCTGCGTATTTTACTAATCTTATAATACTTCCTCCAATTTTGAAATCTCCTGTCTTCTAACACTTCTTGCATTAGACTTTCTCCATATATATTGAATAGCGTCGGCGGTTGACAGCAGCCCTCTCTTACTCCTCTGCCGATATTTACTCCGCAGGTGTCCGCATTCTTCAACCTGACCTTGACAACTTGATTCACATATGCATTCCTGATCAGTCTCCTGTCTTTCCAGTCTAGTTCTATATCCTTTAATATCTTCATCAACATTAACAATTTACTCTATCAAAGGCCTCCTGCCAGTCTACGAAATATACGCAGATATCTTGACTGCACTCTATTGTTCTTTCTGATATGATTATAGCTACCCCTATAGCATCCCTAGTTCCTCGTCCTTTTCTGAAACCGAATTGATCTTCCCCTAGCATTTCTTCTACCTTTCATTAAGAATCCTCGTGATGATCTTCGAAGTGTGTGACAGAAGTCTTATCGTTCTATAGTCTTTACACTGCATTGCCTTTGGCTTCTTCTTTAGTGGGATCATTGTTACTTCTAGGAAATCTCGAGGCCACTCTCCCGTGACGTAAATCTTATTAATTAATTTCATGATCGCTTTTAGCCTGATCCCATGACTTTAAGTACCTCAGCCGGTATTCCATCACTTCCTTTGGCTTTCCCTTTCTTTAGTTCCACTATCGCTTTTTCTACTTTGCTCTCCATAATACTTGGTCCTAAGTTGTCTTCTTCAATGTTTTCCTTGTCTTCCAGTTCTATTTTTGCCGATCCTGCCTACTTGCTGTATAGTTCCATGATGTATTCTTCCCATACCTGTGATACATCCTTTTTTCTGAGACTATCTTCCCACCCGTATTCATAATTTCTTTACCACAAACCACTAACCATTACTGAGATATAATTTTTTTGATTTTGCTAAATAAAAATAACTAATCTGGTAAAAACGTTTTTGTACATTGATAAGCTCTGAAGTTTCTTTACGATTTGAACAAAGCAAGCCGATAAATTAATACCTGATGGACTCTTAACACCAGAATAAAATCACTTGCCTTAGTGAAGAATGCTTGCGACCTCCGTAAGGGGGTCACGACCCACCGTTTGAGAAACACTAGTCTAGGCTGTGGTAAGATTTTGAGTGGATCTCGGCGTAGGCGTGACGTCATAGTGCATAGGTAATGTAGCTTAGCGTACATTCTAATGACACGAGAGGACAGTAATTTTTTGAGTTATATAGCTTACGCAGTATTATTTGCGACATATAATCTACAAATGAATTGATTTTTAGAGCCATTTTTGAGTAAATCAAATTTTTCTAAAAATCGCCAAGAAGAAACTATCCTTTATTTTTGTTCAATATCATTTTTATCAAAAAAGAATCTGCAATATATTGCAAAAATACGAGGTATTATTCGATATTTTGTCCGCGTTTGCGCCCTAGAAACGCGAACGGATAGACAGACAGATGGCATGGCGAAAACTTCTTTTATGGACTCAGGGACACCTAAAACGTGTATATCTCAATATACCACGTATATGAGAAAGTAAAAATAAAGAGGCAATGTGAAATAACACGATTCAGAATTATTTGATTTTCAGAAAAATCTGCTGTTATCGGCAGGTGATTAATCGATCACTCTGGAAAGTGTACATCTTGATTTCATATGCTTAAAGGCATATAATATATGTATTGCAATTGTTAAAGGAGAAAATTTCTCTTACAATTCTGTAGAATGGACGCTTTTGTGCTAAAGCATCTCCCGCTTTGCCCTGGGTCCTCCGATACGCGATGGCAGAACTCCATTATATTATGGGTATAAAATTACTTGATATCGTGTTTATCAGATCGGCCCTTTCCATCAATAATTGTACGAATAATTTGTTTTTTATTTTCAAAGTTTTTTAGGCTCCGGATAGCAAGGAGTAAGTTGGAAGGACTTAAATGAGAGAGATTTCACATCATTATTCATATAAGGGCTCTTATTTCTCACACTCAAAGAGCACTTTAAATGTATAGAATTATCGGCAAATACACTAGAATAGTAATACCATCCACTTCCATTCGTATTGCAAGAACAGCAATGATAGCGACTCTAGCGGCAGGGAGTTTTAAATAGCTGAAAGCTATATGCATTCTGTGTGTAACATGAGTAAATAAATTGAATTCATTGCGTCGTGCCGTAATTTGAGGTTGAAAAATGTCAAATTCCGTGAGTGGAATAATCTGTGCAGTTTACGGATGTTCTAATTATAAGTGGCAGAGGAATTCCAGATCTTTTTTTAGGTTTCCGAAAGATAAGGAGATGTAAGTACATAACCAAGAATACATCACAACTTTTCCAAAAGCAAACGTGAATATAAGTTTCTTTATGTATACGTTTCTCTTTCAAATGTCATCAATTGGTCCTAAAAGCAAACAGAGCAGATCTGGATGAGATATTTAAGAAAGAACGTCTGTACTCCAGTTACTGGATATGTGATGCCCATTTTAAGTTACTTTTGGCGCCCCAAATGATATAATAACATTTTAAGATCGTATTTTTAAAGGGGCATTTAACTAAAAATGAACAATCATTTGTTTAAAGTTTCATTTTTTGAGCTTTATTTGCAGCAAACATATTGATTGTGCCATTGAAATCTATATTTTAGCAGGGTCATACTCAATAGATAAGATGGCAAGGCCAGAAATTCTCTCTTGGTTCATAGATGCCCGTAGGTAATTTTTGATCAATTTTAGTTTACTAAAAGAATGCAGTCTAGTTGAAATAGATGTGGCAAATGTCAGAAAAATTCTCAGTAAAATTTCCACATTGGGAAATGAACTTAAAAGTTCGTATTCGTTGCGAAATCCTAACATTTCTTTCTTTTTACATTTTATACTGAAATCAGGTGGTGTTTCAAATTGTGAACTTCTTCGATTAACTAGCGTTCATCCACATCGTTTTTATATATAAAACGTGCCCCGGTTGCCCCTCATTCACTACGGCTCTGTGTGCGTTAGTAACATCTAATAACTCCTGTAACGTCCTTTCATTTTTAATAAATCTGACACTTAAATAACCCAAGGAATGGGGGGAACGACCTTAGAGCTGCATTTTTAGATAAAACAAGATAGAAAAGTATACTCCATAAATGCAATACACAGAGATTTCAAAGGCGTTCTCAATGGGTAATAGGTATAAAGCGGTATTGAAAGATTGGGCGATTCTCGAATTTGTATCTCCGAAACTGTAGTAATTAATGGTATCGGGGACTATCTTGTAAAAAATGTTGGTCTCTATCCAAATAATTTTTTTAATCTATGCCTCACAGATCATATAAGAGCATAGGAGAGAAAATTATGGATTTTTAATTGTTGCTTGCTGAGAGAACCGTCTTCGCTATCGACGTAAACAAAATATGCGATGTTTTGCTTTGGATTTCTCGAATCTTGATCTCCAAAGCCCTAACTCGTAATTATGTGGCCTCGCAGATTTTCGTGTAGTAAATGTTGTTCTGTATCCGAATAATTTTTAAAATCTATATCTATACCTTGCAGATCATATAAGAGCTAGGTAAATAAAAGTTTGGTATTTCATTGTTGCTAGACGGATGTCATTTAACGAGATACGAGTATAAGTTTATTGAAGTAATTATGTAAATTGGACGTTCTAATTGACAGATTCAGTTAGAAATCACAATTGGGGATAAATAAATAAATAATGATTACCCATACTTAATTAACTTAAAATCTGTCCAGCGGTTTAGGAGATGAAAGTTACGACGGACGGACGGATGGACCAGACGTGCCCATAGGGCTATAGGATGTACTGCAACAGGCCCCTAGTAATTATAATAATGATTATTTTCTTCATTAGTGAACATCGTGCTATGCATATTTATTTTTTATAGAATTCAATTGTTCACAATTTTATCTTGGTGTCCTACATAATAATAAATTTGACTCGATTGAGTCAACAATGTACTGCAGCAAAGATACCATTACACTTGGCTTCGCTATTCTTCTGAGCTTAATGAAGACATGACCAAGAATAATTTGAAGGAACAACAATGGGAACTCTGGGCGAAATGATAAAAACTCTTCGAAACACAGAAACGCAACGTTTATATATTCCATCGTAATTCATTAAGCACGTTGAAATTTCTACATCGTCTTCGCCAGTTTTTCATTCTCAGAATGTTTATACTTACTAATGAGCATCTGTGCCCTAGCGCTGCACATGCAAAAGGTCCTTTTCAGATCCACCGAAATTTTAAGGGCCATTATTCCCTGCATGGAACACGGGAAAAGAGCTGATTTAGAAGCAAGTGGACCGATTTCGGATTTCGAGAGAAAAAGTTGGAATAATGTGTCGAGACGGAAAGAGAATCGAAAGAGAGAATAGGGAGAGAAGAGGGAAGGAAGGGCTAGAGAGGGGTGGAGGGGGGTTAGGAAAGGGATAAAGGAGAGAGGAAGGAGAAGGGGAGGGTGGAAAGCGGGTTTCGCCTCGTTAGGGATGCGTTGAGAGGGAAACCAGTGGAGGGAAAGGAGAAAGAGAGAGGGAGGAGGAAGAGAAGAGAGGGAGAGCGGGAGGGTGCGGTGGGAAAAGGTGCCGTGGTGCTGGGGTTGGTGGCGAGATAGGCGCCCCATCTACTTGGCACTTGGAGAATTATGGGAAGGGAGATAAGGGTGAGTTTGGCGGAGGAGATTTATTCGGAAGGAGAGTGAGGGAGGGAGGGAGAGGAAGAGAGAGAGAGAGGAAAAGAAAGGAAATTATCTTTTACGGACCGGGTTTTCGAGTGTTGAACTTCACCTTTAAACCTAACTCTCTGGGCAGAGTGATTGAAAGGGAGGTGAAATTAATTTGAAAAAGAAGATCCATCAGAATATTTGTGCGTATTTAAATGTTTCAATAAATAAGGCCAAGTTGGGAAGAATGTTCGGGAATAATCGTCAAAGGAGAGAGATTTGGCAAAATGAACGTTTTTTTTTCTTCTACTGAAAAAATCATATTTAGAGTGTAATAGAGTTAAGATTTACTGTTTGTTTAATGATCATATGTCCATGACAGATAGAATAAATTAATCTTTTACCTTACAAATTAGAAACTAACGTATCTTATAAGGAGCAATAAATAAGTGAAATTTTAATGCATGACATATTCTATTGAAATATTACTTTATAATAATTACATGGTTATCATGCTAGTGGAAGTAAATTCTGCAAATTCAGGTAAAGTTCGCTTTGAAACCACCAATGTGCGTATATTCTTCATTCTGTTCAAAAATTTAAATAGCTTGCTAATAATCAGTATTTGTTTGATCAGTTACTTTGTATATTATTGCAATTCATTAAAACACAAGGTCAGCGTTATGTTAAAATGATTTCGTCTGATCGTACTGAAATCATCATTTTTACGTACGTTTTTATACTCCAGATTATATGACGATGATAGTTATACGTGCCAGTGCGGTAGAACGAGACCAACAAAGATTGAGCCTACGTTAGTTATGGGACGTTTCATGTCCTTTGTGGAAGAATAGCATTCCATAACACCATGTCGGTAGGAGATTTAGAAAGGTTATCTCTCGTATAGTTCGAACTTAGAAACGGTGGATTTGTGTTGAATTCATTCAACCCATCGGAGGGAAGAAGGATGGAGGAGAGTGGGTGAAGTTGAGGAAGGGAAGAGAGGGATGTAGGAGGGAAGAGAAAGAGAGGGATGGAGGAGGGAAGAGAGAGAGAGATGAGGTTGAGGAAGGAGAGGGATCTAGGAGGGAGGGAGTAAGGTTGAGGAAGGGAAGAGAGGGAGATATGAGGGGAAGAGTGGGAGTATGGTTGAGGAAGGGAAGATAGAGAGGGAGGTTGAGGAGGGAAGAAAGTGAGAGGTGCGACGATGTAATCTCGATGGCTCACGCACCATTAGAGATGTATCCGGTGTCAGTATGAGAGAGAGGCAGCGCAAAAAACAAATCAATATTCGATACCGTGAAGAGGAGAAATGGGAGCCAATAATTGCGAGACGAATGAACAGTTTGCAGGAGAGATGTACTGAAGGCTGTCGGGATGAGACGATCGGTTTGTGTGTGGGAAGGGGTATGAATGGGAGTGGGGGGGGTGGTGGGGAAAGAGAGGAGGGGGAGAAGGAAAGAAAAGAGAGACAGAAACAAAGATAGAAAAAAATGAACTTGAAAATAGAGAACGGTTAATCGGGATATTAGTTACAAGTATGTCGATGCAAGTGCAGTATTTGTATGTTCCTCTTTATCGAACTTTTGTTTACTTTCAACCAATCCCGATAAATTGTCCGTTCGTTGGTAAACACCAGGATTGACTTTGCTAAATAGAGGAAAAAGAAAGTAGAGAGAACGGCGAGCGTCAAATACTAGAGTTATCTATTAGTTAAAAGTTACTTTCTAGATTTAATTCCATCTGCGACGAAATTACTTCTTAAGTAAAGTCCATCCAAGATGAGAAAAGCAGGAGCAATATCCATTGACTAAGTACTCTTCATCTGTGGCAATTCATTTATCTATCATATTCTACGTTAAGGTCATAGGTGAGCTTGATAATCCAATTTAGGGTTGAATTTTCCGGTTGTTAACAAAACCATCATTATTTATGCATAATACTCCGAAATAAGAAAGTAAAATACGGCTATACGATTTTCATCATTAACTAAATTGATTTAGTGGTCGAGACACGTGCTTTAGAGGAGGATGGGCACCTCCGTCTCGTCAAGTTCTCTGAATAAATCGAATTCCCGAAGATAAAGATTCACCGCAGGCCAACCAACTAAATTTGATAAAACTTCTTCTTCCATCGGGTGAATTTCCTAGTTTAATCAAATGCTTATAGTTTATTAAAATAATATTATTGAACACAATGAACAATTTTTTATGTGAATTCCTGATAGAAATATTTCCGATTTTATTTTTATTATGATACGTAGGTAATAAATTCTGAAGTTCACATTCAATTTTTAAGAATGTTTGTCTTTTTAATGATGTCAAAATCTAAAACTTGAGATTCGATTCGATTGGTAAATCATCACTTTAATGTTTCTCTGATATTCGCGCGTTAGTCGCTAACATTTCCATATGACTGAATGAATAATCTCTGCGCCAAAACCATTTGCTCTGTTTTGCCTTACATTTACCGAATGAATCTAATTCTGAACATTCTGTGCCACGACTTAAAATGTACAGTTATCGTAAATCACATTTATTTCTATATGGGCTCATTTTCTCAGATTTCGCCATTTTTGCTGAAACCGCACTTTGCAGTAAATTCACTCTCATGGATGCTTTCCATAGAAGGGAATTTCCATCCGTTAACAGTTTATTCCCGCGAAATACTCGCTTTTTCAAATTCCATGGCTTTAGCTTCAATTTTCTTCCTAACGAAAACCTTAATGTGCATTAAGTTATTCCCTTCCTCGTTCATCTCAACTCTGCCTATTTCCCCGAATGTATGTATGCACGTATATATACACACAAACACAGTAATCCCTCCATATTCGCGGGGGTACAAGTTCCTGAAAAACACCGCGAATATAGATACTAAAGGCTTATGGGATAAATGGGGTTAGGAGAACAGCTACAACTAGTTTATATAGTAATAGTATTGGTATTGTGTTTTAAACTTATATTTATTATTAATAAGCATAACCTGTAGTTCTCGAATCTTTACTTCTCGACATGGAATTAAGAAAAAGTACGCGGTAGACAAAATAATGCCCACAATGTTTTATTCGCACTATTTTAAGGAAAAATGCGAGAATAATTCGAGTAAATGTGATAGTTCATTTACAATTTATTGCATTCATAAATAACAATAAATAAATAATAAATCATACCTCGAATAATGATATCGATGTCCCTTTAATGATAGTGATGATTCCGGCTGGAAATGTCAGTTGGACAAGGAGAACTTCGAGTACTGGTGGTGCTACTTTCGGAGAAAGCGTTTGAGCTTCTCTTAAAGTAGCTTGTAATTGGCAGCTGCTTCGACTTTTTTGAAGGTCTGTGTAAACCTCTCTATAGAAATTTAGTAAATCTTCCACACATCTCTTAAATTTAATGCTTTTTTTTCCACGACCGGTTCAACATCAAACACTATCCATAAGTTCAGACTCATGTTTCATTATCCCTACAAATGTTTTCAAATTCAACTTAGACTTTGTCGTCACATCCTCCTCCACAACATCATTCTCATCATTAAACCGAGCATGTTTATCAAGGTCCTCTTCAGTTAACTCTCCACTGTGTGGGTCTATAAGTTCTACTCTCTTTTCTGGTTGCAAATCCCAAAACCACTCCCCTCCAGTACCATGTGCCATCCTTGCATTCGTATTCACTTCTACATCAAGCGAAGGAAATCCATCGAAGTTAATGAGATATTTCTTCAACAATTTTCCCCATAATGTGTTATAGTTAAAGATTTCACCTCTTCAATTGATTCTTTAATGTTTTGTAGGCAATTTGCAATGGTATAATTTTTCCAGCATTCGGTGACAGTCATAGTGGGAACACGTTCCATTTCATTTAAGATGTAGCGGAAGGTGCGACGGGTATATTAGCTTATGAACGCAGCATTCAATCCTTGGTCTAAGGGTTGGAGAAGTGAAGTTGTAAAGATTACTTCGATGTTCGGATGTGCAAATTGAATACTCTTTGGATGACCAGGCGCATTATCTAAAATGAGAAGCGCTTTTTCGCGTATCACTCAATGGAACCTTTTTCGCGTTTGATCTTCGATCCAAATATTTAGGGTATTTTCCATCTTGTCAATGACACGATCACGAGCATTGCAGAACATTGGCACTTTTAGGCGCACTTCCACTTACACTAGCCCGTATACTTGCCTCCTTTTTATTTATGCATCTCACAGTAGATTCGTTGATGTTATATGCCCTACCCCTACTACTAACTTTCGCCTGGTGACAATTCATTAACTTATTGACATACTATTTCTTGATCTTCTCATTCTTTTATCGGCAGTCATTCCACTTTCTTTGCGTTTTGGGGTTATGACATAAAATACTGAGTACAAGAACAAAAATCTTTTCGAAACTACAGATCCTTTAAAGGCCAGCGTTAAACAGCAATGATAACTCTCTGCGCCCGGGCATGTAAAAGCGAATCATTCCACGGTACTAATTGTATTATAGAGAACGTTAGGCTGCTAAACAAACGACTCACAGCTCAGAACTGAATGCAGAAGATATTCTTGAACGATTTTTTTACGAAATAGAAATCCCCAGGGCAAATGACCACTGATAATCTAGGGTTTCCAGTTGTTCCCACTTGGTAATAAATCCAAGGCCCCGCCATTTGTTTAGCAGGACAGCAAATATCCCGATTTTTTTCATTTCACTTTTACATTGTGTGACGTTCGATATCTTTTGTGTAATCCATTAGAAAATTACCTTCCTCTTCTTTCTCTTTTCTTCCTCCCATTGTAACCTAACTAATCCTTTTCAAGTGGGTAAAAACTTAACTTGCTTCGTTCTCACTTGGGTTGAATAAAAATCTTCCTAGTCACCTTAATTATAGATAGACAAGTAGAGAATAGCTGAGTTAACACTCCATGGAATCTGGATCATAGCATGTCATTTTATCTCCTGTTTGCGAATTATTTCAACGGAAAGATGTATTTCCAATACCTAGAGAGCATTTGGATAAGGTTTGGAGAGAACAAATGGGTAGATGGGCATAGAATATTATTGTGTCACCTTTTATGAAGCATGTGTACCGCATGATGTTGAATCGCCCAGTGATTTAAGGTAGGTGACCGCAAATAAGCGAATTTTTCCTCCCGCGAATATTGAAACTTGGTGCAATAATTTCAGCGTGAATACGCGAAACCGCGAATATAAAATATGGAGGGATTACTGAATACATATATATATATATATATTTATATTTATATATTATTTTATTTCGATACCACATGCCTACGATTAATAGTTTTCGAGATAAAAACTATTAGTACGTAATCTTTATATATAATTACTCAATATCTGTCCGTCTGTCCATCCGTCCGTCTGTCCGTCCGTCCCCCCATTTATCTCTTGGACAGTTTGTCATAAAGAAATGTTGTGAACGCCATTTTGTTTTGCCAACTAGGAGACCCCGAGAAAACTATTTTCGTTTATGGAAGTGTCCCGGATTCGACTCCGGGAGACGATTATATTTTTTTATATGTTTACACATTAGTTTTGATTTTTCAAGGTGCAAGTTTTTATTTCTTTCATTCATTAATTATAAACGTAAATATGGACCAACTTTCTCCGTTTTTGCTTTATTCGACGGCTAAAACTATAAAACATCTTATTATTGCAATGTTTTGATGTTACACGGAATAATTTCTCAGAAAATTTTCGAAATTTTATGGCTTTTTCGTACTCTTTCCGGGTTTTGCCAAGGCCACCTGCATTGTTGCCTCCGATTGAATTAGCGTCTATTAAGCTTGCAAATAAAATATTTTTATATGTATTTCATTATTCAGCAGTCCTATTTTTTCCCACAAAATTACATCTTTTCTTTTCCAATACTT
The DNA here is from genome assembly GCA_028673005.1 of Tanypteryx hageni. Taxonomy (NCBI): domain Eukaryota; kingdom Metazoa; phylum Arthropoda; class Insecta; order Odonata; family Petaluridae; genus Tanypteryx; species Tanypteryx hageni. Next base: position 7,033,561 of record CM054114.1, read on the forward strand.
TTATTATTTGTATTTACATAATTTTCTATGTATTGTTGTATATGTTTCATGATGAGGGGTTAGGTGGAGGATGAGACTTCTTAGTCTCAATCTCGCCCCAAATAAAACCAAATCAATCAATCAATCAATCCCCGGTCACTTACACCACGTCTCTACGACGGTTTATCGCGTTACAAATTTCGGCGCGAAATTTGACGGTGCTTCCGTTATTCTAGAACGGTATTATAAAGGTGATTATAAAAAGTGTGTTATTTGTCTTTTCGTTGCTATTTGTTGTTGTGTTATTAGTTGTTTTTGGTACAGAGGGGGACACTTTTGTATTAAAAATATATCTAATAATGAAATATCCGTCTGAAAAATTAATGTGTTTTCAAGGTGGGATGAAGTGCTTGCAGAATGCAAGCACAAACTATTTGTAATAACATATGCTTACACAGTAGAACTCCGATTTTCCGAATGTCCAATAATCCCAACCAATTTTTTAATTGCTGCACTGCTGCACGCTTCCTAACCTTTACGTTACAACGTTCGGATATACTCCACAGACAAACTCGAAACTTTTATTCGATACTCCTTCCCTTGGGATCCCATCTTTGCCTTTAAAACACCCTCTGAATGCTTTTATTTACGTATACGTATATCTTTAGGCACCGCCCAATGAGTGGAAAGACAAATGTTTGAAGGTTATAACGTTATAGATTGTTTTGACGGTTTTTCCATTCTTCTGGAGAGATTAGGGCAATTTTTATGACCATGGTGATTGTTCAAAAGGCATTGTCGGGAAAGTTGTCAGGGAGATTATAGTGATCTCACTTGGTCATCAGACTTAGGTTCTTCCTCGGTTTTACATACATACATATATCTCTTCAGCTTTTATCTCGGATATTTTGTATTTTATTATTAATGTTAATGTATAACTTAGGTGCATGAAGTACACGCAGTATTACTCCTACCGAACCGTAGCGGAAAATATTCACACTACAACCAAAACTTTTTGTATTAGAGACAAAGGTGCAATTTGTGCTACCGTGAAAAACTTTATTTTTCAGCCACTTTCTTTTTTACAATTATCCAAATCACCCATTTTTCCAATTAGTTCGAATAATCGGTGTTCCACTGTGCATAAATCTTGAATTAGTTATACAAAGTATTCTTTTATAATAATATTGTTATTCTAGAGGGAGGATATACCTTTGAATATTAAAAGTATCTCTCATTATGAAATTCTATTAATATACAAGGGGTTCACCTTCACGCGATAGTCAAACTAAAAATACATCTTCAATTGCTGCAATTTCGTCCAAGTTGTCTCTTGACATTGGACGATAGGAATCCTTCACAAAATGCGATCATTTTTTATGAATCAAGGATTAATGCGGCAATACAATCTCGATGGTTAACAATGAAATCGTCGGAAAGATAACATATCGTTAAATAGCATAAAATATTCCAATAAATATGATTTAAACATAGAAATGGAGCGATTTTGTATCGTAGGCTAAATTTGACGGCAAGTATAAGAAACGTTATTAATTTTTCTTTAAAACGGTTCAGGTCCGAAGGTCTTTGGTCAATTATTTATTTATTATAATAATTATTATTATTATTTATTATAAGTTTAATCCGAAAAAGTCTGTAAGTTTAAAAATCGATTCTTACGTGTTATATTATAGGAAATTGCACCCCTCCACTTCCCAACTCTCCGCAAAAATCAAAACGCTGACCCCGAGGTGCTCTCATGGTCTCATTAGTAAGTGTTCCAAATTTAAAGTCTCTAAGTTCCTTGGTTTTCGTGAAATTCTGTGCAAGCATACACACACATTGCATTTTATTAATATAGATTGGAAACAGAAATCCCTGCTCATACGCTTGAATTGACGATTGTGCTCTGGTTGTTTTTGTCGCCCAAATACACGCGCAGTTCCGGCAGCCACTGAAACGGACCATTAATAGAAACCTCAACGAGGTTTACAGGTTCCACCGGTTTGTTTAAATACGCCACCAATGAAGAGAAAGCTGTTCACGTAGACAAATGCGTTAGATGAATTTTAACTTTATCGTAATTGCAGGAAAAAGCTTCAAATGTGAATTTGGAAAGAAATCTAAATAATGTTCAGATTACGATGTGAGAGTTTACGACCACGCGATGACTACGTACCAAAAACTATTTGAAGAAGAACTTTCGATGAATTTTGTACTGTCGTAAAAGACATAATGCGAGTAGAAGAATTCGAGGAGTTACAAAGGTGGCAACATGTGCGTACGCTGGCCACTTAACGACATTTGAGCGATGAAAATGAAAATCGACTATGAATATATTCCACGAAAATTTAATGCCACAGGACCGGTTTCGTTATTATCGTAAGATTAAGGAATCTTAAGGTGACAAACCAACAGTTCAATAAATAGGGCGGAGGAAAGAAGGAAGGAGGAAAGAAGGAAGAAGGAAAGAGAGGAAGGAGGAAAGAGGGAAGAAATAAAGAGGAAAGAAGGAAGGAGAGGAAGGAGGAAATAAGGAAGGAGGAAAGAGAGGAAGGAGGAAAGAGGGAAGAAGGAAAGAGGGAATGAAGGAAAGAGGCAAGAAGGAAAGAAGGAAGATGGAAAAAGAGGAAGAAGGAAAGAGAGGAAGGAGGAAAGAGGGAAGAAGGAAGGAGAGGAAGGAGGAAAGAGGGAAGAAATGAAGAGGGAAGAAAGAAAGAGGGAAGAAGGAAAGAAGGAAGGAGGAAAGAGAGGAAGAAGGAAAGAGGGAAGAAGGAAAGAGGGAAATAAGGAGGGGGAACTTATAAATTAAGGAATAGCAATTGACTGTATATAAGTTTTCCTAGAATTGGGAATCTATCATATTCCCTATTTATTGAAGTGTTGGATACACATTGTCACCTAAGGATGCTACGGTCGCAGCGAAACCAGTTATGGTATATTAAAATTCCGTGGAAGATACATAGTCGACTTTCCTTTGTATCATGAGTAAATTCCACAAAGTGGAGCCTGAAATTATTAATGACATTTAGTGTGTTTTGGAGTGTAACAATGTGAAAGCGTTCGATATGTGCGCTAATTAAGAACGACTCCTAGATTGTAATTTATTTATTTATTTCCTTAATATGGCGAGGTTGAGGCCATATGGTCCCTTCTTCCACCTAACCGTTTTAATGCACAATGTAATTCTCTTATATAAAAGCCAAGTGTCTGTTTGATTAACCGTTTTAACGCTCGACTGTGGCATCTCTCTTAAAGAGCGAGAGAATTGTGAACTATTTAGAGCTTTTAACGCTCGACTGTGGCGCTTCTCTTAAAGAGCGGGGAATAGAGAACTATTTAAAGCTTTCAACGCTCAACTGTGGCGCCTCCCAAGAGCGGGAGAGTCGAGAACTATTTAAAGCTTTCAACGCTCGACTGTGGCGCCTCTCTTAAAGAACGGGAGAATCGAGAACTATCTATGTGATATAAGAGTAAATACGTTGTAGCGTATTATTTGTTTTAATTTTTAAATTACTAAGAATTGCGATATGAATACAGGACTTGATGAAAGGAAGGAGAAAGATGATGGTAAGAAGAAAGATGAAGGGAGAGATATCCGTCATTTTTTACGGGCACTTATACTATATACGTAAGTATATTTCCTCCCGTCATATTGACGGGCTTTTATACTAGTTAATTTATATGTACGCAAATCAATTCAAATCAAAACAGTAAAATGAAAATGATTTCAAGGTATACATAAATAAGAATAAAATTAAGAAAAGTACAGCACAAATATACATGATAGTAAAATAATATCCAATCATCATAAAGGAATGACTGTCAGGTCTGCTTATGGTGACTGTGATGTTATTTAAATGAAGGAGAGAAGTGCAAAATACATAGGAAAATTTACCTTTTTATGAGAACCTAATGCCAGCTAAGTATTTGGCGCAATATTTCTTAAACTGGTTAACATCATTGACAGAGTAAAAGTGATAGAGGGGAGAGTTCCAATGATTGAAGGCGGTAACGTTGAAGGATTTAATATAGAAACTGTTACGATGAACGGGAATAAGTAGTTTGGACGAGCCTCGGGTGTCCAAGGACTGCCCAGAATGAAGGGATTTGATGTTGTTGGTTGGCTGTTTAGGCGAAGAAAAGGTGAAGATACTTCTTAGTTGCGTTAAAATATGGATCTCACTGCGTCTTCCAAAACAGACAGCCCAATTCTTTGAATGAGTTTGTTATATGGCAACTTTTGCTCATATTATAAATGTTTCTAACACATGAGTTATCGGTCTTCTGGAGCTTTTGTGACAAGTCTTGTTTTAGATCAAGAAAAATGGATTGAGGAATTACAAGAGAATTTATAAGTAGAATTTTTAGTTTTACTGGAAGTATGTTTTTAAGTAGCTTAAGTGAATAATTGGTTTTTCGGCAAATTTCATTTACAGGATTAGACCAGCAGAGTGTATCATTAATAATTCTACCTTCACTAGGTTTTAGGCTCTCAGTACAATACTGAATTACTGTAAATTTTTAACTTCGAGTTCTCATCCAATTCCTTCCCTCCATGAATCTAATACACATTTCCTCTTTGCTTCTTTCCTAACATTCTTACTTCTATTACTACTTTCAGTGAACCGTTTCCTTTGAAAAATTGGCAAACCCATTTTTCTGTCCGTCCCTTATTATTATAATTAAGGTCCATTCTTCCCCTACTGTCACCTACTCCTTCATTAGATTTCCTCTTTGTCCGACAAATGTTCTCTAGGGTATCCCATAACCACATTTAAAATGCCCCTAACCCGTTCATATCTTCTTTTATCATTGTCCATGTTTCAAACTTATATAATGCTACACTCCATATCAAAGTTGTCACTAACTCTTTATAATATATTTATTCAGACTGCGGGTCAACAACTCCCGCCGTCTCGTAAATTCTGCCTTTGCTCTTACATTGGGTACCAACCTAAATTAATTAACCATTACGGTGCATACATAACTTTGGTATTAAATTTTATTTCATATTTAATTTTATTTGTGTCACATTAAATTTTTTAACAACAATCCAGTTTTAATATTAATCAGAGACTTTCAATTCATAAGAAAAAATTGATAATCTATTATTTATATTTTTACCCATCTTTAACACCATTATTATTAGATTTGCAAAATTTTGAATACATCGAATTTGGTTTTACTGTTTGGAAAATTAATCGAATAGCATTGTATTTTATCTAAAAAGGCGCCAAACATTGAGAATAGGTGGAAAAATCAGGAGTTGAAGGAGACGCCTGAAAACGAAGAAAGTGATTGAAAACGGAAAGCAGGGAGAAAGAGAGAGAGGTCAGGAAGTGCAAATTAGTAAAGGAAAACGGATAGAGAGGGAGAGGGAAAGAGAGAGGGGAGAGAGAGAGGGGGAGAGAGATGGGGAGAGAGGGGAAGAGAGAGGGGAAGAGAGAGGGGGAGAAAGAGGGGGAGAGAGAGGGGGGGAGAGAGAGGGGGAGAGAGAGGGAGGGGGAGAGAGAGGGTGAGAGGGAGGGAGAGGGGGGAAAGGGGAGAGAGAGGGGGGAGAGAGGGGGAGAGAGAGAGGGGGTGAGAGAGGGGGAGAGAGAGTGAGAGAGAGAGGGAGGGAGAGAGGGAGGGAGAGAGGGGGGAGAGAGGGAAAATGGGTGGGGGGAGAGAGGGATGGGGAGGGGAGAGGGAGAGATAGGGAAAATGGGAGAGGGAGGGGGAGAGGGAGGGGGAGTGGAAAGGGGAGGGGAATGGGGAGGATGAGAGGGAGGGCGGGGGGATGGAGAGGGAGAAGGAGGGGAGAGGGAGGGGGAGGGAGAGGGAGATAGGGAGAGAGGGAAATAGGGAGAGAAGGAGAGAGGGAGATGAAGATAAGAGCTTCTGAGAAACGCGACACAAAGATGAAGTAAGTCTTAACTGCGCGGGATTTATTGGGTGTGAAGGCAAGGGTTGGATATTAGAATTTCTGATTGGTGGAGATAAAATGTCGCAGAGGGGTTTGGAAACATGAAAGGGAAAGGCAAAATGTATGATAGAGGTAGAGACAGAGAGGGAGGGAGGGAGGGGGAGAGAGTGGGAGAGAGAGGGAGAGAGTGGGAGAGAGAGGGGAGAGAGATGGAGAGGGAATGAGAGAGAGAGGGAGAGAGAGAGAGGGGAGAGAGGGAGAGAGATATATCGTGCCAAGAAGAGGAATGGCAGGAGAGTTGCGATGGGAGACATGAAAGGAATGCGAGCGATAAGGGTAGTGGGTAGAGTACATTGGGGTGAATGGGAATGATGGGTTGAGTGAGATGGTGGGGGTTGGGGGAGAGAGGCGTAATTGCCTAATGGGTGAGGCGTTGTGGATGACGCAACTGCTTTAACATGAATGATAGCAACACTTTTGGAACGATTAAACTGATAATAGAACATATTTACTTTTATGCATCATAATTAAACGTAATCATTGGTGGATAAATAAAGGAAAATGGAAAAATAATAATTTTTATTCTTACTTTTGAGCATTAATTTGTACATTTGTAATGGATCAAGTGGTCTGTAACAATAATAATTACAATCCATATTTTAGCGTAAACTTTGCAATTATCTCTTGCAGCTTAATAAAAGCCGATTGAACGAAATACTTATTACATAAACAAATATTTGGTAGTCATTGGTATTTACCGACAGTTTTATTAATAATCAATTGATCAATTAACAAATTTTAGATATCCTAAATTTCAATGCGAACGATTTTATTTTATCAAATAATATTTTATGTAATGTTTACTGTATAGGATATTATAATAAGCAAACATATGATTAATGTAGACTGCATTGCTTTCGGTTAAAGTTAATGTTGATAGTATAATATGAAGTAACACAAAATAAGTATTATGCTAGCATATTCAACAATGTTGTCCAGCAAAGCTTGTAGACTCTTCTGCAGAATATTTCCTGACATAGATGGTAGTTTACGAAGTTTTAAAAAATGTTTCTTGCTCATGTCGAGGTAACCTTATGCAGAAAGTCCTTAATCTCAGAAATACTTATAAAGGCTAAATCCTCGCCCACATGCATTTTATCTGTCGCAGTTTTAAACCCTTGCGAATAGTAGAAAAGTTAACAAACGCCGAAATACAGGAATCGTACTTTACAGATGGAGTTGATTTCCACAAGAAAAGCTGCTATTGAAAAGGCAAACTTTATAGATGAAATACACATAGCTTATTCGACTATTTCGTCCATTTTGGTATATTTCATTTTTAAAACCTTTCGTAACACGGAAAATAAATTGTAACTATCGTGCGTCAGTTTCTTTTCGTATCCAAAATCTAAAACAAATATTTAATATTTATGCGGAATTAATAAATTAATTTAAAAGTTGTTTATTATACCGTGTCAATTATTTTACTGACATATACCATAAATATAGAGATAAATTAGTCAAATTTTATTAAATATCTTAGCCGTATATGCCTCAAACAACGAATTTTAATTTGATGCCTTTCATGTTGAGCTCTGATAATTCAAATATAGGTAAATAGTTAAAATATGATAAGCGATAGAAGAATGGATAGAAGTTGAAATGAAGTAAACAATTTTCATAAACTGATTAAATACGGCACATGTTTGAGCGTGGTGTGCACACATGCGCCAATTAAAAACAAAATATTTATCCTACAAATTTTGTGCGTTTCTCCACATCATCAGAACTTATCATTTCTCCAATGCTTACGAAAAATTGAAATCTATCTGTGGCCACTGCGGTTAATATCAAATTCCTACATTTTGATAATAAATTGCTTTAAGATAAGAGTAGAGTTTTCTAGAGAGCGTTATAGCGCAAAATAATATAAATATTAATTTTCAGTGTTGTTGACTGTGAATATTTTATTGAAGTTTCAAATTCCGAATGAAATCATCAACATAAAAATGAACACGTTTTCAGTGTTAATAAAAAGTATTTAAAATCGATTTTTTGCGGTAAGAATCTTTTCCTTCAGCAGATGCATCACAATCGGACACAAGTAAAATTTTTCCATTTTATTTTTGTCTCTGCAAGCTAGACAAGCAAGTTATATGCACTACGAGGGCGTGAAAAAATATTTAAATATATAACAAGGTCATTTTGAACAAATTTTCAACCAAAAAAGTGGAATAAAATAAAAATCGCGTAAATATATTTATAGTGTGCTTTGCTAGTGGTTCTCACCTCGTGTCCCACGAGAGTACTACCAGAGGTCCGCGGAAGCAATAACTTCCTCACTGCTATGCTCCGCAAATGTAACTGATGGGATAATGAATAAAAATTTGAAAATATTTCTGAACAGTGGCGCAGCTATAAATTTAGTTTGGGGGAAAGAGAAAGGGAAAAATACATCAACACATTATTATCTGAGCACATGATTATCGATTAATCTCCAAGAACCTTCGTGTAATGATGCAATGTAAAAAATACAAGATACTGATTTCAATTTGGATAACTTTGATGCACCTCATTTCCATCTGACGCTCGCATACTCTATGCCAGGCATATCAAACTGGCGGCTCGAGGGCCGCATGCGATACTTACAGTGTCTTAGTGCGGCTGGAATGCAAATTTTTATCTCAACCAAATAGTTCGAGTTTTTATATAGTTACTTTATTTTGTGGAAAGCAGACAGGAGTTTTTCAAATTTATTGAGCAACAAGCTAGCGTATTACCTGAATTGATTTTTTGCTTGCAAAAGAGACGTACAATCTTCTGCAAAAAGTCTATTATTTCAAACTCTGGCACTTATTAAACAACTGCAACACTAATGCGGCCCTTCTATGACATCCATTGCTTTTAGGCGGCCTTCATGCCTAATCGAGTTTGACGTGCCTGTTCTATGCTTTCGTTAAATGCCCGCTTGCCATCGCTCTGGCTATGTTACTGTTGTTGAGTGCATATTATTACGCTATCTTATTACGTTAAGATTTCCATATAAAACGGCGTGTAAAAGCATTAAATAGCATGATTTTGTCCGCGAAATGCCTGGAGGTTGAAACTCGGAAAGATAGAAAAAAATTGCTCTATGTCATGAAAAGTAATATTTTTGTGTTATAGACATTTCCTAAAATATGCACAGAAAAAAGAAGATGAATGCTAAATAATCGCTCGGAGAATGGAGTTTTCTTAGTCGGCCATTTGAACTTTATAGTATGGTGGTTAATATTTCTTGAAGGATATATGGGATAATTATGCAAATGGTATCTTTATTTATGCTCAGACTATTGAAAATTGAAATAAAATGGTGCGTCAAAGTTATTGAATTGATGTCACCGTTATTGCAAAAGGTCTAAAATATACAGGCGAAAAATCATTTACAGGTAATTAACCTAAAATTATCCTCATGCAAAGGAAAATTAGGAGACTTGCTAATGGTAAAGTGCGATAAATAATGTAGAAATAAATTAGGGCTGCGATTGATTAAAAAAATTAATCGATTAGTCAAATTTCTTTAATCGATCAATTCGAACAATTTTACAAATTATCAAAAATCATAAATATCATTTTTTAAACTACGAAGGAATTTTAATGTTACTTTTTATAACGTTATATCGTCCTGAAAATATAGCAAAAACAATGAAAATACTGAAAAAGTTCAAACCAAACAATTAGTAATTATTAACCATACTTGCCAAATTCCATATCATAAACTACTAACATTTCTCCACAACATCCTTGTGCTTACGTTATTATTCATTATATATACTCGAAATCATACTGTAGACCGTTCGACGACTCGGTAGGGTGTAATGTATGTTCTGAAGGGCTGTTTATAACACCATTTGCAGACAGGGATCTTCCACAATAGCAGTCCATTGTTCGATGGCTGTTGTTAATTCCTTGCTAACTTTAGCGCTCACTGGTTTCTCATGCTGACATAAATACTGTGTTATTGAATTCTGTTGTTGAGCAGCAGTACGTTTCTGTTCTTTTGCAAGTACGCGTTGATATTTCAGCGGATGTTTCTGCAGAAGGTGATGTCAACGACGTATTAGAGCCATGATATGCTGTTTGTTGCAATGACGACAGTTAACCTATTCGCTATCATCAACATTTCCATCTGCATTTAACTTAAACGCAAAATTTTTATTTAACTATCCTGTTATAGGTTTCACGCTTTTGTTGTCCGCCATTTTGATAACCGGAAATGGGTTTAAATCGATTTGATTTCAATCGATTAATTAAATTTTAATCGATTAAATTTTTTAACGATTAATCGGTTAATTAATCGTTAACAAGCCCTAAAATAAATTATTTATATCCGATCAAGGTTTTTAATATTTCATGAGATAAGAGAGGCTCGCTACAGAGACCGAGGGCAGCCGACAAAGGATTAAAGACGATATCTCGCTAGAGATTAATTTGCTTTGCTGGAAGTTACTACTCGCCGTTTGAAAGTGTGCTATCAGAGTGGCTTGCGTTGCATTCGGGTCGCGTCCACACCGTGACTTTAGTCAACCACGCCACGGCAGGGAAATATATTAGTAGCGGTTGATTGTGTTTACCTGTGAATGTAATCGGGTGATAAAGGTTCCGAGAAAAATTGTCTTCCGAGACTGAAATAAGACTTTTCTCGGTAGAAAAATAACAATGGTGAAGTTCTTCAAAAATCTAGAGATCCGAATTTCAACTGAAACAGTTGATATGCAAACGTATTATCTCTATTGCGGGAGTCGAGAGATTTGAGGGGGGGAGCGATCTGTTCATCTGTCAAAGTGGAACGCGATTCTTAGAATTTACTCGACCGAGACCGACCTGATGCCTATTTTGTTTTTCGTTATCGGAGAATATCAAATTTTACGCTTTAGGAAATCTCATATTTATAAGAATTTATTAAATACAACACAAACATGAGATGATATTAAATTAAAACGAGGGCGCCGCCGTTTACAGCGATGAAAAGGGGGCGTGGCTTTAAATGTTAGCGCACCGCTGACACAGAGGATATGGTCGGACGCTGAGAATGATCGCGCTGCCAATGTCGCCATTTGCACCTCGGAGTGGGATCAGAAGCGAATATACGGGGCTACTCTTCCATGTGGCACTCCGTAACACACACTATTCTAATAAATCTTTTCCTATTTATTTAATCCTCTCTAAAAATCCTATAAAATCGATAGAAACGTTTATGGTTGAGATTGTTCCTGTAACTGACAAAACAAAACAACAGGAAAACCGCGCAAAAAGAAAAATTTTAGATTTAAAAACAATTTTTTCCAACACGCAGCCAATCATGATTCGCATCCGATCCCAATTGAAAAAATATAATATATTATATCAACTGCGCAAATATCATACGCTCATCTCGAATCCGATTTTCCTTTGGATTTAAGCGCAGTCTTATTCTATCCGATCCTTAACTCTGATCGAAACATCTCCGAGCAGATGTTCTTTTTTTCGAAGGATCCTCGGAGAAAGACGCACCAGCGACTCCTTCGAGGGTCCTCCAAGCGACACCGTCTTCGCCAGAGCGGGAAAGGCGCCAAATGGTGCTCGGTGCAAGAGGGAGCGCACACGGCCACACTTACGAGGAACCGAAAACTCCGCCGCGCCTCCACCGCAATTCGCCGGCAAAATGTGCGCCTCGGCCGCCGTTACTCGTTTGTTCAGCTGCTTTGTTTACAATCGGCTTCGCTGGGGGAGAGAGATATGCGGGAGAGAGGAATTCTTTGCTCTAGGGCATCTGACGGCGTTTCCCACGCCTCTCTAGCTGCCTCCGTCGACTCCCTCACCTCTTCTCCATCCAACACCTCTCATTCCGCCTCCGCTCTTGCCTACAATTTCCTCCTCAGACTCTTTCAGCGCCACCTCTTTCCATATTTCCTTTCGTGTGACAGATACGCCCCATCCCCATCACTTCTCTATTTCTCTCCCTCTTCCTGTCTCCCTATACCTCCCTCCCTATCCCCCCCTCCCTATCTCTCCCTCTCGCGCTCCCTTTCTCTCTTCCCCCTCTCACTCTCTCTCTCTTCCCCTTTTTCTCCCTCTCTGCTTTGATCTCTATTCCTTCTCGCCTATCTCCACTCATATTTCTTATCCCATTGTCTCTCCTTAATATCCTGATCTCTTTGCCTCTCCCTCGAATCTATCTCTCCCTCTCTATACCTCCCCTATTACATTCTCTCTGCTTCCTACCCCATCCCGTCTCCCTTTTACGCCAATTTACCTATCCTTTCCACATCCATTATCCTCTTTCCTCCCAGTTGCACGTATCCGACAAACCAAACGCTCTTTTCGACGTCTTTGGATAAGTATTGCACGTCTCGTCAACCCCTCTTGGAGGCGCGCTCACCTTCCTTCTTCTGTTTGCCGCTGTTGCTGTCATCACCTCACTCTCTCTCTCGGTCTCCCTCTCCCCCTCATGGGATTCTTCTTCTGAAGGATCTCTCCAGACATACAGCTGTGAGTTCTCATGAGCTACAAAGGAAACGGTTATGGCGTGTTCACTTGCGCAGTAGCGTTCTTTTCCACAAAAAATTCTCTGAAATGTTTTAAAAATACATAAACTCAATGAAATAGAAAAGAATAAATAAAGTATGTTGTTAAGGTCTTTTTTTTAAGAATCAGATGTCATTTCTGATTTCCATTTAAACAAATTGTTTGGTGATAACTAATGAGATTATTCATATATGTATATATATATATATATATATATATATTTATGGATGTCAACAAGGTGTTGGGATGAGGAAACCCAGTGAGCACTCACCAATCAGACGTTGACATCCATATATTCATTTTACCTTTCCTTTTCCGTAAGTTGTTATATATATATTTATATTTATATATAATCATCACAGGTAGTCTGTCCGTAGACAGATCCGTGATTATCCATGGTCAAACCTGGTTCTCCATATACTCCTATTTTTCGCTGTCCTCTTCATATCTTGATAACTCTCCTTCCCTTTCAAATCGTCTATCAGCTGAAACCTTTTCCTACCTCTTTCCCTTTTCCCATCTAGTTTTCCTTCTAACACATCTTTAATTATACTCTCTCTCCTCAGGTAATGTCCAACACAGTTACCCTTCTTCTTTCTGATAGTCCGTTAAAATCATTCCTTTCTCTACTAATCTTCGTAGCACTTCATTGTTTTCATCTTATCTGTTCATTTTATCTTCAGCATTCTCCTCCAAGTCCACATTTCAAAGCCTTCCAAGTATTTTATGCCATTTTTCTTAGCGTCCATGTTTTTGACGTGTAAAAAGCTATACTATATATATATATATATGAACGGTTGTTACTGACTGATGAAAACCTCCAGTACGACCCGCTGAACTTACGATCCTAAAATTTTGCATGAAGCCTCTCATTGTGTCACCATTTGCGAGAAAATTCCAAAAGCAAAATATTTGAGTTTAATCAGCAAAAAATATTGCAATTTAAAAAAAATTGTATTATCTTAAAAATTGAGAAAGATTCGACGCAGAGCCATGCGTTTGTTTGGTTCGGTAGAGCATAGAAACTGGAAAAACGCCTTGCTTGCTGTATCCTGCAACAGTTTGTTTTATATTTTTATCAGAATGTTTTTAAATTGATGCTGGAGTGGAAGAGCTGGCAGTATGGCTAATGAGTGCAAGAGATGGCAGCTAGGAGAAGGCGCACGCAAACTTTTTCAAAGGATTCTTTATCTGGCTTTTGAAGTGAAGGGACGTGCCTTTCACTTGCTCCTGCAAGCTCCGACGAATCTTCGAGCGACTAGGGTAGCCGTAGCACTAGAGTAAATCTACATGTTAACCCTGCAATTCACCTAATTGGAGGGTGGTAGGGGTTGCAATGCACCAAAACCTATCTAATGATTGTCTATCGCAGGTTGAAATTTTCTCTTGTGATTTCGTATTGTCCTCGGAAAGAACGAGCCTCGATAACGCTCCGTCCTACAATCGATCTCACGAATCTTATCATCACGGTAGTTTATACCTATATACGTTGGTGCTTCAATTATTCCTACAGCCTCGTCTTTTAGACTCCAGAAGCCGCAACCTTGAGTTCAATCAACGATCCTCCAGTGGTACGCAATTCAAATCCCTCAATAATGATGTGTCGAAGATATTTGTTATTATTTAGAAGAAAATGAGAAAATATATTAGGAGAATTTGATTTTATATCTATTAGCAACAAAAGCATTAATCGATATCATAAGTACTCTGTACATATTACAATCAAAGAAAATAATTTATACATATGCAACAGTTATTTTGTCTTTCTTGCGTTTTCTGCAATTTTCAATACGCTGGCGTAAATTAAGATTTCTCTAGGTCAGGGACTCTACTCGCTTAAAAGGAACGGGTTTTTATCTGGAGGGTCAATCAGAGCTCATCGCCCCTCCCTCCCTCTCCTCCCTTTTCCCTCTCCGCCCTCCCTCTCCTCTCTCTCTCTTTCTCCTCCCTCCCTCTCCTCCCTCATTCACCTCCCTTTTCCTTCTCCTCCCTCCCTCCTCTTCTCCCTTTTTCCTCTCCTACCTCCCTCCTTTCCTCCCCTTTTCCTCTTCTCCCTTTTTCCACTCCTACCTCCCTCCTTTCCTCCCTTTTTCCTCTTCTCCCTTTTTCCTCTACTACCTCCCGCTTCTCCTCCCATTTTCCTCTTCTCCCTTTTTCCACTCCTACCTCCCTCTCCTCCCTCCCTCTTCTTCCTCCTTCTTCTCCCTCCCACCCTCTCCTCCCTTTTCCCTCTCCCTCACTCTCTCTTAGGGCGAGGTGCACTTCTGTTAAAGATCCACTGACATAAGTGTTGAAGGACTTTTTTTGAACAGCCTCAGACTCACTATTACCAACTGCAGGATCGCAATTCCGCGGAGCGCAAAAATTAAATTTATCTCGTTCACTTATTTGGTACGTATGTACACATGTCCTCATACATCCAGGTATTTTGCTTCTAGACGAATTTCAGCAAAAATTAATATTTAGGATCTACGTGGATTACGAAAATGTCATCTTCTGATCAAATCACCTAATCGGAGCTGTCACTTTACTGGAAGCAAAAAATTTAGCCTTTCAAAAGACCCGCGAGTAATTAATGCTACGGTTTTGGCGTGCACCGCACCTAATTGGTAAAATTATGTAACGCTCTTTATTTATCTTAAAGACGACAAACGTTTCCTGCTATGAAGGTCGATATAAGTATAATAAAAGACCACTGAAGAATAAACTATCAGCTGATGTGCAGCCTAAAGAAACGAAATATATACGCAATAATTTGCAAGTGTCGGTCCGTCTGTCCGTCACGGTTTTTTTGGAACCTCCTGTTGGAGTTCTTTCTTAAAATTTAATATGTATACGTAGGGTCGATCGCGGGTTATGACCAAGAAATAACAAAAATCTCTGAAAATAGTCCTGAATTTGATTCCAGGATCTTTTTTTCCCTATTTATCTTTTGAGAGAGTGTATGATATTTTTAATTTGCTTTTTTAAATAGATTAACTTATAAAAAATCGAGACAAACTTTTCTAAGTACAATGGACTCAAGTAAAACGAACAATGACTGCAATTTGCATTGAGTACTGAAATTGTTTGTTTAATTTACTATTTTGGATAAACGTTGAGCTAATCTTGAACTATTATGATTGCGAACCTGAAATAATGTATTCACTGCGTTGTCATTCTCTATTAAATTCATATATTATTAAATTTATTAATTAAATATTTATACTGAATTATTGTAGAATCCGTTAAAGAGATCGTAGGATTAATGTTTTCCTTTTATAAAATGAAAAAATGTTTAAAATAAATGTTTAAATGTAGATTCAAATTGCAAAGTTGTTTTTAATGTAATAGAAGCCTGTCATATGAGGGAAATTTAGAATACTTCACTCTTGCACACATACGCACTCCTTTATTCAGCGCATACACGAACATCTCTCTCCTCCTCTTGTACAATTTTGTTTTAATCCGATAACTTTGTCTTGCACGAACCCTTTCCCTTCTCATAACATCTTTCCATCTCGTCCCCTCTCGTGGGATTAACGAGCATAACACCGAGTGAGAGAGAGAGAAAGAGCCTTATTTGGACTCTAGGCCACGATAATCGCCGCCTCCGTTTTCCTCCCCATCACCCTTTCCCCTCTTTCCCTTCTCTTATTTTCCTCCCATCCTCTTTCTCCATTCCCCTCTCTCCCTTCCTTTCTCCCTTCCCCTCTTTTTATCCTGATTCTCTTTCCCGGAGACCCATCGCGACGAACCCCCACATATTCACTCCCTTCTCTCCCTCCCTCTCTCTCTCTCCACTACAACAACTTCGCGTACTTGATTCCGCAAACTCCAACACAATCTGCTTTAGGCGTCCATTCCCTTTAGCAAACAGCGAGTGGTCTGGACATTGGCTTCTCTCATCTCCTCCTCCTCTCCCACCACCATATTCCTATCCTAACACTCTCTTCCAGCGCTCTCTTCTTCTTACGTCACTCCTCCAGGGTTCTTATTACAAGGAAACACACTCCGCCGCCATTTCGTGGTCTGCGTGAACATTGCTATACTCGAGGAATTTTGGCCAACTTTCCCCCTATTTCATCAGGTGTTTTCCTCTCACATAAGGCACATCACGTGTTATTTTTGAAAATTTCGTTGTAATTCTAAGCATCAGAGTTCGTTAGATTAAATAAATAAAGCGATACAATAATAATACAATAATAATAAAAGTAATTTTTCGGTCCTTTTGAAAAATATTAAAATATATAATTCATGATTCAGATGTCATTTATTTATTTTTAACTAGTTCAGAATTAGAATTTCGCGGCCTTTTGCCATGAGCGCAACAAGAATACAAAGGACGACGAACATGTCCTCAGCAGGATTCTAGCCTGCGGTTACAGCAATAAGAAACGATAACCGCCGCTCTAACATAACCTATGTTAACGTCGTGCGATAGTGTTGCGAAACATTTATAAATATATATAAAACGAAAAAACTCGCGAGTAAATAAATGCAAATGATGAAAAACCTCAATTAGCACATGCGACTCGTCCAGGTAAAAACGACCGCCAGTAGATGCAGCCGCGGACATAGGAATTAATTCTTTAAAAATACTGAAAAAATATTTTATATTAATTAAATTTAAACGTGAAATTTTTATTTTTAATATAATAGTATAAATACACAAAAAGACAAATATACAAAAATTTGATGAATGTTCGTATTTGCGCCCGCTGGAAAATCCGATTTATAATATTCGATATCTATGAAAATATATTGCTGGGATTATTGTTGTTATAATAAAAAGGTTTAAGATCTATTTCAGCTCCAGGAAAATCGGGTCACTGTGTAGGAGCACTCCATTACTGTTGACTGGACCAATCTCATTAGAAATTTGTCCTGAATGTTAGTAATACATTAATGAATTTAAACACGAAATTGGCTACATTTTATTGAAAAAATAATTTGTGATAATATTTGTTAAGGTTGAATATTGGAGAGCCATAGAAGATAGTTTCCAGAGAGATACGACCGACAACCTACGTCATAAACTGGTTTTGTGTTGTTAAGTGAGAAATCAACTCCTTTACGGTAAAGGAGTAGGATTTCTCATTTAACTCCAATTTCACCGTAGTCTCCATCTTTACCTATCTACCTGGTGTTGTGTTGGTTGCCTAAAATTCAGAAGTTCAACGCACTATTTGAGTATGATAAACTGCTATACTTTCAATGGACTACATCTGTTTTTAGGTTTAGATATCTAATATTTTATGTAGAAGTGTATTTATATATTTAATTGGCACCTTCCTTACTATTAGAAGAAGATGTTCTCTATAATGTTTGGTAGGATGAGCCCAACTGAGCGAAAAAAGTTGCATTTACATGGAGAAAGATATGGCGAATGAATCAATCACATATCCGATATAATACGAAAAGCAAATGAAAGAGAAACGTCAATGGCTAAGTATTCGTGAATCATTTTGTCTTTGTCAATTAAGTCGCGGATATTTTTGTCTTGAACTGTTTGTATCGATTATGTTAAAAAGGATAACTCAGTACTTTATCGTCAAAACAGAGGAGAATAATGTATTGAAAGATATTCATTAATAAAATCAATCGAGGAAGTTATAGCCTTGTGAAATATAATATGGACAATCTTTAGAATAGATTAAAAATAAATTTAATATAATTTTGTACCTATTCCACTGAGAGAAAAACCTGACCTGACAATGACTCCCTAGTTAAAACCAAGGTCAATTGTGTTGCCAATAAGTGAAATTGGTCGATAGTTTATTCAATTCTTTATAATTGTCAATTTGAGCTTATTCTGAAATGTCGTAGAACATAGGCATAAGCTGTAAAGTTTCCCAATTTTGCAGGTTATCTTTGTCTGCATAGGACCTTAAGACGCTTCTTTCCGTCAATTTCTAGCTTAGCAACCTCACTGTCTGAGATGGAAGGTCTTTCTTAGATGCATTTCTTGGAGGGCGTCCGTTGGGGCTGGTTGATACTAGCTGGTTAGTTTGGCCCAAACTAAGAAAACATGCCCTTTCAGAAACGGGAGAATTAGTCAGCTACGATAGTTCAGTGTTATAATATCCGTCCGGAAAGTTAAAGACTAGGGTTTGATTCCCGGTGATAGAATTTTTTCTCCTTTAAATATATTCCCAAATTGTCATTTATGTGTCCAAAACATTCAACTCAAATGAAATAAATTTTCATTAGAATGATTATATTTCACAATGAATAGCGCCATATGGAATTCTTGTTTTGACAAAAATGTTACCATGTCGGAGAAAATATAATTTTCTTCGATATGGTAACATTTTAGGTTGACTTGTGATTCCCACGAAGAAGATTATTGCTTCCTTAAGACTTTCAAACTTTTTCGTTCTTAGATAAAAGAGTTAAAATAATGTAAAACAACGGATAAATATATAATTTATAAGAAAGTACAACAACTGTATAAAAACTCGGATGAAGAAAGATTTTGATGACTATATTTCTTTCTTAATTTTGCATTACTTTAATGGCATGGCAAACATGTCATTCTGCATTTTGTAAAACGATACAGAATATCTCCCAATAGAGGCGTAATATATATGTTATTTATCCACTCCCGGTATAATAGTCTTATATAGGAATATATATTCAAACACAAATTTTAGCTCTCGAATTAATTTGCGAGTAAAAGTAAGATGCGCGCGCACATTAAGGCATCGTTTCCCAACCGGTGGTTCGTGTACTCCTAGGGGTTCGCGAATAAAATCTGAGGGGTTCGCGAGAAAAATTTGGTAATGGCGTCTTTATCACTTTCTTTGTTCTACAACTCTTACCAATATTTTAATTTCTTTCAAATTAGTTGCATGGTTTTCTATTCAAAATTTTCTTATGCATCATTTGAATTTTACAGAGTAGTAACTAGAAATTGATGACAATATCAGAGATTCTGATTCTATTGTGAACGTCTACATACTATGTGCTACATAATCTTATTATTTTTCATGAATTAAACGCGTCCAAAAAGATTTTTTTACATAATTGACTCTCCAAAACTCTTACAACTCGAGGGGTTCGCAAAGATAAAAGGTTAAACCAAGGAGTTCACGACGAGAAATAGGTTAGCTCAAGGGATTCGTGGAGTGAAAAGGTTGGGAACCGCTGCGTTAAGGGATTATTTAAGCATTAAGAATAAATATAGCAGATATAATAATCAATGGTTAAAAGATGAGAATCGAGACTTTTTCGAAATTAATGTAGCAGAATTTTTGTGTTGACGTTACAGACACATTTATTGGAATAAGAATGTAAAAGGCCCACAGTCTCGAGGCATTTAGTCGCTACCTATGCCCTTATTTTCCACTTTTTGTGCTTCATCTGCCCTTTGGCCTAGTCAACCATTTGGATGGCGGTCGGTCATTTGAAGTTCTTGTTGTAAAGTTCTTGTATAGATCCCTTCGCAAGATTAAAATTTAAAAAATATTATCGAACACATACGGTAGAACGATTTGCATATTTGAAATATATTATCTCATTCTGCAAAATAATAGCTGTACCATCGCATTCGTAAATATAAATGTGGCGAAGAACCTTAGAACGAAGAAAGAGAATGATGTATGGGAGTGCGTGATAGGTTTTGCATAGCGTGTTTTTTATCTTTAAAATATCAATGATTTAATTACGGATATAAAAAAGCAAAATCCAGCATCTCAGAGCATAGTATGAAGATCATTTATTAATCGACCAATTACTAGAGCGGCTGTTCCGTGGAAAAGATTAAAAGAATTAAGGGTAAAGAAAAGAAGAGAAAATGGAAAGAAAAGAGGAGATAGTATAAGAGAGACAGAGGAGAAAAGAGGAAGGGTGAAACAAAAAGATCCAATAGGGAAGAAGTTTTCTTCTCGGCAGAGGAGGGCTTTTCCTTTGGCGTTGCTCATTTGTTTTTCATAAGGATACTCAATGGTATGCAAAAGCAAGGAATGGCGGCGAGCTCTCTCTCCCGCGAGAAATAAATTCCCAAGGAAGCAACTTAAGACAATCTAAGAGAGTCCTCGCGACAATCTCTTTCTCTCTCTCTCGAGGAGGGAAAGAGAAAGAGAGAGAAAAGGATGGAGGGAAATCACACGAGGACTGCCGCAGGAGCAACGCCGTGCGCGGGCACTTAGCAAAGCGATGGCGTATAGACACTTGCAGAAAGCGTGAAAAAAGCTACTCTCGCAGAGCGCAGGTACAAATGAATCTACTAGGATGCCTAAGTGGCGCACTCGGAGTTTTCAGGGAAAGGGAATAAGATAACGAGGAGAAATGGAGAGAGAGGGAGGGGTTGTGGGAGAGGAGTGAGATGAGGCGGGGGGGAGAGGGTTGGGGAGAGGAGGAGGAAGGTGAAAAGGGGGAGCGGAGGAAAGAGATGAGGAAGGGGAGGGGAGGAGGAAGTTGAGGAGGGGGAGGGGAGGAGGGAGGGGTAGGTGAATGGGAAGAGGTAGGAGTAGGGGAAGGGGAGGAGGTATTGGAGGGGGGAGCGGTAGGGGGAGGAGATGAGGGAGGGGTTGGGGGGGGAGGGAGGTATTGGAGGGGAGAGGAGGAAGCGGCTGGAGGAGGGGTTGGTGGAGGGGAGGAGGGGGAGAGGAGAGAGATGAGGAGGGAGATGAGGAGGGAGATGAGCAGGGATATGAGGAGGGATATGAGGAGGGAGATGAGGAAGGAAATGAGGAGGGAGAGGAGGAGGGAGATGATGAGGGCAATGAGGAGTGGGAGAGGAGGAGGGAGTGGTTGGTGGAGGTTAGGAGGGAGGAGTTGTGGAAGGGGAGGAGTGACATGAGGAGTAGGGGAGGAGGGTCGGGTTTGGGAAAGGGAGGAGGGAGATGAGAAGGGGAGGGGAGGAGTGAGTAGGGAGATGAGAAGGGGAGGGGAGAACGGAGGGTGATGAAGAGGGGGAGGGGAGGAGGGTGTTGAAGAGGGGGAGGGGAGGAGGGAGCAGGTTGGGGGATTGGGATGGGGGAGGGGAGGATGCAGGGCTTTGGGAAGGGGAGGAGGGTCGGGTTTGGGGAGGGGAGGAGGGAGGTTTTTGGGGAGGAGATGAATAAAGTTTATATTCTGTGACAAGCCCCATAAGAACACTTAACATCAAATACAAATACTACGCTCAGCCGTACAATGGTGCTGAAGTATTAGTCAAAAGAATAAGTACAATCATAAAAAAACATAAAAAATACAATGTGATAATATAATGAATTTTACAAACAAAAAGAATAAATTCAGGAATTATGTTGTTGCATAAGAAAATTGGGATTTATATATGCCAATAGATGAGCATTGTTTTAAAGTTATAGGAAGGGAATTCTAAAAATTGATCTAAGTAACTTGAAATGATTTTTGGAATGTGGCTGTGTGATGATGAGGGTAATATAAAAGGTCGGTATTTAATCGAGTAATGTGTATGCGGCATATTTCTTTGCTATAAAGCATTTCAAGCAAATACTGTATAGGAACACACCCAAGAAATATTTTCTTCGATTTAATACATTTGACCAACATAGTTTTCCAAGGTAAGGAGTAATATGTTCCTCCTTACCTAAGTCAAATATAAATCTAACGCATGAATTAGGTTACGTTGGAGTTTTATATTTAGAACATTAGTTAAATCCAAGTACACTAAGCTACAGTAATCAATCACTAGGAATACCAAGTTTGATATTAATATTTCCGAGTGTTAACAGGTAGAAGGTTTCTTTGAACCTTCAATAAGTTCAAAATTTTAGATATTTTGTATGAGATGCAATCAATGTGGCAGTACCATGAGAGAGTAGAAGTAAGATTAATC
Source organism: Tanypteryx hageni (assembly GCA_028673005.1). Classification (NCBI taxonomy): domain Eukaryota; kingdom Metazoa; phylum Arthropoda; class Insecta; order Odonata; family Petaluridae; genus Tanypteryx; species Tanypteryx hageni. The sequence continues at coordinate 7,055,781 of CM054114.1, forward strand.
CCTAAATTATAAACACTGTTGGGGTAAGGTACAATGGAGTTACCAACCATAACATTAGGGGCACAATTTAAGTCAATGTTTTTGGTTAGCATGGAACTACCGAAGACTATTGCTTTAGTCTTACTAATGTTTGGAAGAAAGGAGTTGTTGTTAGCCCAATCTGAGATGGCCACAATATCAACATTAATTTTTTCATTTGTGTTTGCGAAGTCGCTAGGTGCACAGTGTTAAGTAGATTTGGAGATCGTCCTCATAGTACACATATTTACAAAACTTTAAATTCTTGGGGAGATCCGATACATACAAAGAAAACAACAAAGGGCCAAGCACATATCCCTGAGGGACGCCACATGCTACCAAACGCCAGCACGAGATATCTCCAATCGAATAATTCACCGCCTGGCGGCGGCACAGCCGATAAGAGTGAACCCAGTTTAATGCCGCCGAAGACAATTTTAGGAGCTTCATTTTATCTAATAAGATCCAGTGATTTACACGGCCAAAAGCCTTACTAAATTCAAGCATCGCAAGTATGTCACCATTTTATCAAACATCGTCGGTTATTTTGATCATTGCAGTTGAAGTACTAAAATCACAACGAAAACCAGATTGAAAAGGGTCAAATAAGTCTCTAGAAGAAATGAAGTCCAAGATTTGATTGTGAACGATGCGCTCTAGCCATTTAGAAATTTTGCACAAAATTGAAATAGGTCTATAATGTTTTACTTTGCTTTTTAACTTTCTTAATAGGCCTTATCAGTGATGATTACCAGATCATAGGGAACTGTGAGTGTTGAAGAGAATGATAAAAACAATTCTAATATGAGCGGAAGAATAACAGGAAATTCTTTTTTAAGAATAATAAAGGATATTTCTTCAAGGCCGGTTGAATTTATTTTTGAAACAAATTAAGTATTTTTTACGACTTCGGGGGTAATATGCTGGAAGTAAAAGTTTTTTTTTAAACGGGACAAAAGAAACAGGTAGAGAGTGCAGGAGTAAAGGTAAGGAAGAATCTTTAGAACCTGAGGGGGTGGATGTTGCAGAGATAAAGTATTCATTAAGTTGTTCTACTGTGACATTAGAAGTAATAGTATCCTCACGTCTCCGGCTAATTCCAAGTTTACGTAGTTCTCGCCACATACAATTTACGTTAGTTGAACGACAGAGAGAGTCAGTGAAATATTTGCGCTTTGATTCAGTTATCAACTGTTTTATTACATTTATTATGGTCTTAAACTTGTCGAAAAGAGTCTGGTTTCCGATACGAACAAATGCACGGCGGAGCTTATTCCTCTCGAGAATTTGTGTCCGAATTTCCCTGGTTAACCTTGGGGCAAAAATTCGCTTACAGCGTACAGGAATTGAGAGTTTACACAATCAATAAGCCTGTTATTAAACAACTGAATCTTTGTATCAATATGTTCCGTAGAATATATCTCACTCCAGTCCAAAGAAATTAAGTCTTCTTGAAACCTTTAGATGCTGAGGTTCTTGTAGTCACGAAACTTAAAAGGAGTAAGAGAGGGAGGGGGATTTTTAAATTTATAGATGAAGGCTACCAGATCGTGGGCGGATAAGGAGAAAATAGGGTATTGTGTGAAGGTGGACACTTTGTCCATATCATCGACGATACAAAGACCAAGACAGGTGTGACTTTCCGCCAAATGATGAGTCGCTGCCGTTGATATTAGGCTGAGATTGTTACAGACAAGAAAGCTTTTGAGATGAATATTGTCAGAGCTCTCACGAAGCATATTCGTATTGAAATCACCAACAATTACAGTACTTTTGTAAGTGGGGTAAAAATTCAGGAAAGCATTTTCAAAATCTTCAATAAACCCAGTTTTAGGAGGGCAGTAGACAATAGATAATAAGAATTTAGAACCACCCACTCCAAAGTTTTTACATATTACATATTCTGAGATAAAGCAGTACTGGGATGGGTGGGGTTGGGGTAGGCTATAACAGAGTGAAACAGTCTGTTATGGATATAAGCACCAACACCGCCTACAATTTTTCCCTCTCTATTGTGTCGGAGCAACGTAAAGTTCGTCAGAGAAACCATGTCATCAGGAATTTTTTCATTCAGCCATGTTTCTGACATACGGATGATACCATTATGAGTGAAATAATCACGAAATGCATCGATATGACCAAAAAGCGACTGACAATTAACATGGCATATTTTTAAATAAACCAGCGAGCATTGGCTGGCTTTATGCAAACAAGAAGCAATATCCTATGGAACCCGATCCAAGTCTTCCTCACTATTGACACTGATTCATCTATTTGCAGGAGAGAGAGAGAGAGACTCGTTCACATATACTGGTGGATTGTAAGCACTATGGTTGAGGCCGAGGCCCAAGTGTTTCAAAAATTAGCTCAGCAGCGCCATCATGCCGCAAAAAGCGAACCGTTAACAGTGGGGGCCTGGGATTTTCACTCGCGGAACTTCGCGAACGGACTTGGGCCTTATAAGCATAGTCGATGTCATGCACATCCAATTTTACCCCAAGAGCAAGGCCCGTTTAGATAACTAAGCTCTCGGCTGTTTCCCTGTCGACCGCTGGAATTCCGTGTATTTCAATCACGTTTTTAACATATCTTGTTCAACTGGGTTGATGAGGACTTGGAGCTCACTGACGCGCTTTTTAAGGACCGCACTTTCACTACATAGGTTTTCAATTTTGTCACTTAATTGGGACAGGTTATTATGAATTGTTGTTAACATTTGCGCATAGTCATCAAGAAGAACCTGCCATGATGTAACAGTTGCTTTAAGCTCACTCTGCTCGCGGCGAAAGGCTCTAAGGTTCGCCCACATTTTTTTGATGATGTCGGCAGGAAGAATTTTTTCTTCCGGAGCAGAGTCAATTGGAGTAGAATCTACGCGAGTTCTCCGTATGGATGCTGGGCAAGACGCATAGGTCCAAGTTTTTCCCAGGTCTTCAAGTGCTTGTAGATCGGCATCCGAAATCGAAGCACAGGAGAAATGAAAAATCTCCATACATGAAGAGCATGCAAGTGAACGTGTGTCTCTCTTAATTCCCTGGATACACTTTGGGCAATTGGGCGTTTTGTAGCAACTTTGACTAGCGAGTAACTGTAAAAGCCGCGGAAGGGAGATGAGGAGGGGGAGGGCAGGAAGGCGATGAGGAGGGAGAGGGGAGGAGGGAGAGAAGAGAAGGAGGAGGGGGAGGGGAGTGGAATGGAAGGTCGGGGCGGTTGAGAGAGTTAATAGCAGGAGGGGAGGGGGGAAACGCGCTCCCTGGCGGTGAGAAATCGAATCAAAAAATGCGCGCGGAGAGCCTTGCGTGAATAAGTGATGGGATGAGGGAAGTGGAGCGGTAAAGGGAAGCAGGGAGAGGCCGATTAATAAGGAGAGGGAGTGTAGAGAGAGAGAGAGAGAGAGATATAGCGAGATCGACATTAACGTTCGGGGCAAAGGGATATCATTTATGAGAGGAGCAGAGTGGACGGGAAGGTCGCAGAGTCGGCGGAGAGAAGGGGGAGGGGAAGGCGTCACGTACGGTTAGGAACGTCGCTGCGCTCTCAAGTGCATCTTCTCCCTCCTTTCTCTCCACTACTCCCCTTTCTCCCCCTCTCTCCTCCTCTCTCTCCCCTTCGTATTTAGCTATTTTTAATGTGTGTATTACTTTCTTATCTTTACATGTATATTTATGACTGCATGCAGTGATGCTGCATTTACGATCTTTCCTACTCTACTCACTGTTTCTGTATCTTGTTGTAGTTTTTCATTTTGATATATACACTATGTAGGATTTTCGCAGGTTTTTCACACACCCCTGCTCTGTGGGTGTTTTCCTGTGTGGGTGTTACTATGAAGAACAAGCCTCTTTTACTTGGGTTTCCCCATAAACTTAAATCTGTCTTCACTCATATCTTTTTATATTTTGTATATTTTATATACTGTTTATTATAATAATTTTATTTTAAATATTCCTAATATTGACGAAGGGTTAAATTAGGGACCTGCGAATCGCTAATTCTCCTTCGAATCGATTCTCGAATTGAATCGGCAATCTAGATTCAAATTAGAATCAATTTAGAATCAAATCAAGCAGTGACTTATATAGTTATGCATATACTTTTGTCTACATAAGTACAGTATGTATGCTTTTTAAGTATTAAATGTATGTTGGGGGTCTAGAGGCCTAATGTTACTGATCAATATTGTGGAGAAATCTTTTGAGTGAAAGTTTAGTTACTAGACAAATAAAGTTATTATAAACGTATTTTGTCTTATTCGTTTAATTAAGATCTTCAGTGATCTCAACCGACATTTAGAAAAACTTGAGAATATAATTGCGATGCATATTAAAATAAAGCGAACTTAAAATTAAGCAATAAAAATACATACTTTTAGTTTAATAACTTTAATCAGTGCAAACCATGTTATGAAATGAAGTTAAAGATTTTAACGAAGTTCAACAATAACACATGCATAAAAGTGGATTGGTTGTCAGCCATCCAGTGATCAAACATGATGGAAGGTTGAGAGTCCGCAATTTCTAATCTCAAAGACTATGAGTTTTTCGTGTAAACTGTTACTCAAATCATCAAGCTGACATGAAAGTGTGGTTAGATGAGGAAGATAATAGCCGCCATTGGTTAATACTGAACACAAATTCTTGAACCCCAAACCGGCAGCACTCTCAAATGGTCTATCATCAGCCACAATAAACTTCAAGACTGCCGCATCATATATTCTATTCGTTGATGCATCGATGGATTTCACCACGAATTTGGATAAGCTGTTTTATTTTTCTTAGCAGATTTATCTGATTCTAAAGGTCGCTTCATTGCTTGCTTCGCAATATCAACTTCTCTAGCTTCCCTGTGACAATTGGATGTTTCCGTTGCAAATGAATCCATAAATGGGAAGTTGTTCCACTGGTTTCCAATGAAAACGTTCTCTTGCACAATTTGCATATTAAAGACATTTTTTTCATAAAAATGCGTTCGAACGGTTGACATGATATGGGTCTGTAATAAATAAAATGATGTAAAAGTTAAAAAGAAAAAATAATTATTTCAAATAAGTAATCATGAAAATATAGCGAAGACTAGATGTACGTATTAACAGCGTATGCAATGAATCCACTGGTTTCAATCTCGTTAACGTTACGGAGGTAGATAGAAATCAAACTTTTTAAACGTTGTTTTGAATTTCCGTTATTATTAATATTATTCGGATTTAACGAATCGACCTTCTTAATTTCGAATCGAATAGAATCATTCACCCGATTCGCAATCGAATCGAATCTCGAAGCTTCGCAGGTCCCTAGGTTAAACGTATGACTGGATCTTATGTCCCAAATTTTGCCCGAATAAGGACGATTATCTATCAATCTCCCTCCCCCCTCCCCTTCTCCGACTATTCCCTCTCTCCTCTCACATTCCCTCCCCTCACATCCCCTCCCCTCACATCCCCTCCCCTCACATCCCGTCCCCTCACATCACCTCCCCTCACATCACCTCCCCTCACATACTCTCCCCTCACATACCCACCACTCACATCCCCTTCCCTCACATCCCCTCCACTCACATCACCACCCCTACCTCCCTATCCCTCCCTCCCCTCTCCATCCATTCCCCTCCACTTCTTCTCCTCTCCCTCCGTCGCCGCTCCCGCCGTTTGTCGCTCTTTGCTGTTTTTTTATGTCTCTACCCGAGTGCATACTCAAACCGCTCCAGTCGAGTGATAGATGAATGTGCGTCGCGCATAAACATAAGCGAGGTAAAGGTACGCGCGTTTATTGAAGCGGTTTCCACTGGGAAAGGTTTAGAAGTTCCTAAAACACGCGGCGGCGATGTTTCCATAAAAAATATATCAGCGACGGAGTCACGTAGGCGAACGAATGAATCATTTCGCAGCGTTTTTATTGCACAACACACGCGGCAGGGAGGGTGAGAGAGAGAGAGAGAGAGAGTTAGAGAGAGAGAGAGAGAGAGAGAGAGAGAGGGTGAGAGAACAAGAGAGAGAAGGGAATTCCGCGTTCTATGGAAGAGTCCTTTAAAAAAAGAAGCGCATCTTGCGCCCTCTCATTTTCAACCTATTCGTCGAAATTACGGGAGAGAGGGCGCCCTCTTCGCCCGTTGCGTCATTTTCCCACTTTCATTTATTTATTTATTCACGATTTTTACATTCTATCAAAACTCGTATTTTTGCGTATACACTCGTTAATTAAAAATCAACAATTCAAAATTCTGCGGGATGGGGATTAATCTTTGAACATCATAATTGAATTTACCGAAAATATATATTTGTCCTCTTTTAGTCTTTCGTACGTTTTTGTCGCAGGATGACAGGCGTGTTCACACTCGCATATATCGAGTGAGCAACGAAATTGGCTAGTTTATCATAAAAACAAATAATGCGCAATAGTTTGCTCATTAAATAGCACGTGGTATGGTGTTACTACCATCTTCCACTTTAATGCCTTCAGAATGGTTGATTGATTCAAAGAAAATATATTTTCATGAAATGAAACTAAAAGAATATAAAAACAACAGTATACGATACTATTTACTGTTAAATATTCTTTCTCGGGTTTATAGTAAATAAAATTTTATCAATGTATGGATCAGTGCTGGCAAACGAAAAAAAAACGATTCGTAACAGGCAAAAAAGCGATTTTGTTTTTCGTTACATTAAAATCTGCATTTCGTTTTCCATTACGTTTAACGTTATAACGAAATAATTCGGTAAAAACTTTTAGAGGTTACGTATCACCTTAAATACTGGCTTCTCATTTAGAATACTAATTTATAGACACTTCTAAATATATGCTGCAGATCAGGAACGTTTTTAAGATTTCAAAATATTCGGCACATTTTTTGTTTTTGATGATCGTGTATGAAAATTCGAATTTTCATATTCAAAATTTTATATTAAAGTTAATAAACTTATCACGTATTTAAGACTAAAATATTAGTGTTGTAACGGTTATGCCCTATAATAGAATTTTTATTGGTAACACAAAAAGTACACTGAGAAGCCAGAGACCTATAATTAAAGATAATGAAAGGAACCTGTCTGTCGGTTGCACCGATTTTAACTCGGAGAACATGCTCCTGCTACAGATATAAAATTTGGTAGAATGATCAGTCATCAGATAAAACTAGAAATTCCAATATTTTTCCACTTTAGGGCTCATTCTTGATGACGTCCTTTCTTACGGTTGTAATAAGAAAATATTTGTTTTCGATTTGCAACTTCCGTTAAAAACCTTAGAGTCGAGCCGGCCTGAGTTGACACTTGAAGATCTGGTTGCCTACCCACCGATGGGAAGGCGATGTTGCCAAATGCTGTTACGACCATTGGTTTACACCAAACTGCTGAATCATCGCTCATTACGCATGTGGGACAGGCGAAATGGGGGGGGGGGGGGGCAAGAGAAAATGACAACAGCGCATCGTTGCCAGGGTAACGACTGGCTCTTTCCGCTGTGTCATTGGCTAAAGTTCTCTACGCCCAGAGTAGGAATAAAACCTGGAAATTTGCGGCCATATAAAATTGATAATCATTTTCGTTTCCTTGAAAGACGAACCCCTTGTTAGAATTTTTTCCATTATTTGTAATTTATTTATTATCCTTGAATGCAGAAGGGTTTTTTCCCCACAAGTATTCTTTGAATCATTATCCCACTATAACAACCTAGCAATCCAGATAGATTGACTAAATATTTCTTGATTTTTAGGAATCGGAACTTTGAGTAAATTTTACATAATTTATCCAAAATGAAGTCAATCACTGGACGAAAATGAAACGAAGGTAAACAAACAAAATTTATTGTAATGCAAACTCCGCAAAGCACAGTGGAGTTGCTGAAGATTAAAAAAATAAATTAATTAAAAGGTATAATAAGGCCGATTCAGAGAAGATATAAATACTATCTGCCAGAAACGTAAGTTTTTTCTCTTTTCCAAAGAGATGGGATTCATATGTCGGGTTGGCGTCTTAAGTCTAGGTATCTTTCAAAATTTAAATTAAAAATGTTCAAACCTCGTTTTCATATAAATTAAATAAAAAACGACCCTTTCTGGAAACGAAACCGTTTCGGTTTTTTGAGATAATTGATATTTTAATTAATAAATTAAAAAATATCTACTTGTGTACAAAATGTTATCTTTAAATTTTATCAAGAAATGATAAGAAGGTGGAAAGGAGATTTAAGAATTATAATATAAAAATTCCATATATGAGTAATATTAAATTTTATTTAATTTTGTTATACATTACTGTTATTTTGTTACGTTTAATTTACAACTAATTAATTAGCAATGTAATAATAAATAATTAACCGTTAAAATATATTAATCTGCAATTGAAATGATCTTAACTGTGAAGACATTCTAATTAGTATAGTATACTATTTTCTGACACAGAAAAAGGCAACAGTGGCGAAGTGAAACATTGAAAAAATCATCACGACAGAGACGAACAACCTCCAGAACACGCGTTCTACATAGCGGATTTTCGCATTATGCCGCAACCCTTACCGTTTCGGAAATTTTGGTTACATCTGCGGATTTAATAAAACTCATGCAAAATTAAACACGACTGCAACTTTAGTTCATTTTGAAAAGTGTTTGCTAACACTACAGACGGGACGGGTTAACATCAAACATTTACGGCCAGATATCGGCGGACAGACAGTTGATTGTGCGGCGGTTATATTTCTTCTTCCAACTCTCAGTAAAGCTTCATGAAATATTAATGGGAAGCGGGGATCACTGCACAGCCAGTAAACCCTTTTCCTCTTCTACCCACACCACCCCTACTCTCACTCACTCTCCCCCCCTCCTTTCTCTTAGAACAGCTCTTTCAAATGCCCAAAGGACATCCTGGGACTAGGAAAAGGGTCAGAGGAAGAGTTGTCTTGCGAGAGGGTCAACGTACGGCCACTAAATGGAAAATGACAAAGGTAAGGAGAGGGAATGGGAAATGGAAGGAGAGAAAGGGGTGAAGAAGGGGGAAGAAAAATGAAGGGAAAAGGAAAGAGGTGAGGGGAGAAGAGAGGTGAGGGAAGAAACTAGAGGTGAGGGTTGAAAGAGAGGAGAGGAGCTTGTCTGCGGCTGGAAATTTGGAAGTGTCGGAGACATAACGAGCGACTGGCTGGGATGTGACGGAAGGTGCGGAGGATTTGGGAGAGTAGAAGGGAAGAGAGAAACATGGATTAATGCGAGGGGAACGGAAGGATTACAAAGATATGGAGAGACTGAAGGCATGGCCCCACGTGGAGAAAGAGGTAGGCGAAGACAAATGGGAGAGGAAAGAAGGAAGAGAAAGGGGGGGAGAGGGGTAGAGGGGGAGAGAGGAAGAGAGAAAGGGAGAAGGGGAGAGAGGAGGGAGAGGGGGAGGGGGGGAGGGGGAGAGGGGGGGAGGGGGGGGAGAATGAGAGAGACAGAGAGAGAGAGAGACAGAGAGAGGGGGAGAGAGAGAGAGGGAGAGAGAGACAGACAGACAGAGAGAGAGAGAGACAGAGAGAGAGACAGAGAGAGGGAGGGAGGGAGAGAGAGAGAGAGAGAGAGAGAGAGAGAGAGAGAGAGAGAGAGAGAGAGAGAGAGAGAGAGAGAGATAACGGGACATAAGCCGATCATGGATTGAAAAAAGGCGGTGGATTAGAGTTCTCGGGAGTGAGGATTCTTCTAATTAGACACTTATCAGTCTCGTCTCCAACTGTCTCTCTCTCTACACCTCACTTTCTCTCTCTCCTTCGCTTCTCCTTTTTAAATTCCTCCCTCTCTCTTTCTCACCCCTCACTAGCTCTCTATTCTTCCTATTACGCTCTTTTCTCTCACTCTCTCCTTGATCTGCTTCCCTCCTTTCTCATTCTCTCCTTTCTTTTCCTCTCTTCTTCTCCCTCACTTCCATTTCTCTCGTTTTATATACAAAAATGTCTTTATTCTCTTTACAAACAACTTGTTTTGTATTTTTAATTACTTGTATTTTGTAATGTATATTAAGGTATTATTGATTACGTCTAATTTAAACAGTAATATCATAAGGTAAGTTCTAAACATATTATTAGTTTTACTTGATAGATGTTGTAGTTTCCCATTCCCCTTCTTGCGCATGTGGTTTACTGAAATTGACTTTTTACAAGGACAAACTTCATTTTTTCCTTGATTTTTCCTGCAACTTAAATCCTTCTTTAACTACCTTTCATTTTGTAATGTCTTGAGCACTTCTGTCTAATTTAGTATAAATAAAAATAAATAAATAAATAAGAATACATAAATAAATAAATATATATATATAAATTCTTGTAATGAAATTGGTGTTAGATAGAATAGGAACTGCATATTCTTAAACTCGCTCCAAATAAAAGAATGAATCAGTCACTATTCCTTTCCCTTTCTCTCTCTTTTCTTCTTCCTCTCTTTTTGCTTCCTCACTTTCTCCCTTCCCCTCTCCCCCTTCCTTTCTCTCCATTCCTCTCTCTCACTCCCTCTCTCTCCCTTCCTCTCTCTCCCTTCCTCTCCTCTCTCATCTTTCTGCCATCCTCTCTCTTTCCCTTCCTCTCCCCTTTGTTCCCCTACACTGAAGCCTTCCTCTTAATTACGGCCTCTGAAAAAGAAAGGGAGAAATACCTAATTAGAAAAGGGGCAGTCAGATGGAGGACTGAGGGTAGGGGGCGAAGGGAGACTCTTAAAAGGAGTGAGAGTACTTTGCAACGGAGGAAGGAATAGTTTGGTGTTGATATGCACGCGAATGGGAATGATGAATATAGGAGGGACTAATTGGTGGGATTGAATAGGGGAGTTTAAAGAGAGTAATCATAACGAGATAGAAATGGAGAGAAAGAGAGGAGTGAGAATTTAAATGGGTAGCGAGAGAAGGATTAAAAAAGGGACCGAGGAAAGAAGAATAAAGATGTGGGATAGTGCAAATGAAATTGATTAAGGGGGCAGAAAGGAGAGGAATGCAGGAGTAGAGGAAGGAAAATGAGAGGAAAGCAAGAGGAGAGGAAGACGAGAAGAGGAGGACACGATGAAAGAAAGACAAGAGGAGAGGAAGGCAAGAGGAGAGAAAGGAAAGTGGAGAGGAAGGAAAGAGGAGAAGAAGTCAAGAAGAGAGTAAGGCAAGAGAAATGAAGGCAAGAGGAGAGGAAGTCAAGAAGAGAGTAAGGCAAGAAAAATGAAGGCAAGAGGAGAGGAAGGCAAGAGGAGAGGAAGTCAAGAAGAGAGTAAGACAAGAGAGATGAAGGTGAGAGGAGAGGAAAAGACAGTGGAGAGGAGAGGAAGGCAAGAGGAGTGTAAGTCAAGAAGAGAGTAAGACAAGAGAAATGAAGGCCAGAGGAGAGGAAGGCAAGAGGAGAGGAAGGCAAGAGGAGAGGAAAGCAAGAGGAGAGGAAGGAAAGAGGAGAAGAAAGAAAGAGGAGAGGAAGTCAAGAAGAGAGTAAGACAAGAGAAATGAAGGCCAGAGGAGAGGAAGGCAAGAGGAGAGGAAGGCAAGAGGAGAGGAAAGCAAGAGGAGAGGAAGGAAAGAGGAGAAGAAAGAAAGAGGAGAGGAAGTCAAGAAGAGAGTAAGGCAAGAGAAATGAAGGCAAGAGGAGAGAAAGACAATAAGAGAGGAAGTTAAGAGGAGAGGAAGGCAAGAGGAGAGGAAAAATAGAGGAGAGGAAGTCAAGAAGAGAGTAAGGCAAGAGAAATGAAGGCAAGAGGAGAGAAAGACAAGAAGAGAGGAAGGTAAGAGGAGAGGAAGGCAAGAGGAGAGGAAGGAAAGAGGAGAGGAAGGCAAGAGGAGGGGAAGGATAGAGGAGAGGAAGTCAAGAAGAGAGTAAGGCAAGAGAAATGAAGGCAAGAGGAGAGGAAGGCAAGAGGAGAGAAAGACAAGAGGAGAGGAAGGCAAGAGGAGAGGAAGGAAAGAGGAGAGGACGGCAAGAAGAGAGTAAGGCAAGAGAGATGAAGGCAAGAGGAGAGAAAGGCAAGAGGATTGTGTGGGTAAATTGAGGAGGGAGTGTTATGGCGAATGAAAATTAAAGTGCGTGCGTTGAATTGCCGAAAATTGCTATATTAATCGTATATGTATTGGTTTAAACTGCATATATATATGATAGCAGTATCTATAATTGGTCTTGCGTGAAAAGATACTTTATACTGAACAGAATCGTGTTGAAAACATTAAGCACATTTAAAAAATTAAAATATACGTTACGAGTTAATATTTTGGTTACACTTTCATAAACAACGGAGTTGGAAACAGTTTGGCAAATGGAAAAGTAAAACACTTGTAATGCGATCGAATACAGTAGCTATTAGTGATCTCTCAAGATTTTTAGACTCATTTTCTTAATTAAAATATTGCATACCGACTGTAATTATCTCCTCTATTTAAAAATTAACTTTTCCTTTGTGCAACGTGGAAGGAGACTTTCGGATACCGTGAAACGTTTTGTTGACCGGTAGTTGCTATTAACTGGCTAAAAACAAATGCCTTTCGAATGTAAAACTACGATATACCCTCTGCGACAGAAAGAGCATGTGTCGATCGCCGTCTTTCAATTGTTTCGTAGCACACAGTTTACGAGAGAAAAATAATATTTTCGTCACGTTTCCGAACACTCCACTCGTTGGAACATCGCATTCGATGACCTGCTGAGGGCGTGACGTAATTTCCTCTGAGTGGTGCTATCACCACCACGCCTACAAGAGGACGCGAGAGAGAAAGAGAGAGTGTGTGTGTGAGAGAAGGCGGTCGGATGTAGAGAGTGTGGGAGAGAGGGTTTTTCATTCGCCCTCACCTTTTAGCATTCGCTTTCTAACGGCAGAGCCATCGCTCCCTATCGTACGTCGCCACCGTAACATATCGAGGCAAGAAGCGATCCGACGTGCGCACGATTGTAATTCCGTGCTGCTCGCCGTCTCGCCTCTTCCCGACCTCTCCGCCTCCCCCCTACCTCCCTCCCTCTCACCTTTCTTCCAAGAATTCGCCTTTTTCACTCTCATTTTTGCGAGATACTTATTTTCTCTACAACTCCTCCCCTTCTCCCTCATTTCTATAATATCTTCCCTCCTATTTCCCCCATTCTTTCTCTCTCCCTCTCCCCTCCTCTACTCTTTCTTTCTTTCCCTCTCTCTCTCCCCTCCCCTACTCTTTCTTTCTCTCTCCCTCTCTCTCCCCTCCCCTACTCTTTCTTTCTTTACCTCTCTCTCTCCCCCCTCCCCTCTTTCTTTCTTTCCCTCTCTCTCCCCCTTCCATACTTTCTTTCTCTCTCCCTCTCTTCATCTTCATCCTCTCGGCGCTGTATTATTTGTTTGCCACATCATCATTAATTCAAGAACAAGCAATTTAAAAAATGTACTTGCCACAGGTATCTCCAAATTACCACAAAAATGTTAAAAACAAACCCGACGTGTACGTATTTTGTTGTTTTTTATGTTTAATAAGCAGGTATCTCCATTTTTCATTCATAACTGTTATTCAAGAAGATACCACGACTTAAACAATTGGTGAAACTATCAATGGTTCACGGAAGTAGATAAATGCCCGGGTGTTGTGCTTGCCTCATATTTCATTGCAGGTATGCGTTAAGAAAAATAACCGAATTAATTATTCATTTATTATGTAACTTAGTGTGATTGTAGTCCTGATAGTTGAAATGATGGTCTTTATGATATTTATTTTGAAGTTTGGAGAGCTATTTGATGAACAATTGGTTTTATTATGGTTATTTAACCTTATTGTGGCTATTGGAGGCAAGTAGATTTCGTAGATTGCTCGTTCTTGATTTTTTCAGCCGTAAGACGAGCCCTATAGTTCCCTGTTGGACATCTTGAGTAGATAGTTCAGGAATGGCACTCTGATTTAATTCAGTATTTATGGGGTTTGATTACATAATATAAAATTTTATTTATTTATTTCCAAAGAATCTATCTGCATCATTGGGACAACTACAGAATACTGGGTCTAACAAAGTTACAAAGACAATCAAATAAAAGCATGCCCTAGACAGAACTCGAACCCGCGATCCCTAGCATTGGAACCCAGACGTGCTAGCCCCCCCCTCTACCGAGGCTCGCAAAAATACCAGAAAAAAGATGTTTTCTTCCTAATACAGTTCATTCTAATCTTTTAAATTCTTGTGTCCATTAGGACTGCAAGTTTCTAATTATCGTTCCTATGTATCGTTTTCTCGAGCTGGAGGAAACTTACGACGACAATTAATGGAAAAATAGAAAGCACTAGAGTCGGAGCAAACAAAATTATCAGCTCCACAGTTGTATCGAAGCGATAATTTAATTTCAAAGAAATGACTCGGAAATTTCAAAATTTTCGATGTTTTAATTTAACATCATGTTTTCTTTTGAAGAACGGATGGCAAAATCAGGAGTTTAGTGGCCTTCCATAATATTTCCCTTCATTGCCTCGAGGCTCTCGCTCTCTCTTTTTCCCATCTCCCTCTCTCCTTCATATCTTTCTCTCCCGCTAATTTCTCTATTACTCTCCTTATTTCTATCTCTCTCGGCCTATTCCTATCTCCCTCTGCTTTTAATTCTTCTTCCCGTCTCCGCCTCCCCTTTTCTCATCTCGCATGTATCTTTTCTCCGACATGAAGCGCGCGCGCACACACACATACACACACACACCGGTAGACTTACGGCAAACAGACTGACGATAGGGCATCGCGGTCCATGGCTCACAGAAGAAAGGGAATGAAGGAGAGAGGGGAAGGGAGGGAGAGAGGGGTTAGGGAGGAACGGAGGGGCGGGGACAGAGGGGAGGGGAAGAAGGGGCGGGGACGGAGGGACGGGGACGGAGGGGAGGGGACGAGGGGGAGGGGGAAGGGGGGGATGGGACGGGGAAGGGGCCGGGGGGGAGGGGGATGAAGGGAGGGAGATGGGGCGGAGTGCGCTGTCGCCCCGCTCTTACAGATTGGGCGCTGGAGCATGCATTAAGAATGAGATTTACAATGCTCGGCGGTGGGAAAAAGGAATTTTTCCCTCGGATTCCATTCTCCTTCTCCCCCTTCTCTCTCTCCCTTTCTCTCTCTTCCGTCCCTTTTTTTCTATCTCCATTCCCGCTCTCTTTCAATAGTTCTTTTCCCTTGCCGTGCGACGCCACCAGGGTTGCCTACCGTCCGTAAAAAAGAGCAAAAATTGGACCTGTCCGTAAAAATATTTAGATGTCCGTAAAAATGATAAGAAATTTCCAGAGGTTTAAAGCAATGGTATTCAACCTTTTTAGTCGGCGTACCCCTTAAAATATTTTTGACGAAATTCGTGTCCTTTGGTATATTTTACAGTTAACAAACTTGGATATTATTGGGTAGAGGCTACAAATTTATGTATTTCCTAATTATATGATTCCTAATTATAAAAATTTACTTCGCTATTTTTACATTAGATATCCTTAATATCTTATCTCTTTGAAAGGTCTCGCGTATCTCAAGGGATATGCGTACTTTAGGTTGAATACCGCTGATTTAAAAAAATATATGTTTGTTCTATATATTCTTATTTTGGTTATATTCTTAAAAGTAAAGCAACCTTTCTTTTTTAGCACAAATTAAAAATACGAAACGAATTTTTACTGAACACATCCAAAATTTCATGTTTCCCTAAGTCAAAAAAGTGCGCTAAACTAACGTAAATATCATTTCTGTTGCGATGTATGAATTGAATATTGTTCCCTTATGTCGTTTTAAGACATCAAAATCCGACGCAAAATATGTCCATAAAAAGTTTTTGTTGTCCGTAAAAATCATTTTCACTGGTTGGCATCTCTGGATGCCACCTCCCTCCTCCTCTCCCTCCACCTCTCTCCTCGTCTCTCCCTCCGCCTCCCCACCTCGCGTAATTCGGGCGAATTCCCTTCTTACGCATTCCTCCATCTCCTCGTGTCCCTGGAGCCATTTCCCCCTCCCTCGCGTATTCCATTTTGCTCTCTCTCTCCCTCCCTCCCTCTCCCTCCCTCCCTCTCCCTCCCTCCCTCTCCCTCCCTCCCTCTCCCTCCCTCCCTCCCTCCCTCTCTCTCTCTCTCTCTCTCCCTCTCTCTCTGCCTTCCTCACTCTCCCTCTCTCTCGGCGCCCTCTGATTCGAGTTTTCATCACGAAATCTGTCGCAAAATAAGTAGGACAATGATTTTTTAAAAATTCCGTCAAAAACAAAATCTCTGAAATATGGTGAAACAATGAAGTTAGAAGATTAGAGACTATGAGTAATTTTTAAAGTGTTCTAAAATAGATTAAACTCCGATGAAAGTTTTACGTATTTAATAATTTCTGCATGGACATGGAAATTTATTACTTCCTTATGCAAGTTATTTATAAAAAAGTTTTTTAGAACATTTACTCTATATGTGATAAGATTCATATTTGAATGAAATGGTTGGATAAGCGAGCGCAGCATTGGGAAAACTCATTGGCCGACAGATTCTTAAGCGATTATTAGTTTAAAAAATAGTCACTCGACTATCTGTTGCTAATTTTATAAAAAACCATGTTTTTAAAAATTTATTTTTCGAATGTGCCTGGTAAAAGGTAACATTTGTGAACTTCTTGCAGGCGATACATAAATAATTTACATAAATTGGAAAATGTGCATAGGATTTCACCAGCAAGCGGTTTATTTTTAGCGCAGGATTTTGCGATTGATTCTTCGCGGTGCCAATATATTTTTGCTTTGGCACGCGAACAATATGGCTGCCTGCAGCACGCCAACTGGAACTAGCAGCAAAAACACTCGAACATTGGCAGAACCGTATGTATGAGGAACTTTTATCTCGACCGCGCCTTCCTCTCATTGTTGCCGCTAATGAAGATTGTTGCCGAATGAAATGAGGTCCCTTTTCGACCATTGTCTGCCCATTGTGGTGCTGCAGGTGCGCAAATCCTCATTCGCTTGTTTGCCGACAAAATGGAAGCATCCGACAAAAACCCTAGATGGAGAGAGAGAGAGGAGTGGATAGAGGAGGGAGAGGAGTGGAGGGAGAGAGGGGAGAAAAGAGTGGGAAAGAGAGAGTAAGAAATGGAGAACGAGAGAGAGAAAGAGAGAGGAGAAAGAAGAGTGGATAGAGGAGGGAGAAGAGTGGAGAGAAGACGGAGAAGAGAGGAGAGACTGGAGAGGAGAAAGAAGAGTGGAGTGAGAGGAGAGAGAAGAGTGAATAAGAGAAAGGAGAGAGAAGACAGACAGACAGACAAACGACTTTATTAGGGCGAAAGAGAAGAGTGGACAGAAGAGGGAGAAGTGTGAAGAGAAGACGGAGAAGAGAGGAAAGACTGGAGAGGAGAAAGAAGAGTGGAGTGAGAGGAGAAAGAAGAGTGGATAGATGAGAGAGAGAGAGAGTAGTGAAGGGAGCGGAATGGAGAGAGGAGTGAGGAGAGAGTAGTGGAGAGAAGAGTGAGTAGAGGGAAGTTGAGAGATTGGAGAGGAGAGAGTAGTTGATAAAGGAGGGAAAGGAGTAGAGAGAGAAGAGTGAGGAGAGAGGAGTGGAGGAAGAGAAAGTGAGAGACGGTAAGAGAGAGAGAAAACAGAGAAAGGGGAAGAGGGATTGAGGATTTTATTCAGTATGTTGAGTAAGCTGTTAAGTGGAAGATACGGATGGAGGGAGCTTCAAGTATCGTAGAGAATAAAGTTGTTGAAAGGAAATACGCTCGGTGGATAATCTCGAGTCGCGAGCGAACAGAATAGAACGCAATTACTTGGTCCGAACACTTTTCTCGCGCCGTTTGGACGAGATGGCCTATCCACGAGGCCATTTCTGCCTCACTTGCCTTTTAAAGCTCATTAATTCCTCCTTTCGCAGGATGGCGGCTGCAGTTGCCGCTCGTCAAAGAAATGAGAAGCACGCCGACGGTGCCCTTTTAATCACCGAGTGCCCGGAAGACCGTTCGCATAGGTGTTACAATTCGAAAGCGAATTGGCACGCCCCGCGCATCGCAGTAGTGCTCAAATTATTCCGTGCGGAGAAAAAGGACGCGCGTGAGGAGCTCACTCCGAGAATCAGATGGCAATTTCATCACGGGTTGAGGAACGCCGACATTTATGCAACGCTTGGTGAAATTGTCCTTAGATGACGTCTCTATTCAGAATTTTGTGTAATTTCGGAATAAATATTCCTCGCATCGCACACATTGATAAGGAGTTACATTAAAAATTAATACAAGGGCAAGGATGAAATTGGGGAAGAATAAATGTAGTATTTCGTAAAGGTTACGCTTTAATAACGCATAACGGAAGACCGGTTTCGACTAAAATATAGTCATATTTAAAAAGTATGTACTACATTTATTCTTCCCTGAATATGGAGTTCCACTACGTGCAGGCTACATCCTTCAATTTTAAGAATGAAATTTACGAATAAAAGTATATTATGGAAGAAAATAAATGCGAATTTCAGTTACGCTTCATATTGAAAGCAACTCCAACTAGAAATGTCGCGAGTTGAGCTAAGGAAACACTCTTGAAACACGAATTTCATTTTATTCCCCAAACAGAAGTCTACCTAGACAACTAAGAAAACCCTCATTTGCCAAGTAAGCGTCTGTATTGAAATGTCAGAACTATTCCGGAAAACCGAGATTCATAATATATATGTATATACTAGTAGAAGGTGCTTGCATACTGCAAGCATTTCATATCACCTTGAAAAAACATTCATTTTTCAGAAAGACATTTTATCATTACAAATATTCTTTCAATTCTAAAGATTTCACCTCCACAGCGATTTCCGTTTTTCCAACATGTAAAAATAATAGTTTAAAACAATCCCCAAATGTTGTAATTTTAAAAATTTTACACTTTCTCCATTATGGGGTACTAATGCTACACATTTTAGCCAAATTTTAAAGTTTTAGCACATCCAGAAGTAAAATAATATTTTTATAATTGTTTAAATTTAAATAATTTTTAACGGCCGCCGCAAATCATACATGGTAAAATTAAAATGTTTATTTGTGTAAATTTACTACTTTGTAAATAATTTGAAAATTTCAGCTTCCTAGCTCATTCCGTAGTACCTAAACAGTTATCTATTTGTTTAAACTTTAAGAATTTTTAACTGCCAAACAAATTAAAATATCAAAATTTGTATAATCCCTATTTCGTTTTTTAAGAAATCTACTTATTAAAAAAATTTCAACTCCGTAGCACATGCGAAAATACATAAACTTTGAAAATTTGTTTAAACAATTGCGAATTTTTAGCGGCCGCATTGTTGCACTTTTTCAAGATTTTCGTTTTTTCTAGTCGGTTTTGCACAAAATCCTACCTAAGAAAAAAATTTCGAATCTCCAGCTCATCTGGAAGTGCCTAAACATTAGTATCCTCCTCCTCTGTAAGAAACGTCTATATAGAATGATAGATATAAATCATAATGGTTGAGAGTTTAGTCTTCTTATCGCAATAGTGATATTTAAATTCAGAACCCATAGCTCGCGGGAGTTATGCACAAAGAGGAAGAAAGAGAAAGAGACATTAAGAAATATAATCGAACATAAATATTATCTACTAGCTTGTATGTCTAACGTTACATAAAAAACAGATACTTTGAAGTGAAACTCTGTATTAATTAATGATTCAACTTCACACGCAGCAATGCTACCATTACGGCTTGATCTATTTTCATTAAAACGTGGCTCTATGCCCCAAACTTCAGCTAGCATGTTTGATGATGATTTAGTTTCCTCAAACTGTCCTTTATAAGAAACTAGCACATATTGCGCGTTCTCTAGAAGGTCGGTGCTTTTCGTAAGATCCACATCATCTGATTGAGCAACTGAGACACAGAATTGATAATTTCTAAAACTTTGCTGTGAAGAACTAATAGAAATACAAATCGAAAATTTTCCAGTTAAATTTTGAGATTTTCCGCTTCTTCACGCTCATCTTTCTTTACGTATGTCAAGGTTATTTTAGAGAGGCATTTTAAAACGTTCGCGAAACGATATCTGAGTGCTAATAAAGCATCGTGATGCGATGAACAACGCGTGGGAGATAGTTTTTTTAAGTTTGCTTTTGTCTGCTACTTTGCTGAAGCGAAGTAAACACTTCCCAATGCTTGATGCTATTGCCGAAAAAAGCGTCAAGCTTTTCAATGATGGTGTAAAATTTTTTGGTTTCCGGAACACCCTCAACTGCATCTTTAATGACACGGTTCAAGTTATGAGCTACACAGTAAATGTAACAAGCAGTTGGCTGTTTTTTCTAATTCTTTGCTGAACACCATTATATATTCCACTCATATTTTGGGCACCATCATATGCTTGACCTCGATATTTAGTCAGACTAAGACCACTTTGTTCAATCGTATATACAATTTCACTTTTTAATCCAGAGGTAAACTGAACTTTTGCTTCATGAGGACCTAAAAATAATTTCCTAACTTTTATTTCTTTGGCTCTATTGTTTTCATTAACTACAAGAGTTACATATCTGAATAGTTTACTTAACTGATCGGTTTTAGAGATATCTTGTGTCGTATCCATTATCACGGAATAAAAAGGAGCTGATTTAATTTAGTTCGGTATTATGTTGTGTACCTCCTTTGAGAGTAATTCAATAATTTCATTTTGAATAGAAGGGCTAAGGTATGTCACGCTACAGTCATCTTTTTGCAAGAGTTGTTGTAATACGGGATCATATTTTGATAAAATCTGAATGACAAATACAACATTTCCTCTCCCTACTAGACCTATTTTCTCTCTGTGCCCCCTAAAAGCGCTCACCGCACATTGCAAGGGTCAATGTTACATCAACTGCACGACAAAGGATTTTCTTCTAAATGCTGATTCTTTTTTCAAGTTCGATATCTAATCCGGAAATAACATCTTTCCCTTGTCGCCAAATTTCGTAGGTAACACAAACATGTAAATGTACCGCTGCAATTTTATGCTCTTTAATTTTTTTGAAATTCCTTTCCAGTCCCTTATGCCATTACACCACGCAAAACTTATCAATAATTTTGCACTCTTTTGAATGCAACGTTCACCTTCTCGTTTTAATTTACGTTTTTGTGCACTACTTAACTGAGTTCGCTTTGACATCTGAATATGAGGGGGTCAAAAATTTTATATTTCAATATTAACTACTTATGGGAAGATTTCACTAAAATTCACATAAATTCACAGCACAATCTCCCACTGTTGACTAAGAGTAAGAATGAGAAAATCACCTATCAAAGCGGACACTAACGTTTTCATTTTTGTTGTCACTAACTTTTAAATTCAATGATATGTAACTATGAGAGCAGCCCTGACTGTAACACGTGAAGCTTCCAAGCTGATTCCAAATCCAAATCATCTTAAAACGTTCTGAAGGACCAAGCGTATGCCGTCTTCGTGAGTGTGCCTCACTTTACCGGCAGAAAAAGCAGTGCGATGATTGGAACTTAAGTGCTAATTAATACTATTAACAAAGTGCCTTAGGGCACAGGAAACATTCATATCATTAGTAGTTACTATAAATAATTCCTTACATACTACGAATAGATTAATGTAAGATGAAAAAAAGGGCAGAGACTAAAGAACCCCTCTAGTATTGAGTAGAACAGCAGATAGTAAGGCATAGTTATTCAAATGGGATGCGCGATATTTGTTTAAGAAACAGGTGTGATGTCAAATTTTAAGCTAATTAGTCTAGTTATCTAATACTATAGAATAAAAAAATAAAAATAAATAAATAACATTAAAATTAAAAAAAAAAAACTATACGATTTGGTTGGCAGCGTTATGAGTCGCGGTCAAAGGAAAAAGGGGGGAGGAGTCAACAAACAGCCCTTTTCATAACAATATATACAGTTTATGGCCAAGTAAGAACAGATGAGGAGCGTAGACGTGATAGAGTTGAGGCTCTTTTCGGGCCATAAAACAAATGCAACTCAAATCGCAATTTTACGTAAAAAGAGTCTAGTAGTTGGCATTGTAGGAGATATGGTGGAAATATAAATAAAATTAAGTAGAAGGTTTGAAAAGTTCGGATAATAAGAAGATACGGCGCTCTAGGTTGGTTTTTAGAGATCGAAAAGTTGGAAGAATAGAATTAAACTACACGATGTCTTGGTTGAGATTAGACGAAGTGTCGGGAGCGGAGTTCGGAGGGAAAGGCTGGAAGTAAGGAGGCAGCATATAGGGTTGGTAGTGATTAAAATGCTGGTTTGGCAAGGGTTGCGGGAAAAATGGAAACGAAGAAGAGTCGGGAGGATTGGCCGGTGGGGTTGCATTAAGAGAAGTTGAACGAGACAGATGGTTGCCTACGTAGGTAGATTTAGATTCGCGGTAAACTGAGCAGCCACGTTAATTAGCCGTGTGATCTCCTCCGCAGTTAGCGCATTTGCGAGGAAGCGGAGATTCGGGGGTAGAGGGGCACATTGAACTGTCGTGGGAGTCACCGCAGTAGACACATTTGGGTGGAAGATTGCGATGATTTCGGGTGTGTCCCAGTTGCTGGCATCGGCGACATTGGGGATGAGACAAGGGACGCTTGCATACTGAAATGCGCGCGGAGATACCACACACACCAGTGAAATTTTCAAAGTCGCGTGCGTTTGGAGATATATTTAATGTAATAAGAAAGGTTTCAGTGGGATACGGTTTAGTCGCGGAAATGCCACGTCCTTTTTCATCAGATGAGGGGCGAGTCGACTGAATTTGCCGCACTTCATGAACGGAAATACCTTTCCGCTCGATATAATGAGCAATAGCATCGACATTAGTATCAGCAGGAGTGCCACGTGCTACGTATTGCGGCATGCGATCGTCTTGGAGGGAATACGTAAAATAATTCGCTTTTAGTTCTTTAAGCATTGCGCAGGCAGCGCGATGGTCTTTAACGGAGGTGCACGTTACGAGTAGAGTTGAGGAGCCGATGAGCCGCGTTATTGGTGCTGCATCGAGAACAGAGTAGAAAGCGGAACTTATTCTTTGCCATTCGGACGAGCCGATAATTTTTATGGAAGGAATAGGGGAAGAATTAGGAGAACTAATTGTTGAGCAGAAGTAGAATATGAAATAGGTTTTACAAGAGGGATGATTGTTGGTTTTGGTGCAGAGGTAGGTTTTGACGAAGGAGGTGCTAACGTTGGTTGCGAGTCCATTGGTTCGGACTGGGC
Organism: Tanypteryx hageni; assembly: GCA_028673005.1. NCBI lineage: Eukaryota > Metazoa > Arthropoda > Insecta > Odonata > Petaluridae > Tanypteryx > Tanypteryx hageni. The sequence goes on from CM054114.1 coordinate 7,078,861, forward strand.
GGGGGGGGGGGAGTCAGGGGTGTCGGGTGGTTCACCTGTAGGAGCAATAGGTAGAAATGAATTAAAGGTGGGGATGGTGGTGGGGGAGGGGGAACGGGAAGCGGAAGAAGTGGAAATAGTCGAAGAGGTTAGAGTGGATGCACGTTTGCGTTTGCCAATAGTCACAAATTCGTCGTTAGCGGCTGTAGAGGAGACACTGTTTACAGTAACTGCACTAGTAACTTGTTCACTAAGCACACGATTATTAGTGGTTGCACATTTGTTGCTGAATATTTTCGCACTGCTTTTACTGGAGGAGGAAGTGTAGACATTACTCACCAAAGGTGGCGGACGCGAAGCGGAGGGTGGCAGAGTAGAGGTCCGATGAGCTGGAGGAGCGGCAGTGCGAGGCGATGAGTCGATACGGTGATTCGCAGTGATGGAGATGGTTTGCGGAGGAGTATTGGAGGCTGCTGCTGCGGCGTACGACGGCGGAGGATAAAGTTGAGGCAAATGTTGTGGGAACGGAAAGGGATAGTAAGGATGTGAATAAGGTACTTGAGGATGAAGAGGAGGAAACTGAGAAGAGATGAGGCAAGATGAAGGGCCCAAAGGGGGCTGACGCGGGGTCGGCGGCTCCATCATGCACACCCTCGACATAACTGTAATGTTGCACTTCGGAGTTAAGGGAACGTGATGACACTAACACTGTAATAATGTAAACTTGGCTAGGTAGCTAGATATCTCTTGGACGCAGTTACGCACAAACGGCACACTCCCAAGAGCTCCAAGGCAGGCGTCTCAATGTGTCATTTTTATACAGTTTTGTAAATCAACATTAGTCGTGGATTTTCTGTTTTTATTTCGCCTTCCGGCTCTATTTCAAGTGGGAAACATTATAAAATGATTCTTTTCAACAGAGTAACCAAGAAATAAAGTGTCACTATATCATAAAGTTTCGTAGCAAGCGTATAGACTCCAAGTAGATTTTCTTTATTGTACCTACTAATATCTCTTTTTCTTTGTCTTCATTGGCCGTGAAGCCTTTTAGCCGTCGTTCTGTGCCCTTTTTCGGTCTCGCCCCCCCCCCCCCCCCCCGCCATGTGGGGGCTGCGAGGTTGTACGCTACGCCACTGGTATGGCGCGTTCTATTCACCTATTAGAGTACCGCGGGAAAGTTAATATATTGTTAATACCGGTTTTTACAAATATTATTTTCGCGGACAACAATTATGAAATCATGCTTTCCTCTATCTAGACATTACATGGTCTCCGAAACACCGATCGGAAAATATATTCGGCGAAGGCGCAACATTTGCCACCTAAAAAGTCAGCGAGAGCATATTGTTCCTTCGGAGATAAAAAAATTGAGTGCCAAATATGCAGTTACGTATTTTATCTACATCGATTGGCAAGAAAATTCTTTTCTTGGGAACAATTAAAAAACCCTATTTTATTCTCCCTAGGTATTACATAATCTTTGAGATACCGAAAAACATTCAGAGATAAATATTCAAGAATTTTTAACACCAAAATCCTGTAAACGAATAAAAAATTGCACCTGGACTCGAAGCAGTACTTGAAAGAAATTCCTCACTGCCCTTTAGTTAAAAAAAACTAACAAACGATACCAAATTTTGGCGTATTTGGTGGTTGTCGTTAGCGCAAAAGATTTTCAGCTTAAAAAAAGATACGTCGATTTTTCGCGTTCAGAGGAAATCTGCGTATTGATTTGATACCAAAATGAATAGCGATGGTATCAAAATAAAAATGTATCCTTTGAGGCCTTTTGTGGTTACAGTTTCGGATTTCTTTTATTAAAATAAGTAATATTAAGATGCAAATGAAAAATACGCTGTACTCATTCCCATGCTATTTCAATAGGAAAAATAAGAATCGAATGGAATCGAACCTGGGACTTGGGGATTAGAAGCAAACACACTCGATCTTCCTCAGGATAAAAGTAGATTCTGAAAAAATGCTATTCTATTGGGAAAAATTAAAGCTCCTCGAATCGAACTCAGGGTCATGGAATCGGATGCAAACAGAGTCCTCGTCCAACCACTGGGTGAAAGTAGATTCCATGCGACGACTCTCGCGTTGTCGGAATGCATAGAAGACAGACAGACAAATAGACGGACACTTCTTTATATACAGTAGAGTCTCAAAATACGCGTAGTAAAGTACGCGACCCCGCTCATACGCGACTAACCCCCTGAGTATATTTTTATGAATTATACCGCAATCAGGGGCCTTAAGAGGGAATTTAGTGGAGGTGCTAGTGGTGTCGAAAGTGAGGAGAAGAAGAAGAAAGCTTATCATGTGAGAATTTTTGAGGAAAAAGTCAAGATTTTAGACATATTAAGAAGTGGCGTCTCTGACTCTGAGGTTGCGCGGCGGTTTAACATGAACGAATCTTCCGTGCGTTCTGTTAAAATTCGTGAAAGGGAAATACACAAAGCAGTGGAATAAAGTGCATCGGCGTACATGCTTTTTGGGAGTTCGCATTGTTTTGCCCTAGTATATCTACAACAGTTTTCTATAGGGGAACTCTAACTTACGCGCGGGTACCAAGAACCTAACCGTCACGCACTTTGAGAGCTTACTGTATCAGATTAAGGCAATATTGAGCATTCAAACTATTTCACTCAAAATTTTAGAAGAGGGAAGGAAGAGGCAGGTAATAGAAGAGATGAGGAGAGAAAAGAGGAACCATCGGCATTCGCCCGCCCCTCCAATCCAGTACCACTCCTCAAATCCTATCTCGCCCCTCCAATCCAATCCCGCCACTAAAAATCAAGTCCCACGCCTCCAATCCAATCCCGCCTCTCCAATTCAGTACTGTCCGTCCAATCCAGCGCCGCCCCTTCAATCCAATCCTGCCCCTCCAATCCAATCTCACCCTTCTATTCAGTCTCGCCTCTTGGACTCCACAGGCGAACTTGCGACACTGGTCGGTCATAGACAATGACTTAGTGCTACAGACTAATTCCCTGGATGGCACGTGAAGTTCACGGTCACACTCCGGATTTAGAACCCGAATCACGGAAGAGGGCAGCTAGCCGAAGAGAAGGGGCGTCGATGGATTTCAAGGGGAATGGCATCGGATTGCAAGTTTCGCAGTGTTCCTGGAGTTGATTGACCGTCTCTACGCACCCTTCCGATCGCTTGCTTCTTGTTCCATTTCGAAACGAGATGTGGATATTTTATAACGGCTCTTAATTAATTCAGACTTAATGTGGACACGAATTCCCCTCGTGCGGAAAGAGAACGGCCAAGGGAGAGTGCGTCAAATTAACCGATTGGGCGAAGCGGACTGCGGCGGACAAGCGATTGTCGATTTCTAGCGGTGTGTCGGGGTTCAAAGAGAATCGAAAGACCGGATATAGAATGCTATGAATTGCCAACTTCATATAAAATAGAAAAAAATAAACGCGACCCACTTAATCCAACCTTTCAGAAGTTATACTCACGGTTCAAGAGAGAGATACATGTGGCGAATTGAAGACCATCATAAGTTACATAATTTTTTTACTTTCCTTCCCAGTTTAACGGCATAGTTAAAAGAAAAGTAATCACAGGTATCTCACTGGGGGTCTAAATTTGCAATTAAAAATGGTGTATCTGTCTATTACGATATGTTAATTGCTCTTGCTCACACACTAATATCCACGCGTAAGATCTAAAAGATTAATAGGAAATTAATAATTATAAAACATTCCTAATTAATTATTTATAATAATAGCAACAGATCATAATAGTTAATACAATTCCAAATCCACTTTGAAAGTGCTCCGCATTATATTTCTGCCTCATGTGGCGAATGTGGCGACCTTTTCTTCACTAATGTGGCGGGCATACCACTGCTCTACGAGCCATTTCACTCTTGGCATACAACGACGGCCTTGAGCTCTCACAAATCGCCCTGTTCTAATCCTAATACATTTTTCACACATCAAGAAAATATTCCAATGAAGCATATATGCGCTAGGGATGTGGTTTGTCTGGAAACGCGTAGCTTAAAATTGATCATTTAATAAGATAACGTGACGCGAGAGACCAAGTCAAGCTAGGCGGCAATCGACTGAATATAAACTGCCGTTTCCAAAAGGACGCGGAAAAACCTTCGCTAACTCCATTTTTTCTTCAATTTCCCAACGAATTTTTGAACTGTTTAGGACATATGAGAATTACTTTTGTAACCAAATTTGGTCTTCAGGTATGTAAATAAGTCCTTTCAGTCACGAAACGTTTTAAACTAACATCCTAAGTCGTCCTTTTCCTGGAATTTGCGTTGAATGCAATGTTTACTTTGTATTTGTTAACGCGATAGATTCTGATTTCTGCTCGGCGAAATGACGCGCGAAAAATCGAATGTATAAGAAAACGAGGGAATTTGAAATTGTCCGTGGGACAAATAATTAAGGGAACAAAGTTGAATTGCAAGAGATTTAGTAAACGGGGAATGTTAAACTGTGATTTCAGAGGATTTAATGCATGGAGAGGATAGCGAAGGCGGATACTAGAGAAGAAGGGTGAGTGTGGGGGAGATAGTGGTGGAGATAGGGGGTTGAGAGGGGAGGGGGAAGGTTGGGGGTTGAGAAGTGAGAGGGGGAAGTTTGGAGGTGGAGAGGGAGTTGAGAGGGAAGAGAGAGGAGAGGGGGTTAGAGGGAGGGAAAGGATTGAGATGAGGTAAGTGTCGCGAGAGAAGCAGAAGGAAGCAAAAATAAGGAGAAGAAATGGGAAATGGAGAGTGAGAGAGAAGAGTGGATAGGAGACGAAGGGAGATGTTCGGGGTCATCTCCCTGGAATATAGAAGTCCTCACTAACGAGGTCTTGATGTCTACACGGGTCGAGAAACTCCAACAGAATGGGGAAAGAAGGGTCCGAGAGAGATAGAGAGAGAGAGAGAGCAAAGGAGAAAGAAAGAGAGAGATATGTTGGGAAGGAGGCAAAGAAAGAGAAAGAAAGCGGCGCTAGACGAATGGCGAAAAGAAGGAAATCGGAGTAATGGAGAAGGAAAAAAACGTAGAGTTTAACGAGGATAAAAAGCTTCCAGGTAGTACGGACATTTGGAGACTTGGAGTCTGAAAAATCTCCGCTAAGTTCTCGATTAAATTCAGACGGGGCTGGGAAAGAGGAGGATTCGCATTCGAAAATATGTTGAAAAAGAATGGCGAGGGAAAGCGTGATTCAAAAAGGGATGAACGACCGTTTGGAGGTAAGAAGCAAAGAAAGGGGGGGATGAAGGGGGCAAAGAGCGGGGGATGGGGGTGTTTCGAACGGGGAATGGGGAGGGGAGGCGGGAGTTACGGAGGGGGAGATTACACTATATGTGAGAGGGCGGAGAGTAGCGTTTGACGCATCGTATTTATGTTTTTAAAGGAAAATTGGTGTATATGGGGAAAGGTGTTGCAGCGAGTTCTCCTCCCTTGGCAGTAGGTAGTTTTGCTTTCGTGGCGGATTCAATCGAATGTCTTTGAATGCCTTTCAATCCTTTTATCCTCGTTTATTTTTTACTTCCCGACCATTTCTAACGACGTCTGCTATTCGAGAAGCTCTGGTGAATTCGGATTAGCGAAGGTTTGGACGAGTCGTGGGGGAATTCCTCCTCGGAAGGATTTGGTCCCTATGGTTCTCCTCGGCGCCGCTTTGGGGCGCCACCGGGCGTTCACCGACCGTCTCCGATTCGCTTCGCGGACAACTGGGTTGCGACGAACAAATCCGTAATTGGAATCGGCTTTGGTGGATTCCGGCCCGGGGCGCGACGAGGCAGAGCGGAAAAAACTCAATTTAAAAACTTCCAGAAATATCGACATTTGTAAAAGAAATTTGGTCTCTTTCGCATGATTCGGTTAGGTAAAATTGGAGGTTTGCCGATTTGTTTATTCGCGATTCAAAAAATGGTTCCTCTTGACAAGAGATAATCATTGAATTACTGATAATACAAGAGAGGAAAATTACAATTTTTGGTCAAAATAATATAAAAATTTTCCCGAATCGAAGTTTTGCCTATGCACGGAGGATTCTCCAAGTCATCGAACGATAGCGAACAGCAGACGAGGGAATGTGGCCGCGAAAATTAATCAGTCGAAGAAGAATATGCGATTTGGATCATTCGATATCCTTTCAACGACAAAAAATAGGATTCTAGAGACGGCGTGGGACTATTAAAGGAATTGGTACTTTTTCGTTGTCTGTGTGCATCTTCGGACTATGCGACGAATTTGAAGTCAGCGTATTTTAATAATAGGTCTGTTATACCAAATTTTCCATTATTTAAAAATTATTCGAAGAAACAGTTTTTTATGAGTCATTTAGACCCATATAAAAGACGAAACTGGAAAATTTACTTTGAGAAGAGGATTTATCTAGTAAATATTAAAAGTTCGACTTTTGGTTTCTATTAAAATGACATTCTACATTATTTCCACTTAAAAAAGAGAAACTGGAATTTTCACCTGATCCTAATGTACACAAGTCATTTTTTTTCTAATGGGAAAATAAAGATTTTCATCATACGAACTTTCGTTACACAACCCTTAGAGATCTTCAAATGACAGATTTAAGGGCATTTTTTTACTATTTGGTTGGATTTTTTCAAAATTTAAATTAAAACAATCTGTAAAATTTGATACGTTGGAGGCGCAGGGTAAGCAAGAGAAACTAAAGTAGAACAGAGAAAAATTAGTTAGGTTCTCGAACGTCTTTTTGAGGTCAGCAGTTAAGAAATATGACACAAAAAACACATCGATGACTCCATAATTTTAGATAAATTCGAATTTATAGTTCTTAAAAACCATAATTAGTCGTATTTCTTTGTAATTAGGATTTAGAGAAGCCATTTAGGGTATTGGCTTTCATGGATGGAAGCAGCGCTAATCAGAATATTCCCTGCAGCAAGTAAATAATTTAAAACTTTAATAGCAACTACACGAGTAATATGCATCGATGTCAATAAAATACAAAGTCTACGAAGAGATCCGTAAATTATTCGTCTTCCTAATGGAACGTCGGAATTTAGGTCACCCAAGGAAAGCCATCTCACTCTTTCTATATATTAATGATACACTTCCTTCTTAGTCGATAAAGGGTTACCACAAAACTAATGTTTTTTTCTACTACTTAAATAAACTCGATTTATGGATATTTTATGAGATTCCGCAGAGAGAAAGAGACAGAAAGCCACTTAACAATTTACGGTGAGATGGAGAAACTTCGAATGGAGAGAGGCGAAGTTGGACGAGAGATTAATGGAAGGGTAATTGGGGTGGGAGAATAATGGAGGGGGAATATGGTAAGGGGATAGGGGATGGAGGGGGGAGAGGGGAAACCAACAAGGTGATCGGTGGATGGGATTGGCCAGTTGGAAGAGTAGAAGATAGTTGAGGGGATGAATGGTTCGCGATAGAGGAACGGAGGTGGAGGGGGTAAGACGGAGTTAGAGGGAGGGGAACTGGATGGAGGGAGAGGAGACTGTAAGACGGAATTCGATTCGCTTCCATTTCATTTTTGTCCAGAGGAGCGCGCGGGGGCGAAGGAGCGAAGGGGGACATCAAAGGCAGAAAACGTCTTTAATTGGAACAAGATTGAGACTGCAAGGAGAATCTCAGCGGAGACGAACTCATAATCGATTTAGGCGTGAAAATTATCTTTATTTCGTCAAAAGATACTTAAAATAAAATCGCGAAACACCCTGTTCATATGAGGAGCATTCGATTTTGAGAGATACATTTTTTTAGGGCCAGAGGAGATTTGGGGAAAGAAGAAATGCTTTTAAATTGCCGCGGAAATCAAAGGAAAACGAACTCTTCTTTTCGGTCCCTCGGGTTCTTTTCGTAGAAACAGACAAGCGGTTATGATGTGGTAGTACGTGAACGGATCACAACTCATAGCAAGAAATTTTAATGTACACGGGTGGAATTATCCTCGAAAATTATTTATATCGTTGGGTATAGTGCTGTTGAACTGCTTAAAAAGCATTTCCTAATAGCGCTCTCATAACTACTTTAAAAATCATAAATAATGTATTTTAAGATATGTGATACACTTAAGAATGACATCTTGCAAACAGATTCATTTTAGTTTCTTTCTCAAAGGCCTATATGCAGTGTTTTATAATATGAAATGACAACACCGCAATTTTCGACTATAATATAGGATGGTATGCAGTGGAAAATTACATTGTTGTCATTTCATATTACGGAATTACTAGTATATTGCCCGTCAAAGATGACAAGTTCAAATTAATAAAAAACGGTAAAAGATGAATAGAATAAGTGACTATTAAGTTTTCTTTAAAATAATTCAAATTGAATGATTGATGGCGTTTTTTATAATTGTAATTTCCAAAATATTAAAGCCTATACGTCTAAAATTCAATTTTTACGTGTTACTTATGAGAAATAATCTCCTGGAGTCGAAGCAGGGCCTTCTTTCCAAATATTTTTGTCAGTCACCTTCAATATGCAAATCAAGGATTTCTGGAAAATTTCTAAACAATATTTCTTACAGTTTTTGAGATATAAAGGATTTAAGTGATTACCAACCAACATTGTTTATTATTGTAGAAAGCGCCGTAACTAGCTATTTTACCATCCGGGGCAAGCTACCAAATATGCGCCCCTCCATAAAAAAATCTCTGATACCTATATTTTTTACTATATGGATTTTGGGCGAACAATTAATAAATAAATATAAAATATACATGATGTAATTTCTCACTATAAATGTACATAATTTCTATATATAATTATAAATATAATTAAAATACAGAAAGTATAAATATTTTAATAATACGTGATTTTAATGCAGAAAACTCATCAATAACATAATCGACATATGTAGTTTCTGCTGTGCGTAATGTCTGGAACAAGTAAAGCAGTGAAATCGCCCGTCCTTGTGCCATGCAACCTCGCACAACTTGCCATTAACAATTTTGGGCCCCTTCTTTAGTTGCGCCCGAGGCAGATGCCCCGCTCTCCCCGCCTTAGTTACGGCACTGATTATAGATATTAATGTATTTCGTTTATTATTTTAGTGCATCGTGATTGGAATTCATGGTTGTAATTTTATTGATGTATCTAAAGCAGATAATAAAACTTTAAATTAAGATATGAAGGTATGACGGTATTTTCTTGATAATTGTATAATCATAAAAATGCCGATATCGTGAATAACTACGATATAGATAAAATGGCCGTTGAAATTTCATCAAATAACAAACGTAATATTCATCACTTTGTACGTTTATCAATGCAATACACAGTACCTATCATCACCTTTAAACAATTTTTTTAAAATAATGTGAATTGAAAAAGCTACTTATCTGGTTATTTTATCGTCAGAGCAAACAAAACAAAACGCTAACTAAAATATTAGCAGTCGTGTGTTCGTTCGCGTTTCTTCCAAGCCTTAGAAATGGTGCTGCAGTAGATGATCACCAACCAACAATGCTTATTATATATATGAGATTCCACAAGATTACGCCATCAGCAGTCAAGATGACATTTTAAATTTCATTATCATGAAATTAATACGATAAATCAAAATTCAAAACCGCGCTAATTATCCTCACGACAATACTACAGTAATAATATTTATCAACAAGTTATTGTGAATTTTTGACAATTACCTTAAGTTTTACATATTAATTGAGAGCTAAAAAATTTAAAAAAATAGTAATGAAAATTATTGGCAAAAATCGTCATTTATATGCATGATGGAATTGATCGATGATTATTTTCAATTTTGCTATTTTATAAAAAGGGTATATTTGTTTTACAATTATTGCAAATATGCCTATTAGTGCGTTTTCCTATCTTAATTAAAAGTTTCCATTCGAACTGGAGTGATCATCACGGAGAACAAATTGCTAATACCCTGGGGGATAGGGAACTCTGAATGAGAAATGGCAGTGACACAACATATTACGAGACATTTTGTGGAATGAGAGTGGAGAAGTTTATTAACAAAAAATGCACGTTCGGCGAGAATGGCAATCTGTGAAAGAATATGGGTCAATGGTGTTGGGGGTGAGGGAAGGAATAGGGGAAAAGGGAGGATGGTCTAGAATTCCTGTAATATTAGAGATATGGAGGGACGGCTGTCAGAGAAGTAATCTTGAGCCAAAGTTTGATTTACTGGCCATAATTTCTCAAAGATATCCTCATTTACTATTCATTTGAAACTTTAGATTTGAACACCCGGAATAGTGCATATTTTAAAATACTTTAAAAGTATTAGAATGTTACTGATTACATCTTCGTTACTGAGCAAACTATATAAAATGATTTGGCGCAACTTGTATTTCGCAAATTATTTAAATGATTAATTAACCTAATTAGATGTTAAGGCTTACAATCGGTTTTAATTATAACCATAAAAGAGAGTTGGAAATTTGGAAAAGCATCTCTCGTAATATCGCCGGATATAACGGCCTCGCCCTCAGTACTCCACGACCTCAGGACGGCACGCCCTGTGAGTACGCCACGACCTCAGGACGGCACGCCCTCAGTACGCCACGACCTCAGGACGGCACGCCCTCAGTACGCCACGACCTCAGGACGGCACACCCTGTGAGTACCAGCCTGCCTTATAATCTCTAGGTACCCCTCACCTTCCTAACTTTTCCTTTTTCCTTCGGTTATGTAAGGACAACAAAGAAGTAACCAATAAACGCTTCTCAGAACACCTTTTTAAAAGGCCCGCCTGAAGTCATTCCCCTCCCCTGCGCTGAAAGCGTCTCCCACCGGCATCACGTGATCTACATTCTCGCATGCGGAGTCCAGGAGACAATACATCGCGCGCGTGGACGGAAAGCAGTGGAAGGCGTGATTTATCGGCTATTCGAACATTCCATGATATCGCCGACTTCGATTGCTCGAGTGAGCTGTGGTGTACCAAGCGGCTGAAGACACTATTCTGGGTTGGATTGGACAGTGATATACCAGTAGCTTGAAGATATTATCGTAATTATATCTGGTGTAATATAACTGACTTTGAGGAAGAGACAAGTTTCCGTCTAAAATTGACTATCATATGGTTAAATTTTTGTGTTAATTATGTAAAATTTTGTTATACTTACAGTAGTGTATGTTTCTAATTTTATAAGACCCTTAGCATATAACATATCAGTTGGAGTTGTTGCATCAAAAATTTTGGTCCGCTGCAATAAAATATATTCCATTTCACTAAAATAGATGATCTTAACTCTTGTGAGATAGCAAAAAATACTTTCAAATTAGAACTACCGTTTGCTTTAAATTACAACTCCATTTAAAAACTACGCAAACAGTTGCACTGTTTATTTTAAGTGAATATTTCCCTCTAAACAATGATGCTTCTTCACGTGAAGCACCATTCTTATACATTTTGTTTTGCGAAACAAAGGCGAAACGGTTTTCTGTTTATGCGCCTCAGCAAAACTTAATTCTCAAACAGAAGGGCCTTAAAGGACCTAGAAACGGCCACTTAAATATAAATGAACCCCAAATAAGAGGGGAAGAACTAGAAAACCCTTTTATTTCAGTGCACAACGAAGCATCGCAAAATACGTCTCGATTTGTCTTTGATTACTATCTATTCCGTCGCTCGTCCCTTTCCATCCAGACCTACTTTTCCCTTCCCCCTCTCTCCACTCCACTTCCATTCCACTCTCAACACTCACTCGACACTCGCAACCCTTTTTCGAAGACTTCTTGAGGGGGCCTCTACTCCCAAGCGAGATAAAGGACTTGATGCTTTCCTTCGAAACATACGGCAAGATGCTATCGGTTTGATAATCCTCCTTTCTGTAGGTCAAATGCACGTTTTAATACGAAATTATCTTGTCAAAAATCTCAAAAAGGATATATGCTTCAAAAGATGTGGGTCTTATTTTGTCAGCGCGTCTTTTCGTGAATTTTTTTAAACATTGATTCAAATATAAGATTTCTTATAGTGTTTGTGATAAAAAAATGCATCAGCTGGAAGAATGGAAAGTGCAAAATGTAGTAGCCCCTAGTAGTATTCTTTTCCTCAAACGTTAAATAATAGATGTGAAAGATGGCTGACGTCTAAGAAAAATCATGCAATTGCAAGAATTTTCCGCGATTTAGTAAGGGTGCTTGAAGTCTTATTCAAATTATTTTATAAACTTTTCCAATTTTTTGTATGTTGAAATAAAAATATTGAGGCTTCAATAGTGAATATTTCTGACTCTAATAATTTATATATCCATTTGGTTGCTTTCCCTTTTGGTGTGTTCATTTATATCTATTCAATTATTACTGTTGATCTTTAAGCACAACACTCCGCGTTTTGGTTATGTTTTAAGCATGTTCACAGAAAAACAAGATTCTCTTGAAGTACTTAGCCAGGAGTGTTTTATCTTTAAAATATAAATGTAATAAAACATTATTCTTTTGCTCACTTGGTCATTCTGTCCGTAGCGCCAAAATATCACAACCGTATTTTCAGACAGTTCAACCAAATTTGGTGGGATTACTACACTATAATTTTATAATACAATGGTCTAATTTATTTTTATATTGTATTATCACAAAGCCAGTTTTAAACGGGCTAATTCATCTAGCAGAGCAACAATAATTATGAAACAGATATTTTGGTGCAATACACCAATTACCTTTGAGAAAAACCCTTAACTATACATCAGGCGAATTCCAATAAACTGAGAGTGATTTAGACCTTCAGAAAATTTCAAAAACTGTCTGTGTATATGAAGTTTTCAGAACCTATTTAAAATTGAATTTGTGCATCACAATAAAACCAAAAGAGGGAATTAAAAATCAGTTGAACTAATCTCTTTGTAATAATAACGATGAGGACATTCCACTTTGATGCTGTATCATCTCTCCAGTGCTATTGAACAAGGAATAGGATTACTAAAACTGGGTGCAAAACGCATTGAGATGATATAAAAATTTTACAGGATATCTTATAGAATGAGAACTGAATTTAAAAACCTTACAATCGCCTTATAGATATACGTGAACACGTTAATCTCTGCTATACCAATCTTCATCTTCATCAAAATATCTCTTCCTGATTAGCTTAAAATGGGTTGACACAAGAAATGAGACTGAAAGTGGCTTTTGCGCAAATAAATCAATATTGACAAATAACATCAATAATAATATCGATAGATTTCCTCTTTATTTTTACATTTTGGCTCAGATTTACTTCATAAAATTTACTCATATACATATACTAACAAAGTCCACTTGGGAAGGCTCTACTTTGTGGAAATATTCTATTTAAATGAAAAAGAAACTTGTAAATTTCCACTAAAAAAGTGGAAATTTACAAGTTTCTTTTTCATTTATACGTATACTATTATTAGATCAAAGAATATGTGAAAAAGAGAGATTCTCTTTTAATAATGTTTAATTAATTCAAGTTAAAGACAGTTACAGATATAACTATAAACAAGAAGAGGAAATGCTTATTAAGCGGATGAGAAAGCTAAAGGAGAAGAGAGAATGGAGGAGAGAAGAGGAGAGAATGATGGGGAGAGGAATGGGCAGAGAGACGGATGCAATGGCAGCAGCAAAGAAAGAAAGGGGGAGGGAGGCGAGAGAAACGGGGACTAGACGGAGTGGCAGAGATAAAATCCTTCGAATGCTGATGGCCTCATAGGGTGGATGACCTCCGATCCACTTTGCGCCTCAAAGATATTTGATCACCTAAACATCTAAGTTCGTACGTAAAAATTAAAAATACCCCAAACATTCATCCTCCTTACGCAATCATCCCTTCGCTCTCTCTCAGGAGACACTCTTTTTTTACTCGCAACTCACGACCGCTTACCCATTCGCGGCCATTCATATTCGCGTACGTCTCGACGAAAAAAAGGAATTGAAATCCTTTTCCAAAAGGCAGCCTCTCGAAAGAAATTTTTGAATCACTTCACGACTTCGTGAATCTTGAAATTTCTGCAAAGTACGTAACCACAAAAAGACAAACGTTCCTCTTCATTTGTCCTCTTGAGGTTGTGAAATGATCTGTACCAGGGCTAAGAAAGATTTGCGGAAATTTCAACTGAGCGGAAATATAAAATATGAATTTATAATGTAAACATACGTGTGGTAAGTCTGGCAAAACGTTATTGGAGGTTAATATAATATTTAATGTTGATTTATGCCAATGATTGTTTATAGTGGATTTAACTTATAGAACAGATCTGTATAAATTCTAAATTAGTTTGGTACTTAGGGGTCCTTTACCGGTGATGCGTTAGTATCGAATGTCATCCCTTGAACCACTTGACGGGTTTTGATGAAATAAAATATGAACGATCCTTATTAAAATTTATAGCCGTATTATAATTTTGAATTGCATCCATCAATTAAAACTTCCTATTTACTTGAGCACTTAAATTAACTAATATTTAAATCTGATTAAGTGGATTCCGTCAAGCAACAATTAAATACCATATTTTTTCTCCAGAATTCTTATATAATCTGTAAGGTAGCTATTAAAAATTTACTCGGATCGAGGACAACATTCACCACAAAAATTTTGCAGTACCACATAACTACAACACGTAGTTTCGGGGATACAAATTATAGAAAATTCCAAGCTCAACGTCGTATATCTTGTTTGATCGATCGCTGTGATGGTTTTATCTACAAACAACAGTTAAAAAACAATATATTTCTCCAAAATTCTTTTGACAATTTCGGTCTAAAACAAGCTTTCCCATTATTTCAACAGATTTTATTTATAAAAAAGAACAAAATATTTTTATCACTAATTGCCTTTGTAAGATAATGCCTCTTAGGAATAGATTTGTATTAATTATGCGTATCTTTTATTTATTGTTCAACCATTAGCAGATTATATACTTTGAGTCACTTTGTGGGATGACATTTGGTCTGGCATTTACCCAAGTTGGCGGAGGAATAATTAAAACTCTGCAAAGACCGCATTGCCAATATGAATTTGGATTTATAACCGTTTAAAGATATTTCCCAAAGGTTTCTGTCTAGATGACGCCGTATTATTCCCAACATGCATCCTGATCATACCCCTATCATCATACCTTAGTGATCGTTATCAGAAAGTCATCTCGGACGATTCCTCCTCCTCTTGGAGAAGTATAACCCTGGGTGTCCCGCAGGGATCAATCTTAGGCCCTCTTATATTCTCTCTGTACATTAATGACTGCTATCAAATACTTACACACTCTAATCACCACTGATACGCCGATGATCTCCAAATTTTTTTAAACTCCAAACCTAATAATTTATCCCTAGCCTAAGATAATATAAACCGAGTTGTAATTCAGCTTAAAAATTGGAGTGATGACAACTTTCTTAGTATCAACCCAATAAAATCTCAAGCAATTATTATCGGATACTCAAAACTACTTGCGTCAATAAATCTTTCTGAAGTTACTCCTCTGACTATGAATAGCACAATTGTCCCTTTTTGTAAAACTGTAAAAAATATCTAGATATCCTAATAAATGAGAAACTCTCCTGGAATAATCATGTTATAAAAGTATACAAGACGGTAAACTCTTCCCTTCACTCACTTAGGCGCCTAAATAAAATTCTCCCCTCTTCTCTAAAAATAAAACTGGTTACTTCTTTAATCGTTCCACACCTCGACTACTGTGGCGTTGTATATCAAGACCTATCCAAGGAGCTTGCCCTTAAGCTGCAGCGAGCCCACAATTCTTGCCTACGATTCATATTTGATCTTAAGAAGTCAGACCATATATCGGAATATTTTAATTCTCTTGGCTAAATCTCGAATCACGTAGAAAATTGCATCTCCTCTCTCTTTTTTGTATCAAATCCTTAAAACAAACATCCCACAATATCTATCAACGGATTTTATTGCCATAAACACAATTCATAATTGTAACACTAGAGGATGCCATAAACTTCTGACTCCGCACCACAGAACAGGCATCTTCAACAGATCCTTCACTGTCACAGCATGTATATTATGGAATAGCCTTCCAGCAGAAATAAAGCACTCTTCATCCCTATGTACCTTCAAACACTTGTACCACAAACATCTCCTATCCCATTCTCTTTCATGATCTTAAAATGACAAGCAATTTTATTTTTCTACAGGTCATCCAAAAAATGTATAATTTTCTCGATATATTTACATGTATCTATATTGTATTATTTATGTATATTATATTGTGTGTGTATATTATATGTATGTACGTATTAGTGTGTATTCATATGACTTACCTTATTTTATTCTTTTATATATATTTTTTATGCTTTATGTATAACTCTGTTTATGTGTACATCATTTTTAAGTATTTAAGTATAGAACTACTGTGAAGGTTATTCACAACAATTATCGTAATAAAAATTTCGGAAAATATAATTGATGAAATATTCGTACCTCTTGTCACTTTGTCTATAACGCTTTTTATACGTGTTTCAACAAACTTCCCGTTTATGTAGAAGATTGAAATTGGGCAGGAATCCAGCGCGTGCTCGCGCCTTCATATAATAATAAATATCGTGAAATTTATTGAAGTTATTGGCATGCAACCTTCTTCAAATATATATATAAACTATTCAAAACATTATATTTACTATAAATACCCTCTAAACCAATTAGGGAAAAAGTTTCCCGCTGGTCAACTTCTTCATGTCTCAACTGAAAATTTTAGACAAATGTAGCGATTGTAATTTTTTTAAAGGCAGTTCATAATTATTATTAATTTTTGAATTACTTGTTCGTTATTTGGAATCATTATTGGAGTCACGTAAAAAATTGTTCATTTTTATTCAATTGAAGCCGAAATATATATAAAGGAATCATAATTGCTCACGTTTCATTGTAAATCACAGTAGATTATTTCAGAATGAATATATTATGAAATCAATAAATATCTTCTCGCTATTGGAGTTTCAGGAAAGCAAGCCGTAAAATTAGAGACAAATCTGCATTAAAGGAACATTACCCGACATTTCTAATTATAAAAGTTCCAAGAAATATAAATTATAAACACCGAAAGATATTTCAATCTTGGCAACTTAAAATAAAAATAAAATTGCAATATAGGTATATTGAGGAAAAAGAAAACCCTATACGCCGCAAATTCATCCTCATTACTAGCAAAGCCCGTATTATCTCATCATGAATACTGTTAATATTTGTTTTTAGTTTAGTTTTATAAATTTGGTTTCTAACACCAAATAATTCATAGAATTATTTTGAGCCACTTACCGTTTAGCAATGCCAAAACCTAGCTTTCGAGCGGTGGGGCATTTGTGCATGCCGTTCAAAGCTATTTTGTTTGACCACCCTCTATTTTGATTGAAAATTTATGAAAATTTGATACCAAGGATAAATTTGTATTTACATTGCATTTAAATTTGCAGTAGAAGAAATATTAGGAACTTTTCCATAAAAAAATTTAAAATTCAGAATTTGGCCGTTCCCAAACGAAAACCTTAATTGACCTTATTGCAGGTCCACCACTGCTTACAAGTCAAACGAGCTGATATGTTGACAGATTGTCTCAGGACGCAGCTTCGGATTGCATCTTGGCGCCGTCGTTTTCTGGTCTGGGTCTAAGTTAAAGAGTTTGCGTTCAAACAGAAACGAGATATTCTATGATTTGAGTATCATTATGTCTCGAGGGGGCGGATAGAGATTTTTAAAATGGAAGCTGAAGATCAATCGCATGGAATTTTGTAGCAAAACAGTTCACAGAAAAGAAAATGACAATAATATCGCTGTATTTGGTCTACTTAGTTTCTTCATATAGAATTAATATATTTTATCTAAATTCGCTCTGACGATAAATATCTTCGGCTCGGTAATGTGTTTTTTATCTCGCAGACAAAAAACGTATTAAGGGAGATGAAAATGGCTCGTCTAATAGAATTGCTTTCTTAGACAGGAAATGTGTTCACGGGAGTAATTCCCCCCCGATATAAGTTAAGCATGTTCGCAGAGTAGCGAACTAAATCTCTTATAGAATACGTTCAGAATGGGTGGAAGCTATTGTGGATCAATTAGGTTTAAACAGTGGCAGGTAAAAAGTTATTTATTCGTTTTATTCTATTACATTAATGAATTTCACAAATGTAAGGCCAAGGACGACGAATTTAGTATAAATGTGATTATTTCAGGTCAAGTTTAAGCCAAATTACTGTCCCGAAATGTCTCGGGAGAAATGCTAAATCGTTCAGTTTTGTACCCGAAAGAAATATCTGTCCCGTTCACGAATCTTGACAGCCACTTTTCTCAAAACATCAGAGAAATGAACACGAATATATAATGCTTCGTTTTCATTCGATTGATTTTTTCGACAGAACAGACTATTTCCGCATTGGATAAATTTGAAGGGGCTTAATAATCTTGTCACACCCTTCTGCCAACTTTAATTTCGTCTATGTCTTTAGGAAGTGTCTGGTCTTCCACGTGCGTACGACTTCAATCGATTCAGATTTAAAACATGAATTACTGATAAAATATTTTCGTTTATTACCTGTTCGGTTGTACGAAGAGAGTGCTCTCGACTACCACAGAATTTCAACCGGCAACTGCGTATGATTATGCTCGTTTCCAGTGTTGAATAAATGAAGAAAACTAAATTTCCGAACGCTTCCATTCCAGCGAAGAAAAAACGGAGTATCGGAGCCGAATCGTTTCGGTATAAGTGAAAGAATCCAAATATTGTAAAGAAATGGTGTTAATGGATGCGTGTTGATTTAGCGGGATGCATTTTGAGAGTTTGCGGCATTCAAACATATTTAACGTCTGGTGAAATTTCTTCAAATTTAATGAATCGGGGTAGATTTTCGTCCTCATGTCGAAATGCTCGTTTTTCGCTGGAACTTGAGACGCGGATTTCTTAGGCACGCCTCCGCTTAACGGTTGCTCTTCGAGGTATGTTAGGTGGATATTTTGGGAGAAACGTTTTTGCATTCCTGTTGTCCATACGGAACGACCGATTCAATGTCCAATAGAACCGATACGAACCTTTTACTCCATCCTTTCCAGCGTCATCACAACTACCCTTCCAATAGACGTCGAACATCTCTTTGATCCCACCTGTTACTGAACTTTACTCAAATGTATGGCTGTAGATTTCATGCATTTTCATGACTGCAGAGTACGTATGCATTAGTAGTTGCTATAAAATTTTCGTAGTCATTCATAACGGAAACATTAAAAAAAAGTATTGAGAGAGGACGCAGAACAACGTAAATCTGGAATGTTGAAAAATATATACTGTTCTTTAAAACTCGTAAGCAACTGCAGAACTCGCTAAAATTACATCATAATCAAACTTCGTAATCAAGTCGGAGTGAAAAATAAGGTTAAGATAACGAAATTTTTTGATGTGTTACAAGATGAGCCTCGCAAACACTTCACATGGAACAGAGATGCTTATAATTACGATGTGATAAGCATTCTTTAGCAGTTGAAACTTTTTCTCTCCATTCCTCTAAAATTAAACAAAAAAGCTAGTATGGACTGAAGTCAAATAAAGAAATCAGGGACATTGCTTGTTTATATCTCAATGCAGATCAACAGGAGAATGAGAGTACGACTGCCACTGGCCCCAGCTATTGCTCAAATTTCAAATGACTAATAGGGCCCAAAGACGATGGTTTACTTCAATCACATCTGTAATTTTGAGGCAGTGAATTTCGGCGACCTAGACTATATATATATATATATATATATATATATATATATATATATATATATATATATATATATATCTGGTCACTCTCAGTTACTCTATTGCTGAAGAAGGGCATAGGCCCGATAAGCTTGCGTGTTTTTTGTTTTTTGTGTTCGTGTGTTTAACGTTTCTCTTCTACGCCCCCAGCAGCCTACCAACTTGGTCTCCGACTTGGTAAGTGTCCGCTGGGCTTCCTTCAACACCTTGTTGCCACCCTCATCACGACCTTTTCATTTCCTTAAGTTTATGTATGTATATATATATATATATATATATATATATATATATATATATATATATATATATATATATATATATGTGTGTGTGTGTGTGTGCGTGCGTGTAATCTCACACACATCTACATGCATTGTGTGGGAGATGGAATCTAATAGAATTTGCTTCACCCAGAGAGATTTTTTTAGTGCTCCAGCTCCCCCAAAGTATAGCTTCCGCTTCCTCATTTCTCCCTTTCTTTGCCTCTCTCTCACTAACTCGTCTCTCCCTCTCCTCCACTCCCTCTCTCCCCCTCTTCTCCCCTACCCTTTTCTTCACCTTCCTTCCCTCGCACCTCCAAAGCGCTTTAAATTTTCACTACCCCAACAGGGCGGAAGGCCTTCGTTTGGCACTCGCGGCGGCAAAAGCAGGTGGAATAATGAACTATGGCCGTGCTGCTAATTAAAAGACGGGCGGAGTGGGAAGAGAAGCGAGAGAGAGGTCAAAGAGGAGTGGGATAGGGTCAGCAGTCCACACTGGACTGGCTCAACTCCAGCAGTCTAAAACGTTCTAATAGGTGACTCCTACTTAAGGTATCGCATTCGCATACTGAGGAGTCATTTTTATTTCAATGAGAGGAGAATGGAATGAGGGAGGATTTTCCTCCTTTTCCTCTCTCTTTTCGTTCTTCCTCCCTCCTTTAATCTCTGTCTTTTTTTCTAACTTGATGATGTTCGTTAAAAGTGACCCGGGCCAACGGACAAATGGGCAGCGTCTTACGGCAGTTGAAAAATTTCGTGGTGAGATTTTTAAGTTTCGTAAAACAAAAGAAGAGATAAATTAAGAATTAATGAGAAGTCTAGAGAGCATGATTGTTAGTCATCTTCGATCTACTTCTTGAAAGACCCAGTTGATTCTTAAACGTAGGATTACATGAAACTGAACAGACCAAATATTACTTATGCTGATGTTTTAAGGTCAGAATTGAAAAAAATTGAGTTAAAAAATCTAAGATAAAGCCAATAAAATAATTAAGGAATACCTAAGATAGAAAGAGTAGATTTTTTATTTAAAAACAGATAATGAACTAATTGTTTCATAAGGCGACTCCAACCATAAGACGGCTTAAAATATTTTTAATTTAGCTCTCCAGTGAACGTCTTCAGTGGCTGCTTCTACGTATTTAGAATCAATGAAGGATGACTTGACACTGATGTTAATTAATTTTTAGTTGACTAAGCGTTTGGTTTTCTCAACAGCCATATAATAGTTGGTCTCACCATCAATAAATTGATACTTTATTAGAAATACCATAAACCATTTTTTTAGACATCAATAATGTCAAGAAGTTACAGAATTATGATCACGTTATTTTACTTATATAAAAGCTCAGGTCTGTGCGTAACGCTGCCACCAGCGCCTCTGTGCATTCTAGTTACATTTTAATACTTGCCGCAGCATATGTCGGGGAGTTCCTGCTGTGAATCGGTATCTTTCACCCTAGGCGCGGTTCTCAGTATGCATGGTGCTTGTTATAAGATTTTTTCAGTTCTCTGATATGGTTATTTAAGCAATAACGAACACTTTGTTTCTAAAATAAATGTTTCAATTTATATATCCATAAGTTAAAATTGCAATCGTTAATTTTCAATCAATATGTTATATATGTTGTGAATTATGTTGGCTCAAAAATAACAGTTTTCAAGCAATTATAACAGTTTTATTTAGAATAACCTATATTTTGCCAGGCCTCGGTAGATTGAATTCCTCCGAAGGCACGAATGTTTGTGCCCATCATTCCGGTTCATATGGATGAATGAACTGGATGGTCTAAATATCACCTTTAAAATAAAAAGTCGAACTATTATTTTGCAACATTGAGGCTATTTTTTGTCAATCTTAATTGCTGTTTTATTTGATTTTCATTTGTCATTGATGGGATTTAATTTTATATAAATTGTCTAGAACACTTGTAATTACTGAATGGTAATATTGAAAGTTTGATTCATTTTTGAACAGTTGTAATCGAAATTGATGTGATATTATTATTTTATTTCAATATACAATGCAAGTGGGCGCCTGGCCCGGTGGCAAGGTTACAAAATTAACATATAAAAAAAAACATATTTAATGATTTGACATCATGTTAATATGTATAAATATGTCTTGTGTTACCTTGAAAGAAATGTTTCTAAAATTATATATATGCATTCGTTTTATTCTTACATTCATATAGTATTTTTTGAGGTGAACAATATCAAATGCTCCAAGTCTGTTGTAGTGCATGGACTCGTTTACAACTTTCCAAGTATTTGCTGAAAATAATAAGATATAATGCATAAAGAATTAGCAGAAATTTACTTTAAAAATTTGAGCAAATTATAAGTTATTTAAAACGTATAAAATTTAATTTATAATTGAATTATTTTACTTTTATTAACGCGTAAAAACAGGATAAAATATGAATGAATAGTTAATTTACCATCAAAAGAAAATGTGTAGCAACTTATTATGAGCTAAATACTTACATGAACTGCAATGAGTTTTAACTATATTTTAAGATCGAAATTTTATTTTAACTACATATAGTAGTTTTGAATTGGCTTTATTCAGAGGCATTTAAATAAATGTCGTCAAAAGTTATTTTTTCAATCCTATTAGAATTTCGTTTCGAAATATTTGCTGTATTATCATTTAAAGAAATCCATTAAAAATTACGATACCTATAGTTAGTTCTATGAATTCCCACCATTTGGCGATGGCGCATGATTTGATAGTATAAAATTTTTTATAATCAATTATAATTTATTATTGTTATTTTTGTACTGCAGAGTCTATAATCCTATACAAATGCTACATCCTCTTCCTCTTTCTCCATTTCTGCTAATTACCATTCACTTTTCCTTCCTCCTTCTAACTACTCAATAGATTCAGTAAATAAGTTATACCAATGTATAAAAGTATGATCCGTGTTAAAGCACTAAATTGGTGCATTTATTATGAGGCCAAGAATAGAATTCAACAATTTAGAGAACAGTGGCCCAATATAAATAAAATGCGTGAAAATGTGAAAGAATCGTATTAAAACGTAATTTTTGAGATTTACGAATGAGATTTAAATTCTTCTCTTCTCTCCGTAACTAAGTTAAACACCTCATTCTTGAAACATTTTAAAATGTAAACGAAAAGGTTCTGAATGTCAAGGTATGGCTTTTTGCGTGATTCATATATGCAATTGTAATTTATAACTCCTGTCAATTATAAGATAAACTGCAAAAAATCTATGAAAATAGCTATAAAAATAGTCAATTACTAAAATTTTTAATGTGAAGTTAATTGAAAAGAAATTAATGAAAAATGCTATTTTAATTATAAAATATTCGGGCCCCTTCTCTCTCATACTAAAGCTTTCAAAGCACGCTTTCGTTACGCATATAGTATAGGACGATAATACAATCTCGAGGATTAACAATTACACGGTCGGCAAGGCAACATATCGTTAAAAAGCTTAAATTTTTCCAATAAATATGATTTAAACGTTCAAGTTATACGGTATAACTTGAGCGATTTCGAACCGGACGCAAAAATCGACGATAAGAATAAGAATTTATGTTTAGTTTTCTTTAAAATGGTCCAGGTCCAAAGATCGTAGGTCAATTACTTCTAATTTAATTTTGCAAAAGAAAAAGCTTGCAAGTGAAAAAAGGGATTTTTATTAAGCACTTACTTATGGAGATTTGTATAGAGCGTTCCGGCGGACGGACCAACGGGCAGACATAATAAAAATATTGTGTTTATAATTGCTAAACAAGCCATATAAATAGTTTTTTATTATAAAAATTATCCTACATTTTTGTTAAAAAAACTGGTCACCTTAACTATTATCAATGAATTGTCACTGAAGATGGCTGCTTTTTAGCCTAAATGCGCATTCAGTTTTTTATGACCTTGTTGTGGCTATTGGAGATACTCCAGACAAATATTTTAGTGCTTGTTCTTGGACAGCTCAGTAGTACAGGACCACCGGCGGCATAAGATAAAGGGTCATGATGGTAAACCCCATTTGAGTAGTACTTTCTGGATTTACTATTGAATTTTAGACTTCAGGTCAACAGTGACGTCATGGATTAGATTCCGATAGCGCTTCATTTCTTCATTTGATTAACACAGTGATGGTAGTCACGTATTTTTTAATTGCATTCCAAATCTATCGATAATCATAGTACAAAATTCAGTCTTGAATCAAATAAAACCGAAAGAAATGGAAATTAATTTTTTACCGTCGATTTTGAAATACGTGTCCAATCGGCATACACATTTATTTGGATCGGTAATTATTTTAAGGCGGAAATCATTGAAATTTTTATCTTTATAATTTGCACAATATACTGAGATCTGCATCTTGCACCTTTTAGACATGTCTACGTCTATTATGCAATCATGGTAGAGATTTCAAGATCATTTTTTCATTTTATTAACACGGGGATGAGTGTAATATACTAATCATTTACATTTTAAAATGGATGGATGGATGAACTTCCTCAACTTACAGTCCCGATACGAGTACGCTCCACTTAGATAGGTTACGACCTGCCCCTCAGGGATTCGGACGAAATTTGGAGAGTAGAAATTATAAATGAAATAAGAGGTCCCTTGCATCAAAATCCTTTCCATTGATCCTCAGTTTCCAAATGTCGTAGAAATAAGCAAACGCGATATAAGTCCATTTGAACATAAGCTATGGTTTGGTTTCCACGTACATACATTTTCTATTCGTAGAAATAACTATTATTAAGGATGTGATATAATATTATTAATTCACACCGTGCTTCATATATATATAAGAAGTGCAAATTATAACAGCAATAATGTAGGTATAATTATATTTTCTAAATATTATTTTAAAATAATTATTAAATAAATATTATTATAAACAATATAATATAGTTAAAATGATATATTTTTATAATAATATTATTAATACGTATTTAATAATAATAAATAAAAAATATTCTTCAATCGGGGTTTGAAAGCGAGAACCAAAAATTATACGAAAATCGCCGCAGCCACCGCTTACGTTTGAATACTCCAAATGGACTTATATCGCATTTGCATATTTTAGCGACATGTGGAAGAGTTATCACATAGAAACTGAGGACCAATGGAAAGAATGTAGATACAATATATATCGAGTCAGATTCTCGATCGTAAGTTAGTTTAAAATGTTAAATAATAAATGCCTACACACCGTATTCCAGCCGATTACGTGGCAATCAAATGCAAAAACGAAAACTATCCTGGTATAGAACCCATGCGTTTCCGGGGGACGATTACCAACTTCAAACCTGCAGGAGTTCCCGCCGAGTATTCAGGCGAAGGATTCGTCGATATCGAGCCGACTGTTCTCGGTTTATTTGCGCTAATGCCGGGAGGTGACGTCACTCGAGGCTTCAGACGTAGGCACGCAGAGACGCAGCGGCTATTATATATATATGGATGTCAACAAGGTGTTGGGATGAGTTCTCTCTCTGTAGCTGAAGAAGGAGTAGTTCCGAAAGCTTTACGTTTGTGATGTTTCTGTGTTTTTGTGTTATTTTACGTGTGTCGCTTCGACATCCCCGGGGCCTCGCCAACCTGAAGTCGTCTGATTGGTGAGTGCTCACTGGGTTTCCTCATCCAAACACCTTGTTGACATCCATATATTCATTTTACCTTTCCTTTTCCGTAAGTTGTTATATATATATATATATATATATATATATATATATATATATATATATATATATATATGGATGTCAACAAGGTGTTGGGATGCAGTTCTCTCTCTGCAGCTGAAGAAGGAATAGTTCCGAAAGCTTCTACGTTTGTGATGTTTCTGTGTTTTAGTGTTCTTTTACGTGTGTCGCTTCGACATCCCCGGTGCCTCGCCAAACTGAAGTCGTCTGATTGGTGAGTGTTCACTGGGTTTCCTCATTCCAACACCTTGTTGACATCCATATATTCATTTTACCTTTCCTTTTCCGTAAGCTATTATATATATCATCATCATAGGTAGTCTGTCCGTAGACAGGTCCGTGATTATTCATGGTTAAACCTGGTTCTCCATATACTCCTATTTTCCGCTGTCCTCTTCATATCTTGATAACTCTCTTTCCCTTTCAAATCGTCTATTAGCTGATACCTTTTCCTACCTCTTTCCCTTTTCCCATCTAGTTTTCCTTCTAACACATCTTTAATCATACTCTCTCTCCTCATGTAATGTCCAACCCAGTTAGCCTTCCTCTTTCTGATAGTCTGTATAATCATTCGCTTCTCTCCTATTCTTTGTAGCACTTCATCGTTTTTCATCCTATCCGTCCATTTTATTTTCAACATTCTCCTCCAAGTCCACATTTCAAAGCTTTCCAAGTATTTGATGTCATTTTTCCTTAGCGTCCATGTTTCTGCCCCATATAATGCTATACTCCATACGTAGCATTTTATCAACTTCTTGCGGATATCTTCCCTTATATTTCCTGTAAGTAGTTGTTTCTTTCTCCTGAAAGCCGCTTTTGCTTTTCCTATTCTGGTTTTGATCTCATCCGTACATTTTGCCTCTCGTGTTATGATACTTCCAAGGTATTTATATTCTGAAACTTGTTCTAATGGCTTTCCCCCAATAGTTATGTTCAGATTCTCTTCTTTACCCGATATTCGAATGACCTTGGATTTTTCTGTATTTATTTCCATACCGTATTTTCTACCTGTTATCACTAGTCTATTTATCATTTTTTGTAGTTCCTCTTCCTTTCTTGCTAGAAGTACTTGATCATCTGCGTATTTTACTGTTCTTATAATCCTTCCTCCAATTTTGAAATCCCCTGTGCCATCTAAAGCTTCTTGCATTAGACTTTCTCCATATATATTGAATAGGGTTGGCGATAGGCAGCAGCCTTGTCTTACTCCTCTACCGATATTTATTCCGCAGGTGTCCACATTCTCAAACCTGACCTTTACAACTTGATTCTCATATAGATTCCTAATCAGTCTCCTATCTTTCCAGTCTACACCTATATCCTTTAATATCTTCATCAACTTTACCCAATTTACTCTATCAAAGGCCTTCTGCCAGTCTATGAAACATGCGCAGATATCTTGACTGTATTCTATTGCCCTTTCTGATATGATTCTAACTACTCCTATAGCATCTCTAGTTCCTCGTCCTTTTCTGAAACCGAATTGATCTTCCCCTATTATTTCTTCTGCCTTTTTCTCCAGCCTTTTATTAAGAATCCTCGTGATGATCTTCGATGTGTGTGACAGAAGGCTTATAGTTCTGTAATCTTTACACTGCATTGCCTTTGGCTTCTTCTTTAGAGGGATCATTGTTACTTCTAGGAAATCCTGAGGCCACTCTCCCGTGTCGTAAATCTTATTAATTAATTTCGTGATCGCTTTTAGCCCTTCTGATCCTATGACTTTAAGTATCTCAGCCGGTATTCCATCGCTGCCCGTGGCTTTCCCCTTCTTTAGTTCCACTATCGCTTTTTCTACTTCGCTCTCCATAATACTTGGTCCTAAGTTGTCTTCTTCAATGTTTTCCTCATTTTCCAGTTCTATTTTTGCCGCTCCTGCCTGTTTGCCGTATAATTCCTTAATGTATTCTTCCCATACCTGTGCTACATCCTTTGTTTCTGAGACTATCTTCCCATCCGTATTCATAATTCCTTTACCACAAATTCCATTAGACTTCTTAACTTCTAATTCCAGTGCCCTAGCGTACATCATATCGTACCGTCCTAACTTCTCCATTTGTTCTATTTCATCACATTTTCCTTTTATCCAATTTTCTCTAGCTTTATCTGTTACCCTTCTCAACTCATTGTTTATACGCCTATAGTTGGCTCTACCTTCTTCACTGTTAACGTTTTTCCATTTTCGTCTCTCATCCATTTTCTCCAGCATTTCCTTCGTGATCCATGGTTTTCTGATTTTCTTCTCTTGTTTTCCAATCTCTTTATCCAAGGTATCCTTGATACTGGTTTTAATTTCATCCCATTCTATATCAACGGTCTTCGGTTTGTTTTCCAACTTTCTTAGGTTATCTTCCAACTTCATGCTGACTACATCCTGCCTTTCTTTCAGTTTTTCTAGGTCCCAGGTCTGTCTTTCTCTTCTCGTTTTTCTTATTTGTTTGAGCTTTGTACTCACGTCCACTATTAGAAGGCTGTGATCTGAATCAATGTCCGCTCCTTGAAATGCCTTGGCGTTCTTTATGCTGTTCCTGAATCTTTGTTTTACAAGGATGTAATCTATTTGGCATCTCATTCTATCTCCTGGGCTTTTCCATGTGTATAACCTTCGTTTATGGTTTTTGAACCATGTATTAGTCACTACAAGGTCATTATTGATGCAGAATTCTACGAGTTTCTCCCCTCCTCGATTTCTCTTCCCAAGTCCGTATTGCCCGACAACACTTTCTTCCTGTCCTTCTCCGACTATGCTGTTCCAATCTCCCATTATTATGCAGTTTACCTTTCCTCTTCCGTCTTCTTCGTAAATTTCATTAATTTGCTCATAGATCTCATCTATTTCTTCATCGTCATGAGCTGACGTTGGCATATATACCTGGATTATCAGCATGTCCACTGGGACTGCTTTTAGCTTTATTGCCATCAGTCTATCGTTCGTTGCTATTATCTTTGTCACGCTTTTCATCATATCTTTCCTAAGTACCAGAGCTACTCCCCTTTCCCCACTATTTCCTCCAGAATAAACTACCGTGAATTCTTCCGAGTCGAACTGTCCTTCTCCCTCCCAACTAGTTTCGCTTAGTTTTATAATGTCAACTCTATTTCTTCTCATTTCTTCTTTCAAGTTCTCTAGCTTTCCTGCCTTTCTCATAGTTCTTACGTTCCAAGTCCCTATTCGTAATTTACTTTCGACAAATGTTTTCCTCAAGGCAGTCCCCGCCCGGAGATCCGATTGGGGGACTATTTTACCTCCGGATTGTTTTACCTCGAGAGAACTCATATTGTCCAACCATATAATCTTTACTAGGGATTGTAATGTGGTAGTTTCCCTCTTGCTTTCCACATCGCAGTACTGTAGCCGTTCAAATCGTCCTGATCACGCCTTACAGCTGTATTGGATATAGACCCAACCAACATCATTTGTTTTCGGCTCTATACCATACTGACAGTACTGCTGCCTACTGCCAGGCACTGATGATAGTTTTTTTTTTTTTTTAAATGAAACCTCCATTCAAGGGGTTTGAACCCCCGAACTTTGCAATAGAAAGCCGACACGCTAACCACTACACCACCAGTGCTATATTATTATATATATATATATATATATATATATATATATATATATATATATATATTCGTCGATATCGAGCCGACTGTTCTCGGTTTATTTGCGCTAATGCCGGAAGGTGACGTCACTCGAGGCTTCAGATGCAGGCACGCACACCCCCGGTGCCACGCCAACCTGAAGTCGTCTGATTGGTGAGTGCTCACTGGGTTTCCTCATCCCAACACCTTGTTGACATCCATTTATCCATTTTACCTTTCCTTTTCCGTATGCTGTTATATATATATATATATATATATATATATATATATATATATATATGTATGTATGTGTGTGTGTGCGCCCGTAAGTGCTGTGAAGTCGTTTTGCGAAGTGACTTCAAAAATTGGAATAAGAGTAAATTTTGCGTCATTTGAAACAGACCTCGTATTTGATGAATAGAGTAATTCAGTGTTTTCCAAACTATGGGGTGCACCCTTTAGAAGAAGGAAGTTAGATTTTTTGGGGGGCGCAATAGATTTGATGACTTATCATATTTAACAATCGAAATTGTGACACCATCAATATGCGGGCGTCAAATTATAGCTCTCAATGACCAGGATCTTTTATTTAATCCATTGTTTCACTATTTAGCGGATTATAATTGGAAATCAGATAGAAGGGGGCGCAGGAGGAGTTTTTTCAGGTGGGTGGAGACGCCTTCTTACAGTTAGAATGCCGCTGGAATAATCACTGAAGACATTCATTTCATCGTTTGGGCTCAGAGAAGTGTAAATGGACTGCGTATATGACAGTGCCAACAGTTTCAGGGCTTTAAGTGCTACTCTCATTTCTATGTTAATAAAAAGAAATAAACGGAGCGCGCTAATGCAACCAAGCACACATTGTGGGATAACTGTGCAAGCATTTAAAAATTTCTAACTGTTATCACAAAGAAGTCCATTTTAAGGATTTTAATTCACAGCGCTAAGCTTATCAGCTTATGATCTGCATAATTTCGTATCCATGCAAATGGACTCGTAATCATCTATCCTAATATTAAAATAAATAGTTATACGTAATATTATTTTTGCTTTGCATAAATATAATTTGGAAATTACTATATCATAGAAAATGACGAATTAGCAGATTTTAAGGAATGCAAATGACCAAAAAAATCGCAGAGCTAAGGAAAGTTTGTCTGCAAATACTCAAATATATCGGACTCTTAAACCCTTATACTATTACTTTTAAAAAATGGCAATATCCGATTGTATCGTCATGAAGATCGATATTTATTTTTTCATTGCCTGCTCCAAATCGTTTTACATTCTTTTGGAAATTCACGTAATTCGATCGTTCACGTGGCTCACAATCACTAAGCGATGAATGCGTCGTAATTAACGATGCGGATTCGTGGCATTCGTTTTGTCGACCGTTCGCATAACAAAGCAATAACGAGGGCTCGGCGCCAAAACCGCGGTCTCTCCTTTATGGCCACTCTCTTTTCTCCTACTCGTGAACCGGAGCCAAAACTCCTCAAATCACAATTTGATATTCGTAGAGGGGATTACGAAAGCTCCTCTCAGGACGTCGTATCTCCTCCGCGCCCTGAATCCTTCATCTGTTTTCAAATCGGTGTCCGCAGTAGCGTGGTTATTTGACAGTGTAGATCGAACTGGCTCAACGCTCACATTAACTGGTGGAATGTTTTATATTTGCAGTTCTGTCAACTCACGAGCTGTCGCTAGCTTCAGATTGATTCTTCCGAGCAATTTGTATTCTCTGATGAATATCTCATTTTGACTCGCTTCTTCATCTAATACTGCTAATAGCAAAGATTTCTAATAAGGTATAAGATTATCATAATGAAGCGTTTGGAAAAATGTACATGAGCAGGTGAGAAATGTTCAAATTTATTTGTAAATATAATCAAATAGATGAAGTGTCGATATTGTTCGATTTCCGAACAATTTTGGAATGTTTCTCCATATACTTTTAAATTTATTTTCAGGCATTTGCATTAATTCAAGCATAACTTCATTTTCTATATTCCACCGCATTGATTGAGCGCTTTTAAATAGGTGAATAACAATGAATTATACTCGGTGCACTGGAGCCCAACCCCACACAACGGCTCGCATCGCTTTACTATTATTTTCAAACTAATTGAATATGGATTAAATAAGTACTTGAAATATAAAATACAATTTCATTGACTGATTTATACCAATAAATGGAAGAAGTAATGCGTTTTTTAATAATTAGGATAAATCATGTGCTGGGATTATGACGTCATATCTTTACACCGTTTGTTGACACAAACTCGGAGTTGCCAAGGGAAAATTCAACATTTAATACTTAACAAATTACGGAACGGTTTATGTTTCCCTCTTAGTCACTGAAGTTGAGTCTCGTAAAATTTTCTCGAACATTTTTTTCAAAAATAATCGACTCCTTTCTTTCAGGTATATAAATTTTTATGTTCCGAGTTCATATCTCTATTTTAATTAACTAAAATTCAATTTTATAAAGCTTTCCTAGGGTTTCCCCCCGTTTCTTATTGTGGTAAATAGGAATGAAGTAATAGGGTCAAAAAGGCTTCCTTAAAATTAGTTTTCTAACCTACAGTAGTTGAATACAAATAGAATACACAGAGATTTCAAAGGTGTTCTTAATGGGAAATACGTATGAAAAGTTATCGAGAGATTCTCGAATTTTAACCTCTGAAACTATAACTCGTAATTATGTTGTCTCGGGAACTAGCTTGTAATGACTGTTGTTCTCTATCCAAATAAAAATTTCAATCTATACATCACAGATCATATAAGAGATTGGGAGAGAAAGATATGGATTTTTAATTGTTGTTTTCTGAGAGAACCGTCTTAGCGATCAATATAAACAAAATATGCGACGTTTTGCTCGGAATTTTCTCGAATTTTTGTCTCCGAAACCATAACTCGTAATTATCTGGTCTTGTGGACTATTTTTTAATAAATTCTGTTCTCTACCCGAATAATTATTTTAATCTATACCTTACGAATCATATAAGAGCTAGGGAGAGAAAAGGCAAAAGGCATTTAACGAGATCCGAGTATAAGTTTATAAAAGTAATAATGTATAGTGGAAGTTGTAATTAACGGATTCAGTTTAAAATCACAATTGGGCGATAAATATTAATTAATAATGATCACTCGTACTTAATTCAATTAAAATCCGTTCTGCGGTTTAGGAGATGAAAGGTACGACGGACGGACGGACGAGACGTGCCCATAAGGCGTTCCGTTACTAGTGTTGTGTCGTTCCGGAAGGATCCGTTCCAAAGGAACGGACCCAGCGCCGGAACCAGCCGGTACGAATCCACGGCCTTGAAAAATCTCGTTCCTCGGACTCAGAGGATTTCGTTCCGGACTCAATGGTTCCTCGGATTCGGAAATTTCGTTCCTCGGACTTACAATTATTTCTCTTAAACTAAAAGCCATTGGCCCGAAATTTCGACAGGGTGTTCTAATGATGACCTAAACTCTCCATTGGTAGCAGATGAACCGAATCTGTTAGTTACAATCCGTAGCCTCTCCTTGTCAGAGAATTTTGTTGGGTGAACGAAATCAGACACGCGAAGAAATGTATTTCGTACCGGAGTGATGTGTCTTTGTTCTTTTCGCAGCGCAACAAAATGTTTTCTATTGTTTATTTGGATTGCAAGAATTGACTTCTGAACTTCAAAATGATTGTGAATAAAGGGATATTATGGGTGCATGGGATATTAGTAGACGAGAAACAACCACACTTGCAACAACATAATTCATAATAATTTTATAATACTTTGTTGTTTCGAAGGAAAATATATCGTCGAAGATTTTTACCATTCTTCCACAAAAATTATTTAATTTCTTAATTTTAATAATATAATAATTTATTACGAATTAATTTTCATTCTAAATTTTTTAAAATACTTCCACCAAAGGTTCTTAAAGTTTGAAACGTGAGAGGGATATGAAAGATATCAGCAACGAAAAGGATTGCTTTGGCCTTGGTGGAAACAGCAATTTTTATGCTTCATACCAATAAATGGAGCGCAAAAGAAGTGGAATTTGGAAGATGTTTTTGGAAAGATTTTCAGAATGAAACTAAACACTATCTACTTTAATTTTTTTACATAGCAAATACCCAATGCAGTGATTTATATTACTTAGTCGATTTTTTCAAGTTCGTTCGAAAATTTCGGGATGTTCTGACCCCAAGATCCACCCTCACCGTACGCCCATGTCGTGTAGTTTCGCCACAAACAAATTTGGTATAAATAAAATTCTTATGAACAAAATGAGGAGTCGAAAAATCATAACAACAAACAGTTTTCCAACATTCATCACAGGAAATCCTACATTTAATCCAGTTCATACGTGCGCCAATGGAACTAAAGGAACGAATCCTTCGTATCGTTCCGGCTGCAGAACGATACGAAAAGGAACGAATCCACAAAAAGAACGAAAATGCCCATCAATATCCGTTACTACCGCTTCGTTGGTAAAGAACGCCTAATAATTGAATAACATCAAAATGCTTTTTACTTAAAACTTCATTTGCATTTTTTGCTAATGGGAATGCAAGTATATTCATAAATATTTCGCTTTCAATCGCTCCACCGCTAGAATATGTCTTTCATCGAATTCCTTCAATGCAAAATCGAGATTTATACATATTTAATTTGAGACACGATTCGATTTCCCGCGCACTTCTTTGAATTTGGGTGGAACTGCCGCTTGAGTGCAAACACACTTGTATGTACACTCGTTTCGCGTTTTGTAACGGAAACAGAACAGAACTCTCGCGCATATAATCAGAAACACAAGTCGGTACTCTTGCGCGCACGAGCTGTTGAATCTCTCTATTCATTCCCTCGATTGACAAACATATGAATAAATAAAATGTTCGAATTGGAAGCGGTTGTTGAATTAGGCCTGGTGAGGAATTGCGAGGAACGATAGAAGCCGAAAGGATTCTAATATATTGGAAGTTAGAAAATGAGATGGCAAGAGGAAAGGGAGAAAGAGAGAAAAGAGAGAAAAAAAGAGAAATTCGAAGAGCCATCGGAATAAGATCGATTAGAAGCTATAGTTTTATCTTGGAATATTTCTCGTGAGCGCATAACATACGTGGCGCTCATATTTAGTTTAAAAAATAAACAAATAAAAAAACGAATCACAGTGTCGGATTTATGGAACGGGTAACAAAGATAATTCAAGCAATGTATTTTGATAATGGAATATTTAACAATCGCTAAATGTTTTATAAGTCTCGCTTACTGGTTTAATACCTTCACATAATGATTTTCTTAGGAGATCACCGCAAAGTCCAGCCAGTTTACAGAATCACTTGTTAAAATAAACGCATTCCAGAAAAAAAAAACAGTTGTAAATTCAAAAAAAGGCTTTTATGTCTAGTTTACTGAAAAAGGCAATAGTTAATTTCGACTAAATATACGAAATAGCATTGATACACAACTCTTACTTCGATGCAAGTATCCTTGAATTGCATTGCAGCGTATTGCAGTGTCATTAACTAACAGGAAAAGCGTGCCATTCAGTTTTATAATTGAAATTTGCGAAGGAATGAAGGCGATCTGGAAAGAATTTAATGTGCGGAAAAATGCACAAAAAATAGGATCAAAGATAAAACACGCCTCTTCGGTTAAAAGGTAAAAAGCTGGATAGGGGGAAATGAGGGAGGAAGAGGTACGTCGAAAGAGAGAGGGAGAGTTTTGTAAGAAAACATGAACTGCTGCGGAAGAGACAACAATGAATTCGGTTTCGATTGTTGCCAAAGGCGCGTGGGTGCGACCCAAAGACGAAGGCCATCTCCCGCTAACCATTCCTTTCTCCTCTTTCTCGAACACGATAACACTCGTGGATACACAGCAAATGTTCCCATGGCAACGTCATCAAATGTATGAGAATAACCGCATTCGAATGTGAGTCGAATTGGATAC
This sequence comes from Tanypteryx hageni, assembly GCA_028673005.1. Taxonomy (NCBI): domain Eukaryota; kingdom Metazoa; phylum Arthropoda; class Insecta; order Odonata; family Petaluridae; genus Tanypteryx; species Tanypteryx hageni. The sequence continues at coordinate 7,114,002 of CM054114.1, forward strand.
GAGAGCCAAGTTGGCATCCCGGAAAATTGATACACATGTTGCATAAGATATGTTTGCTGGGAAACAAATCACGATGTGATGTACTTTCAGAAGATCGCTTGTTTTCATATGCCATATGAGGAGACCGCGCAAATTCAGCTGTTCCGTCCTTCGGAAGGGACGTTAAGCCGTTGGCCCCCCTGGTGTTCTTCGCAAGAGCAGGCAAATGCCGGCACCGGGTTTCCCTCCTCCCTTCTGTGTGTGTGTCCGGTGTGGAAGGCAACGGGAAACCACCACACCGTGTATGTATATTCCCTAGTCAAAGCCAATTAATTAGTTAATTGGTAGGACCTGTCGTAAGACAGAACACAAATGAATGAATGAATATGGGTCATTAACCATTCAATTTCGATTCCATATGGGATTGCACAGCGGTGGATATCAATTGTTTTTGAAGAGCGGATGGCGGAACGAGAGATCTGGAAATAGAGCTTACCGCGAGCAATACTCAATCTCGTACTCCTAACATTCAACACGGTAACGGTGATATTATGTATTGGAGTGAACCGATTGCGTGTTTATCTTAGCTATTAATTGATGTTTTGATGGAAATATCCCTTTTTAGTACCCACGTCTGAACTAGAAGCTATTGGTTAAGAAGTTGTCCCGCGCAATAAAAAGCACACACACACACACATATTTATTTTTTGTGTGCGTGTTTTGTACTTGTCTATTTGACGCCCCCAGCAGCCTGCCAACTTGATCCTCAACTTGGTAAGTGTCCGCTGGTCTTCCTTCAACACCTTGTTGCTACCCTCATCACTGCCTTTCCTTTTCCTTAAGTTTATATATATATATATATATATATATATATATATATATATATATATATATATATACACTAGCTAACCCGCGCAGAACATCTGCGCGCTAGCCAAACTATAATATATGAAATAAATGAAACCTTTTTTAATTAAAACAGATATATTTTTATTTACATTAATAATTTTAATATGCGATGAGCTAAAATAACCGCACCGTACATTCAAAGTGCTATAAGCGCACCGCACAAACATTAGTTTAAAAAGATTCTTTAAAAGCACAATTTTCTGTAATGATTTTCTGACACAATCGTTATAGATTCGAATGATCTTACTCTCGAGAGACCCACATACGATTGTCCATGGCTAAATACTAGTTTTTGAAGGTGAAGGCAAATTTTATCTAAAATCTGTCCCTGCGACTTGCTGATAGTCATAGAAAAAGCTAATCTTACTGGAAATTGTTTTCTCTTAAATTTAAAAGGAATGTTTGGGTCTGATGGGATGAGTGGAATTCTTGGTATGAGAATAGTTTCAGAATTATCTAAATCTATAACTCTTGCTCCGATTATGTTACGTTGTAGTCTTGTAACTGTGAGTCGCGTCCCATTACACAGGCTTTTCGAAGGTACTAAATTTCTGAGTAACATGATCATAGCGCCTGGTTTCAATCTCAGTTTGTGCGGAGGCATTCCAGTTGGCGTTAAACTGTTCAAAAATTCTTCGAGGTATGCCAGTTGATCTGTCGCATCCTCACTTACGATGGTATCTACGCTTTCGTAAACTATCTCTTCTCCTGGTATACGTTCCAATACACGATTGTTTAGTTCAGGTGAAGCGTAACGTGTTGCTCTTGAAGGCATTACTTTTATTCTGAGCAAACAATTTAACTATTAATTTCATTAATATATATGTCATACGCACATTGGGTATCTCAGAGGTAGTGCAATGAATAACCGGGGAGGGAAACCCGGTGCCGGCATTTGCCTGCTCTTACGAAGAACACCAGGGGGGTCAACAGCTTAACGTCCCTTCCGAAGGACGGAACAGCTGAATTTGCGCGGTCTCCTCAAAACACACAAACAGGGGGCCGGGCGACCTTGAAAAAATCCTACTTCCGCAGGATTCGTACCCGATGACTTTTTCAAGCATCGGGCGAGTAGCAGTCAGCGTCCTAACCACTACACCACCGGCACTCCTAATACATATAGTTTCATATAGGCATTATCTAAATGGTTTTAACTTTATATAGCATGACACAGTATTTCAATGCTAAATACAGAAGCTATTTATCTCGTTGCCGGATACATTGAGCAAATGCTGCAATTAGTTATTCTTACTTTTTTATTTAAAAGTTTTTACGACATTAATGTAATGCTATGGAAATCAAGAATATGCATGGGTATAATTTTTAAACATGTATGTCAAAATACTACAGTGCCACCTGGTGGAGAACCCTTAAACTCTCACATTTAAGGTTATACCAGTTCCATCTATTCCCAAAAGATGGTAGTATGGTAAAATTGAACGACAATATATTTTCTATCAAAATGTTCTTTTCAAATTAGGTTTTCCAACAATTGCTTATATTAGATACTCGTAGTTTTTTAATTTTACTGTTTTAGGCTATATTTGCACCTAAAAAAAGAAGCATAAATACTGTTTCAATAACGTAGTTAACAGGCCATGGATCAATGTTGTCCAACAACCATTCGGGGACAAAATTCAATGGTCGATTTCTAGTGCGCACTTAATATATATTATATTATATATATTTCCATTTGGCTATTCATATTTAGGTTATTTGATGTGAATTCCAATCATAGGTAAATCTGTTACATCCGTAAACATTCTTCACGCGCATGAATTATTTTAAGCAAACAGCTGATGTATTCCACAAAATTCTGTTTAATTTACGAATGGAATGAAGCCAAGTGAAAATAAAAACTTAAAAATGACTGAATATAGAGGAGTTAGAAGGTGAATTATCCAAATATCTAGGCATAAATTATTTCGGTAACTCGAGGAAGAATTTTCACTCAAATCGCATTTAAAATAATTTTCAAACATCGACATACTTCTGTTTTTCGCAATTCTCGTTTATGAATTAATGTAGGGATTTCAAGATCATAATGGTGGGCTGGTCGCATGAAGCTTCACCATAAAAACCGCGGGCCGATTGGGGCACGGTATTAAATCCGCGGGCCGCATTTAATACTTTCCCAGTATTCACATTATTAGCTTACTTTCCAGAACGGAAATAGGCTTATAGTTTCGTCGTTGTATCTGTTTGTCTGTCACCTCTTATTAACTTCTGAACCAATTAATCAATTTTCATGACACTTGGTGAAAATCTCTTGCTATTTGAGTCGAGCTCCCGAGGATAGTTTTTGTTGCAATGATTGAAAGTCCCGGGTTCGATTCTGGGAACTTTCCTTCCCATTTGATTTACATGGGAAATCTGAAATCCATCGTGCAGGGTAATTTTATCTTGCACATTAAAATATCTCATATTGTTAGAATTGTAATATCGGAGCGGGATTCGTACTATTCTATGAAGAAATAAATGGAAATTCTAATTTTTGTCGTAGAATTTTGCTTATCGATCGTATTTCTTCGAATTTCGCGATTTTGCAGTTTTAACACTCCTTAAGAGAGTGTTGCCATAGCAACGACTACTGTTGGACTTGAATTCGGTATAGTCTTGATCACATACGCGTTATTTTTGCCACAAAAATACGCGTGATCAATTTAGTTATCCGTTCGAGTGTATTTTTAATATTTTATATCGCTAAATTACGAAATTTTGGAACACATATAGAGGTGATTTTAAAGCTATTAAAGTCAACATAAGTATTAAAGAAATAATTAAGTGGAAAATAGGTATCACAAGTTTCGTTTGGAACATTTTCTTTCATATTCCCTAGACATTCGCTCTCCCCTTCCTCAAGTGCGAAAATAGCCTTAATCATGTGATGTCTAAAAACCCATAAATTGCAAAATTGGTAGATTCGGCTTCGGGGGTTTGATCCGTGTAGCATGAACTAAGCGGGTCTCATAAATGAACCATGAGCCCCGCGAGTTTAACGCCACTGATGTGCTCCGTGTCGCGGATTTCGGAGGTCGTTCTATATTTTAAAAGGCTCAATGAAAGTGTTTTATGAAGATAATGATGAGAGGAAAATGCTTTCGGATTTCGATCTTCATCCTTTTCATCGGCTATAATTCATTCCGATTCAGGCAAACTATAGTTGTTTTCTAAACGAAAGAATCGAGTCTTTCTTTATTCACGTGATACAGATAACAGATCAACCTTCGCCTCCACTGGAAAATTCTTACAAAAACTCTTAACTCATTACAATCCTCCCTCTGCAGAACACTCCCTTTCATATCTCCTTCTCTCCCTCCATCTTTCGATAAATAATTCAAGGCGCCCGCGCTCAAGAGCAGCCATTGCACACCGATTCCCTGCTTCCATTTCGGTTAGACAACTATCTTTTCTCTTTTCCCATCCTGCTTCCACCTTCTGCTCCTTCTGTCCCCCTCCCACTTGACCTCCTCCATCCCTCTCTTCCCCTTCCGCCTCTCTTATTCATTCATTGTCTCTTTACCTTAAATATTTTTCTCGTTTATTTATTATTATCATAATAATCACTGGTAAGAAACTCATTCATCCAAAATTATAGGATTATTCCCAATGCATTTCACCCACTAAGTGGGCATCTTCAGGGGCGAACCTGACCTGACCGCAGTCGACCCCTGTTCACTGCCAGGATAATCGGAGCCAAAAGCGTTCGAGCTATCAACTAATGAATTATCATAATATTTTTAACCTGCTATTTTAACATATAATTTTTGATTTTTCACTTTATAATGTGTAGTTGTCATTGTATCGTTCATATTGTTCTTTGATGCATAGAGGGTTTCCGCAGGTTTTTTCCACCCCTCGTTACTTCGTGGGTGATTTCTGTATGGGTTTTTACTAGGTTGGCCAAGCTAGGTCCCACAAATACCTCGTCTTTCTTACAGGTTTTCCTCAATATGAACCTATCTATCTTTATCTCCCTCTATTAGCACATTTATCTTCCTAGTCGTATTGCAATATAACGTAACAAAACATTGTCTAAGGGTAAAATGTGAAAGTGAACCTTATGTTCTAAATTTTGTCCGAATAAAGACATTTAACTATCTATCTATCTCTCCTTCAACCCACCCCCACTCTCTTCCACCTCCCTCTCTCTCCTCCCCTCCCCTTATGCTCTCTATCTCTCCCCCTCCCACCCCCTCCCCTTCACCTCCACTCACCTCCGCCCCCTCACCTCCTCCCCCTCACCTCCGCCCCCTTACCTCCTTCCACTCACCTCCTCCCACTCACCACCCACCCACCTCATTATAAACAGCTGCTTCTTACAAATATACGATATACTTGTAAAAGGTGCTTGCATTCTGCAAGTATTTCATCACACCTTGAAAAATCTTTCATTTTTCAGAGAGATATTTCATCATTGGAAATATTTTTTTTGTTCGAAAGAATTCACCTCTGCACCGATTTTCGTTCGTTCTTAATGTAACAATAATAGAGTAAAACAATCCCTAAAATTTTAAATTTTAAGATTATTATAATTTTTTCACATTAGGGTACTAAAGCCACACATTTCTGCAAAATTTTAAAGTGGTAGCTTATCTATAAGTGAAATAATATTCCTCCATATTTTAAAATTTAAAACATTTTAACGTCCGCAAAAACATATTCATAGAGTGTGACAAATGTTTATTTGGGTATGTGTACTAAGCTCTAAATAACTTTAAAATTTCAGCTCTAACACGACATCACTTTTTTCACAATTCTCTAATACGAGGTTTGTTCAACAAGTTCCCGGAATTCGTCAATAAATACTTTATTTCAGTAGTTACAGTTCAGATGCAATTATCTCCTTAAAAGTAATTCCCTTGAGCAGCATCGCACCCCTCCCATTGTTTTTTCACTTTTGGAAGCATTGTTTGAAGGTTGTTTGTTTTATCATTCTCAGTTCATTTGTCGTATTAGCAATAATGTCCTCTATCGTTTAAATCTTCTACCTTTTAGGACCACTTTTATTTTGGGGAATAGAAAAAAGTCTGAAGGTGAGTGGTGAGGTGAATAGGGGAGTTGTGGAAGGGCAGGAATTGAATGTTTTGCCAAGAACTCTCAAATCGACAATGCTGTGTGTGCTGGTGCATTGTCGTGACGAAGGTTCCAGGTTCCTGCAGTCCACATCTCCGGTCGTTTTCTTCGTACCGCAGCCCTTACGTTTTCACTATTTTCTCGATGGTATCTGTGGATATGTGTGTGTGTGTCTGTGACCGGGATTTTGTGGGTGCTCTAACTGAAACACTATTAATCAGATCAGCGTGAAATTTTATAGCTGACATTTTTGTTAGAGAAGGACGTACTGTAGTTTTTGATAAAAATCGGTCGACCGAAAGTTGGTGGTTACTCTTGTCAATTATCCGTTTTTTTATATATTTGCTTTAATATTCGATGAATGTAAAAACATATTGGAGTAAAAGTTGTAGATAATTTACTTTTCTACAACCTCTGTTTGAAATATATCCCATATAATATATTGTTGAAGAGATATTTTTAAAACTAAATGTTTTAGCTGCCACCACCACACCACCTACCTCCGACTATTGTAAACATATTAAGCTCCTTTTTATTTTCGTAATTATCGGAGCTGCGGGGCTGTAGTATCCAATATCAGAAGGCTACAGTTTGAGTTTATTTATGTTCTTTGTAAAGTCTTTAAATTTGTCTCGCAGTTTCTTAAAATATTTATTATCATTTAACCTATTTGGAATTATTAGAAATATTACAGGTATGGAGAAAGTCATGTGGTGGTAACATCAGATTTTTTTAAAATAAGTACTTTAATATTTGATGAATGTAAAAAAGTATGAGAATAAAATTTGTAAAAAATTAATTTTCTACGTTGGTTCGAAAAATTTCCCCGTTGTTTAAGAGATATTTAAAATTTTTTTAGCTGCCCCCACCACAACACCTACTGGTGACTATTGTAAACACTTTACGCTTAGTTAAGTCTTAGTAACGGTCCTTTTTATTTTCTTAATCGTAGGGGCTTCGTGGCTATATCCGATTTCAGAAGGCTACGTAGACAGCGCTGCAGTGATATTGTAGGCAACCTAGGCATTTGCCTAAGGCGCTGAATGAGATGTGGCGCCGAAATAATGTTCATTGGTTGAGAACTCCCGCGGTAAGTAGTAAACTTCCGAGGTTGGCTACGGAAGAAACAAAAACGCAGCGAATTTCGTACACGGACATCGTATGTAACAGTACCGTTAATAGTATCGAATTCTTCGTCTTTTAGATGTGCATAACGGAAGGGAAGAAGCTACGAGCGTCCAAAAAGGCCTAGGAAACTCTACAGATAGAGGTTGCACCGTGTTACGCATTAAAATTACTGTAGAGGACTCGGTCTACACCCGCGACGTCATGTTGTTGCCTGTTGCGTGTGATTGTAGTAGAGTGCTTCGCATGATGTAAGGTTATACTTGAAGTCGAAGTCCTTAATTAATTCTAACCAGCACAAAATGCCAATTATCAAAAGAAGTAAGCGAATGTATTTATATCCTATTTTCAGTTATTTTTTTGCAATACACTATCAGTAAATTGTGAGGAATTATTAAGTTTACTAGCGTGAAATCTTCTTTTTGGATATTACGATGAATCACTGAGAGCACCCAGCTGACGTTTCCCCTTCCTTGTGCATAAGATCACTTTTGCAATTAACGTTTTCTGCTTGACCGAGTAATATTATCTTTGTAGAATTAAATATTTCTTATTTATTTTTATTTAATAATATAGATGTATTGTGCTAATTTAAATTAATTTAATTATTTAAATTTTAGCACTTTCAGAACAAAAGGAGCAAAAAACTAACAGGATGGCAGAAGAGCAAAAGAAGAAATGAGGTTGAACTAACAAATCAGCAATCTGCTAAATTAATGAAATGTTGGATTTTAAATGACCAACGCGAAATTCAAGAAGAAAACAAAAATCTCATTGTGTCGAATGAATTGGAAAAGAAAGCAGATAGTGTGGAAAAGTACGAAAAAGTAGAACCTTTATTTCTATTAGGTAAGACGGGTGAGACTGGACAGGATATTACACAAAGGCAGACTGAATCACTAGACTTAAACGATCCTATTAACTGGCCAATTCTAAATGGATCAGCAATAAGAGAGTATGCCTTGAAAAATTTAGACCAAGATCTAAATGCAGACAGTAAAAGAGAAGGACGTTCTTTTACTAAGAAATTGTTTTACAAGAAACTCGCAAATGGGGAAAAGGTTTTACGATAGTGGTTGATTTATTCTAAGAAACACAAGACAATCTTTTGCTTTATTTGCATTTTTTATGGAAAAACAACAATATCCGGTGCACTTAAAGATCCCAGTAATGGATTTAATTACTGGAAAAATGTATACGAGAGAATCTACCAACACGAAAATAAGAAGGAATATTTGAAGTTTTTTGCTCAATAGAAAAATGAATTATCAAACATCATTGGAAAAAACACTCTTGATGAACACTTTTTAAATGAGAAGAAAAAAAGAGATAAAGTGGCGACATATATTGAAAGCTTCCATGAAAACAATTTTATATTGTGCAAAAAACAATTTACCTTTAAGAGGAAGCAATGAAAAATTTGGCGAAAGGTCTAAAAGAGTTTTTCTATCAACAATAGAACTTCTGTGTGATTATGATTTAATATTGAAACATCACATATCTGAACATAAAACAAAACAGTAAACTAATTTCTCATCAATTACGCAGAATGAAATACTCAACCTAATGGCAAACGAAGTTAGAATGAAAAAAATTTTCAAATAAAAGAAGCAAAATAATTTGGATTGTTGTTAAATGGTACACCAGATTGTGCTCATAAAGAATAAGTTGCTGAGTTAATTAGGTTTGTCAATATCGATAAAGAAAAAAGAAAGTTCGTATTGAAAAGAGTTTTATTGACTTCAATGATATTACTGGAATAACTGGAGAATGTACCACTAATGATATTTTATTTAAGTTGGAGAAAGATGGTTTGGATATCAATTTGATGCGCGCGCAATCATGACAATGGCAGAAATATGAGTGGGCGTAACATTGGGGTTCAGTCAACAATGTTAAACGTGTCTAAATATGCACGTTATATACCTTGTTGTGAACATAATTTAAATTTGTCAGGTGTCCATGCTTATGAAAAGTCCAGCAAACAAATATGATCTTACTTCAACGAAATAGATGTTTTATATTTATCTATCAGCATCAAATTCTCGATGGGATGAAGTGTGTAAAAAGTTGAAAGTTTCTGGGAAACAGCATTGCCCGACAAGGTGGAGCTCAAAAGCAAATGCAGTGAATGCTGTAAGAATCTAAATTAAAGAAATTCTTGAAGTCTTGAATTAACTCAGTGAAAAAGAAGTAGCTGCTATAGGTCACATCTCTATCAGTGACTTGAAATTCGTTTTCTACACTGTTGTTTGGGATTTATGCTTGCAACAAATAAAGTTACAAAATTGTTGCAGTATAAAGACGGCAATTTACAAAAGGCTGTTACGCTTCTATTAGATTTGCACTTGTGTGTGTGTGTGTGTGCCTGCGTGCGCACCTGCGTGTGTACACTGCCTCGGCTAGTGTGGTTGTGTCGTGTTGAATTAAGATGGAATTAAAAATGCCTCACATATTTATAAATGAATAATATGCCGACATGCATTTTGTATACGGTTTCTACAATGGAAATGGTAGAGCTGCCGTAGAGGAATACCAGCAACGATATCCACATCGCAACACATTTCAGCGAGTACACAGACCTTTGAGGGAGATTCGTTCCTTCCTACGGGCGATTGCAGAACGTGAGCAACAACTGTGAGGAGAAGATGATGTTCCGAAAGCAGTGCAGCGAAGCCCAAGGACAAATGTACGCAGAATTCCCAGGACCGCTGGTATAGCACGGACACAAGTATGGAGAATTTTGCACAATGATGGTTTCTATCCGTTTCATCTCCACCACCTGTTACCGGGAGATCACGCCAACCGTGAAGGATTTTGTGAATGACTGCAACCACGACTACAAATTCTGCCCGTCATTCTGTTCGCGGTTGAGGCTCAGTTTATCAAGGATGGTATTAAATACACAAGGAATTCTCACTCTTGGACGCAGGAAAATCTATACGGGGTAGCATAACGTAATTGTCAACACCGATTTTTAGTTAACTTGTGTTGTGGAGTATTAAGCAATTAAATAATTGGGTGTAAACCTAACCTAATTTGATAATAATAAGGATAAGGAAACTGTGATGTTTCTGTGAAGATTTAAAATGATAATAATAAGGAAGAGTTGAAAAGAGATTCTGTATACATAGCTACACTAAGCTAGCGCTTAACTCGAAAGCGGTGTTGAATTGACCTATGGTTTATAAGACATATTTACTCCAAATGACCTATATTATTATAGACGCTTCTTACAGAGGAGGGTTATATAACTTATAACATACAAGTAGTTGGTGCTTGCATTCTGCAAGCATCAATTGTAAAAGTTCGTTCATACTACTTATAGTTTACGGGATAAAAATTATTAAACGTTAATGTACAAATAGAGTAAAAACAACCCCTAAAAATTAACAATTTAGATATTTATTCATTTTTGTGGTTGGTTGTGACCAAATCCTATAATCGTGCAAAATACCAGCACCCTATTCCTCTTAGATCGGTCTACACACTGGAAAACCTTTTTCCATGCTAACTTATGGGAGATTTTTCGGGGTATCTGAAGTCGAACCCAGGACACTGTAAGCAAAGTAATAATAATTCCTAATAGATATTGCAACCATCTAACAACACTCAAAATTTTATTTTTCTAGCTTATGGGCAAGTGCCAGAAATTAATTTACAAATATGGCGCAAAGATTTTCTTATGGGAAAAAACGCAACTTTCGGAATTTCTGGAGTCGAACCCATGTCACTTAGGTGAGAGGTCGCATTTACTCTGGAGGTTTCTCTATGACCTCTACAAACTTAAAATTTCAGCTCTCTACCTCTTGTAGTTTGGGTTGGACATTACTATCCTCCTATATATCATACTAATAGGAGGTGCTTGCAATCTGCGAGCATTTCATCTCACCTTGAAAAAACATCCATTTTTCAGAGAGATATTTCATCATTGGAAATATTTCTTTAATTCGAAATATTTCTCCTCTGCACCGATTTTCGCTTTTTCCTTATGGAAAAATAATGGAGTAAAACAATCACTAATATTTGCAATTTTATAAATTTTACACTTCTTCCACATTGGAATAATAACTCCACACATTTCTGCCAAATTTTTAAGTTGGTGTATATTTAAGAGTGAAATACAAATTATCTAATTGTTTAAGATTAAATAATTTTTAACGGCCGTAAAAACAATTTCATGGAAACATTTAAATGTTTATTGGTTTATATAGACTATGCTCTAAATAACTTTAAAATTTCAGTCTCCTAGCTTGCTTTGTAGTATTTGAACATTTACCTATTTGTTTTAATTTTAAAAAAATTTAACAGCCAAACAAATTAAAATATCAAAATTTCTAAATTCCCTACTACGTTTTTTTTTACAAATTCTACCTTAAAAAATTTCAGATTTCTGGCGCTTTCGGAAATACACAAACCTTAAAAATTTGTTTAAAAAATTGCGAGTTTTTAGCGGCAGCATTGTTGAACTTTTTCAAAATTTGTTTTTTCTATATATAATTTTCTGCAAAATGTTTACAAAAACTCGTATTTACGACTTATAGTTTCAAAGATAAAAATTATTAAACTTTTATGTTCAAATGGGGTTAAAACAACCCCTAAAATTTAACAATTTTGAAATTTTCGATTTATATAGTTGGTTGTGAGCAAAATCCTATAATCCTGCAAAATTTCAGCTCCCTCTACCCCTTAGATTGGTCTACACACTGGAATAACTTTTCCCCATGCTAACTTATGGGAGATTTTCCGGAGCATCTGGAATCGATAAGAATTTCTCATAGGTCTTGCAGCCTTTTAGCAATACTAAAATTTTATTACTCCTGCTTATCGGCAAATGCCCGAAATTAATTCAGAAATGGCGCAATGCTTTTCTTATGGAAAAAACGCAAATTTCGGAATTTCTGGAGTCGAACTCATGTCACTTAGGTAAGAAGTCCCATTTTTTCTGGAGCTTTCTCCGTGACATCTATGAACAAAAACTTTCAGTACTCTAGCACTTGTAGTTTAGGCTGGTAATTAGTATCCTCCTATATAGCTATGTCCTCCTCATTAAGGAACGTCTATATATAATTTATAAGAGATATATATTATTCATTTGAATGAAGGAAATAATTAATAAATAAATGATAATATAATAAAGCTAATAAATAAATAATAACAAAGTCAAGTGGATTAAAACGAAAAAGAAAAATAGATGTGCTGTGGGATTTGAACTCGGGACAAAATATTCCGAGGCCAATTCGGTAAACACCCAGCCAACACTACAGCTCGAGCTTGTCGGCCAATTATTGCACTTTATCAAGCCACAGTTAATCCTGAGAAAATAAAAAAGATTCTGCCGAAACTAAGGTCAATTCAATCAAAAGCCGATACACATGTCTTCTCATTTTAAGTATTCTACCGCCCAAAAAAGTTTCGTCGAAATCGACGACACAAGGTACAGTCTCCCCTTGTAAACAAATTTTCAAAGTTTATGTATTTGCGAATGTGCTACGAAGCTGAAATTTTTTTTAAAGGTAGAATTTGTAAAAAAACGAAATAAAAAATATAGAAATTTTGATATTTTAATTTGCTTGGCTGTAAAAATTCTTAAAGTTTAAACAAATAGATCAATGTTTAGGTACTACGGTGAAGGCTAGGAAGTTGAAATTTTAAAGATATTTAGAGTATAGTGTATGTAAGCACGAAAAAATTTGAAAATTTCCATAAATTTGTTATTGCGGCCGTTAAAATGTTTTAAAATTTAAACAATTAAATAAATGTTAATTCACTTCTACGTGTGCTACATCAAAATTTGACAGAAATGTGTGGCTTTAGTACCCCCACAATGGATTAAGTATAATATTCATAAAATTTCAAATTTTAGGAGTTGTTTTAATCTAATATTTTTCCATAAGGAAAGCACGAAAATCAATGTAGACGTGAAACCTTTTAAATTAAAAAAAAATATATACATAATATCCTTGTTCTGTACGTTGGTCCGTCCATTCGTTCTCGCCTAATAAAGGGTCGAATCAATCAATCAATCCTTCCGTCCGTCCGTTGTTCCGCCGGAACGCTCTATAGAAATCCCCATAAGAGAACACTAAAACATATTTTTTCACTTGCAGGCTTTTTTTCTTTTACAAAATTAAATTAGAAGTAACTAACCTACGATCTTCGGATCTAAATCATTTTATAGGAAAATAAACATGAATTCTTATTCTTATCGTCGATTTGTCTTTTGGTACGAAATCGCTTAAGTTATACCGTATAACTTATACGCTTAAATCATATTTAATGGAAAAATTTAAGCTTTTTAACGATATGTTGCCTAGCCGACCGTGTAATTGTTGAACCTCGAGATTGTATTGTCGTCCTTATACTACATGCGTAAGGAAAGTGTGTTTTGAATGCTTTAGTATGAGAGAGAGAAAGCGCCAGACTTATTTATAATTAAAATCGTGTTTTTCATTAATTTCTTTTCAGTTAACTTCACATTAAAAATTTTGTAGTAATTAACTATTTTTATATTTATTTTCATAGATATTTTGCAATGTATATTATAATTTACCGGAGTTATAAATTACAATTGCATATATGAAACACGCAAAAAGCCATTCCTTGACATTCAGACCTTTTTCGTTTACATTTTAAAATGTTTCAAGGACGAGATATTTCACTTACATTAGTTATGCGAAGAGAAAAATTTAAATCTCATTCGTAAATCTCCAAAAAAAAAAGTTTTAACACGATATTTCACGTTTTAGCGCATTTTGATTTTGTTGGACCACTATTGTCCCAATTGTTGAATTCAATTCTTGGCCTCATCATAAATGCACCAATTTAGTGCTTTTATACGGGTCAGACTTTTATACATAGGTATTACGTATTTACTGAATCTATTAAGTTATTAGAGGGAAAAAGGAAAATAGAATGGGAATGAGCAGAAATGGAGAAATCGGAAGAGGACGTAGCATTTGTATAAGATTAAAAGGAGCTGCAGGATAAAATAACAATAATAAATTATTATTTATTATAAAAATGTTATACTATTGAATTATGCGCCATTGCTAAATGGTAGGGATTCATAAAACTAAATATAGGTCAAGTAATTTTCAATGGATTTCTTTAACTGATAATATAGCAAATATTTCGAAGGAATTTGAAATAGGAGTAAAAAAATTACATTTTATCACTTTTATTTAAATTTCTTTAACTAAAGTGATTTTTCTGGAATATTTTCAAAATTAATATAGATATAAGAAAAATGCGATTTTATAATATAGTTAAAATTCATTGCAGTTAATGTAAGTATTCAGTTAATAGTAAGTAAGTTACTACATAATTTTCCTTTGATGGTAAATTGACAGTTCGTACACATTTTATTGTTTTTTACGAGTTAATAAGATTTACGATACGGGAGAGAGGCCTCGGGATTTCCTAGAAGTAACAATGCTCCCCCTAAAGAAAAAGCCAAAGGCAATGCAGTGTAAAGACTACAGAACGATAAGCCTTCTGTAACACACTTCGAAGATCATCACGAGGATTCTTAATAAAAGACTGGAGAAAAAGTCAGAAGAAAAGCTAGAGAAAGATCAATTCGGTTTCAGAAAAGACGGGAAACCAGAGATGCTATAGGAGTAGTTTGAATCATATCAGAAAGGGCAATAGAATACAGTCAAGATATCTGCTTCGTAGGCTGGCAGAAGGCCTTTGATAGAGTAAATTGGGTAATGTTGATGAAGATATTAAAGGATATAGGTGTAGACGGGAAAAACAGGAGACTGATCAGGAATCTATATGTGAATCAAGTTGTAAAGGTCAGGATGGAGAATGCGGACACCTGCGGAGTAAATATCTGTAGAGGAGTAAGACAGGGCTGCTGCCTATCGCCAACCCTATTCAATATATTTGGAGAAAGTCTAATGCAAGAAGCTTTAGAAGGCACAGGGGATTTCAAAATTGGAGGAAGGATTATAAGAACTTCTAGCAAGAAAGGAAGAGGATCTCCAGAAAATGATAAATAGACTATTAATAACAGGTAGAAAATACGGTATGGAAATAAATACAGAAAAATCCAAGGTCATTCGAATATCGGGCAAAGAAGAGAATCTTAACATAATTTAAAGTCTTTAGAACAAGTTTCAGATTATAAATATCTTAAAGAATCGTAACAAGAGAAGCAAAATGTACTGATAAGATCAGAACTAGAATAGAAAGAAAGAAGAAAGAACCTACTTACGGGAAATATAAGGGAAGATATCCGCAAGAAGTTCATAAACGGGTATGGAGTTTATAGCTTTGTACGGGCCACAAACATGGATGCTAAGAAAAAGTTACATAAAATACTTAGAAAGCTTTGAAATGTGGACTTGGAGGAGAATGCTGAAGATAAAATGGACAGATAGGATGAGAAACGATGAAGTGCTACGAAGAGTAGGAGAGAAGCAAATGATTATACAGACTATTAGAAAGGGGAAGGCTAACTGGGTTGGACATTACCTGAGGAGGGAGAGTATGATAAAAGACGTATTATAAGGAAAACTAGATGGAAAAGGGAAAGAGATAGGAAAAGTTTTCAGCTGATTGACGATTTGAAATGGAAAGAGAGTTATCAAGATATGAAGAGGACAGCGGAAAATAGGAGTATATGGAGAATCAGGTTGAACCATGTTTAATCATGGACCTGTTTACGGACAGACTACCGATGATGATATATACACGAGTAGTCGATGCTTACATACTGCAAGCATTTCATCTCACCCTGATAAATATTAATTTTTCTCAGAGATATATCATTATTAGAAGTATTTTTTTAATTCGAATGATTTCACCTCTGCACACTTTTTCGTTCTTTCCTTATGGAAAATATTTAACAAAAAAAATACCTTAAATTTTCAATTTTAAGAATATTACAAATTTTCCATTGTGGTGCACTAATGCCACACATTCATGCTAAATTTTAAAGTTATAGCAGTTCTAGAAGTGAAATAATGTTTCCAATTGTTTAAAAATTATACATTTTTAACGGCCATAATAACAACTTCATGGTGGTTATGAAATGGTTTTTTATGCATGTGGACTAGGCTGTAAATGGTGTAAAGATTTCATCTCTCCAGCTCACCCCGTACTGCCTAAACATTTACCCATTTTTTAAACTTTCAGTTAAACTTAAACTTAAAGTTTCAGATTCGTAGCACATTCAGAAATACATAAACCTTAAAAATATGTTTAAACAATTGCGAATTTTTAGCGGTCGCATCGTAGGTACGTGGTATTGGACTATATTGTAGCAAATGTTGTCCTCTACCCTAATAATTTTTTTAATCTACACCTTACAGATCATATAAGAGTGATTTATTAGTTTCAAGATGTCACATTTTGTTTTGTGCGTGGTAGCGTGGGTAGCAGGGGTGGGAAGCTTATGTAGCGTTCTAGCATGCCTTTCGTCCCTTCCACAGCCCCCGTAGTTGCGCGCGTCTCTCCCTCTCCACCCTCCCCTTCCTCCTTCATCACTCTCTTCACCCAAGTCCGTACGACGGTTATTCAAGTTTCCGTTGAGACGGTGCGAAAGTTGACGTCTCACTAATCCTTGCGTGAGAGTTTACGAGGAGTATTCGACAGTATTTCCATTATTTTATAACCGTGTTAAGTGATTATAAAAAGTGTTTGTGTTATTTGTCATTGCGTTCTCATTTGTTGTTGTGTAATTAGTCATCGTTGGTGAAGAGGTGCATACTTCTGTATTTAAAATATGTCTCATAATGAAATATCTGGCTGAAAAAGTAATGTTTTTAAAGTGAGATGAAATGCTGGCGAGCACCAACTACTTGTGTCTTGTGTGTGAATGTATATATATGTATATGTATATATATATATATGTATATATATATATATATATATATATATATATATATATATATACAAAATCAATGGCTACTGAGTGACAATTTGAAATAAAGAAATGGAATAGTTGATGAATTTTAATCAGCGCCCTGAATAATATCATTATGTACCTAATAAAAACATTCCACTTAAAAATTCTCATAATTCTTAATTTGGCCTCTTTCAGTCGGACGCAATTCTTGGGAAACAGTCATGCAAATGGATTGAAATTTATGAACAGATGAGGACTCGATGAAACGGTTTGGAAAAAGAGTCCCTATGAGACTCGAACTTAAAAAAAGTTCCATAAACGTAATTAATGTTGATATTTATTGAAAGACTGTAGGGGGAAACATTTTCAACGAGGGAATTCACTGAGTACTGACGAAATATGATGGATGTTTAACCGTTCCACATAGAGATAAATATTCTACGGTAAGGGTCTTTACAAAGTCACAAGACTAATGTTGCAGTGACGTAAATTGTAGCTAGTTAGCACAAAACAATTTCCTCTGAAATGGTACACATTTTCATTTCGGAGAATAAGTGCTAGAATGCACTTTGAAGTATGGGGAATTTTTCTTCTTTAGGCATGAAAGAAAGGCTCATTTCCATAAGAGACTGACACTCGTAATCGTAAAGTGAAAAAATTTCTATTTTTTAAATAGTGAACAGGAGGCAAAAGAGGAGATAAAAATAATCCTTTAAAGGGATTGAGGGGGGGGGGGTGGGAGGAAAAGAAACGGTTAGGTGAGAAAAATGAGAGAGAGAGCGGGAGTTATATGCAGAGTGAGAGAAGGGTGGCAAGAGGAAGATATGGGTAAGGAAGGAGAAGGGAGGGTTCAAGGATGGGAAGTTCGGCCGGAATAAATGAAGACCTTGAGTCGTTCTTTCCACGCGCCGGAGGCTAGCGATATTGTATTGACGGTGAGAAGAATCCGTTAGGCTAATGATAAATAATGAAACGAACAAAAATCAATTGTGAGGACTTGTTTTTATGATTGCTTCAAACGACGGCGCGGGACGGGGATTAAAGGAGATAAAACAAGGTAAATATATGCGGGAAAGCAGTTAAGAGGGAGAGATGAGGGAGAGAAGGGGAGATGAGGGTGTCCTTCTCGGTGCACTTGGACAGCGGTTGTTTATTGTTCTTCAGACGTCCATTGCAACGACACTGAGCTTCCTGTTGAATCTTGTTACACCTTTGCTCGAGAAAGCGCATTAATATTAGCGCGAAGGCCTAAGCACTCGATGAAGAGGCGCGAAAGTCTCTCATGTCCGTAGCATAGCTCAGGAAACAATGGAAGGTTGAGGATTGAGCAAGAGAGAGAGAAAAAGAGTGAATGAGAAAGAAGAAGATACGAAGAAGTGGTGTGGGGTGGGAGGAAGAGAAGAGAGACACGATGGAAGGGGAAGATGTGAGGAGAGGGGAAGTAGGGAAGGAGCAGCAGAAAAGGAACGGCGAACATACAGAGAACGGGATGAGGAAGGTGTAGAAGGAGGAGGGTGTGAGTGGAGGAGTTTAATAGGAAGGGAAAGAAAGGAATTAAGGGAAAGGGAAGGCACGCGTGTAAGGAAAGGGTGGTAGAAAATGTTCTAGTGAAGTTGTAGGAGGGGAGGGAGCAAGAGCAGTGAGAGCAAGAGGAGTGGGAGGAAGAGGAGTGCGAGAACATGAATAGGAGCAGTGAAATTAAAAAGAGGGGAGAGAGTGAGAGGAGGAAAGGGGCGGGGGATGGCGTGTTGGTGAAGGGACGGATGGGAAAGGAAGGGAATACATGTAAATAGTTGCAACAGAAGAAGAGGATTTGGGTCGGTGATGAATGAGGGAAAGAGTGAGTGGAAAGGAAGGAGGCGCGGGAAAATAAAATAAAAGCAGAATGCGCGTAGATGGGTTGACAGGGGGGATCGGGGAGGCAGTGGGAGGGGAGATGGGAGGCAGGGGGAAAGGGAGAGGGACTGGAGAGGGACTGGATGGGGCAGGAGAGGAGATTGTGAGCAGGGGGAGGAAGGGAGAACAATGTCTTCAACGAAACTAGAGGACACTTGAATGCAACGCGACGATAGCATTTCCTCATCTTCACCTCTCTAGTTTGCGAAGCGAGATTTGAACGGTTCCTCAATTCAATCTAAATTGAGTTACTCATGACTAATATTACAACGGCTTAGTTAAATACTCAAAATAGTTATTAGATACGCGGGCTCAAAGATCGGAGAATTTCCAACGGATACTTCGCAGGTGAAACACGCACTTAATTTTCTCGGCCTCATTATGGCTATTCCCGCTACCACGGACAATAAAAGGATTCCAACCATAATATATGATCCAATTTTCGTTCGAGTTCTCAATTTTTATTCGAGCCCTCAATTTTTGGATAAAATGAATCCAACTAAGAAATATGGCGAAAAAATGATCGAATTGATAAAATGTTGGTGAAATCGTTTAACGGCAGAACAGTCAGTCTTGGACGGCAATGTGGCTGTCCAAGTTGACGTGGCGGCAAACGCTGAAAGCGTGGAAAATTCGAATGATCCGTAATGAAATTCGTAAGAAAACCATAGGCTGAAAAATAATTACTCCATTTTCCCCTTATACTTTCACCCTCGATGAATAAATGATCATTTAATAACTGTGACCAAAAAGGAAGACGATAAACTAAAACGTTACCCATAGAATTGTAAACGAGCAACTTTTAAAACAGATGAAGAGTATATATATTTATAAAAAAGCTGTCTTAGCAATTTTTCGTTGTATTAATGATGGAGAACCATTCACAAGAGCATATGTTTACATGACACGGATGGGAGAACGGGATTTTCAAGTCTCGTGGGTGGAAAGCGAAGTAGAAATATTCGGAGGAAGAAAAAGAGGGTTGAATGGAAGTAAGGGAAGAATTGAGGAATGAAAAATGAGGAATTAGGAATCGAGTAGTATAAGTGCATGTGAATGAACGGAAAAGAGGATTAAAAGAAAAGAAAATACAGTGGAAAGGAGTAGAGAGGAAAGGAGGATGAGAGGAAAGGAGGATGAGAGGAAAGAAGATAAGGAAAGTATGAGAGAAAAGGAGGATGAAAGGAAAAGAGGATGAGATGAGAGGATGAGAGAAAAGTAGATGTGAGAAAAGGGAATGCGAGGAAAGGGATGTGAGGAAAGGAGGGTGAAAGGGGGTGAGGGGGAAGAAAGGGGGTGAGGGGGAGGAAATGGGGTGAGGGGGTGGAAATGGGGTGAGGGGGAGGAAAGGGGGTGAGGGGGAGGAAAGGGGGTGAGGGGGTGGAAATGGGGTGAGGGGGGAGGAAAGGGGACTTCAGAGAGTTTAGCGAAGTGAGGGAGGGCCTCGGGGTGAGGACCTGGTGGAAGGGGTTTTTTATATGGGCGTCGTTCATTTGTTTGTCGTTTTTCCCTCTACTCCCGTTGATGTACGGCGTATTGGGCGCTGTGGACGGCGTCGTAAATTTCGAGAGTTCCTAATTCACGGTCGGCGGGAAACTCAACGGCGACACACAAACTCCCAAATCCCCTCTCCATTCTCCCATTTTATCTTCTCCTCCCTCCCTCCACTTCCCTACCTCCTTCCCCTCCTCCTTCTTCTATCGTCCTCCGCTCTCTTAAGCTCAATTCTTTCGCTCATATGCCTCCTCTCTTCCTCTTCTTGACGCACCGCGTGCATTCCTTTCCGAGTCCGTGTTTCATTCATTCACACCAAGGTTTCCTTTTCGTGAGCTCTTTAACATCCCCATGGATTGCTTAACCACTCACTCGCCTGCTCTCTCTCACTACCTCCCCTCTCCCACTTCCTTTCAATTCTCCATTTTCTTTCCATTCTCCGTCTTCTTCTTCTCCATCTCCCTTTTCCTTCCTCTTCACTCCTCTCTTTTCGCAAAGCCCTTCTCCCATTCGTTTTCCAATTTCATTTTCCTTTCAGCACTCTCACTCTTATCATTTTCCACGACGCTTCTTTTCGAATCCCTTCTCCCTTTTGGCGTCCCTGCAAAGCCATTCCGACTCTGCTTCTTCACTTCGGCTGTCGTCCCGCAAACGATCCATTATTTCCATCGAGTTACTCTTACTTCTTACGAAAACTATTTTAAAAAGTAATTTTTATCCTTCGCAGTAATTTTGATAGAGTCAAATAACAAATAACTGCATTGGCCATAACCTGGAGAAATAAATTATTAATCACGGCATAAATCTGCGACCATTTTTCCAAATAATCTGAAATTATTGTAAATAGAAAGATAGTTCAAGCGAGAAAACAATTATCATCCTGCCCGCGCATTTCTTTGATTTATGAAATTTCTCGGTCATATTATCCACCCAAGCCTCCCCATCCTCCCTCCGCCCCTCCCTCCGCTCCTACCTTCACCCCTCCCTCCACCCCTCCCTCCGCCCCTCCCTATCCCCCTCCCTCCGTCCCTCCCTCCGCCCCTCCCGCCACCTCCCTCGCAGCCCTCGGCATTCACCACCACCTCTTTCTCCATTCATCTGCACCCTTCGACTTCCACCTTCCCGTTGTCCACCATCTGCTGCTTCCTGCCTTACACCACATGTGATCGACCACTCCTCTCTCACCCACTCCCCAATACTCCCCCTCCATTTGCTCCTCCAGTGCTGCAGCGACTGGGACCGCGACGTCGTTAAGGTTGGCGTCGTAGAGACGTAAAAATAAAGATATCGGTAATTACACGCTCGTTGTGGTAAAACACCACCAGTGAGCTATTGGAGAAACTATCGTATAAACCACTCCCTCCCTCCCTCTCCACTCTCCCTCCCCACTCTCACTCTCCACCCTCCCTCTCCACCCTCTATATCCACCCTCCTTCACCTCGTATGCCTCTCCTTTCTCCCTCCTTTCCACTCTCTCTGTCATCTACACCCTCCCTCCTTCCCTATCCTACCTTCTCTCTTCTCCCATATTCCTTCCTCATTCCATTCCTTTTCCCCCTAACCACGTATGCCTATTTTCCCTAACCACGTATGCCTATTTTCCCTCTCTCCCTTCTTTCTTTCCTCTTCTTCCTCTCCTGCCTCCCTTTCCCTCCATCTCTTCCTCACTCCCGCCTCCCTTTACACCCCCACCTCTCATGTCTCTTCTCTCTCCCTCTCACCCATTTCATCTCCCTTTTTCCACTTGTATGTCTCACACTTCACCCTAGCCCACTTGTTTTTTCTTCGCTGGGTGCGAACCCGGGCCCTTCAGGAGAAGAGCTTGTGGAGAAGCGTGCCTTCCTCTCGGTAGTGTAGACCGAGCGTCTGCATGTCACGAGGTCTCCCTTCCGTCATATCCTCCCTCTTTGTATACTATCGATTTTCCATTTTAATTTTGTTAGCATTAGGTTTATGAAGTCCATAAGGGATAATATGTTATTGTTGCACAGTTACTTAAGATAATTATGCTTTAAAACGTTTTAAATACTTTTACGAATGCCATATTTCTAGCTTTATAAGTACGCATGAAACATACAATCTTTGAAATTTATTTTCGAGTGATTATATTGTTATAGAGAGAAAATAAATAATTTCAAGCACTTTTTTCATAACGAACAAGAATGATGTAAACCACTACTATCGTTCAATAATATTCAGGAGCAATTACTTTCTTCGAGATTGAATGAATCGTTTAGAAGTTATTCGTATGATGGAATTTGGAGAAATTTACGGAATGATAGAGTGGCGTTTGAGAGAAAAGCACTAGAAGAGAGAAGCAAGAGCAGAGGAAAGATGAGAAAGGAAATAGATCGGATATAAAGTGGAAGGAAGAATGCGATGGGAAGGAAGAATGAGAGGGGAAGGAAGAATGAGAGGGGAAGGAAGAATGAGAGAGGAAAGTTAAAGGAGAGGGGAAGGAAAGAGAGGGGATGGAAGAATGAGAGGGGATGGAAGAATGAGAGAGGAAAGAAGAATGAGAGGAGAAGGAAGAATGAGAGGGGAAGGTTGAAGGAGAGGGGAAGGAAAAAGAGGGGAACGAAGAATGATTGATTGATTGATTTGGTCTTTATTTGTGGCGAGAGGGGAAGGAAGAAGGAGAGGGGATGGAAGGCGAGGGGAAGGAAGGAGAGGGGAAGAAAGAATGAGAGGGGAAGGAAGAATGATTGATTGATTGATTTGGTCTTTATTTGGGGAGAAAGGGGAAGGAAGAAGGAGAGGGGAAGGAAGGAGAGGGGAAGGAAGGAGAGGGGAAGGAAGGAGAGGGGAAGGAAGGAGAGGGGAGGGAAGGAGAGGGGAAGGAAGGAGAGGGGAAGGAAGAAGGGGATGGGAAAGAAGATGGGGAGGGGAAGGAAGGAAAAGGGAAAGAAGAATGAGTGGGGAAGGAAGGAGAGATGAAGGAAGGAGAGGGGATGAGAGTGAATGAGGGAGCGGAGGAGGTGAACGAGCGATTCGCTGACTCGTGGAATGACAAGGTAATAGGACATCTCGTCGGGTTGCGCTTTGAATTTCGTATTTAAATATCTCTTTACAAAATCCATATTCATGCATGCGATGGAGACATGTAAAATTGCGCTTTCTACTATTTTCATTAATTATAATAATTTTTTGATCGAAATAAAAGGAATTGTTTATCAACTGGTAGACGAAGATTAGCATAGTGGTATTGCATATGAAATCTAAGGGATGGGAACACACATTAGAGGGGTTTCTTCTTCGGAGAATTTCAACAGATTGCAGGACAACTAGCCGAATAGATCAAGTAATAAACGAACTTTGAATACAAAGCAGGAGAATCGAAGGGGTTAATAATTGCGCTAGGATTTCTCATTATAGCCGTGAAAACATTGGTACTAAGTAAACTCTTTACTGACAAGAATTCGTCTAATTTGAACTAGTGTAGCTTAACTTATGAGTACTCACCGCTTACGATTAAAACCCACTTCCAGCATCAGTCGTCGACCTGAAATCAACAGATAAGAATGAATGTGAATGTATGAAAAACAGTTTACGGTTGCACCAGGGATAAGCAAGACGTCAGTAAACTTGCGTGCGAGAATAGATGAGGGCGATGAAATAAAGCGAGGTAAAAAAAACCATAAAATATGAAAACTTTTCTACCTGGGAATTAAAGGGAACATGTTTTGTTCTCTTTTGTGAGATATTACATTTTAAATTCCAATATTTCTGCGCAGGATCGGCGGATCCTTTGCTTGACAACTAAATGGTCTCGCAAATAATATAAAAGATTTATTCATCGGCCGGAGAAGAAGTAAGTTACGAATAAATCATTTTAATATTTGAGATAAAAAAAGATATGAAACCAAATGGTTCACCAATGAATCCGATGCGAAATATTTTTCACGTTTCCATGCACTAATTACATTTGAAAATGTAGAATATTAGTAATTTATTTATTAGCAGTATCTATGCTGTTGTTTTAGAGAAAATTTTGGATAAATTTTAGCTCGAGTCTTATTGAAATGATATTAAATCTAGCTAAAAATATTAACACATGTAAACAGAAAAGATTCGCTTCTTTTTAAAAAGAATTTTTTTTTGTTTCCCAACAAATGAGAAATCAAATGAAAAGCTGCTTAAAAAATAGTCGTCTTTCGTTGTTCTCATAAATATCCTTTGTATTTGACGGATTTTAATCTTCAAATAGTGATTTGATATCCCAAAATTGTTAATGATTTAACTTTATAGGCGCGCTCCGCTTCCAGCTTTCGTCTATTCGTCCGTATACATTACCGGTTTCCAAGGAAAAGATTTTCACGAATTGCTGTAATTGGGACTTCTGGGAAAAGGCGATAAGAAAATGATAAAAACAAAAACGAACTGTCCGCCATATTTCGTAAAACGTTAATCATGCCAAAAACATCTTCAAATAAAAATTTTTTTGGCAAAATACGTTTTTATCGAACGAGTACCAGTTTTCAAGAAAATCAAAAGAGAATTTGCATTGAACTTAGAAAATTCCTTGAATGGTTTTTTAGACGTTCTTTACCAGCGACGCGGTAATAGCGGAAGGCATTATGGGCACGCCTGGTCCTTCCGTCCGTCGTAAATTTCATCTCCTAAACAGCTTGACTGATTTTAATTTAATTAGGTATGAGTGATCTTTATTAAAATTTATCGCCCATTTGTGATTTTCAACTGAATCCGTCAATTAGAGCTCCTTTACCAGCGACGCGGTAGTAGCAGAACTTTCATCTCCTAAACTGCTGGACGGATTTTAATTGAATTAAGTACGAGTGATCGTTACAAAAAAGTATCGCTCAATTGTGAGTTTTAACTTAATCCGTAAATTAGAACTTCCACTTCACATAATTACTGTAATAAACTTATACTCGTATCTCGTTAAATGGCATCCGTCAAACAACAATGAAATACCTTATTCTTCTCTCCCTAGTTCTTATATGATCCTGTAAGGCAGTGCTGCCCAAACTTATCTAATGGCTGGCCTCGTCAGTGGTCGCGAATCCCTTGGCGGGCAGCATTGGAAGTTGCCAATTCCTCGGCGGGCCGGATTAGAGTTTAAATCGAAGTTTTCTATATATTCTGAAGTGAAATGTAAGTGAAAATCAAGTCTAAATAAGGTTTTCCTGGCTAACATTTCAATATTTATAGTTTTATTATAAAAGATTTCAAAAAATGTATGAATTTGTGTGTTAAATTTTTCTAATTGATTTTTCGCCATAGCTTCGCGGGCCGCACAAAAACCATTCGCGGGCCGCATTTGGCCCGCGGGCCGTAGTTTGGGCACCCCTGCTGTAAGGTATAGATTAAAAAAACTATTCCTATCGAGGACTTCATTTACCACAATAAGGTCTGCAAGACGACATAATTACGAGTTATCGTTTCGGAGATAAAAATTCGAGAAAATCCCAAGCAAAGCATCGCATATTTTGTTTACATAGATTGCTAAGACGATTCTCTCAGCAAACAACAATTAAAAATCCATATTTTTCTCTCCCATGCTATTATACGATCTATAAGGTTTAGATTTTTATATAATTTAAAATTCGAAAATCGCCCAATCTTTCGATATCGTTTCATATATATTTCCTATAAAGAACGCCTTTGAAATCTCTTCATATTTCATTTATGGAGTATACTTTTTCATCTTGTTTATTTGTTGTCAACGAAAACAATCTCTGTAGCAGTTAAAATAAACAAGATCTGCTCTAATTACGTTTCATTTCCTTTCTGCGCATGCAGCATTTAGTCAGTGGAAGGAAATGTAAGTGAAGAGAGACGGTTAATTTACGACGAATGATTAAATTACAACTACTTAAATCAAATGAGGAATGTTTGAAATAATTTTCGTTTGTTTCTTCAATTACATATGGTTACAAAATAATAATATAACAATTTAGTAAATAAGAAATTTAATATATCATTGATATCATTTCTGATACACCGTTTCGCAGTATTTAGCCATTATTCCAAACTTAGGAGAGGGAAATAATATAAAATATGACGTCAAAATTTAAACAACACAGTTTTAATAACACTTCGACTTATTACACATGACATTATAGAACAAGGGTCGGCAACCTTTTCTGCGTGGGGAGCCACATTCGTAGTTATTACTGCATCCGAGGGCCGCATTGGAAGTCAATAGTTACCTAGAGGGCCTGTTGTCTCATATTAGCGAAAGTCTTCTGAAAAATGTGCTAGCGTTGAAACTTTATCAGAAAAGGTTTTGAGACCATAATTTTACTGGAAAATATGAAATGGTCTGTTATATTTTACCGAGGAATTTTTCAGCATAGCTTCGCGCGCCACATGAAGCACTGTTGGGGGCCTTAGATTGCCGACTACTGCTTTAGAACAAGGACCGGTTTGAATATTCACAATCACCAGGCAACAACTATTAAAAATATGCTTTTATGCCAAAAGGAGAGAGTGGAGGAAGAAAAAAGTAGCGGAAAGGATGACTAGGTGATTAAAGGGTTGAGAGAAGTTGGTATTGGTTAGATTACCCATAAACAGATGGTAAAATGAGCGCTATGAGATACGGGGACGGTGATCATTGGTTAGAGATCGAAATAAAAAAGTTAAAACAACACAGTTTTAATTTTTAGTACTACGAGAGACATGATCAGGTCGTGGTGTTTCTCTGTTTTGTGATGTGCGTTCAATCAAATTATATATCATTTAGTTTCAAATATTCCATCGCACGAAACGCGCCTATTCGCAATACGCTGAACACTTTCCTAACTTTTTTTCATCAAAGGAAAGCTATTGCTGTCCATTGTGATGAGTTTCTGCGTTCATACAACAACTACCTAGTTAATATTCTTTTCCGTTGCATAACTTAGCTGTTGAAAAAAAGTTTCCTTGTCAGACTATTACACATTAAACGAAAGAGGAACCTTTAGCTGCAGTAAAAATTCTAACAACACCATTATTTGCTCTGAAAAATATATTATTGCGGTATGGAATTGTTTTAGAATTCCATTTTGTGACTGTTGTTTTCTCAAAAGGTAAAACGAGAAGATTAATTATTCTTTTTGTCTATCGGATCTATTCAATAGATTTATTTAAAGATTTATTTTCTCTCATGAGGCTGGAAAACGAGCGAAGGCAGGGAAGAGTGGATCTTGTTTACGAGATCATTTTGACGTAATCTATGTTCCATTTTATTTACCAAGGAATAGATGTCTTCGTCGTTTAAGGATCTCATAGCACTTTGCGACGCAGCGAAAGGGTTTCCATGACAATGTTGTTACTTCATCGTTGCATTGAATGTTGACACTTAAGCACCACTTGAGGTTATGGCCACTCAGATGGTAGTGCTGAGAGCGTGAGTAGCATAGGCAATGGCGGGAACGGCTCATCACGCACCGTGTTCCATAAGGCGGATTACGTCACGAAGATTACCTCATAAACTCGAATTCAAGGCAAAACTGTACTATACAAATAAATTCTGGAGTCCGAAAGGGAATATTACTAGTATATCACCGCATGCTGAATAATATTTCATTTTTTCAGTTCTAATATTTAACAGCTATATCAATTGTAGGTTGTTGTAGCCAATGTCAATAAAATACTTTTATTACTAAGTCTATAATGCGCTATTTAGTTAGCCAACTATTAAAAACGACAGAACGAATTCAGGAAAGTTCCACGCAAAGCTAAATTCTTTAATTTATTTCGATGGTAATTATGTTCAGAGGAATGCTGTTTCACTTTATTTCAGGGAAAATTTTGACAAATTGCCTCACAGAAAATTAACCTCGAAGATAGAATAATCGGTATTAGCCGAGATGCGAGCTGCGTTGGAGTCTTTATCGAATAGGATATACTATATCGTCGTAATATGTGGGAAGAGCATAAACCCCTTGGAGATCGCACGTTGTGTTCCCTAGGTAAGTGACTTAGGTGAGCTACCGTTGCTAAATTTCCATCTGCAATTACTCTACAATTAATCATACTGGTGGATGGCAGTGGGTGAAAAAGTCTGAATCTCTCTCAAAATGGTCACTTTTAACTTCAGTTGCGATCTCTGATTATCTTAGAAGAAAAAGCGAACTTAAACGTCACTCTGTCGGTCATTCTTACATTTTCAACAGGTCTCGGCTCTCCTCAATCGCCAGGGCGCCAACCATATCTTCATTTCTTTACATTAAGATACTGTTATAAGTCCACAAATAAAAAGTATCTTCCTTGAATTTTCTCGCAATAACTCAAGCACTGAGAATAATTTTATACCCTTTGTTTTAAAAAAAATATTCTTCGAACAAGGAAATCTATAAAGGTCCGTAGTTTAATAAATGTGACAATGACGCATTATCTCAAAAATAGATTGCTTTATTTACATATGTTAATTTATTTTTAACTCGTCGTCTGCACAGTAAATAAGTACAGAAGGAATTGTTCCTTCTCTCTAAATTTGGTTTAGGAATTTGGTGATTTTGCAAGAATAAACGAGAACGGCGTGCTCCCACGAACACAGAGGAATAGGCAGAAGAGTGTTTGGTCGACCTCCGACAGAGACAATGGGTTTAAACTACACGAGGATTTCCAGACTTAAGTGCTTTCATTGTCGCCAAGAATTGCATCTTTGAGGCCACCAATCTCTCCCAGCGCTGGCTGAAGGCCAATATCGCGGGAAACGCTTACTCTCTGCGCTAGAGATGCATCACGACCAACTTATTCTTTAAGATGAATGTAATAGATGTTTTGATGGAAAAAGAACGGAAAACGACAAGGTAAAGTTATCGGACGGAAAGTAAATATGGTGATGTGAATCAGAGGCGATCCGGCAGGATCAAACGAAGCGCCGAAGGGAATTTTCAGAATCGTGAAATATGTTAGGAGTGAGATTTAATACCGTTCGCATATTATGGTTCTATTACGGCGTGAAGCGATGCTTTTAAATTTTATCGTGGCGGCGGCGCCATCTAAACGGGAAACTGAAAAACTTTGGAGGATTCCCTACGCACATCGCCACTAGTTAATCATAAGAAATTGTTGAAGAGATCGGCGAAGAAACGCACGAGCTTAATGAACTTAAAAGCGATGAAAATTATGAATTAAAATGACACCCCTTGAGCGTGTGTAATAATGTCCCAACTTTTAGTCTTTAGAAATTATTCTCGTGAGATTACGGGATTAAAAGTCGTAGTAGCATTCGAGACGTCATACGGTTTCAGCGTTTCCCGTCGGATGTTGCTCGGAATTAGAAACGAACGTTTTCCGTAAGCCCAAAAGGAGGCTGGGGGTTAATCACAGATGCGAGAGCCGTAAGTGCGATATAAAGACAATCAAAAGGTGGCTCAACGGATTAGGGAAGGAGGACGGCTTGCAATGGAGAGGAGGAGTCACGCGAGCTTAACGATAATCCACGAATAGATCGGGAAGTTTCAGAACACAGTTCGCATCCTTTAAATGCTATGCCATTTCTAGTACAGAGCTTTAGACCCCCGCATCCAAATCTACGAAGAGAATAAGGACGAATTTTCATAAATAAAACCAACTTTTTGCATAAGAAATCATTTTAAAATATGATGTGTTAATGATGAGCAATCGAAATAAAATAATTAATGTTTATTGATGGCTAATCTATATGAAAATAAGAGAAAAGTAAGGTAAATTCCATGGTTAATACTTATATTATTCTAAGGAAATTTTCACCAATCTAATTCTCGGAATTCATGCAAGCTTAATGTTATTGGGAATGTGTGCTTCATAAGCTCTAATGTTTGAACCAATCAGTAAAAGTCTGAAACCCCAGGTGGAAATAGTATTCCCTTGAACGATAGAAACGAGATCATTTCAAAATCAGAATATTTTCTTCTGTCGTTTAGGTTTGAATCCGTGTCGAGAGATGTAAAAAACAGAGAGTAAATCAGATTTATATAAAGAAGTTATGTAACGAGAAAGGATATAAAATTCACTCAGTACTTATTTCGTTGAAGTTGTTTTACAGTTAATGGTAATTCACTACTTAATTCGCTAATATCAACACATCAAATGCTCGTAACCTAAATAAATAAAAATTGGAATAATATCAAGTTTGGAGGAATATATTGCATAATAAAAATCCACACACGGGTGCCAAAATTCGCCACACAAGCAGAAAAGACAGGATACATTTTCACCGGCGCGGGAAGAGGAAAGGAGAGAGAAGAAAGGAAGGTAAATGGAGGAAAGTAGAGGGGAGGAATGTGGAGGGGTTTGACAAAAGAGCAAATGAAGGAGATATAGTGTCTTCCAAAGAGAGATCTAAGCCCGCGCTGGAGATAAAAAGGGGCGAAAGAGGGGTGAAATGGGGGAAAGAGGGGCAAGATGGGGCGAAATAGGGCAAGGCAGAGCAGAATAAAAGGAGCGATAGGTAGGTCTGAAGCAAAAAGAGACAATTATGACGCCAATTGGCACGTGGTCATAATGAGGCGGAAGTAGGAATCCACACCGGAAGACGGGTGGCGCTGAGGTGGCGGAGAAGAGAAGAAAGGTCGGGAAAGGAATCTGTATGAAAGGCCAAAGGGAAAAGAAGAGAAGGAGGGAGAGAGGGAGGGAGAGAGGGATGGAGGGAGGGATGGGGAGAGGGATGGAGAGAGGGAGGGAGAGAGGGAGGGAGAGAGGGAGGGAGAGAGAGGGAGGGAGAGAGGGATGGAGATAGGGCGGTAGAGAGGGAGAGAGAGAGGGAGAGAGAGAGGGAGAGAGGGAGGGAGATAGAGAGGGAGATAGGGAGGGAGAGATTGAGGGAGATAGGAAAGGAGGGAGAGAGGGGGAAGAAAGCGGGGGAGAGGAGGGGGGGAGAGAGAGGGGAAATGAAAGTGAGGGGGAGAGAGGGGGGAAGAGGGGGGGAGTGGGAGAGAGATAGCGGGAGAGAGAGGGGAGAGAGAGAGAAGAGGAGAGAGAGAAGGGGAGAGAGAGAGAGGGGGCGAGAGAGGGGGGGGTAGAGGGGGAGAGAAAGAGAGAGAGGTGGAAGGAGATATTTGAAAGATGGAGAAGTTAAGAGTTTCCCTCCCCTTTACGACTAATTCTGCCCATTTCTCTCTTTAATTCCTTGTTAGCTCACCAGAGAGCACTCTCTCTCTCTCACTCTCGCCCCTTCTCTCACCCCCACTCACTCTCTTCCAACGGAGAAGACTCATAATTGACATGCTTTCTTGGAAAATCCTTAATATTCGTATATTTTTAGAAAACCTAATCAAACGGAAGCAGGAAATATGCTGTTTAATGAGTCGTAAGAAGAGAGAATGCATCTGAGGAAATTACATGCAAATCGTAAGTATTTAAAGAGGCCTGATTTTCAACTGAGATGAAGTCGAAAAAAAATACGTCTTATTGCAGCAAGTCGTCTGTGAGGTGAAGGAAATCGAATGCCTTCTCGCAATGCAGCGAGTCATAAATACGAAAAAGGCCATTGTTTAAATAAACAAAAGGAAAATATTATGGATATTTTTGAAAAGATGGAAAATTAATTTTTATTAAGATATTCCACTGTTTTAAATGAAGTATTACAAGCTTCAGAATCAATTTTAGAATTTAGCGCTCTATGACAACTCATTGGTTATACATATAAAATAATAAAGCAAATTTATTTGTCATTCCTGTGCTGATGGTTAATGTTATAATTTAATCGTAAACCAATTGACGCACACCATCTCATAGTTCAAGAAATAAAATACTAACACCAGTAACATATTATAGCATTACATAAAGTGTGATAAACATGAAAAATATGTAATCATACAGACTAATCACGAATTTATGGTGTCCACAGTAACGACCGCGTTATCTGAGATATGCTAGGTAAAGTCTCAAGAGGAATTCAAAATAGCTCGATTTAAGGGTTGAATCTGCATTTTTAGCAAGAAACGTTTTCACATAAACCTGGCGTCCATTCCCTTCTTAAACGAAACAAGTCGTTAATATGATTCTTGAATTGGAATAAATATATCTTTGATGGCAGAAATTATTTAGCTCGGCTTTGCTCCACAACAATTGTGGCTAAAATGCCGACATTTCTGATGTGATATGTTTAAAATTACATTATAATCTCTTCATATTAAATTATATGTACACTGTTTGTCATGCTGAAATATTTAGCGTAGTGAATTCAAGACATTGCCATTGCCATATAAAGATCATTAGTGAGTTTCCGTAGTAATTTTATGAGAAATCTGGTTATTGCAATGAAGAGTGTATCATCACTTACAAAAAGTCAAAAATCATAGATGCTAAACTCTTTTTCATTATCGATATTATTCTAAGGATTTTGAATTAACATACAATACAGAGCTAAAAGCACAGACTTTTTCTAGGTTTAAGCGTAGAAACAAGAAGTAGGTCCTTTATTGTTTGCAAAAATTTTCCACAAAGGGAAAATAATCCAAATGCATAAACGTATAGAAAATATGAGGAATGTTTTGTTTTGGAAACACGCCTAAAAGATAAGTAGCGCTGATACCACATGCGCACATTAGAGCTCGAATGCATCCAAAGATATGAGAGGCAGTGTACTATGCAAATAATGAGAAACAAAAGAAGTACAAACAAGGGAGTGACGCACAGCGGTGCTCAGTTTCAAGTGGAGAAGGGTATCCGAGAGCGAGAAATGGAAAGAGGGAAAAATGTTAGAGAATGGGGGAGGTAGGGAGGGAGGAAGGGAGATGGGAGGGGGAAAGGAAGATGGTGGGAAGGGGGAGAGATAGAGGGAGAGGGAAAGGGGGAGGGGGAAAGGGAGAGGGGTGAGGGGGAGAGAGAGCGAGGGATAGGGGGGAGGGGGATGGACGGGGGGAGAGGAGGGAGGGAGAGGGAGAACGACTGAGGGAAGTACTAGAGAATGGAAATAGTAGAGGAGCAGAAACACTTGGACGCTGAGGGAGTGAATTTCATTTTTAGTCAACTGCGAATGAGGAAGGGAGGTTGGGAATATATAAGCAGGTGGAGTGCCAAGGGAGGCGGGCAGTGGGAGGCCGACACGCAGAGAGGCGTGGGGGCAGATTGTGTGAGGGTTCTGCCGATTGAGGATGCCGCCCTTAGTGTAGCGCTCGTTTTTCCCAAGGTGTTCCGCTCGGATACGTTCCTTAGCTAAACGGTCCATTCCTTGGTCTAATCGTTACCGCTCCTCGCCGTTTCCTATTTGAGCCTTCGGTTCCATTTAGCAGAGGGTGTATTGGGTACTTCGAATATTTGAAAGAGCGTGCGGAGGAGAAGCCGTAATTTCCGATGGGCCTCCTCTCTCTCTCTCTGTAATGCCCAGCTTAACGAGTGGAACAAGCGAATGCACGTATTCGACCGGTATAACACTAATTTTCCTCTCGATAATAATAATATATATCTAAAAAATCCCATAATTTTGGATATGACACTAATAAAACTTTCGTTGGATAGAAATATACTAACTCTTACGACATTTTGGATTTATTTGTGGCATATACTTCCACGATTTTTTTGTTATTAATATCGAAGAATACATGTAGTTTCTCCTTCGCCACGATCATTTACGAACCGAAGGATCACTTTGTGGAATTGGTTATCGATCTTAATATAAATTGTTAAAATAAATGAAGAACCACTATTTAACAGCGATTCTTATCAAAAGCCGAATTATAATACCCCTGAGACAGCGGGAGGGGGCGGCGATAATTTAATGGGGCTCCGTTTGTACATATATATATATATATATATATATATATATATATATATATATATATATATATATATATGGATGTCAACAAGGTGTTGGGATGTGTTTTTGTGTTATTTTACGTGTGTCGCTTCGACATCCCCGGGGTCTCGCCAACCTGAAGTCGTCTGATTGGTGAGTGCTCACTGGGTTTCCTCATCCCAACACCTTGTTGACATCCATATATCTATTTTACCTTTCCTTTTCCGTAAGTTGGTATATATATAAATAAATAAATAAATATATATATATATATATATATATATATATATATATAGCTGCCATCCCCTTCATACCAAAACTTCTGGGGAGTGCCGGTGGTGTAGTGGTTAGGACGCTGGCTGCTACTCGCCCGATGCTTAAAACAGTCATCGGGTACGAATCCTGCGCGAGTAGGATTTTTCTCAAGGTCACCCGGCCCCCTGTTTGCGTAGGTTGTGGAGACCGCGCAAATTCAGCTGTTCCGTCCTTCGGAAGGGACCTTAAGCTGTTGGCCCCCCTGGTGTTCTTCGTAAGAGCAGGCAAATGCCGGCACCGGGTTTCCCTCCTCCCTCCCCGGTTATTCATTGCACTACCTCTGAGATACCCATTTGTGCTGTAAGAGAGACGAATTGACTGGGCATACATACATACATACCAAAACTTCTAACCCCTATGCCATTGCTCGACGAGGATGGAGGCTTTGTTCTGATAGAGCGTCTCTTCTACAGTATTACTCCGTCTTCGAGGACGCTCTTCTCAAACGTGACTACCCTCCAGACCTGGTCCGCGAACAGATCCATAGGACGATGACGCCTACCGCTAATAGATCCCATCCTCACACACCCACTATCCTTGCATCAACACCTCCACTCACTATAACCACACTTTTCCTTCCTGGTGTCCACGAGGCCCTCAAAACAGTCCTTCATGCTGCCCACACAATTCTTACCTCTTCCTCCCACCAATCCCTCTTTACCAAGCTTTTTACCAATCCCCCGCTCTTCTCCTTCCGCCAAACCCCCAAATTGGGAAATATCTTGTGTATGAAGGAACTTCCCAGTTCTTCCACGCCACTTACCTTAGGGTCTCACCCCTGCGGCAAACCTCGCTGCCTCACTTGCCCTATCCACCTACCCTCATCTTCCTTCTCGAGTCCCTCCACCAACATCACCTACCCCACCACCTCTAGAAGCGACTGCACTGCCAGTAACGTCATTTACCTCCTCACAAGCACCCTATGTCCCGCGTTTTACGTAGGCCTCACCAGCAATCCGTTAAACATCTGTATGAACGGTCACCGTTATTCTCAGACGCCCCCTACCAGTTTCATTAAACGCTAATGCCCACAGTGTCCCCTTCAATAGTTGTTACAATGTAAGGGATATTCGCGTCTTATCCAATGAAACTCCTGCTCCCCTTTTCTGACATTGTGGGCTAGCCCATATACATCTTCTTGACTATTTTTCCCCCCAAGGCCTCAACCCCCGCTAACCCTATTGGCACTCTTAAAATGTCTCCTATATTTACATATTTACGCATTACCTTACCACACTTCCTCCTTATCTGCTATCCATCCTTCCAACTCCCCGTGTCCTCCAATCATCAATCTCCTCACATCACCCTGTAATTCCCCGACCAGTGTGTCACCTTCAGTTTCTCTCTCTCCATCGCTGATGAAGGAACGTCTATATATAATTCATTGCAGGCATTTCCTCTCATCTTGAAAAAACATTAATTTTTCAGAGAGATATTTAATTCTAAAGATTTCTCCTCTGAACCGGTTTTCGTTTTTTATTATGGAACAATAATGGAGTAAAACAATTGCTAATTTTTACAATTTTAGAAATATTATATCTCTCCTATATTGAGTTAATAATGCCACACATTTCTGCCCAATTTTAAATTTATAGCACAATTAGAAGTGAAATAACATTTATCTAATAGTTTAACATCAAATAATTTTTAACGGCCGCAATAACAATTTCATGGATAAATTAAAATTTTTATTCGTTTATATAGACTAAACTCTAAAACATTTAAAAATTTCAGCTCCCTAACTTGCCGCGT
Source organism: Tanypteryx hageni (assembly GCA_028673005.1). Taxonomy (NCBI): domain Eukaryota; kingdom Metazoa; phylum Arthropoda; class Insecta; order Odonata; family Petaluridae; genus Tanypteryx; species Tanypteryx hageni. The sequence goes on from CM054114.1 coordinate 7,150,082, forward strand.
AGTGTTTATACATTTACCTATTTGATTGAACTTTAAGAATTTTTAACCGCCAAACAAATTAAAATATCAAAATTTGTATAATCCCCATTTCGTTTTTTTACAAATCCATACACTAAAAAAAATTCAGCTCCGTAGCACATACGGAAATACACATACATTGAAAAATTGCTAAACAATTGAGAATTTAAAGAGGCCTCATTGTTGCACTTTTTCTAGATTTTCGTTTTTTCTAGTCGGTCTGTACAAAAATCTACCTAAGAAAAAATTTCGAATCTCCAGCTCAATTGGAAGTACATTAGTATCCTCCTGTTATATTTTAAAATTATATATAGACGTTCCTTACAGAGGAGCATATAACATATATAACATACTAGTAGAAGGTGCTTGCATACTGCAAGCATTTCATTTAGGATTTTGTGCAAAACCGACTAGAAAAAACGAAAATCTTAAAAAAGTGCAACAATGCGGCCGCTAAAAATTCGCAATTGTTTAAACAAATTTTCAAGGTTTATATATTTTCAAATGTGCTACGGAGCTGAAATTTTTTTAGACAGAATTTGTAAAAAAAACGAAATGGGGAACAGAAATTTTTATATATTAATTTGTTTGGCAGTTAAAAATTCTTAAAATTTAAACAAATAGGTAAATGTTTAGACACTACGCGGCGAGATAGGGAGCTGAAATTTTTAAATTATTTAGTTTAGTCTATATAAACTAATAAACATTTCAATGTATCCATGAAATTGTTATTGCGGACGTTAAAAATTATTTAAATTTAAACAATTAGATAAATGTTATTTCACTTCTAATTGTGCTATAAATTTAAAATTTTGGCAGAAATGTGTGGCATTATTAACCCAATGTGGGAAAAGTATAATATTCCTAAAATTGCAAAAATTAGTGACTGTTTTACCTAATTATTTTTCCATAATGAAAAAACGAAAACCGGTCGAGAGGAGAAATCTTTAGAATTAAAGAAATATTTCTCATGTTGAAATATATCTCTTAAAAATTAATGTTTTTTCAAGGATCAGATTAAATGCTTGCAGCAAGCACCTTCTACTAGTATATATATATATATATATATATATATATATATATATATATATATATATATACATACATACTCACACAAGTAGTTGGTGCTTGCATTCTGCAAGCATTTTATCTCATCCTAATAAAAATTATTTTTTCGGAGCTATATAACATTAATAGAAATATTTTTTCATTTCAAAAGATTTCACCTCTGCACCTAATCTCCATCATTCTTTATTGAACAATATTTGATCAAAAAATGCCTAAACTTTGTAATTTTAAGAATATTATACTTTATCCAATGTTAGGTACTTATTCGACATATTTTTGTCAAATTTTGAAGTTGTATCAAATAAAAAAGATTTTTGTTAAAATTTTTCGACCGATTCCAATTTTGGTTAAAATCGGACAATAATTATGAGCACTTTACATGACCTACATAAAGTTTACAATATTCCTGTTTCAACTCGGGAACCGCTTAATGTATTTTGATGAAATTTGGTATTTGATAGTTTTGCTAAAATTGGTCGACTGATTCCAATTTTGGTTATAATCGGACAAAAATGACGGGAACTTTACTTAAAGACCTACATGTATTTTACAACGTACCTTGCTTGCTTCTCGTTAAATTCTCATCCGAGCGAAAAATATGGAGGACATTGTGAAATCTCAAAGAACGCATTTGGAAACTGTGTACTCTGACATGCAGTACACCTTTCCAATCCTGTTTAAATATAATTCTTTTCAACTTTTAGTCCACATTTTTACTTAAGCAGTAAATTCATTGCCGATTCATAAACTTCGTAAAGGCGATTCTGTATAGAATCTCACTCGCCAAACGCGGTTTTGTCAACTGTGAATAATAAACGGCACTTTTTCCCAACGGCGTGGACCAGTGTTCATTATCCATGGTGGCCGTGGCTGATTGACGGATTTTGCTGATATTAAAATTTATACTAATGACGAACCTATATCCTAACTATTCTGTAGGAGAGGCATGGGAAAGAGGAAATTTGCTGCTCCCGACCACGGGGCGGTTGAATGATTGAGGTTCGAGGAATTTTCGCGTTGGTTCTACAAAGGTTCTTCGGAGACCAGGCGGGCGGTATCGGCAGGGGATGCTCTTCCATAAAATCAAAGTCATGAATCTACAGCGCTTCTTTGTACTTGTTTATTTTGTATTTTCTAAACATAAAGATGTCTTTTGAAATAGGTAGTGAAATATTCACAAGATCCTAAGCAGACAGGCATTATCTTTAAAGTTTTTTTCGTTACGAAATTATTCACAACTTTACAGCCTGTCTGCTTAGGATCTTTCGATCACATAATTCTATCCATTTCTAGCTTTGGCAATCTCACCATTCGAGAGGGAGGGGTTTTCTTCAGCGTATATCTTGGAGGACGTCCGTTGGGGATGGTAGATACTGGCTTGGCTAGCCCGGACCCAACTAAGAAATACACCCGTATTCAAAACCGGTGAGAATTTATATGCAACGATAGTTCAGAGGTAAAAATATCCGTCCGGCAATTGGAAGGCCCGGTTTCGATTCATGGTTATAGCAGAATTTTTTCTCGTTTCAAAATTATTCCCATGGTATTTGAAAAAAATTAATATTAATGTTAACCTAAAAGTGTACATTATTGGACTTCAAGTATGTCTCTCAGGGATCATTCACTCCCCTTAATTCCCGAGTTCTCATAGCACGTGGCACTCGGATACCGCGGGTTAACTTAGGAATACAGCCTCCCGCGGTTGGCAAGAGACTACTGTAAATTAGTAAGCATATGTTAACATAAATTTTGAATAATATATCTTATGAATAGATATTTTAAGCTAATATAGGGACCGTGTAAAATAGACAATGGTTTTTTCCTCATTTGGGAAGCACGACGGAGAAATTGATGATTAAAAATTACAGAAAAACGGGAGGGGTGGAAGGGTAGGGGCAGAAGGCGGAGAGATAGGAGGAAAGGTGGCAGTGGATAAAGAGAGGAGGACAAGGGTAAGATATTGAAGGAGAATATCTTGCAAGGAGAGAGTAAGAAAGGAGAGAGATAGAGGAAGAGGGAGGGGCGGAGAGAGAGCCAAATTTAATTAAATCTGATCCTCTCGTTGCTCCTAATCCCCTCCTGATCCAACACCCTCCCCGCACTCTCCCCTCCCTTCCTCCTCCCCTCTCCCTCCTCCTCCCCTCTCCCTTCTCCTCCCCTCTCCCTCCTTTCGAAGGCCTTCCTCAAAGAGGTATCCGAAGCGACCCTTCCATTCACACCTCTATATCCTGCTGAGAGGGAGTGGGCGGGTGAGATAAAAGGGCGGAGAGGGAGGCAATGAGAGGGAGAGAGGGAAAGGATATTGTTCTTATCGTCAGAGATTAAGGCTATCGACTTCCTTCGTTACTCCTAACTCGCCGTCGGTGTGACAGCGCCAATAAAATTAACATATTCAATTTATACAATTTAGTGGGAATGGGAGTAAAGAAAGTTTTGGGACAAAGTGAGGAAGGAGCGTTCCCGGTCATTTTGAGAAAGAGAGTTGGCGGAGGGAAAAGGCAGGAGGTCGGTGAGGCGGAGGTAGGAAAGGTGGAGGTGAGAAAGCGGAGGGGAAGAGAGGCACGGAAGAGTGCGAAGGAAGGGAGGCTCTCTGGGAAATACCTCACTTCAACGAAAGCGAGTGCGAGGACTTTTATTCCATCCGGAGAAGTTGATAAACTCCCATTATTATCAAGAAGTAGGATAAAAAGTTTAGTCAATTGTTTGTAAGGCTACTTAGATTCCTAAATTAGCAAAAATACGGATCCAAAGCAGAAGGCCTTAGGTCAGTGTGATGATTTTCGATCGCAAGGAAAATATAAAAAACCACGAGGACAAGGCGGGGCATTCGGAAAATGAAGAGGTAAGGAAAAATGTTATAGCTATGTTGAGAAGGACGGTTTTAAATGACAAAATTGAAAGTAACTGCATTCAAGGTTGACTCAGAGCATTGACTTGAAAGCGAGCGAAAGAATGGAAGTACTTTAACAAAAAGGAGTTAAAGGCAAAGGGGAAAAGTTTGAATTATCCAATGGGTAGAAAAAGGAAAATGTCGAGAGAGAGAGAGAAACAACAGAAAAGCGGGAGAGAGGGAGGGAGAGAAAGGGAGGTGGGTGTGAGAGAGAGGGGAAGGAAGGAGAGGGAGAGAAAGAGAGAGAGAGAGAATGATTGATAGGTTGCTATGGTCTTTATTTGGAGCAAGATTGAAACTAAGGAGTCCCATCTTCCATCTAACCCTCGTCGTGAAACATACACAATATACCTAGAACGTTAAACAATATAAATACAAGTAAAAATATAAATACAGACATTGAAAAGTAAAAGATGTAATTGTGTGGGAAAAAATAAGGACTGGTGTATAATTAAAACCTCATAAAATCATCCACTGCAGGAAAACTCCGGCACAAGAAGGGTTTGTGTGCAAAACCTGCGAAACTGAGGATAACTAAAGACATCTGTAAATGTAGAGAGAAGGGGAGATAGAAAGAGGGGAGGGGAGAGTGAGGGAAGAGAGTGAGAGAGAGAGGGGAGAGAGAGGGAGGAAGGGAGGGGGAGAGAGGAGGGAGGGGGAGAGATAGAGTTGCAGAGGAGAAGTGGATTGGTATAAGTGATAAAAGGAAAAAATGTTAACTTATAGAGGACAAGATGGAGCGGAGGAATGTCTCTGATCCTTGCGGGTGATATTGCGGTGATATCCGGACGTCCTTATTGCACATAACCCGGAGTCGGCGAGGTGGAAAGATAAATGAGGCGAAGGAATGAGCTTTCGGACTCTCTAGAGGGAGCGAAGGCTATTATTTATTGGATCGCTCATCTCCCGGGGAATGAGTGCGTTCGGAAGACACTTGATCTCTTATCGCGGGGTTTTTCTAATGCTCGCAAACGGAGGAAAGGCGGAAATTACGAGGAAATGTAGTCGGGAAATGGCGAGGGAAATTAAGAGTAGTGAATTCATATCTTTGCGTACAGATAAAATATTTAAATTAAGTCCTCGATGGAGCAGAGAAAATGACGTAGCGATGTTGCCATATTTTGAAAAAGCAACGCGGTGCGCTAAACACTACAAAGTGGCTATGATGAGATCACTTTCATCCAAAGAAATTTACAACTCATAGAAACTTAATGATCCGCTCTACTGTCCATACATGCTGGAGAAATTAAAATAGTTTCAAAACAAAACCTGACGGTATCTACGACGAAAAATAGATACTACAAGTATGAAACCGTTTTGATTAAGAAAACTTAAAAATTCTAAATAATTGTAGCGTATATAAAGAACGGAAATATCTTCTGTATTAATACCCTTGAGTAGATAATAAATTAGTTTCACAGGAAAGGTCATCAGTGGCTATTAGTTGAACTTTGATAACGATAATTATATCGTGCATATCACAGTGCATAATCATCCATAGGTAAGCACGTTGTGGATTAATAACGTACCTTTAAGGGATAATGCATTAAATAATAATCTATTAAGTGTCGATGAAGAATTTTTAAGTTCGTTTCTTCAAATAAAACGCATCGGCTGCATTTGGTTAGTTCGTCTCTCTGTTCGTACCAACGCATCAGGCTATTTACTGCTATCAATACTTATAATAAATTTGGTATTTAGGTTTTACATCAGAGTAGAAGACGGAAGTGACACACTCACATGGCAAAAACATTCAATTTAGGATCCAACTTCACTGAGACAACAAATAAAATATTTGGTTTAACTCTATGGTACCAAAATTTTAAGTTTGTGGGCAACACAGTCCACATCCGCGGTCCATTGTCTTAATAGAGAAAGCAGGACCTTCAAACAACATTCTAGAAATTACGTAATGATGAAATTAATTTTTACAAAAATGAAAATATTATCCGCAAATGAAATTATTGCCAAATAGAGCACGGAGTCCAAAAACTGGCTTTAAAAGAGGAACTATTAAAAAAACTGCAAATTTTAAAAGGCGATAAGTAATGTAATTAACATTCATGAAAAAGATTTTAGAAAACTGTGACGGGCTAGGGTTTCTCGGAGAGGAAAGGGCACAAATGAAAGTTACACGTAAAAACACAAACACCTTTAATCGCCTGGCGCGCACACTACACTACGTAAGCTTCCACAAGAGAGAAGAGAACCGACGCGCACCCTGCTGGCTGCGCGCAACAACAAAACAAAATGAAGAGCAAAGTCCGCTATCGGTCTGGTCTCGTTACATCCTCCCCCTTAGAATTGCATGTACGACCTCGAATGCAATTCTACAAGGTCTGCCACTGGCGGCATCTCCTAGGTGGCTGCAACCTAGTAGGTAGCGCAGGTATGTGGGAAGCCACCGATGAAGTAGAAGGCACCGATGTCCTGGAAGTCACCGATGTCCTGGAAGGCACCGATGTCCTGGAAGGGAATGATGTCCTGAAAGGCGCCGATGATGTAGAAGACACCGATGGCGTGAAAGGCACCGATGTCCGGAAAGGCACCGATGATGTAGAAGGCACCGATGACGCAGAAGGCACCGATGTCCTGGAAGGGAATGATGCCCTGAAAGGCGCCGATGATGTAGAAGACACCGATGGCGTGGAAGGCACCGATGTCCGGAAAGGCACCGATGTCCGGAAAGGCACCGATGTCCGGAAAGGCACCGATGATGTAGAAGGCACCGATGACGCAGAAGGCACCGATGTCCTGGAAGGGAACGATGTCCTGGAAGGCGCCGATGATGTAGAAGACACCGATGGCGTGGAAGGCACCGATGTCCGGAAAGGCAGCGATGTCCGGAAAGGCACCGATGATGTAGAAGGCACCGATGACGCAGAAGGCACCGATGTCCTGGAAGCTGATTGCTGTTGCCGTGGACGGCCTCGTTTCCGCAGCGGTCGTAATATACACGAATCAGGGGCACCATGAGTGGCGACTAAGGGAGTCAGCAGTCTGCTCGCATACTCGACGGGGCGTTGGTCTGGAAGCTCCCCCTGGAGTAGAACCGCTCCCAAAGCGTAAGCGCTTGCGTCTGTTCGGAGCACATATGGCAGGTTGCTGACGTGGACGTTGCTAACAGGTACAGATGTAGCAATATCTTCTTCTCGTACAAAACCGTGGCGGCTACTGGGATCTTCCTTGAAGAACCATTCATGTCCGGGAAGATCCAGAACCATGCCAGCACTTCGGATAAAATCTATTCCAAGTAGCATCCGGCTCTCCGGATGGTCCGGAATTGCGATCAAGGTCGTGAGGATCGTACGGTTGACGACAGAAATTTCCACAGAAAAACTCCTGGCTAATACGCGATGCGTTTTTCCATCAGCTAACTTCATGTCCAGGGAAGTCTCGCTGAACGGACGCCCTCGAGAAATTAATATATGATAAAGCTGTGCACCGGCTATACTTCTTTGGGAGCCAGTGTCAAGACAAGCTAGACCATCCAGTCCTAAAATCTGGACCGGGAGCATTGGTCGCGATGAACCATCATCAATAGAGAAGGTTGACTGCATAAAATTGAAGGATGAGACAATCGTACTTTCAGTTTTCATGGGAGGAGCACAGTTAGGGCAGTTGCTTCTGACATAACCTGGGGCACCGCAGCCAAAACACGTTATTTGTGGTTTTGGCGAATCAGATTTTGGGGTTTGGGGTGATGATTTTACTGATTGTACAACATCACCCTTAGTTGCCTTTGCTTTCCTGCAATCTGATTCAACGTGGCCGAAATATTTACAGTAACTACACCTCGGACGCTGTTTCTTCTCCGGTCGGTGTCTACCTTCATTACTACTGACATCCTTTGATGGTCGCACAACCTCACGCCGTGAGTGTTCAATGTCTTTTGCACGTTGCAAAAGACTCTTGAATGAGTCAACATCGCTAGGTGAAAGTCTTTTCCTAACTTTTCTATTCATTAACCCGTATACAATATCTAATTGCGCGCGTTCTGGCAAGGTATACGGTAATTGTGACAAGAGGGCACGAATGTGGCATACAAAAATCTCGCTTGTTTCATTTTCGTGTTGCTCACGTGCAAAAATCTCTCTAAAGACGAGATGAGGCGGCAATTTGCGAGAGAACGCGTCTCGAAACGCGCACACGGCACCGTCCCAGTCCGAAATATCTCTTTTTATACCCTGCCACCATGTCGCAGCAATGCCTTCCAGAAGCATTGAGACACCACGTAATGCATTTTCTTCGCTGACATTTGCGCAATCCTTAAAGGTCAAAACCGAGTCCAAGAATGCGTCAACATCAGACGAAGCACTGCCGTTAAATCGAGAAGTACATTTAGAAAAATTGCCGCTACTTGGTGTAACAAGGACGGGGCTCGTCAATTGCCTATCAAGAACAGTCATTCTTGCCGAGTCCGTAATTTGCGCAATCAGCGCCTGAAATTGTTCGTTTGATAACGTCAAGGCTGGCGGAGATTCACTCTTCCCTTCCGTGGGTGATGATTTAGATTTAGGCATGGTAGCTATTTCTAAACTAATCCACGCAGGAAACAATATCACTCAGCGGAAATACGGAAAAATTCGCTAGGCGGCAAGGCCCAAGGTCGCAGCGCGGAAAAGGCAATATGGCCGCACAAAGTAACAACCACGTGGAAGAACGCAGTTTGGCCAAAAAAGCAATATGGCCGCGAGTAACACAATTTGGCCACGCGGAAGAACACAATGCCGCAGCGCTGAAGGACAGTTAATTGTTGCAGCGCGAAAGGACAAATATTTTCGCAGCGAGCGAATAATATCACGTGGAAATAAGAAATTTACGGACACACGTATCGCACTAAATTTCACTGTAGGTGGAAGTAGGCGAAGAAGTACCGCTTCGCGGAAGGATACATAAAAAAACCACGTGGCAGGATCTATAGCACTAACACGTAGAAAATAAACAGCACACACTAATTATGGCCAAAAATACAAATTTAAAATTTACGGAAACACGTATGACACTAAATTTCACTGTAGGTGGAAGTAGGCGAAGAAGTATCGCTTCGCGGAAGGATACTTAAGAAAACCACGTGGCAGGATGTATAGCACTAACACGTAGGAAATAGACAGCACACACTAATTATGGCCAAAATACAAATTTGAAATTTGCGGACACAAGTATCGCACTTAATTTCGCTGTATATGGCACTAAGTGAGGAGGTATCTATACACAACACGGAATTGGTTGCGCTGCTTCCGGAATCCGATGCTCAGATCTGATGAGTGTTTAAAACGCATATATTCCTTTGCACACTTTTATCTGCTCCCGAGCCCCACGTTGGGCGCCATTTGTGACGGGCTAGGGTTTCTCGGAGAGGAAAGGGCACAAATGAAAGTTACACGTAAAAACACAAACACCTTTAATCGCCTGGCGCGCACACTACACTACGTAAGCTTCCACAAGAGAGAAGAGAACCGACGCGCACCCTGCTGGCTGCGCGCAACAACAAAACAAAATGAAGAGCAAAGTCCGCTATCGGTCTGGTCTCGTTACAAAACGTAAATACATGAAATAACTGAAATTACGTGACTTTTCTAAAAAACGCAGTGAAAATGAGGCAAAAAATCCTCCTCTATCGAAAATCTCTCGAATGGTCGCAGGCGTCTCGACCTACGCATAAGCTGCAAAATAACCGGCCTCTACATAGAGGAAGATGATGCGGATGTGAGGCTTAATGTAGATCCAATTTTGACTTTTTCTCTCCAAAATATCTCAAAATTTAAATCTAGCGTAGCATTAAAATCTTTGCTTCCTCAAATCTTAGGAAAATGACCAAAACATCTCAAATTAGGCGTTCGGGACCTAATAAAATTTTTTCAAGGATGAAAATATAAATCATTTAAGCTTTTATCGTACACGGACTACTCAAAATACCTCTACTAGGGATTAGGTTAGAATATTTTTGCGCAGGAAAGAAGAAAAGAGGATATTGGGAAGCTCACCTGCAAATTGAGAAGCAACGGCTGCCAGCCGAAAGCGGACGTTACGAGATGAAATCATAAGAGGGGTGAACATTATGCAAATTCACAAGATAAACCAATTTTCAGAGGCAGCTGGATTTAGCCATCTAATAAAGTATTTTCAGAATTATGATGTTTTTCCGAAATACGCATCGTGGAGGTAAAATCTCCGCCAATCAATCTCTCTTAGAGGCACAGCATCCATCTCTCTCTCTCACAGACAACTCTTCGAACTGCTGGATGTTGATATTACGCGAGACGCTCCGTTCGATTAATTGTTTGAAGTTAACTCCTGCGAAGTTCTTTATTTGGTTACTATGGCACCTTCGAGAAGAATCAGGAAGCGTTTGGCCTGGAACATATATCGACGATCTTTCTAACCCTCAAGAGCACTAACTCGATAAAATTGTCTTAAAAATTACATTTTTAGAATCTAGAATACTCAGACGTCGGAATCAAAATGGTATTACTATTTCATAGCATAAAATCAATAGATAAAAAGTAATAAGTGTAATTTTAGTTAAAGATTAATTCTTTGGAACTTCCAGTGAATGAGCGATAATAAAAATTTCACTACACGCTTTTCGCCGATTGCACAATTTCGAGAACGGATGCATAACGTCTGTGATGCGAGCAACGAGTCAAAGTTAATGTCATGTAGAATATGACAAACATCTACAATAACATTGTTTCAATGCCGCGCATGAATCTTAATTAATTAAAAGATGAAAGTCAAAATTGGTTTAGCTTTAGTAAATTTCCGTTAATGTTGTATTAGTTCGCTTTTCATTCAAACTATATTAATAGTGGATACACTTAAATATGGTTTTCACTTGTTTAATTCGATTTGTAAATACTACAAATAAAAACATGCAAATAAAAAAATGCCACTTTATTAAAATATGGACCCAGAATTGAATCACATTAAATGCAAATGAATTTTTTTGGAAAATCTAAACAGGAAACAATATTTCTAGGATCACTTAATTTGGGATTTTAGCCAAAGTTGAATTAAAACATTTTCTTGGAAAATTCGCGTCGCGACGAAATTAAAAATATCGCCTCGATGTCACCTTTCTCATTGGGAAGTTCCAGCGAAGTAGCTGATCGTAAAAAATCACAACGCCAGCGATTTATTCTCTCCCTGAGAGAGTTGGAAAGAGAGAGAGAGAGACAGAGAGAGCCACGGGACATTGGCGGGGAGGGGGAGGTGGAAGAGGAAGGGAAGAGCACGTCGCGAAGTTGCTTCATTCGGAAGTCGAAAAAAGAGTCCTTGCAATTCATTACTATTCGCGATGAATGCGGGAGAGAAAGGGAGGGTTTGGGAGACATTGAGGGTGGGCGAGATAGGGGGAAGTGGCAGGGTAAGGCAATCCTAATGAAGGCAAAAAAGCCGCGGACGGGAACAGATTGCCGCCCACGAGAGGTTTCCTTAATTTCCTCCCCTTGCCCCCGAATCCATTCCCTCTCATCATACTCGCCCCAACCTTCCCCACCTCGCCCTAATATTACCCACCTCGCCCTAATATTACCCACCTCGTTCCAACCCAACCAAATCCTTCCCACCAAGCCACAACCCTTCCCCCCTCACCCTAAATCTCTTTAAGGTCCTTCGCAGCGGAGCCATCAGACCCCTCTGCTTCACCTTTCGCATCTATATGGGTTCAATTTAAAACGTCATATCGCGTCTAAATCCGTCACCGCGGAGTACGGGGAGGAACGCCATTCGTCCGCGCGTTTGTAGTTTGTCGTCCTTCGGTGCCTCGGAGAGTTTAGAGTCGGAACGCGGTGTGCATGCGCTGGCCCGGGGCGAGGACTCGGCTTAATCATCTTTTTGCCCTCGTGCGCTCTCGCTGCGGCGGTGAGCTACTAGATAAATTCCTTTGTTTTTTACGACCTCCGACCGAAAATGGACTATAATAACATTATAAGATATGCACGGGAGAGAGAGAGAGGTGTTGCTCCGAGCAATTTAGGGTTAAAAGCATCTCTGACGCACGTGAGCTGGAAAAGGCAATAAACATGAACAACTGTTATTACCCGAGTTCTAACGTGAACTTCAGAATGTTGTCTTAACCAACGCACTCTATACTAGAGGAATTTGTGATAATGGAGTAAAAGAACGCGATGATTATTTAAACCTCAACGACGCTTCAATGGGATATTTTTATAGCGCGCTTTATTTTGTAAACGATTTTATGCTTTCGTTTTGTTTGTCTGAAGGTACTTTTGCGCATTCAAATTAAAATGCGAATGCAAGAGCTATAAAACCAAAATTTGCAGTGTGTATCTGATCTATGATGACATTTGTTTTTTTTTAGAGGTGAGTTTTGAAGAGTATACGGGGACTAATAGGGACCTTTTAAAAAAGATTAAATATCTCCGAAGTTATAAAAGATGGAAGGCTGAAATACTGAGATTGCATTATACAGATGACAATTGCTAAACAATGCTCTAGTGACCGAATATGTGGCGGTATAACCAGATAAATAATGAATTAAACAAAATTTACGTAAATAATAGGTGATCAAATATAAGTAACGAGGTCAGGCTCAACTCGGTGGAATTTACTCATAATGAAAAAATAACTTTCTGGTTTCCACAAATTTTAATTTAAACACGACCGGTTTCACTTCGATCGTAGCATCATCAAATTCCAAATACTCCTCAGTTCGTTTAATAGGGTAAATAGGAAAAATCTTCATAGCAAAACAAAAATAAATATTACTGATATTAACAATAGTGGAAAAATGCACTAATTTTATCCATTTTGAAAGATAAGAATATTTTTCTCTTACCTCGATTCCGTTTAAAGGGCCGCATTACAGATGGAGTACGGTTTTGTGAAATGCAAAGCATCCTGGAAATAAATTTAATGTTTCGGTACACAAGTACGGTAACCCCCGATCTAACGTTTCTTGAGGATATTTAAAGCGGGAGCGTTAAAAAGAACAGAAGTAGGGGTGTACACGGGTTTCCCGTGGTACAGAAGTGCTTTTCGTCAAATTCTCCATAGTTTAATCGTACAATAAATGTATTTGTTTCAAATTAGAAAATTATTTTCCTCATATAGTGGTAGCCCTTCTTTTTTATCTGTTATATACATATTTCGTTTTCCCATCCTACACTCGCCCTACAAATGAAATTTCTTTTAAATCTGTTCAGCCAATACCTTCCAAATTATTAGTTACAGAAAAATTCTAACCTTGATATTGTAATAGCTCTGTTTAGTTGACCCGATTGAAATATGTTCTTTTGGTAATTTATTAATATAAAGTTTATTAATTAATATTAAATTCCACGCGGTCCGATTTCTAAAAATACATGTAAAACAAATATTATTTTACTTTTTACTGTGGTAGCTCCGTTTTAATCACAGTGATTTCATAATGGTATGCTGTACAAGTTTTATATACAAAATTTAGTTGAAATCCGTTCAGTCAATCCTTGACAAATTCATAATTAGTGAAAGAGTTTAATTTGTAATTGTGACACCCCTGTTTAGTTTATCTATACCATAAAAATCACACGCAACGTCACTATCTACACCGCATATATTAGGTTAGTATAACCATTTCCCCAGATAAAACGCCACTCTTCTTATGAGATAGTGGTCTAATATGTGAAATTATGGGATCGGAGGAAACTGAAAGCATATGAAACAAATCTTCGTTCGTATTTTCCGGGAGAACTTCCGGGTATTATGTTCTCTGTAGCATTTCACCTCTTTATGTCGAGCTTCATATACCTCCTGTGACAATCGTCCAATGGGCAGGAGTAATGTTTTTATAACCTCTGCTCCGTGAATTAAAATTGTATGAACACGTGGCGATGAGGGGCTGTACGTGTGCATTTATACCTGGTAGGTGGGCAGAGGGAGGGGAGGGGGATATAGCTGACCTAGGTGGTGAGGGAAGGGGCGAGGTCAGTTGAAAAAGAACGCTGTTAATTATCCCTAAGTCGTTGTTCGTATATATTATATTTATACATATAAAGGCTTTCCGTCGCATCAAGTTTTGTATTGGGAACATGTTTTGTCTGTGTTTAATGGGTGATTGTTATCAAAAACGTGTTTCGCGAAGTCAGATTTTTCCATATGACCATGTTTGTAATGCGATAAGTGTTCCTGAAATCTGATGGTGAGGTTTCTTTTCGTTTGGCCTATATGTGACATATCGCAAGTGGGGCAAGGCAATTGATATACTCCAGATTTTTGTAACATGTGTATTTTGTCTTTTGGGTTCCCTATTAAATTTTGGACGTTGTTTTTGTTGTGGAATGTTACTAAATATTCAACGCTGTGAAATATTTTTGTTAGCCCTTTGGTGAGGGATGGAAAGAAGGGAAGTGAAATAAACTTTTTTTTCTTAACGTCAATTGGGGCAAGCGTTGTGTCTTGTTCCGAATTTTCTTGGCTTGTTTCTTAATAATTTTGTTAATCAATTTATGCGTGAAGCCAATTTCCAGGGCCGCGTTTTTAATGTCTTTAACTTCTCTTTCATAACGTTTTTAGTTTAGTGCTATTGTGAGGAGTCTATCTACTATATGGTTAAAAGCCGCGAACCTTTGTTTCTATGGGTTACTCGAGTCATTTTTCGTGTGAGTAGGTTTTCTGTAAACGTAAAATTCAAGTAGTCTTTTGTTTTTTTATGATCAAAATGTCTAAAAAGGCAAGTGACCTGTTTCCTTTAGTTTCATACGTGAAATTAATAGGATTGTGGATGGAGTTGAGTTCTCGGACGAAAGTGTCGATGTTGTGTTGTTTTGTGTCGAAAATTGCGAAGATATCATCGACATATCTACACCATGTGTTGGTAAAATATTTTAGTCCTTTTACAATGGCGCTCCGCCTTTTATCCGTCTTTTACACAAATTGACTGGCTTCGGAGATTTGCCTTCACTTTACAGTTTTACAGTAGCCAGTGCAACTCGCATTTCCCTTATTCACTCCGTATCTTTGATGAAAACTTCTCTTTATTGGTAGCGCCACGAAACTGCCACTTCCTAATGTCAATTCTATAAGATATTTATGTATAATAAACACTCAAAGAACCTGGTGTATGCATGAAGAATCGATAAGCCGATGTTAAACGCTGATGTGTCACAAGGCCGTTGTTTTACTGCATCTAAATTGCTCATGCTTTTTCGTTTAGCTTTACATATATAACACATTTGAATTGTGGTATTTGACATAAAAGAGTTACATACCTTGCCATCAACCATATTTTTCAACAATGAATGCTCAACAAATGGTTCCCGATTGCAAATAGTCAGTCTTGTGGGTTACAGATGTTTTATTTGCTCCTCAATATACGCAAATTCTCCCTTTGTTATGTCTGATGTCTCTTTTATATACTGGTTTCGTATAGACCTACTAAAGCGCGTTGAAGAAGATCGTGGATTTTGCCACAGTTCTACTTTTTTATTAACGGAACCACCGACCTAGTTAAAACACTACAATCGTCACACACCATTTTCATTTGAAAACTTCTGTTTATAGAGGCTTAGGCCACCACAATTATCAAGACCCCATTTATAAATCATTGTTAAAGATTTAAGAGGAAATTCAGACGAATTACAGAATGATGTTAACCCTATAATGTCCTACTTTACAAATATGTAAAATGACGCATTGAGTGCTATTTGAGAGAGGTAATTCTTCTAATACCATTAATTCCCACTGTGACAGATTTGTAAAAGTGCTCCTAGCACACTCTAGTGGAATATTTTGGAACGTCTTCAGTCTCTTGGATTTTTTGTCACCATTGAGTTTATCATGCAGTCACAGTGTCGAAGCATGGCTCGCAAGTTGGGACATTGTAGGGTTAAAAGTATATTTGAGCTTCAGCGAGGCGAGTGAAAAGTAATCCTATAAAGACTATAGTTTCACTTCTGCTAATGTGTCAGTAACTCGTGAATATTCTGAGGGTAGATAACACAATTCCTTTGTCCCTAATATTTTAATATACGACGGATAAAGTTTGGTCAGTTTTTTTCTTTCACTCCTCTTCGCAAAGCAAAGTATTGGCTGCGCGACAATTTCAAATCTACAATTAAACCTAGTGCATCTTCGGCTGCGTAGGGTGTATACAATTGTTTATTATGGGACAGTTTATAGGCTCTCTTCAGCGTTGTATCCCTCCATTGTGAGTAAATAGTTTGCCGGAGTAATTTTGCAGCGTCTCTTTTCCCTGATGCTCTCATACTCATTTCTGTATCAAAAGAGAGTTCCTGCTCACTTCGAGTTTTCACTACACCTTGCACCCTCCTTCGCTTTGTTTTCTCCGAAAAAAACTTATTTGGACGACCACGTACACTTGACTGAGAACTCGAAGAGTCTATTCCGGAGGTAATAATCTCCTCTTGTAGCAATTTTGCGTTTTTTGTTCTAAATCTGGATGAATATCTTTGATTTTCTTGCCACTTCTTCGATACCACGCAAGAAAATGACAAAATAGCGTCACTTAGCTTTCTTTTATCGATTTCACTAAAATGTTTACAGCCGATTATTGATTTCACGTACTTAAATATATATTCTCTAGATTGGACCTTTGTTGGCTTGATAGGACCTCTTTCCCGCAAAACTTGAAAAAGATCCACCTGAGGATTACCTAGACGTCTTCCTAAGAAAATTTTCTAGAAACGCAAGTGAACGCAAACAAAACGTCTAATTTAAAAGCCCAATACCTAAGGAAAGTGATATTCGGTACCGATTAAAATTGGTTGCTTTTTTATATCTTAAGTTAAAGTGGCATTTCTCAATTATAAATTAAGATATAAGCCACAATAATAAGTATCTAAATAAAAAAATTCTAAGTGATTGTAAATATGAAATAAAAATCATATTCAATAGGTATCTACATACCTCCAGAAATATGCACTATTTTTATTGATCGCTAACTCACTTCCTGAACGTAAACACAGCCGTTAAAATCGCACGAACTATTTAGACTAACATAACCGCGCCGAGAGTCTTTGTAAATCTCTACAATTTGCGACGTTGCCAAACTTCTATCGCGTGGTTGGTAATTATGATTCCGATAAATGAGGATGCGCCAATTATCGTAGTTTATGGTTTTAAATATCTCTGGTCAGTAGAGCAGTACTTCATCAAAATCATTTTTGTCCTAGTAGAATTGGATTTTAAACCACTGCGCCGCACGGTGGTTATGGGAGGTAAAGAGGGGAGTGAACTCCTTGTTACTACATTGTTTTCCCGGTCACCTTGATAGGGGGGATAAGGAGGGGAGTGAACTTCTCGGAAGAGTGGAGTGTGTTGCGAGAATGAGAGGTTGAAGGTGGTGGTGGGGGTGTTAACGGAGGAAAAGCCCTTCCCGAAAGAGAGGAGTGAGATGTGCGAGACAGGTCGCTATCTGTTGCCCTATAAAATTACAATGACTTAATCGAATATATTTAGTAGTATTAGTAGTAGACCAGTCAAATTAGACACTTTTTGACGGTTTGGGGAAATAATTCATAAAATTTTGAAACTTGACACATTTGTCCGTTAGAGCAACCTAACTAACATATCAAAAGTTGACATGCCTGTCGTGTACGCGTCGGCCGCTATGGCGCAAACATTTCCGCCGGAGCAAGACCCGTGACTGGCCTTTCGCAAATAACTCGGAAACGGTCAAATCTACGGCGAAACTGTACGTTGACAAACTTGTATAGAATAAAATGTCCTACAAGAAAGGTTAATTACAGTTTTATTGCTACTGTGATAGCATAGCAGAAAATGAGCGTTTTTTGCGGAACGCTGGCCGCGCGCTGCCTTAAAATCAAGTGTTGTGAGCTCGTTTTCACACCACCAGCTACGGTAGAGCTCCAGACGCGTTTTTTATAGGGGTATACCCTTTAGGCACTAATCCACTGTTTATTTCAATTACCTAACATAAGTAATAACGGGCTCACAACACTAAGTAAGTAAGATAGGGAAGGTAGTGTGGATAGGAAAGATAGGGAAGGTAGGGAAGATTGGGAAATTAGAAAAGATAAGGAACGTAGGAAAGATAGGGATTATAAGAAAGATAGAAAGAAAGAAAGAAAGTGCTGAAAAAACGATGGTTGGTGCGCTAGGTGCTACAAGATCTATTGCAGTTTCTAAAGTCACAACCTAATCATTTGCAGAAGAAAAAACGTCTCTCTATTTAATGTAAAGCGATATTCGTGGAGATATATCTACATCTTTATGCACATAGTAACCTGCAATTTATCAATATGATGGGTGGCAGGGAGTGCAATGCACCGAGGCTTTCCTAACAGGTTTTACTCGTATTGCTGTCGGAAAGAATGAGTCTCTGTAACTCTCCCCGTCCTATAATCGATATCACGTATATTATCGTCATGATCGTTTTTACCTGTGTACGTCGGAACCTCAATTATTCTCACTATATTTTCTGCTAAATATTCTCACCTGTATTTCTCTAGGAGCCATAATATTGAGCGCTTTCTGCGGTCTCCATTATAATTCTTTTTATAATGATATGACGCTTTCCATAAGTTCGTACATTTTTTAACGCAGTGATTCCCAACCTGGGTGCCGCGGCACACTGGGGCGCCGCAGCTGATTTTTTAGGGTGCCGTGATAAAATGTTTTGTAAATAAATCAATTATTTGGATGTTTTTACAGGTATTTAGGGCATTAACGTATTCTCTAATAAATTGATTATAATGTGGTACCAACAAATGGATGTGTCTCAACTTTGTAATACTCGTTTGTAAAAAATATAAAAACGTTGTTTGAAGGTTGGTGTGGCGCTAACTTCTGTTTTTTTAATAGTACCGCGCCTACAAGAAGGTTGGGAACTACTGCTTTAACGAATCTGGCTGCCCAATGCTGTACTCTTTCTAACTTAAATATATGACCCTTCTCATACGGATCCAATATACTGGAGGCATATTCCAGCTGTGGTCAATTAGTAAAAAATAACGCGCTTCGCGTATTTTCTATGTACTATTTTGCCTATGAACGCCAGTTTCTTGTTAGCTGCGCCTATAACATGACGAATATTGGCTATGCCTCACGAAAGGTCACGACCAATGGTAGCTCCTAATTATTTAAAATGCTTAGCTGCTATAATATTCCTTGTATCGATTTAGTACTCGAAAGGTATTTCTTTGTTTATACTTCTCCAGGATGATATTACGGAACGTGCACTGTAAATAATTTTAATTTTCCATTCCTTACACCAAGAGGAAATGTCTTTAAAATCTTCCTGCAGCGAATGATGGCCATCTCGGTTGAGTATCTCCTTATATATCACGTTTCCATCTGAGAAATATGATTTTACAATCTACCACCGAAAAAATGTCATTTACATAAATTAAGAATAGTTGAGGGCCCAATACATTTTTCTGAGGAACACTTGAAGCGAGATGAACGGGGGACGAGTGAATTACATCGATGATCACTATCTTCTCTCTATTTCAGAGTAAGAAACGTGAGCTAACTTACAGTCTTTAGGAACGACAACTTTCGCAATGAATTTCTCGGATGTTTTTTTAGATACGGTGCAGTTACAGAAGTAAGTAAGAAGTAAGAAGTACTCGCTCAGATATTTTCTCCGGTCCGGGAAATTTATTTTGGTTAATCGAGCAAATTTGTTGCGCTATACCCTCTACCAATGGGACCAAATCCTCCATCAAGTCGCTCTGATACTGAATACTGAATAGGGTCATATTCATCACTAATCGCATTAACCAAGTTTGCTTTCTCCTCAGTCTCATGAACTACGTAACCTGTTTCAATTCTTAATGACGCAATAGTTGGACCTTTAACTTGGACTTCCGTGACATATTACTAAAATACTTTTGGTTCTCAATCAAATTATCGTGCAAGACCTTCCTTCTGTAATTATTAAATGCGTTATGCATCGCAGCTCTTGTGCAGCTTCTTTGTACAGCTGCATTATCGTTGCCCTCTATTCAACCGTGGCTATCAAAGATGCATTTATTACTCAGGATTGGATTTTTAGTTTTCGTCTAAAAGCGCTCCTAACTTCTTGGTTGTACCATCTAGATTCCACATTGTCAAGCTTTATTTTACCTGGAACAAATTTATCTGTATACTCTCGCATCATATCTTTGGATATAAATAAAGATTCTTCCGCGCCTGCACTGCGTCGCCAAGCAGAAATTAATATAATCATTACGCAGAAAAGATAAAAATCTCGGAAAATTGGCTTTGGCGAACAAATAATGCTTCCTTTTTGTTGTGTTATCTGATCTTCTGTATCTATTAGTGCGTCAGTTTGTAGACTACGAATTAGGTGAACAAATTTGGCTTCATTCCTTAACAGTAATATATTTCTTTATAATTTATGGCTAATACAGCCTAATGATACCTAGCGTTTTCCCGCATTTTAGTATGAATCGCCTCCTTAGCTTTTATATTACGTGCATTTACCTGACACTGGGAGTATATTCTACCGATACATAATATCGCGTGATTCTTGTTCTTTAAGGACGAATTGATTATCCCCTACCCAAAACTGACCTTCACTCTGTCCTACTCTCTAGCTCACTACCACCTCGCATATTAACCTAAGCCTTGCCTCGCATTACCGATTAAGATTACACACATTCTCATCACAAATACCTCTACGACTGCTTGTTATCACAATTAATTTTGAATCGCGTCTCACCGTATTTTTCACGGAACATTTTATCTATGAACGTTCTCGACAGTGATACACGATCCGTAGCTTGAGTTAGAATCCCTAAAATTCTCCCTACTAAAATCGAGAATCTCAATGCCTTCTGAATAATTACTACTGAATAATAACTACTATCTAACCTAAATATAATTTAGCATATTCAAAAACCCTAAACCGTAACTCCTCCGCAGCTTTGACAGTGTAATACACACCAGAACCGTTAAGAGGACATGGGTCCAGGGCCGGCCTCAGGTCAACGAAGTCCACTCCTTTGCCCCATAAGAAGTACCACAGTCAATGATTCAGTCCCACTATTACGGTGACCCAAAAAAAAGCAAAATTTTAAGTTCCTAACTTGTTTATAACTACTACTGTTTTTTATAATTCTCTCGATTAGTTCATAATTATATTTCTTCGCATGTAATTTGATAGAGTTCCTTATAGTTTTGATATGTACAATCATTTCCAAAAGTATTTCAACAATTTTAGCGGCGTCGCTTTCGTAGGAGATTGTATTTTAACATCATATCTACGTAAATGTTGTCAGTCGGTGAATATGTATTCCTGTCGCGACGCCACCTCAGCCTTCAGGGTTTATTATTGTATAAAACACAGCATATTCTTGCGTATAAACCGGAGTTAACATAGAGTATTCCCGGTCTTGCGCGAACGTTTGAACATATTTACTACTATAATTCGCCAGAGTTTTTAACAGTCATTCATTCATCGTGATAATAACGTAAGCAGACCCATGGAATTATTTTTTTTCCAAGTGAGGGGTTTTTAGGGGAGGGCTGAAGCAAACTCGCCGCCTAATTAGTTCTAATAATACAAGTACGAGTGGATTTACGAATTTCGAATCGACTATTTCGTTGGTTTTATCAAATTCCCCGGTTCGATAATAAATGTTACATAACGAAAATCGGGAAAGTGACAAAGAACAACTCTCAAAACCGTCGAGATATACACGTTTTTTACTTTTTTAAACGTATATATCTCGACTGTTTTGAGAAGCTCACCACCGGCACCGCCTTTTGGTGATCGCTGTGGTGGTGAGCATGGTGGTTGTGGTGAGCGTGGAGATTTTGGTGAACGTGGTGGTGGTGAGCATGGTGGTGGTGGTGATGGTGGTGAGCGTGGTGGTGGTGGTGAGCGTGGTGGTGGTGGTGAGCGTGGTGGTGGTGGTGAGCGTGGTGGTGGTAGTTAGCGTGGAGATTTTGGTGATCGTGGTGGTGGTGTGCGTGGTGGTGGTGTGCGTGGTGCGTCGTTGTGGTGTGCGTTGTGGTAGTGAGCGTGTTGGTGATAAACGTATGTATGTACGTATGCCCAGTCAATTTGCCTCTCTTACAGCACAAATGGGTATCTCAGAGGTAGTGCAATGAATAACCGGGGAGGGAAACCCGGTGCCGGCATTTGCCTGCTCCTACGAAGAACACCAGGGGGGTCAACAGCTTAACGTCCCTTCCGAAGGACGAAACAGCTGAATTTGCGCGGTCTCTTCAAACCACACAAACAGGGGGCCGGGTGACCTTGGAAAAATCCTACTTGCGCAGGATTCGTACCCGATGACTTTTTCAAGCATCGGGCGAGTAGCAGCCGGCGTCCTAATCACTGCACCAACGGCACCCCCGATTAACGTTCGTTTGTTTGTTTGAATGCCCAGTCAATTCGCCTCTCTTACAGCACAAAATGGGTATCTCAGAGATAGTGCAATGAATAACCGGGGAGGGAAACCCGGTGCCGGCATTTGCCTGCTCTTACGAAGAACACCAGGGGGGCCAACAGCTTAACGTCCCTTCCGAAGGACGGAACAGCTGAATTTGCACGGTCTCCTCAAACTACGCAAACAGGGGGCCGGGTGACCTTGAGAAAAATCCTACTCGCAGTATTCGTACCCGATGACTTTTTCAAGCATCGGGCGAGTAGCAGCCAGCGTCCTAACCACTACACCACCGGCACCCCCGATTAACGTGGTGGTGGTGATGAGCATGGTCGTGGCGATGAGCGTTGTGGTGTTGGTGGTGTGCGAGGAAGTGATGGTAAGCCTAGTGTTGGTGGCATGGTGGTGGTGGTGGTGAGTGTCCTGGTTGTGTATAAAAAGTAAAAAATGACGCCTTATGGTTAGGTCGTGTTCATCCGTATGTCCGCATGTTTCATATCAGAAACTACTGTGCGGATTGTGATGAAATTTGGTACTTAGAACATAGGGGCTGAGAATCTAGGAAAAACATATAAGTAGTTTACGTGGCTAATCGAGAGTGCCACTTACTGTAGAAAAATATTCATTTTTATATGTTAATATTAAAGAAAACACATATTTACGAATTTAAAAAAATATTATTTTATCTTTTACTTACAGTAAAAAAGTATACAATGCAAAGTACCTATACAAAGTAAGATGTATATTTAATTCGTTAATTTGATCTTTTACTAATTAAATCGTGACTTTTATCCAAGAAAATCTCCTCATTTGAGCCGACCACGAGATTTCGGGTGCTTTATTTGGATTTATGATAAAATGTCCATGAACTGAGTGTAGTACTGGAATCTAAATCCGGTACACAACGTGTTATTGCGACCTATGCACACCATACAAACAAACACATACAGGGTTATTATAAAGTAGCTTTACAACTTTGTAGGCAGATAGCAGCTTTCTGATAACAGGAGTGGGAGTAGTATTGGAACTGGATGAGAGCTATGATTGTTTAGTTTTTTACTATCAGTTTTCAATGTGACAGCTACCCATCAGAGACGCTGCTGTAACATCAACAGAAATGGTGGATTTCACCGGTGGTGAGAAAGAGCAGTGTCTTTTGGTTAGACAATTGCAGAGATGGTGTAGTGATTAGCGTGTCGGCTTTTTATTGCAAAGTTCGGGGGTTCAAACCCCTCGAATGGAGGTTTTATAAAAAAAACAATCATCAGTGCCTGGCAGTAGGCAGCAGTACTGTCAGTATGGTATAGAGCCAAAAACAGATGATGTTGGTTGGGTCTATATCCAATACAGCAATCAGGACGATTTGAACGGCTACAGTACTGCGATGTAGAAAGCAAGAGGGAAACTACCACATTACAATCCTTAGTAATGATGATGGTTGGACAATATGAGTTCTCTCGAGGTAAAACAATCCGGAGGTAAAATAGTCCCCCAATCGGATCTCCGGGCTGAAACTGCCTAGAGGAAAACATTTGTCGAAAGTAATTTACGAATATGGACTTGGAACGTAAGAACTATGAGAAAAGCAGGAAAGCTAGAGAACATGAAAGAAGAAATGAGAAGAAATAGAGTTGACATTATAAAACTAAGCGAAACTAGATGGTAGGGAGAAAGACAGTTCGACTCGGAAGAATTCACGGTAGTTTACTCTGGAGGAAATAGTGGGGAAAGGGGAGTAGCTCTGGTACTTACGAAAGATATGATAAAAAGCGTGGCAAAGATAATAGCAACGAACGATAGACTGATGGCAATAAAGCTAAAAGCAATCCCAGCGGACATGCTGATAATCCAGTTATATATGCCAACGTCAGCTCATAAAGATGAAGAACTCGATAAGATTTATGAGCAAATTAATGAAAATTACGAAGAAAACCGAAGAAGAAAGGTAAACTGCATAATAATGGGAGATTGGAACAGCATAGTCGGAGAAGGACAGGAAGAAAATATTGTCGGGCAATACGGACTTGGGAAGAGAAATCGAGGAGGGGAGAAACTCGTAGAATTCTGCATCAATAATGACCTTGTAGTGACTAATACATGGTTCAAAAAACATAAACGAAGGTTATACACATGGAAAAGCCAAGGAGATAGAATAAGATGCCAAATAGATTACATCCTTGTAAAACAAAGATTCAGGAACAGCATAAAGAACGCCAAGGCATTTCAATGAGCAGACATTGATTCAGATCACAGCCTTCTAATACTTGACGTGAGTACAAAGCTCAAACAAATAAGAAAAACGAGAAGAGAAAGACACACCTGGGACCTAGAAAAACTGAAAGAAAGGCAGGATGTAGTCAGCATGAAGTTGGAAGATAACCTAAGAAAGTTGGAAAACAAACCGAAGACCGTTGATATTGAATGGGATGAAATTAAAACCAGTATCAAGGATACCTTGGATAAAGAGATTGGAAAACAAGAGAAGAAAATCAGAAAACCATGGATCACGAAGGAAATGCTGGAGAAAATGGATGAGAGACGAAAATGGAAAAACGTTAACAGTGAAGAAGGTAGAGCCAACTATAGGCGTATAAACAATGAGTTGAGAAGGGTAACAGATAAAGCTAGAGAAAATTGGATAAAAGGAAAATGTGATGAAATAGAACAAATGGAGAAGTTAGGACGGTACGATATGATGTACGCTAGGGCACTGGAATTAGAAGATAAGAAGTCTAATGGAATTTGTGGTAAAGGAATTATGAATACGGATGGGAAGATAGTCTCAGAAACAAAGGATGTAGCACAGGTATGGGAAGAATACATTAAGGAATTATACGGCAAACAGGCAGGAGCGGCAAAAATAGAACTGGAAAATGAGGAAAACATTGAAGAAGACAACTTAGGACCAAGTATTATGGAGAGCGAAGTAGAAAAAGCGATAGTGGAACTAAAGAAGGGGAAAGCCATGGGCAGCGATGAAATGCCGGCTGAGATACTTAAAATAATGGGAACATAAGGACTCAAAGCGATCAAGAAATTAATTAATGAGATTTACGACATGGGAGAGTAGTCTAAGGGTTCCTAGAAGTAAAAATAATCACTCTAAAGAAGAAGTCAAAGGCAATGCAGTGTAAAGACTACAGAACGATAATCCTTCTGTCACACGCTTCGGAGATCATCACGAGAATTCTTAATAAAAGGCAAAAGAAATGCTAGGGGAAGATCAATTCGGTTTCAGAAAAGGACGAGGAACTAGATATTTATTTATTTATTTAAAAACATTGCTATTTGGCCAGCCGGCCAGGTGGCAAGAAAAACATAATATATAATTCTAAAATTCCAATTTTACAAATAAAGTGCTCATAAATTATATTAGAACTAGAACTAGAGGGGTAGTTATAATCATATCAGAAAGGGCAATAGAGTACAGTCAAGATATTTGTGTATGTTTCGTAGACTGGCAGAAGGCCTTTGATAGAATAAATTGGGTAATTTTGATGAAGATATTAAAGGATATATGTGTAGACTGGAAAGACAGGAGACTGATTAGGAATCTATATGTGAATCAAGTTGTAAAGGTCAGGTTTGAGAATGTGGTCACCTGCGGAATAAGTACAGGTAGAGGAGTAAGACAAGGCTGCTGCCTATCGCCAACCCTATTCAATATATATGTAGAAAGTCTAATGCAATAAGCTTTAGAAGGTACAGGAGATTTAAAAATTAGAGGAAGGATTATAAGAACAATAAAATGATCAAGAACTTCTAGCAAGAAAGGAACAGGAGCTACAAAAAATGATAAATTGACTAGTGATAACAGGTAGAAAATACGGTATGGAAATAAATACAAAAAAATCCAAGGTCATTCGAATATCGGGTAAAGAAGAGAATCTGAACATAAGTATTGGGGGAAAGCCTTTAGAACAAGTTTGAGAATATAAATACCTTGGAAGAATCATAACACGAGAAGCAGAATTTACGGATGAGATCAGAACTAAAATAGGAAAAGCAAAAGGACAGATTACCTATGATGAGGATGAATTGCAGAGAAGATTTTGCACTTGTTACAACAGATAGCGTCTGAGTAGACTCTCTTTGTACGAATAGCACAGAAATTTTGTGAATATGGGTTGTTGGATGTAGCATACAAAGAAAACAGGCAGGCTGAGTGTGAGCGACGAAACAGTGGAGAATGTGAGGAGCACATTTCTCAGATGTCCAAGAAAATCAACAAGCCATTAACTGAGTGTGCCACAACCAACTGTATGGGAAGTGTTACGGAAACATTTGCAGCTAAAACATTACAAATACCATGTGCTGCAAGCAATCAGAGATGACGTCAAATAAACGTAATACATTGTTTGTGGACATGCTGGCAAGGCAAGAAGATGAAGACGACCTGCTTGAGGGTATCATTTTCAGAGAGGAAGTCATGTTTCATGAACATTGTGTTACGTACCGTAAACACTGACAATGATCATTTTGGGGCACAGAAAAGCCACAAGAGCTATTCGAACACGTTCGTGACTCCCCGAAACTTAACATGTTGTGTGCAATGAATTCAAAGAAAATTTACGGATCTTTCTTCTTTCACTCAAAAACCATTACTAGGGTTGTTTATCTTGATATGCTTGAGAATTTCTTTTTAACACAAATCAGCGTTAATGAATCCCGTGGACGATTGAATTTCCAACAAGACTGCAGACATCCCCGTTATCATCGGGCAGTGACAGTCTGCTTGGAACATCACTTCCAAGGCAGGTGGATTGGACGTGAGGGTCCCATTGGTTGGCCTCCACGGTCACCTGACTTGAAGCCAATAGACTTTAGGGTTATGTCAAGAACAGTGTTTACTAACCACCATTACCAGCGAATGTAAATGGAATGAAGACCATGATCACTGCTGCCGTATCAAATGTCACACCTGAAACAGAGCAGAAAGTATTGGGGGGAGCTGGAGTTATGCTGAGATGTTTGTCGAATAACTTCTTGTGCTCATTGGAAATTTGTAGCCCATCGAAAACTTGAGGTGTTACTCTTTAATGTGATGTATTTCATTACGTCATTTTCATAAGTAGACAAGATGTTGTTGAAGTTGTAAAGCTACTTTATAATAACCCTGTATATAAGAATATCTTGACTTGAAAGCCAATTAAGGATTAATTAAAGAAAAAACATTCATGATATAATTATCGCAAATATATTTTAGCCGTAAAAAGAAATATCTAATACTTTATTTTTTATCATTTGGTATATTTCATCACTGTACTTAATATTCACTTCATTTTACATAAAATATATATAGAGTAAAATTAGACTTAATTATTCAGCGCTCAATCAAGTCTTTCCTCAAATCCCGACTAAAATGTGTTTTTCCAATTGGCAAATTATTTGACAAAAAATAGCAAATAAATATCAATCCTTAATTCCTTTTCAATTTTAAGTAACGATTGCTAATTTACGTGTATCTTTTTAAAACCATTATATATAAATTGACATTTATTTATTAACCTGTAGCAAAGGATGAAGGAGCGAAAAGCTAGAGAGCGGAACGATCCTTCCTTGATAATTTTTAGAGAAAGACTGCTAAAAGTTTGGTTTCAGTACATACGGAGAAGGGTTGAAAGTGCACACAACAACGTCCATCTATAGAAAAAACCCTAGCAAGGAATCGAGAAACATTTGTTCCAGGAATGCACTCAACGGGGTAGATGCGTGGAAGGGATAGCAAAACAGTTAGCGGGCTGTATTCAAACGACCACCGAAATTCCTTTATTCAGAACCTCGAGGAACTCTCAGCAGGGCATATCCATGACATTAACTGTATAGAGGCTCGTGGAATATCCCACCATTAGGTCGGCAAATATAATCTCAAAAACTTCAAAAGGGCTAAGAAACGTGATCTCAAAACTAGCATAGAGACTAGCGGTTACCTGATTGTTCAGAGTAGAAGCGTGAGCTTTTTAAAATGACGCATATTTCTGTCTAAGGAAATACCCTTCTTTCAGTCTCACTGTTAATGCCAGCCCAGAAAAGGAACGAAATTTTAGGTAGGAAGTAATATTGCGAAAGAAGAAAAAAGAAGAGATATTAATATCATAATTCAGAATAAAATAGAGTTTTCTACACATACTATTCTATCTTGTTGGAAAATAGACGCTTATCGACGACTATACTTTTTCGTCGATTTTGGATTAAAAAAAATTCGACGTTTATCGATTTAAATCGAATCCTACCAAGCCTACTTATAACTAAAAATTCTTCAAATGAGTTTGTAGAAATAGTCAAATTGCATGTTTTTCTCAGTACATTGTTATCCAATGAGTACCTGATTTCAAGAACATCAAACACGAAAGTCGCAATTCACTTTAAACTTACAATTAGAGAAATTTTCCATGTTTTTTAATTGTTGTCAACAATAAAAATCTTTGTGACAACTGTAGTCAAAAATATCTGCAGTAAATACCTAATCTTACCTCAATGTCTGTCCGTCCGCCCCTTTTATCTCTTTAACAGTTTGTCATAAATATGCAGTAAACGCCGTTTCGTGTCCGCCAACAAGGAGACCACGGGAAAACTGTTTTTGTTTACGGAATGCCCTAGTCTCGACTCCAGAAAGTAAATATATTTTCCCTTATTTTTACATAGGGTTTCGATTATTATAGGTGCAAGGTTTATTTCCTTCATTCATTAAAATAAGTAAATATGGACCAAATTTTCTTTATTCTACAGGTAAAATTATAAAATATCTTATTCGCGATGTTTAGATATTGCATGAAAAAAATTGTCAGAAACACGCCTTTCTTTTCGAAATTTAATGGCTTTTTCGTACTCATTCCGAGTGCTGCCGAGGCGACCAGCATTGTTTCTTCCAATTCAATTACATTCGATTTAGCCTTCAAATAGAAGTAAGAATTACGATATTTGTTTACCGATTTTTATGAAGCATCGATATTATATTTGTAGCAACATTAAACTTAATAGATTTCAAAGTTAATAATTGCAGATTATTATTATTCAGTAAACTGCGTGTAGACTGTGGGCATTTTTACGATTGACCAAAAGAAAAAAATCTTCTTTCTTTATTTCAATAGTGGAATGCTACCCTTTTAGTAAGGGAGAAGGAATTAAAATTGAAAATATATATTTTAACAACAATCGGAATCCAAATTGTCAGTTGTTATTACTTTTATTACGTGCTTTATGACAAACTTTTAAGGCGTTGCGATGGGCTTGTGTTGAAAAGTTAAACCTTTCTATTTTCTGTTGATGTGGAATTTGTTAATCCATTCTTAGAGCCACACCTAAGCTGATAAACTCTCTTTAGGGAAAACATATCGTAGCATCTCAGAAAGTTCAAACGAAGCAAAAATCTAAAATAAATGATTTTTTTCTCAATAATTATATGTAAAAAAATAAATAAATTACTTTTGGAAATGAGTGTACATATACATATATACAAAGATTTGATAAATATTCTATTTTCAAACACGACAGAACGAAATGCATTTCAATGACTTATTTCACCCAAATGATCGATTTCGAACCACAATAAGCGGGAATAAAAGCTATCAATCGCTGGGTTTTAGACGAATTCCCTTGGATGTCAAACAGACGCGTCGCCATGCAAGAAGATCCGGTTGCAGCCAACAATGTGAAATCGGACTCGCCAATTAAGCACCAATCAAGAGGCAGCGAACGATGTCGAAGGGGCAGAGAAATATTTTTTTTGATCCCATCCAGTTTGCGGTTTTCGTTGAGAGCGAGGATAAATCGCTTCTCGCAGTTCCATTGTACGAGGATAGCGTCGAGAAAATGGAAGGAGAAAAATAGAGAGAGAGAGAGAGAGAATTGGAAGGGGGAAAGAGAAGGGGCGCGGTCGAAGGGGAAGGGAGGATAGGCGGCGGATGAGGGAATCGGTTGGGTTGGAGGGGGTAGGATGGGAAGGGGACGCGGAGGATAGGAATAGGAGTGGAGAAGAGTGGAGGATAAATGGGGAGGAGTGGAGGTGCGCGAATGCGGCCGCCAGATGGAGGTGGTATAATAGGAGCGTGGAGGTTGGGGGGAAGGGTGGGAAGGTTGGGGAGGGGGAGAAATGATTTGATTTTGGAAAGGGACATGGTTGATTTTGTAGGACGATAGATATTGATGTCAAGACGAGGGATATAAGGCATGGTAAGAAAGGTGTACCGTATATTCGTTGCGGTCAATTCGTAGCTCGTCAATTCGTCGCATGGAAATTTCGTCGCAATACGTAATTCACCGCCTGGCATATTCGTCGCAAATCAATTTCCTCGCTTGGCAAATTCGTCACAAGACAAATCCATCGCCAATTCAGGAATCGTTGAGGAAATAGGAAATATTTTTGTTATTTTCAGAAGTCGTGGAGGGAATTGGATTACTCTTTGTGTATTAAAACTGCAAGCCGTGATTTTCCAAAAAAAATCTATTTTTTCAGGAATAGCATAGGGAATAAGATTAAGAAAATGGAATGGAGATGGCGGTAGGGCAGCGAGGGTGAAGGGGAGGTGAGGCAGCGGATAGATTTTGGGGGAGTGGAAAGGAAAAGAATGAATGAGAATGGAGGAAGGGGTCAGGGGGAATTGCGGGAGGGAGCGTGATCTATGCAGAGGAAAAGAGGGGACATATAAGGGGAGGGAGGAGTGTAGGGAGGATGGTGTGGGGAGGGGGTTGGCCGAGGGTTGAACGGATTGTCTCATTAGGATCGCGGTAATCACTTCGTAGTATGAGGCAGCGAGAAGGAGGCGTTGCTCTCTTTTTCTGCTCGTGGTTCGCTTTGGGAAATTGTGGCCATAGACTGCGCTCTGATTGGTCCTCCTAGACTGTGACCTCTCTCTTTCTCCCATTCTCTTCATTTTCTCATCTCATCTCTCTCTCTTTCCTATTCCCATAATTTCTCTCCATTCTCTCTCTTTTTCATGTTCCAACTTCCTCTCCTATCTTCCTCACTTATTTTTTTACATTGCTGGATTGTCCACTTATTCTATTTCTTCCTATCGAACTTTCTACTCTTTGTCACCATCTTCCTCCGGCGGCTCATTTTCTAGTAATAGGTATAACAATTCCCCAATGCTGCTCCAGAATGTTCTCTTTTCTACTTCTCATTCCTAACTACACACATTTATTCCATTGTTAAAATATAAAATATGAAATAAAATACGGAGGGCTTCTCATTTGATTTATTATAAAAACTGCCCAAAATGCGCTCCAATCGTTTACTTGCATATAAACCGCAAAGGGAATTCACACAATCTGAACAAGTGCCGTGTCCTGATTTTGTTTGTATAAATTTATACTTTTATGGAACCATATGTTTATAATATATTTTAATTTTTTGAGATTGAGATTACTTTGGAAAGGAATGAATTGATTTAATTACGATGAAAGGTATTTATATAATCTTAGAATTTACTCCATGACTGACTGCTTTATGATGATCCATATCACTAATCTTTAATAAGTCGAATTGAAGCCAATAAATTAAAATAAGGATCACTCCAAATAAGAAAATCTTCTGAGGAAAGATTTTATAAGTTCGCAATAAAAAGTAATCGATTCCAGGAGAAACCCATTAAGCTAATGGGTATTCTCGAGTTGTGACATATTTGGGTTTATTTCGAAAAGAGCAATTCTGTCATCATCCTTGAGACCTAGTGGCGTACCGGAAAACGTGTAGCCTAACACCTCTCCACCGGCCAAAACAAAATTGAAGTTCAGGAAGAAAAATTAAGGGCCTCACGAAAAAATATGTGCCCGCTTTGGCCATGGGCCCCTCCGCCGCGCGGGGATTATCCGGTACGCCATTGTTGACAGCCATAATTTGATAAACACTGACTGATCAATGAAGTGATGTCGATAATTCATTCTTTATTTCTTTATCTTTAATTTATCAGCGAAAAAATTTAGATGTTGCTATCTTTTGTCATTCACACAAAATCCGACACGGGAGTTTTTTGATGCACATTCTTTAAGTTAGGAGCAAAATCTTGGACGCAAATAATTCTCATGGCAAATAACTACCGTTAATTACTTGCGTATCGCACGCACATTTTACCCAATGTCTGTAAAAAAGGGACTGCGCGACTTACATGAGGATTTCTGAACAGGTTATATAAATTGCGAGGGTCGATACTAAATTCACTCAAACACGCTTGCGTATACGTTTATACTTGCAGAAGACGAAGATTTCTACGAAGCATGCGCGCGAACCTTGTTTCAGTGAAGTAGGATAGGTGAAGAGGCCAACTTTTTTAAAAATCCCAGATGTCAACTTATTCCGGCACGAATTTATTTTTTTCCTTCCGAACTGTTCCAAAAATAGGAGTGCGTGTGATAGACAAGGGCGCGCGGTATACTCGAGCAAATACGCTAATCATAAGTAATATTGAAAAGCCGCGAACTCTTCTTTTTTAAAAATCAAATAATTACTTATACAAATCGTCCTTTCTGACAACTGGACCTTCTTCTAGACTTCGGAACAGCATATATAATAGTTTGAATTCAGTTAACGAAATGTTTTCATGTATACATGGCGGAACGTTTTCCTAAATAATAACATATACCAACAATGATAATTTTCATGATGAGGCCTTCAAGCATAATTCATACGAGTGTTATAGAGACAATCTGAATTGCAGCAACTGCGATGAAAGTGTTGACCAGGAATGGATTATTCACCGGAAGAGCAACATAAACTTTCAAATAGCATGATATTATCGATCCCAAAGAACAAATCCCTCACGACTAAGTTTTATTCCCACTTGTGTGCGAAATGATGAAAGCGACAAGTGGACGCAATGACATCCGCGGTCTTTGACAATATGGACTCTCTTCCTCCTCCCCTCGCGCGCTCTCCATTAAAGACCGTGAATTCACTCGAGAGTCCAACTGTCCTTTTTTTCTGCGGCCGCTCGATGGAATTGCTTCTGCCTTATCTTTCCTTTCCTTCCGAGAAAGATTCATCGAGCCCTTATCCGCAAGAGGGCATTGCGGGCGGCGGCGGGTGTATTCCGGGGCCTCGAGAAGGGTGAATGTTGATGAGCTGTGAAAGAGCGAAAGCGCCTCTTAGCAACTCTCTTCCTTTTCCCAAGAGTTCGATTTTAAATCTTCGCTCATTAGAAAGAGGGAGTGAGGAAGTTGAAAAAGATGGCTAACCCTCCTTGAGCAGCGATTTTCGTTTTCAATAGTGGATTCTAGGGTTGCCATCTCTCCCGGAATTCGGGGTGCCTCCCGGAATCAATCCACCTTAGAATTTCTCCCGGAATCCGGTTGAACTTGTCCGGGAGCCTAAAATCTTCTAAATTAAGTAATTTCGGCCATATTAGTCTTTTTACCTTATATTCTGTTGAGATTTCGATAGATTCAATTAAGCGATACTTAATGTATAAATATACTGTTTATATAGGATCTGACCCTTTAGTGGCGCACTAAAGGGTTGTCTGATTTTTATTACAATTTAAACCAATCAAGAAACTTTCAAAATTGTTTTCGATTTCTTTTCAAAAGTAAATGGAGTTGGCGGAGAATTAAAAAAATTGTTACGTTTGTTTTATCAGTTCCAGTATCCAAAGCAGCTTGCAAACGCGTGTTCAATATTATCAATTACTTGTTGTGTAAAGGTCAAAACAAATTAAGTTTGTGTCAAGTCTAGCAAAAAATTCAAGTATGCACCAAATACTCTTATGAAGATTTTCATGACTTTTTACTATGAAAACCACATCATTTGCAGACCACTCGAAATAGTTCAAATACAAATTTAAATTAAATAAATAAAGTATGACTTTTGAAGTAATGCTATTTTTAAGAGATTGTAATTATAATTTATAGAATACAGTTAAAACAAAATTAAGGTTAAATATTCCATTGTTTTCTAAATAATAAATAAAACAAGTTATATTGATCTCATTAGCTGATTTTTAACCTATAGATAATATCGCAATTAACTACTCATATTGTGGATATCTACCGGAATCAGCAATTTACAAGGTAGCAACTCCAACTTTAGCAACAAAATAAGGATTAAATAATCATTATACGTTTCCTAATAAGTAAATAAAACAAGTTTCATTGCTCACTTCAGTTGTTTTTTGACCTAGAAAAAATTCTCCCGGATTCTCCCGGAATTTGCTACTCATGAGGTGGAAATCTCCCGGAATCAACAGCTCATAAGGTGGCAACCCTAGTGGTTTCCCTTTCGGAAGGTATTTTTGCATTGCACTACCTCTTACATACCCATTGTGCGTAGGCAAGAGAGAATCAGTATGTCGTAAAAAAGGTATTTTTTAAACGATTGAAAAATTTCGCTATAGATGCTACATTAAAAAACTACAAAAATAATACATTTGCCTTGCAATTTAGATTGTATGCACCATTATTGTAAGTATTTTAAGGAGATATGTTATCCGAGTATATAATAAATATATTTCCTCTTGTAAGAGCTACGGAAAATCTCCGTGAACGGCGAGGTTAAAGGCTTATGGATAAAAGAGGGTTAAGTTTCTGGATCGAGAGATATCTTGGAATAACATATTTTAGTGGGAAAGTATTAATATACATTATGATTACTAATGATATTTCCGATTTTTAATTTTTTTATGAAAAACTAACAAAGGCACAGTAAGCAAAATACTACACTTGCAAAGAACAACTCAAGAAGTTTTGTTCAAGCCATTGATAATTTTCGCATTCACCCGCGTTATTTCCTGCACGAGCGAATGGCCGATCGTTCGGTCGGGCGTGGAGATTCCATTCATTGTACGATTCGTTCGTCCGATCTAACCGCCCTCGACCTCTTCCTCTGGGGTCATGTCAAAAATAAAGTTATGTTCCAAGAAATGCCAACAACTTTGGATAAATTGAAGGAAAGGATACGTGAAGCTGCTGAAAAAGTTCAGCTATGAAGTGTATGGCAAGATACAATACCTTTTTGATGTCTGCAGAACCACAAACGGAACACTACTAAACTTCGATAGCTTGAAAATTTTGGAGTTTTTCTTTATTATTTATAACTGTATCTTTGCTAATTTTTAGAAAATTGGTAAAAAATGCGCTTTTACTTTCACTTTGGAGTATGTCAGAGTGTCTGTGCTTTTGTTTAAATTGAAATTATGACGAAACCGTAAACGATAAAAGAGCTGAAACTTGGAGAGTGGATCAATTTGAATTTCGAAAAATATACAGGGTCGAATGTGGATCTAGTAAATTTCTTTTAAATATCTCCAAAGCTCTAGAAGATGGAAAGCTGAAATTGTGAGCTTGAATGTAGACATTGATACTATATACACGCGAGGCTCTGGTGACCAATATGTGGGAGTATTACCACGTAAAAATAAATTAGGATTATTAAAATTTACGCATATAAAAGGTGATTGAATTCCAAATTCTCCTCAGTTCGTCATTTACGTTAGTGGGAGAAATAATCATAGCCAAATAAACACAAAATATTACCGAATTTAATAATAGAAGAGAAAATGCGCTAATTCTTTCCAATTTCTTGGATAAAATTCTTCTTTTGTAATAATAATTTTATAAAATCGGGAATGTAATTTTAATCACCCTGTATATATTGTGGTTTATAATTAAATTAATTTAATTTAATACACAAAAATAAACGATTATTCCAATAATAAACAATTATTTTGATGAATAAAGTGAACTTGATGAAAATCCCGGCTAACCCTTGTGTATGGGAAAGAAAAGGCTTCTTCGTCGTCCGTATGAAGAATGACCCATTTCTACTAATACGTGACCAAATTATGATGCAGATTTTAATTGACGTAAATTTTGCGCATATTACGACCGGCGACCGTTAAAGGGACAGTAAAATGTTGCAAAGTGTGTATATGTAGAATAACATTGGAATGGGGGTACCTTATTTTTTATTTGCGTTTTAAAATTACTTTAAAATATCGTACAACCTTGGGACTTGAACCAAAGTACCCCTAAAAGAATAAAAATTAATTTTCCTATAGATTATTTTCAAATGCGCGCCGATTTGATACGTGAAATTGTTGTGAAAAAAATTATTTTTTGAAGTTAAACATTTTTTCCGTCAAGGGAAACCACATTGCTGCTTATTTAACAATATTACGGTCACTGTATTGACATATGTGGAAAACATCTATAATGTATGCATAAGAGTGGTTTATAAAAATTTTATTTATACTGTCATTTGTTTTGTTTAAAACTGCTCGCGCCATTTTATAGTAATCTTACTTCTCTAAACTACTGAATCGCCTTTATCTTTCTTACGTAGTCTATATAATCATACGCTTCTCTTCAATTCTTCATAGTTCTTCCTAGTTTTTCATCCTATCTGTCCAATTTATCTTCAGTATTCTTCTCCATGCCCACATTTAGAAGTTTTCCGAACATTATATATCATTTTTTCATAGCGTCCATGTTTCTGCCAAATATAAAGCTATACTCCATTTTATCAACTTATAGTGAATATCCTCCTTAATATAGTTCTCGTTAATATGAGTTTCTTTCTTCTGAATGCGGCTTTGGTTTCGGTATTTTAATCTATATTTCATCGGTACATTTTATTTCTCTCGTTATGATGCTTCCAACTTGATCTAATGGCTTCCAGCAAATGCAGGTTCGGGTTTTCTTCTTTCATCCTGATATTCGTATAACCTTGGATATATATATATATATATATATATATATATATATATATATATATATATATATATATATATATATATATATATATATATCCATTCGGTTTTATATACCTGTTATCACCAGCCTATTTATAAATTTTTTGGGGTTCCTTGATTAGTGCTATTTGCTTAAAATATACCGTAGTTACATTTTTGTTTCCCCACTACAGAACAGAGCAGCTTTAAGGCCAGCATCGCTTAGTGTACGCAAATTTAGATTTTTGTCCTTAAAATGGAATAATCGGGTCACACAAGGGATTTATTTCATACTTTCCATCATTAAGGGTGCGCTTGCATAAATTCAGTCTGCCGTTGGTCGGAGTACACACAAATTAATTTCTTGAGTACTCAACCCTTCATTAGTGAGATTTGGAGTATTCTTTCACCCAAGGGCAACGCGCTGCATGACTGATATCCAAAACGGAAACCGCGTAATGAATCTACTCCATCTTGAGTTGCAGCTCCATCTGCCATAATGTTCCCTCTTGCGCTTCACTGCACCTCCACCTCCCACTCCGCGGCAGCACTGTCGCCGCCTTCCGACTCCGTCTACGCCTAATTTTCTTCGTTATAAACTGCTCCTCCTCCTCCACTCTCCGTTCCCTGGCACGATAATACTTTTGCGCCGCTCTCCTCTTTAAAAAGGGATAAAATCGGTTCATTTTCCTGACCTAAAATATCTGGTTGAGACGTCTGATTAATTTATTTGCATACTTGATAAAAGTTGCTCAATTTAATTTTCTGCCGCGAGGAAGCATTAAGCAAATGTTTTCGGTCTGTTGATTCTTTTAATCCCTCAGGAAGGATTCATTTCCATCTTTAATGAGTTTGACAGTTAGCCTATTTTAAATGTTTTGAAATCAAAAGCAATTAATTACGAATGTGCGAAAAGTATAAACTAACTAACTGACATTGTACTTCCGTGGAATTTTAAATAATTATCTTTTCGAAAATCGAATTAATACAAGATTTATATTTCAAATTCAACATCGGTGGGTTTATCCTGTGAAAACTATAACACATCTCAGACACACAGATATCGATTTAGGAATATTTCGTTTCGGTAAATAAATACCTAGCTTCTTCTCTTTTAATGCAAGCATTTGCTTTTGATAGTTCAGATTGGAAACCTAAATTCATAACCGATAGTATTAATTAAGGTTTTTAAGCATCGAATTGTTCGGAATACTACTCCAATGCAAAAACCAATAAATGCGAACATGTTTTTATGATATTTATCGGCTTTTAGAGCAGCAAACGATCTCGAAAAAGGGATTCGTTCTTTAATATTGGAATGCCAGTAAAATATGTATAACCAAGTTTTTAAATGGATTCCTATTGTTCGTGGTAATAGCAAATGCGGCAGAAATTTATTTATGCAGATCTTCCTGATTTTCAAAAGCGGAGAATGAAAGAACGTAAAAATCTTCAAGTGTTGCTAGGTTTGGCGATAGGTAAAGCGTATATAGTGGCAACGCAGCCAAACTCGGGGCGAGATCGCATGACTAGAAAAACCGATCCGAATTCTCCTTAATTCCAAACTCCGACTTAACTGAAATAAAAAAAACGAATCAAACTTTTATGTCCCTCTCGAAGAGTAAGACGAGATGTGACAAAAGCGAAAAAGGAAACTTAGCCATTCATTTCCTTAGCCTCCCCCTCCCCTTGTTCCACTCTCGTGTCGCGTCCTTACCAAACGTAAAAATAAGGAACGACTCCTCGTCTCGCCACGCCCTCGATCCAACCCTTTCGGCTGGATGACAGCCAGAAATTCCCTCGAAGCGTCCTCTTCCATCGGGACGATGACCAAAGGTGGAAGAGAGAAGTGGTTATGGGATACATTCTCTTCCCGAAAGGCAACAGTCGAACTCGAATTGGAGAGAGTAACTCCAGGAGAGAGAGAGAGAGCAAGAAAGATGGTAGAGGGTAGGGTAGAGAGGGGTAGGAAAGAGAGGGTGTAGGAGAGAGAGGAGGTAGGAGAGAGGGGATAGGAGAGAAAGGGTAGGCAGAGAGAAAGGTTAGGTAGAGAGAGAGATGGAGTATGAGAGAGAGATGAAGTATGAGAGAGAGGCAGGAGATAGGGGGTAGGAGAGAAGGGCAGGAGAGAGGGGGTAGGAGAGAGAGAGGGGGTATGAGAGAGATAGGGGGTAGGAGAGAGATAGGGGGTAGGAGAGAGAGAGGGGGTAGGAGAGAGAGAGGGGGTATGAGAGAGATAGGGGGTAGGAGAGAGATAGGGGGTAGGAGAGAGAGATGGGGTTAGGTGAGAGAGAGGGGGTAGGAAAGGGTAGGTTTGAGAGAAAGGTAGGTAGAAAGAA
Organism: Tanypteryx hageni; assembly: GCA_028673005.1. Lineage (NCBI taxonomy): Eukaryota > Metazoa > Arthropoda > Insecta > Odonata > Petaluridae > Tanypteryx > Tanypteryx hageni. Next base: position 7,189,380 of record CM054114.1, read on the forward strand.
AGATAGGTAGAGAGAGAGGGATAGGAGAGCGAGTAGGTAGGAGAGAGAGGAGGTAGGAGAGAGAGGGGTAGGAGAGAGAGAGGGGTTAGGAGAGGACAGGAGAGAGAGGGGGTAGGAGAGAGGGGATATGAGAGGAGAGGGGCATGTGAGGGAGAAGGGCCATGGAAGGGGGGTAGGAGAGAGTGAGGGGGGTAGGAGAGGGAGAGGGGGTAGGAGAGATAGGGTAGGTAGAGAGAAAGGAAGGTGGAGAGTAGTGTAGGTAGAGAGATGGGAAGGAGAGAGAGGAGGTAGGAGAGAAAGGGTAGGTAGAGAGAAAGGGTAGGTAGAGAGAGAGGTGTAGGAGGGAGAGGTAGGAGAGAGGAGGTAAGAGAAGTGTAGGTAGAGAGAAAGGGTGAGTAGAGAGAAAGATAGGTAGAGAGAGAGAGAGTTAGGGGAGAGAGTGTAGAGGTATGGCGGAGAGGGATGGCAAAACTTGGATCAAGGGCCAGGACGGATGAGGTTAATCAAACTGTTGGATCACCTACGTCCTCTTCACTTTAACCGTGACGATAGGTAGACTTAAATACGCTGGCACTCAAAAACCCTATGATCCTAAGTTAATGTAAACTGTGCAGAAGTGACGACTCATCATGTTCCGAATTATTTGAAATATTCCCATTTTTTTCATTTACTTGGGAGTGCGCTTAAATTGCCAAAATTTCACTATTGATTGATTAAATTAAGGTTGAAATATTTAGCATATATGGCAGCCTACATAAACGCGTTCTTGAGAAACATATTCTTATTGTGGGGAACAAGAAATATCACGGAAATCGACTTTCATCATCTCTATAGATACGCGTTGAATTCTTTGTAGGCATCGCTAATCATTAGCATATTTTTGGCCCAGTTCTCAGAGTCACTTTCGATATCTATAGATGCAGTGAGAGCACACCAGGGAACCAAGGTATACAACCAATCATGTTCACGCTAGATCCAAGGATTCCCTCTCGATTCGGTCGTTCTAAGCCAGCGTCGCCTGGAATCGAGCCGCGCCGTGCTCATGGTCTGACTACAAAATAGGAAGCATTTCTGCTCTAAAGGTATCTCAGAGCTTGAAAATGTTCTCTCTAGAAAAATAGATACCTATATATTGATTTTTTTGCGAATTGTAAGATTTTCATCGAACCTTATTTGGATTTCTATGCATGCCTGGAAGTTTTAAGCCGTCTTTTTCTCTTGCCACCTGCTCTACGATCAAGATATGTATGAGCAAGAATGACCCACGTACGTCTAGTTAATAGCAAAATTTCATCTCTCGGCCCAACCAAACCCAACCTTTTTGATGTGAACGGCATTAAGTTATTTTTTAGGATTTCAAGTAAAGCCACCATTTAAAAAAATGAAATAAAACTATCGTTTAAGTTACTGCAAAAATATACTTATAAAAATAGTAACAAATGAAATAATGGTAGTCTCGAGGGGTATTTTACGAATGTGGAAGAACATCAAACTGCTCAAGATTAAGTCGGTGTTCATGATCACATGTTTGGAGACCTTGGATCTAGGGATTTCCGTAACTTAAAACTTAGTCAGTATTCCTATCAAGAGACAAAGTATTTTTATAAAAAGATTTTCAGAAATTTTTAAAATATAATTCTTTAGTCCAAAAGCAGACTCAAATGCAATCAAAATCAGATAATAATATTACGACTTCAATCATCGTAAGAAGCCAAAGGTTCAAACTGGTTTGGTATTAATAGCATGCAAAAAAGAAAAATATTTAGAATACTTTCACGCTAAAAAGACAAAATATAATTAGGAAGTTAAATATTCCAACAGATGCAAGACAAATCCCCTATGATAATCATCACGGGTGTCATTTACAATTCCCGGTCTCGCCATATCAGGTATGTGCCGAACCAAGCACTGGGAACTGTTTTGTTATTCTAGCATTTGGCCGCGAGGCAGAAGAGAGGGAGGGTGAGAGAGTGGAAAGGGAGAGAGAAAGAGAGATAAAAAGAGAGAGTGAGAACTTCTGTATTGCTAGAGGTGCTTCGCAAGGAAAAGATCGATTTCGGCGCCTCGCAAAAATCGCTTCCTATTCGCATTCGAAAACGGTCCATCTCCCCTCCGTCGCCCCCCCCCCCCGCCCCAAATTGCTCCTCTCCGCTCTTCCAACTGCTCCGTCCCCTCCTCCAAATGCCCCCCCCCCCGAACTGCCCCTTTCTGCCCCAACTGCCCCTCCTCGCCCCCAACTGCCCCCTTGCCCGTCGCTCTACCCTTTGTCGTCCTCGCCTCCAGCCACACCTCCGCCTAACTCGCCGGACCCGCAACGAGCCGTGTGGGGCTGGGTTGCGCTTCTCTGCCCCAGGAACCTGCAAACAGCAACTCCTTGCGCTCCCCACTTTCCCCGCCCCCGTCGCTGAGCTGCTTCGCGAATCGCCCTCCGAGGAGCACTAAAGGAACGAAGGCACTGCCTATCCCGCTATCCCCTCTGCCCTTTACTTCCTCTCCTTCTTCCCTCTCCTCACTCTCCCTCCTTCTCCTCTCCCACTCCCTTCTCTTTCATTCCCCCTTCCCTTTCATTCACCCTATCCTTTCAATTCCCCTTCCCTTTCATTCCCCCTTCCCTTTCATTCCCCCTTCCCTTTCATTCTCCCTTCCCTTTCATTCCCCTTTCCCTTTCATTCCTCCTTCCCTTTCAATCCCCCCTCCCTTTCAATCCATCCTCCCTTTTCTCAATGGAACCATTAAAAGCCCTCCGTCGGATCGCGGTGTGTTGTCTTCGAGGGGCCATAGCTTGTTAGCAAATAACATCTCAGCTTGTGTGTTAACGTGATACTCTGGATATTTTTTCCATTTTAGGGTGGAACGGAGTGCCTTGCAGATCAATGTAGCTACCTTTCTGTATCGAATGCTTCTCTTTGTTATTACAAAATTGTGACTTTTGTAGAGAGAGGGAAATTCCGTGTTTTAATGTGTTTTGCTATCAAAGAGTAATATAATAAATATTAATGAAAAAAAGTAAAAAAGGAAGTTTTTTATTAAGTGAGTAGTGAGAATAAAGTCTGCTTAAATTTATATTTTATGAAAATGTTCCACGTTTCTTTGCTAAGTTAGTTCCGGTAGCATGAAATGTTTTTAAATTTTAAATAATATTGTCTTATATTTTCGGAATCTTTGCACAAACCATTAGTTCACGGAAGGGAGGGAATCAGATTTTTTAACACAATTACGACTCTTTCTCATTTCGCGCCAAAATTATTGCATCGATTTACTCTCAACATACAATATCGGGCGCACGGGCGAGATGAATAACCAATTGCAGTCAATCCGAATTTCACAGAAAGCGCGCAATATTTTAGTTTTGATCTTTCAATTTCATATTCAAAATAATTTTGAATTGTTCTTCTTTTTGTGTAATTCAGTTTTATTACTTTTAGAATAAGTGAATGTAGGAAATATCGGTCCGAAGTATTTCGGCGCCTCAGACAATAACCGATTCATAAATTTAAGATATTTTAAAAGAATCTATTAATTTAGTCATTGCTCCGTAAAATGATTAACAATGAAAAAGTAAAAGGAACTTAATCTATTTTTCCTACTGTTTTGCGATATAAATTGGTATCCAACATTAATTCGCTTGCAAGGAATATATAAATAAATGATTGGGATAGCGATCTTCGGCCCCCAGGGCAGCCGCCCGACTCGCCCGTACTTCGGGCCCATTTCGAGTATGGCGCAAGCGGTTTTAGAGGTGCATTACAACTCGACATCAATTGAATTCAGATTAGCACGTTTATTTTTCAAACGTAAAAGATATGAACACTGCAGAGTTTTCAGCAAAATGTTGGTGATTCTACAATGTTTATGTTTTCGAATTTGTTGCCGCAATATTATGCACAACCCTGCAAACATATACTCATCTGCGAGTAACATTTTTCGAAAACACAAATAATAACAATTGATAGCAATTACAAGAAACCGTTTTGGATTATTTTATTCGATTCCTGGATACAATATTTTTGGCTTCATTTCGACTTAAATTCTGTGACTCGGCATATACCAAAAACATTCTCCAATAAAATATAAACATAGACGATGTAAAATATATGGGTGTCGTGGTGGGATGCGTGGAATCCCTTACGATCACGCATTAAAACTCTACGCGGTGAATTTTCAATTATTAACCCTTCGCTCCATTTGTCCCTTCGCGACTTTTTCATTTAAACCTTTCCGCGACCCTCTCCATAAACTTCACCGTCCCCATCTGTTATTCTTTCCCTTCATTTCGCTAAATGTGCGTCTTTCTCCTTCCATCCACTACTCTTTCTTCTCCCGCGCCTGTCTTTTCGGCGAGGCAAGGAAAGAGGCCAATCTCCTACGCTCTCCGATACACGCAGGGTTATCTCGGGAAAAATGGAAAACGCAATAAGTCGGTTGGGGAAGAGGGGAAAAAGGGAGAGGGAGAAAGGAAGATAGAGAGAGGGAGAGAGAGAGAGCGAGAGGGTGGGAGAATGAGGAAGATAGAGAGAGGGAGAAAGAATGGGTTGAAATAGGCGATGTGAGAGAAACGGGCGCCGTGGAGAGCGAGAAAGATAGGAGTTGGGAAGATGGGGAGGAGAGGGGGGGAGGCACGAAGCGTGCAGCGGCTGGCGAAACGGCGAGGGATGATGGGGGAACGTTTTTTTTGACGCCAATAACTTTCGAATGCGTGGGAGGGGGAGAGAGAGGGGGAGAGAGAGGGGGGAGCGACGGGGAGAGAGAGGGGAAAAGAGAGGGGGGAGAGAGAGAGGGGGAAGAGAGAGGGGAGATAGAGAGGTGGGGAGAGAGAGAGGGGGGGAGAGAGAGAGAGAGGGGGAGAGAGAAAGAGAGGGGGAAGAGAGAGAGAGAGGGTGAGAGAGAGGGGGGAGGAGAGGGGGGAGGAGATGGGGGAAGAGAGGGGAGGAGAGAGAGGGGGATAGAGGGGAGAAGGAGAGATGAAGTGGGAAAGAGGGGAAGGGAAAGGATTGCGAGGTCGAGAGGTACCTACGCACGCTCGAAATCGCACGCACGCGCGCCGACGGATGCCCGAAGAGGATGCAGTCTGTATCGTGAGATAGCTGGGGCAGGGTGCGCTCCCAGGGGCGGAGAGGGGGAAATGGGGGCGTAGGGTGCGCCCGCAAGGGGCTTTGGGGGCCCCTTACATCTGCCGGCTATTCGGTACATAAAAAGGTGTCTCTCTCTCTCTCTCTCTTAAGGGACAGAAAAAAGAGGCTTCGCATGTTTTTTGCGCGTTTCTCGAAAGGACCATTTGGGCGATGCCGCATATTCGCCCCGCTGGCGGTGCACACTTTAGAGCCCTCGCTCGTGAAACCGCGCCTTTTGGTCGGAGTGAAAACTTAACGCGGAATTTGACGTTCATCTTTGGGGAGCAAAAAAATCGAGGCTTAATGAAAGTCACTCATTATCTCGACTGACACGGCTTTGAAAAATGTATAATTGTGAGATTTCGTTTCCAAGAATATCAGAGAGTGCGTTGGACAATAAATATATTAATGATCGTGTGATTTACGAAAAATCAAGCCAATCTACGTCGTATAGCCTGGTTTATTTTATTATTATTTTTAGAGATTTTCGAATTATTTTTATTTTCTTCATTGTAATACTAACAGTTGACTTAAGGGGAGCATTCAATTTTTTTTTCAAATCGGTTGCTATGAAGCTATTTCCCCAACCTCTCTCAACCATTTCTCCCTACTCTGTTCCTTAATCTCCTTTTCCTCCATCTCCCATTCCTTCCTCTCCTTTACTTCCCTCTTTTGTCCCTCCCTCTCCCATTCCTCCATATCTCATTCCTCCCTGTCCCCTTCCTCTCATTTACTTCCCTCCCCCATTCCTCCTATCACATTCCTCCCTATCCCATTCCTCCTTATCCCATTCCTCCCTCACCCATTCCTCCCTCTCCCCTTCCTCTCATTTACTTCCCTCTCCCATTCCTCCCTCTATACTTCTTCTTTACTTCCCTCTCCCATTCTTCCCTCTCCCATTCCTTCCTCTACATTTCTCCTTTACTTCCCTCTCCCATTCTTCCCTCTCCCATTCCTCTCTCTCCCATTCTGCCCTCTCTTCTTCCTCTACTTCCCTCTCCCATTCTTCCTTCTCCCATTCCTCTCTCTTCCATTCCGCCCTCTCTTCTTCCTCTACTTCCCTCTCCCATTCCTCCCTCTACTCTTCTCCTTTACTTCCCTCTCCCATTCTTCCCTCTCCCATTCTTCCTTCTCCCATTCCTCTCTCTCCCATTCCGCCCTTTCTTCTTCCTCTACTTCCTTCTCCCATTCCTCCCTCTCTCCTTCCTAACCTTTTACTTCTTTTTCATATGCCTCCATCTTCCATTTCTCCCTTTCCTTTACTTCTCTCTCCCATTCCTCCCTCTCCTATTCTTCCCTCTCACATTCCTCTTTCTGCCATTCCTTCCTCTACCCTTCCTCTCCCTTACTTCCCTCTTTTATTCCTCCCTCTTCCATTCCTCCTTACTCTTCCTTTCCTTCTTCTCCTTTCCATCCGTCTCTTATTCCTATCGCTCTCCCCTTTCTCTCTCTATCTCCATTTTCTCCCTCTCCTCCTCCTTTTCTCCTTCCCTCACCCTCCTAGAAACTCACTCTGGAACACCTAACTCATCTCGGACTCTCTCAGCCGCCATCTTCTCTCCTTCTCTTGCACGCCGCTTCGCCGCAAAACACATACATTCCTTTTCGCGTCTAGTCCTCTTTATCTAGCACTACGCTCTAAATCGAAAGCTTTATGGATAAGTTTATATTATGCCTCACCTTCCCTCTGTCGAACTTTATAAATGTTTTGAGGGTCTACAGGCACGGCTTAAATCTATATGAACCTTTCTTTCTTACTTTAGTGATTTAAAGTGGCCATTTGAGACAATATAAGAGACTACTACGGAGGAGAATATAGTGGAGAGAAAAAAATGTCTATCCATGTTACGAGACGGAATCGTTATTTAGCGCAACAGCGCGCGTAGAATCGTTATGGTTGGCTATGTAATTCGCCCAAATAACTCAATGATAGGAGATATTTTAACAAAACCTGAGCAGTTATATCTACACGAATAGGTAAATTAATATTATTTATATATTAATAATAAGTCCGAAAAAACTCCTAATTTCACTAGATTCCAGTAAAATCAACGAGTTTTGTTGAATTTCCACGAAATAAAGTTATGAATAATAAACTGCACAATTCTAAATTGTAAGTGATAAATACGTGTGAGCAAAACCGCACGCCTTTCTGTTTTATAGGTGTGTCATACTCGTTTTCTTAGGTACCGCTGAAATTTATCCGTATAGTTTATACCGTTCGTCCAACTTTAAAAAATAATGTTCAATTTTGATTCAAGTGTAACAAAGAAGAGCGTACTATACGCCCTGCGGTGAGCGCAGCCTGCAATACATTATCTATTTTCTTGATGCAATAACGCGCATTTAAATTAAACTTTCGGAGGATCGCGAAAAATCTCTGTCTCTAATATGGCAAACATTCAGAACAACACGTGCTTGGCCCAGTATATTTCTGATATTAATGTCTTTAATAGCTCCCTTAGATAGGTACCAATGATCTTTCATTACTCCGAGGTCATAATTTCATCTTTTTCAATCTCCATCATATTTTAAAACATACTGAAAATCCTTTTGCAACACATCCCCATTGCCACTTGGCAAAGGAATATACAAGTTATTTCGGTTACTTACTCTTGAACATGCTATATAGAGGTGCGTTCACACTATATACATATATGATAAATACAAATCTTATACATGCATAAATAGAAATATAGAAAAGTATATGTTTTGTACAAGACAAGTCTACGATTTATTCGTGTTCTGTACTGTATGAGACAAGTATTATACAGATCTTAATCTGTATGGGAAACTTGTATCTATCCACCAACTCGCGCATACCCTGTAGGATCTAAATCATTTTTCATTTGGCACTCTTTACTGTTTACGTGCGGTAGTGTTGAGTTCGTGTGTGACTTAAAACAGTGTGTTTACTATAAGTTTATCCTGTCGGTATTCGATTTTTAAATCATTCATTATTGATTTATATGCACCGTGGCTACTTCTTTTGCACAAAAATGTCTTACCCCCATCAACGTTTCTTTTTTTAGCTACTTTGTTGTTAATTATATAATTTGTAACAGCACAAATGAACAGATATTCCTCGTTTGAAGACATGTGGTCTACTGATTTGTCTAACCAAATGTGAACGCTTAAAAAAATTTATACTTATATTATATTACTTGAATTAGATTTTTATATACTAAACCGTTTACAAATCTAGGACGAGTCTCATGCATGTGTTTGGATTTGTCATATACATGTAGTATATTGTATGAACGTACCTTAAGAACGCAAAGGAATCACGCGATGCAACTAGCGGCGTCCCCTCACCCATTTTCATCCCCTGATCACCCCTTCTCTGATCATGAGATAAGCAATGTGCATACAAGTGGATCCCGACAACTTTCAGCGATTGAGCCATACTGTCATTAAAGAGGAATCTTAACCAGAGATTGAACATATTTGTATTTAAAAGGTTTACCCATAGGAATTTTAAGGATAGTTGATATAAAACAAACAAGCCTTTTCCACATCGATGTCAAATTTCAATTTTCGTTTACAACGACGATATTAATATAAATCATAACTATAATTCTGATTTACCGTATTTTTCTGATTATAGCACGACCTCGAATATAAGGCGATCCCCTATTTCAATAGCCACGCGAAAATGAAATATAATTTCGTGGAATCGATACTAAATTTTTATTTCAAAATACGAGATCGGTAACACTTAATTTTCATTGTAAATATAATTACACGATAAGATTAACGAATAATGGTGATACAACATCTACATTTGCTGTCTACCAGTGATCTAAATTAAATGATTAGTTTTTAAAACGTTTAATACTTGAAAATACAAGTTCTGGCTCTAATGAAGGAGGTATTTAGCGCGCGCAAGCGTGATAGTATACTCTAAAGGAGATGGAGATGGAGGATTAAAAGATGCATTTAGTGGCGATTATAAGGGGAATATGAATTTTTAGGATTAAATTTTAGGGTAAAAAAACATCGCCTAATAATCGGGCAGGTACGGTGATTCGTCTTTCAACATTCGAAACTCAAGAAATAGCATTTTGCGCAATATTGTATGTACTTGTATAATCAATAAGTAAATCCGCTATATCAGCGTAATTTGTATTGCGCTATTCCCTTAATCGGCAAAAAATGTATTGTCACGAGAGTAAAATCGTTCCGATTGAATTGTGGTTTAAAGATAAACTTGGACAAAATTCGGTCCGTATTTGAAATTTACCGTAAGAAAACAATCTTCACAGTTTTCTCCGTTCCTGGGTACGAGTCTCGAATTCGGAAGATGGTTATAAATAATTTTCAAATGTAAACAAAAATTATGCTACACTATTCCCCAATTTTCCATGTTATTTAAATGGAGAAAATTTAAAAAGGAAAACAATTTTTCAAATTAAAAAAAATTCGGTTTAAAAACCCTACAAGTTTTCTATTCTTATTATTGAGGTTAAAACAAAATCTCCCTCTTGTTCCTACGCTCTGTAGTTCTTGAGTCATAGTAGCACAAACATCCAAACTTTCTAAAATATATGATAGATAACAACTCTCGTTAGCTGTTACCATCACTTAAATAAATTCCTCATATTTTGGAAACTGGACCTTCGACTTGGAAATCATGCTCATAACGTATCCAACCACCTCCCTTCGAGTATTCCACAGATGCCAGTTCCATTCCTTTTAGAACAAACCATCGAGAGAGTAAGAGAGAGAGAGAAAGAGAGAGAGAGAGAAAAGAGAGAGAGAGAAAGAGAGAGAGAGAAAGAGAGAGAGAGAGAAAGTGAGAGAGAGGTGCCTGAAATTCGGGCGCGCAATCAGCCTTCGGCAGCTATGGTTCGAAGACATTCTCCGAAATGAGCGGCCGCTATGTCTTTCCCCGAGAAGAAGGAACGGAGGAAAATGAAATGGAGGGAAGACGATAAGAAATACGGGTAAACGTGATGCAGAGTGCGGAGGAGAGGGTGGTAAGGAGAGAGAGAGGGAACGGAGGGAGAGAGAGGGAGAGAGGAGGGAGAGAGAGATGGGGATGGGAAAAGAAAAAGGGAGTGGGTAGAGGATATGGAGGTTTAGCGAAAAACCTCGCAATAACCCCGTAGGGACTAATCTCGCCGTCTGAAGCGGCGCCCCCTCCCCTACCTCAACCCCACCTCGCGGCGGGGCCTCCAAACAACCACCTTTATTAAATGACAAGAGGAGATCGTATCGCGCGTACACGAAAGAGTGGAGAAAGAGGAAGCGAGATAAGTCGATAAAGCGAGGAAACGACAGCGACAGAGAGAGGGAGAGAGGAGGAGGGGAGGGGCAGTGGATGGGAGTAAAGGGAAGGAGAAGATACAGTGGAGGGAGAGAGAGGAATGGGACAGAGATGGAATGGTAGAGGAGAGAGAAAGAGGAAATGAGAGAAGAAAATAGAGGGAATGGATTGGGAAAGAGGAAGAAGCGAAATAATAGGAGGAAGGAAATGTAGAGAGAGAAGACCGTGCATAGGCGATAACGGGTGTGTTGCCGCGGATTAATAAGGTCGGGACCAGTTTGAAAGTGCGATTACGCCGAATGCAGAGAAGGTGGTTCTGAAAATGTGGAGGGAGAGAGTGAAAGTAGGGGAGGGAGAGAGTGGAAGTAGGGGATGGAGAGAGTGAAAGTAGGGGAGAGAGTGAAAGTAGGGGGGGGAGAGTGCAGGCAGGGTAGGTAGAGAGACTGAAAGTAGGGGAGTGAGTGAAAGTAGAGGAGGGAGAGAGTGAAAGTAGGGGTGGAAGGGAGTGAATATAGGGGAAGTAGAGAAAGGAGCGGGAGAGTGTAAATGGGAGTGAGAGAGTGAATGGAGGAGGAAAGATTGAAAAGAGGGAGAAATCCTAAAGAGCGGAATAGAAGACAAGGTAACAAAGAAGAGGTAGGAAGATGATGAATAAAGGGGAAAGGTTTGGATAGTGGAGATAGAGAGAGAAGAGTTGCAAGGAGGAAAGGTGAAGAGGCGTCATACACTCTCTTGCACGATAGCAATACTTCATCATTCGATTTCCTAAAAAGGGAATGTCTATCAAAACCCTGATTGGTCACCATTTACACATAAACACCCGCGTGTATTTTAGAGCAATGTTACTCGACATTTTTGTAGCCGCCGATACTCGACGAATTTCCACAATTTCTGCGTACCTCCTTTCCATGAAAACTTTATAAAATGTTTCGAATCTTGAGTCGCTACGTTTTCTAAAATTGAAATCAATGGTAACGTCTGTCTACATGGAGGCACGTCAAACGTAACATTCCTTCAGCATGAAAGCTTGAAAACAACTTCAGGAAGTAAATGGAATAGAATCTTGAAAGAGGGAGTGATGGGTTATATATGACATCCTTTTAAATTGACCATGCGGAAAATTTAATTACGAAAATAAGTGTTCCATGAATGCAGTTTTCAAAGGATATAAAATAAATTTTAATAGAATTTATCATCAACCTACCTGCGTGCGCCGTATATAACGCGAAAAAAACGCTTCAATCACATTTTAACCCTTATTAATTTTTAAAGTAAAGGTTAAATCAAAATTTCGTGATATAAATTTAATTTTAAACATTCAGATTTTTAATAATTTATTTGAAAACACTGAAATCTTAAAGATAATAAACATTTTTGCTATCAGGAACTTTAAAAACGTGAAATGGACTAATGACGTTAATGGAAGAAAGTCTGTCTTTCTTTTGTTACGACTGAAAGCAATACTTTTTCATACAAAATAAGGGATTCGTCATAAAAGATGAAATGTGAGAGTTCTGATGCCAAGAAAATCTCAATAATTTATAAAAAATAGCCTAAATTTATGACAGCGCTAAAATTTAGTCTCTTCGCACTCCGGATGAAGCTAGAAAACTAATTCTTCTAATTAACTAAAATAAACTGCTTACTATTCACGCGGTATTTTCTGCGCTTGATGAATTGAAAACTAGGGATAGGAATTTAATTGTGAACCGGATAATGTATGCGCGATTTCTTGTTATAATTTATTCTAGGCAATAGCAAAACAACAAAATGAAAATACCATAAGAAACGCCATATAACGTAAATGAAGTAAAATGTTAACAACGCATTTATTAAAGAATATGACTGATTAGTCTGTCATATAACACCTGGCAAACAGGTATTTACTTGGATGCAATGTAGTTTGAAACAGAATTCCATAAGAGTGAAAAGTTAATATGAATCGTAAGCATTATTTGAATGTGACGTTTAAGAGAAAAAAGCGATTTGAACTAGCGACGGTAATTCGAGGCCGAATAGCAACGATAGAAGATTGAAATTTATAAAACATGGTCCAGAGAATAGAATTCCTATGTTTTAAATATAAATCGACGGAGTTCTAACTCAATAGTCGAAAAACAAACCGGTTTACTGAGATTTATGGAAAGGAGACGCAGAATAACTCTATCATACATGTAAAAAGGAGAAAATTAGACGTAAACTTACAGCTGCAAATAAGTGATTTATTTAAACCGATATATAACAGATTCTCTTCAAAGAACAATTGAAATTTGCGTAGAAACTAATTCGTAAACTATATCAAACAAATTAAGAATGCACATTTTGAAGAAAATGTTCGCGAACAAAGTGAATTTTGTGTAGTCGTGCATAAATAATTCAGTACTAGAATTTAGAAGAAAGAGGTCAAGGAGGCAAAGAAATAGCATTTTTCAGCGAGTCGGCGAAATCGTAGCGGATCACTTCTACAAAAGAAGTCGGAATCGCTGGGACTCAAAACGAGTGCGAGAGAGTAACAAGATAATTTCCTGTCTTAGCCAGAGAAAATCTTTAGAATATAGTCTACGGGGAGACTATTATAAAACTATGAGGCTCCATAAAACGAAAAGGAAATTATCAATGAGATGGAGAAGGGTGGGAGGTAGGCTAAGAGAGGGGTGGGAAAGGAGGAAAAGAAGAAGGGATGGATAGGGAGGAGGGTAGGAAAGGGAGGAGAAGAAGAAAGGGAGGAGAAGAGGAAAGGGAGGAAGGGTGGAAAGGGAGGAAGGGAGAGAAGGGAGGATGGGAGGAGGGGAGGAAAGGGAGGGGGGAGGAAAAGTTGGAGGGAAGGAAAAGGGGGAGAAGATGAAAGGGAGAATGGGAGGGAAAGGAGGGGGAGGAAAGGGAGGACGGGAGGAATGGGAGGAGGGAAGGAAAGGGAGGATGGAAGGAAAAGGACGAAGGGTGGAAAGGGAGGAAGGGAGAGAAGGGAAGATAGGATGGGGGAGGAAATGGAGGAGGGGAGGAAAGGGAGGAAAGGGAGGAGGGAAGGAAAAGGAGGAGGGAAGGAAAGGGAGGAAGGGAGAGAAGGGAGGAGGGGAGGAAAGGTTGGAGGGAAGGAGGAGGGAGGGAAAGGGAGGAAGGGAGAGAAGAGAGGATGGGAGTAGGGGAGGAAAGGGAGGGTGGAGGAAAGGTTGGTGGGAAGGAAAAGGAGAAGAAGATGAAAGGGAGGAGGGGAGGAAAGGGAGGAGGGGAGGAAAAGTGCGAGGGGAGGAAAGGGAGGAAAGGGGCGAGGGGAGGAAACGGTGGAAAAGAGGAAAGGGAGTAGGGGAGGAAAGGGAGAAGGAGAGGAAAAAGAGGAGCGGAGTATAGGGAGGAGGGGAGGAAAGGGAGAAGGGGAGGAAAGGGAGAAGGAGAGGAAAAAGAGGAGCGGAGTATAGGGAGGAGGGGAGGAAAGGGAGAAGGGGAGGAAAGATAGTAGGGGAGTATAGGGAGGAGGGGAGGAAAGGGAGAAGGGGAAGAAAGATAGGAGGGGAGGATAGGGAGGAGGGGAGGAAAGGGAGGTGTGAAGGCAAAGGAGCGGGGAGGAATGGGTGTTGGGGAGAAAAGGGATGCGTGGAGGAAAATGGAGAGGGGAGGAAATGGAGGAAAGGGAGGAGGGGAGGTAAGAGAGGATGGGAGGAAAGGGGCGGTGGAGTGGGAAGGGAGAAGGAGGGGAAATGGATCAGGGGAGGATAGAGAGGAGGGGAGGATAGGGAAAAGGGGTGAATAGGGAGGAAGGGAGAATAGGAGCAGGAGTGGAAAGGGAGAAGGAGAGGCACGGGAGGAGGAAGAATAGGAGGGGGGAATGGGTGGAGGGGAGGAAAGGGAGGAGTAGTGGGAAGGGAGGAGAAGGGGATAGGAAAGAGAGGAAAGTGAGAGGGAGAGAAAAATGAGGAAGTGAGGGGGGGAGGAGGATAGGAAGGAGAAGATGGGAAGAAGAACATCTCTGGTTTGTCACGTCGACGAGGCGAAAGAATAAAAGAATCTCAAACTTATTACAGATGATGCTGTAATTGCAGCGTTAAGAAAAACCTGAAGCAAAATAATAACTTTTGGTGGAACTGGTTGGAAAGGGATTAGAAGGGTTTGATTGCGAGCGAAGGAGTCCAAACTGTGGAAATTGAAGCAGAATGCGATTTGAGGATCGGCTGAGCAGAGTGGCGATAAAAAGGAAAGCACCCGCCAATGGGAGTAAGGAAGCATTATACGTGTTTTTATTTCCAGCTGTGCGGAGAAACGACGTGATTATTCCTTTCGTGTGGAACGTCAGGGAGAAAACTTTTCTTTTTATTCCTTCGGGGAACACATGAAAAGACGAGCGTTACAAATGACTTCGTTTTATAATTCATTCACTCTAATTAATGAATTATATCGATCTGCAAACTGAGAAGTAAATGCCAGAAGAGTTTAGTAAATAAAAATGCTAACGGATGAAGTTTACAGTTATGTAATTCCGAATAGAAATAAACGACACACCAGGAAGAGTAGTTAAGTTAAATTTTCGTTTTCTAAATCTCAAAAACTTTCATAGGAATTTTTACGGAAGCTACAAATGCAATAATACATTACCCATCCTAAAACACAGTTATTACTACCTTTCCGCATCATTCAAGTAGACAACTATTGTGCTGTAATGGAAATAATTATGAACGAATTTAGTATGATAATTATCAATTTATATCAAATCTCTCTGTACATTTGATTCCGTGTTTTCTCTTATTATCGAGCTCGTATATATTTTGACGAATTTATAAATATGCAACTTCATTCAAATGTTAAGACACAGAAAAGCAAGGTTGGTTAAGAAGTTTATATTTAGAGAATATCAGAAATTCGTAGGATTTGTTGTATGGATTTTTAAAACGCAATTCTTAGTATGTTAAAATCAAGATACTAATAACAAATTCAATTTATAAACACATATATATTAATTTTGCTTTAGAGAAAAATATAATTAATGAAAAAAATTGTTTTTAAAATCAAATAAAAGCTGCTTTTTTATACCTTTCGCAAAGTGAGATTATTATTGGCATGAAAAAATGCGTCCATTCTTTAGCTTTCAGCGTTTGTATTTCAACTTTCGTTTTTTAATTTTATATCACAATTTTATATTACATGACGTCAAATTTAATTTAAAGAAAATTAGTAATAATAATTTAGTGGATTTGTTTCAGAATCGACAAAGAATAAAATCACACCTCTATATTCCGCTATTTTAATGCAATGAAGTTTTTCATTGATATTGTTTACTGTTTCTGAAAATGTCAGTTTTAACATTTTATGCACTCCAAAATACATGAGATAAGTTAATGAAAGTTATCGGATAAGATAAATTATCATTTACAAAAATATGTTATACATTTACATAGTAATTTTATAATACCGGAAAACATTACAACCTATGACGTTAATTTATTCTGTTAATGCTAAACTATTAACGATAGATTTAAATTTTTTTAATATTACATCATATTTAAAAAAAATCATGTAATCCAAATAAAATTCTAGGATGAATTTTGCGAATATGTAATTAATCTCACACAATCTGTAATTTCGTAGTTCGAGTCGTTATTTGTGGAATTTATCCATCATGCTGAATTAAATTTGAATAGAGAAACTTGGTACTTTTTCCTTTTGCTATGCAGTCGCATCATCAGGTCTACCAAGATATTCATTCCATATTTTATTCCTCTAGCTCTATTTTCTGAATTTTGGGCTCAAAATATAAATTAAAATATTTGAAATAGGTCATTTCCAACAAAATCCCGACTAAATTTATTGAATTTCTGCTAAGCAATAACACATAGATGATATTCAAACTATAAATTTTGCTTTGAAAAGGTTTACTGAAAAATAATAATTTAGCTACGTATCTTTAAAGAGTTATATATATAATTATAAATATTTTTATTCACGATAAATACTTTAAAAACCATTCGAAAAAAACAGTTACGTCACCTCTATTAAACATTAAATAAATTACACGAAAGGCTATTTAAAAAAACTAAGAGTTAAATTTCATTCAAAAGATATTTTCGATTCAAATCATACGTATATATATATATATATATATATATATATATATATATATATATATATATATATATATAATTCAAATACCAAACACAGAAAGAAATAGGTCATAACCAAAAGATAATGTAATAATTTCTATTTATATACACATTTAGATATTTTTGCGTTGATGAATATGAGATAAGATTCTTCATAGTTCAAGAGAGATTACACGCGAAATGATAAAAATTTCTCATTGTTGATAAAATACGTTTTTTTAAATAAAAATCAATTTCTGATCCATATCTGAACGAGACTGAATGTTCATCAATGCTTAATTAAACTTCTTTCTTTTGACTGTAGATCTGTTCAAATCACAATTTTTTATCTATATTTTTAATTTCAATTCTCTAATTTAATGAGTACTATTTATTTTTTTACGGGGAAATCGGGTAAAAGCAAGTGTTAAATAGTTTCATGAAAATAAAAACTTTTACAATATCAGAATATTTGTTTTTTAACCCAGTGACCTGCCGTAAGGTCATAATTCAAACCTATATTCCTGTATGATGTACGTCGATACTTCAACCGTTTCATCCGCCATTGAAACGAAAGCAACTTTATTAATAACATTTTTATATATTTATCACCTTAGACTCACCAATGAAGTTAATAAGTCCGAGCAATTTATAAGTAAAAAATGTCTTTCTTTCTCTGCTTATATTTTTTAAGGATTTTTTTCCACTTGAAGATTTTTCAACACTGATGAAATTTTACAAATTTCATATTAAGATAAGGAATGGCTTACAATTTTGTCTTAAGTTGAAATGCAACCGTTTATAATTTTTTTCATAAACAGTGAAATGTTTTAATTTTTGGAGCAGATGTAAAAAAGGTTTAATATAGAAGATAAAAATACGAAAATGGCGAATTATTTCATTTGGATTTTAATTTCAACAGTTATATTACTCCTTAAATTTCCTAATGAAAAACTTTTCATTATATTTTAGTGGTATCTGCTGGAAATTTTATGTTATGAAGTAATTTTACGAAGTATCACATGAGAAAAATCCGACCTCCGCCGAGCTGGGACCGCTGCGTGGAAGGCCAACGCTATAGCCACTCAGCCACTAACACCTCATGACAAACAATCAACCTGCATGAAAAACTAAAGATAGTGAAGTTTGAACTATAATATGCGAAGAATTCCTTCGAAAATAAATAAATTACAGCTCATGCAATAGCGCAGATGAAAATGAAATAAGATGGTACAGTGGGTGGAATCGATTGAAGAATGAAAGTGGATGAAAGAAACTAAAGAGGTAAGCGCGCGATGAGATCTCGGAAGGAGACTTCACTTACTGCCATCGGAACAAAATATCATATTTTGTCTTGAGGCTTTAGTTGGAGTCTCCCCAAGAGTCGACAAACCAGTTCAAATAGCATTGAGATTCGGATTTTCTTCTTGACAAAGTCAGTATGTAGACTTAATCAATTTTAAATAGTCTCCCGAAGAAACTGCTCCGCCGAAATTATTTCCAATTATTTCCTCTGTTTAGAGAGAAGCATGAATTAATTTCGAATGAGGTGGAAATATTCGTTTCTGAAAGTGGGTAAATCTAACTTGATGGGATTTATAACGTTAAGAAGATTTAAAAAAATAACGCAGCTCGTTTGCCTGTTAAATACGTTTCTGTCGATTTTTACTTGCCTAATCCTTGTTTTTGAATCCAAAACCGCGCAAAAAATACTAAATAAAAGGAGCCAGATATGGCAGTTTTACGCAGATTTATGCAAATCCGGAAGCATCTGGATGAGTCCCCTTTTCCGTATTCACGACCGTAAGAGATGTAGTCTTCTGCTTCTGGGCAGAAAAAGCGTTATCAAAATAAAAGAATCTTTTTACGAAAGCTGTTTCCTATTCGCCGATTTCCGAGTAATTTTTGTTTTAAGCCAAACATTCTCCGTTTACTCGAATTCGTGCATCAAGAAGAATACTTTCTAGCAGAGGGCAGCTGACAACTCCCTCGGAATCGATTCACTATTCTATCCGTTATAATTTGCTTGGATCGGATGAAATTCCCCACTCCCTCTCAACAATCCCACTTGCCGTCGCGACGGGGGGAGGGGGAGGGCGGAGAAGGGCGGGGGAGGGCGGGGAAGGGCGGGGTAGGGTGGGGTAGGGCGGGGGAGGGCGGCACACGCTGATACCAACGCTCTGATTCCCACACTCGAACCCGATCGTCAGGGAGCAAAAATTATTTTAATGGACGAGGCCGAGACTTCGTGGAATTCCTTAATAAAACCGAAATTAACAATACGAAGAATATCTTTTATAATAACCGGCTAATTTCGCGTAATTTTATGTAGAACTAGCCAAAATTATTATTAAAAACATTTCCTCGTATTGGTAACTTTAATAAAAAATATATTTTGAGCGAATTCATTTTAAATTCGTGCTAGCATTTTTCGTCCGCTCGCCATTCCATTGATATAAAAAGAGTCACCTACAAATAGGGTTGCCAACTGTCCCGTATAATGTGGGATTTCCTGAATTTCGGTTTTCCGCGCCACGTACGGACTCTATAAGGGACAATTTTCCTGTACTTTCTTTTTTATCTAGCGCATTACTATACATAAGAATGCATTAAAAGGTGATAGTGGATAAAATGGACGGAATAACAAGACTCCACGTTAAACGATCTTACACAAAGTGAACAAGATAGAAAAGTATACTTCATAAATGGAATACACAGAGATTTTAAAGGCGTTCTTAATGGGAAATACGTATGAAAAGATATTGAAAAATTGGGCGATTATCGAATTTTTATCCCCGAAACTATAAGTCGTAATTATATGGTCTTGGGGACTATCTTGTAGTAAATGCTGCTCTCTAACCAAATAAATTTTTTAATATATATGTCACAGATCATATAAGAGCATGGGAGAGAAATATATGGATTTTTAATTGTTGTTTGCTGATAGAACCGTCTTCGCGATCGACGTCAAAATATGCCATGTTTTTCTAGGAATTTTCTCGAATTTTTATCTCCAAAATTATTAGTCGTAATTATAATGTCTCGTAGACTATCTTGTAGTAAATTTTGTTCTCTATCCGAATAAATTTTTTAAAATATACCTCACAGATCATAAAAGTGCTTGGAATAGAAAAACATGGATTTTAATTGTTGTTTGCCGAGAGAACCGCCTTAACCCGAGGATTACGGACTGGGTCCAATGAACCCGGACATCAGGTTTGGGAGGTCGTTTCTCTCGTGTATTTGCATGAAAATTAATGGGACTTTATGACTTTTCCTATCTCTGTCTTGCATTTAAAATATCCAGAAATCAAAAATGTGGTTTATTTATTTTTGTTGTTATAACGAAAAGTTACATAGTTTAATAACTGGGTCAAATGGACCCAGTCAAACATTTTATCTTATAATGAGTATATGCTTTCCCCCTATTTGTTATATCTACGTCACATGTGTTTCCATTGAAAATAGGAATACTTTATTTGTGAGAATATTCGTTTCTCGAAATAAAAAAGAGGAATGGTCGTCCGATTCAATAGTTCAAGAAAGAGGTGGGATACCAGGGCATAACATTTTGCGTCTGAACCCCGGTCCATCTCGCTATGCCGTAAAAAATGTTGATTCGGTTTCTTCTGCATTTTGGCTATTCTTGCGTCAAAATATCCTTGAAATTGTATGAAAATGGACAAATAGAGAGGGCAGTGTGGTCTACCAAGCAAGGTGGAAAGAAATTGGTGACACTGAACTAAAAAAGTTTCTGGGTTGCTAATACTGATAGGAGTATACAAATCCAAAAATGGAAATGTTTCACAGCTTTGGATTTCGGATGATTCTGAGGGTTCTCTGCTGTGACAATGCAGCAGAAAGAAGAGTGAACAGGGAGGAAGATAAGCTGCAGCCTATCAGAGAAAATTTTGAAGCTTGGAAAAGCTGTTGACTGTTGACGAACGGTTACTGACTTTCCGTGGACGCTGCCCATTTAGACAGTTCATACAGTCAAAACCTGGGAAGTATGGGATTATAATTTGGGCAATATGCGACAGCAATACATTTTATACATGGATGATTCAAGTATATACAGGTAAATATCCAGGGCAAAGGTTAAAAAATCAAGGGGAGAGAGTAGTGATAGATATGATTGAGGGACTTGAAAACTCCAGGCAAAACATCAGATGCGATAATTTTTTCATAAGTTTATCTATGGGCATCCAATTGCTATCCAAGCGCTTGACAATCGTAGGGACAATTAGAAAAAATTTAGCTGAGCTTCCACATGAGTATACAGCAGTGAAAGGCAGAGCACCTAAGAATACCTTGTTTGGATTTCAGAAAGATCCGGTGATTTTGTCATACTGTCCCAAAAAAGGCAAAAAGGTCACTTTAACCTCTAAAAATAAAAACCTGAAGTAATATTTTACTATAATAGCACAAAAGGTGGTGTAGACACTTGATAAAACGGTACACAGCTATAGTTGCAAAAGAATGACTCGAAGAAGGCCTTTTGCGATTTTTGGTAACATGATTGATGTTAGTGCTATCAATGCTTATATAGTTTGGGATCAGTTGAAGAAACAAAACTTCCCGAATATTTATATAAACGCCGCAATTTTTTATCCATCTTGGGCAAGAACTAGCTGAGATCAGTCAAAATGACAGTGCATCTTACCTAGACATTCAACATCCTCAAGGGGAAGGGAGGACTTCGGGAAAGAAGAAATGCCTACCATCAAGTGACGATGGTGAAACAGTTAAAAAGAAGGGTAGATGTTGTATTTGTGATTATAAAAATACAGAGACTCGTACAACTTGTTCAAGATATAACAAAAATGTATGCTACGAACATTCCAAAATTATCTGTAAGCAATGCCTTTAATTTCAAAAAGTGATTTTTTTACATTTAAGTATTTAAAATTGTAAGGAAGAAAAATAAGAGCAATGATTTCATGAAAATAATTATGTTACTTCACACTCAGCATAATATAAAATGCTTATTTCATACATATGGGATTGTAGTACAAACTGCTTGAATAAAAAGTTGTTTCATAATTGCTGCCTTTTAATTTCCCTCTACTGCAATAACTATTTACTAAACAACAATTAAACAACAACGATGATATGTATATATTGTCAATCTATATGAAGTAAGAGATTGTTTAAAAATGCGGACAAAATTAATAAAGAAAACGAGGGTGTGGGTCCATTGGACCCAGTCAGTAAACAACGAGACTTTTTTTTCTCAGTAGTCCTAGGGTTAAAGATCGATGTAAACAAAATATGCTATGTTTCTCGCTGGATTACCTCGAATTTCTATTTCCGAAATTATAACTCGTAAGTATGTGGTCTCGTGGACTTTATTGTAGTAAATGTTGTTCTCTATCGGAATAAATTTTAAATCTATAACTTATAGGTCATATAAGAGCTAGGGATAGAATAGTTTGGTATTTCATTGTTGCTTGACTTTTACTATCTATCACAATGCCAAGGACCCAGAAAAAACAAGGAGGCATTTTGACGACGTCCGACTTACGGCTAGCACTTAACATCTGCATTAAGATAGCCCAGCAAGCAGATTATAAACAAGAATTCAAAGATCTTGAAAATGGACAAGTTTCACCCAAGAGTCAACTAAGAGATCTTCACCCATTTAGGGATGACAACAACTTGCTTCGCGTAGGTGGACGTCTACATTATGCCCAATTGGGATATGACAGTAAACACCAACTTATCTTACCACCCAGCCATCATTTAACCAAAATGATAGTATTAGCGGAACACCTCAGACTACTACATGCAGGACCACAACTGCTCATTGCATCGCTTCGGCAAGAGTACTGGGTCCCCAAGATCAGACATCTAGTCCGACCAGTAATACATCAGTGTTTGCCGTGTTTCAAACTAAAGGCTTCCGCCACCCAGCAGATTATGGGCCAATTACCTGCAACCAGAGATCAGCCGTCACGTCCATTCCTACATACAGGAGTTGATTATGCAGGTCCGTTACAGATCAAGATAGGAACGGTGAGAAGCAAAACCCTGGTTAAGGGTTATGTTGCAGTATTTATATGTATGGCAACCAAGGCTATTCACTTAAAATTGGTTAGTTCACTCACAACAGAAGCATTTATAGCTGCGCTCAGAAGATTTATCGCCAGGAGAGGCGAAATTCAAAAACTTTACAGTGACAATGGCACTAATTTTGTAGGAGCAAACCGTGAGCTATATGCCCTGAGGCAACTATTTATATCTGAAGAGTGTAATAAAAAGATACAAGGCTTTGCAGCTACTGAGAGAATTCAATGGCATTTTATTCCTCCCAGTTCTCCACACTTTGGAGGATTATGGGAAGCTGGGGTGCGATCAATGAAGTATCATTTAAAACGAGTAGCGGGAACCTCCATTTTTACTTTCGAGGAGCTGTCAACCCTTCTCGCACAAATAGAAGCTTGCTTAAACTCCAGACCTATTACAGTCTTATCCGACGACCCTAACGATCCGAGTTATCTTACCCCTGGTCATTTCCTCATTGGTGGTCCTTTAACCTCCTTCTCTGAGCCTAGTCTGTCTGATGTGTCGCTGAAGTATCTTTCCAGATGGCAGCATATTCAACAGGTGACGCAGCAGTTATGGAAGAGGTGGTCCATGGATTACCTAACATCACTTCAGCAGAGAAGAAAATTGTGTTCGGAACAGAAGAATCTTCAACCTGGGAACGTGGTTCTGGTCAAGGAGGACAACCTACCCCCACTTTCTTGGAGGATTGCAGTCATCCAGGAAGTATTTCCGGGAGAAGATGGGCTGGTTCGAGTAGCCAGCATAAAAACTCCCACCGGCATTGTAAAGAGACCTATACATAAATTGATAACTTTACCCCTACAATAATGTGCTTATAAAGTGTTTAATGGTAGTTAGTATTGCAATGTAATATGTTGTTGTTGTTGTATGTAATATGTCAATTGTTTTGAATTTTGTGAAATTCAACGTGGGGAGTTCTTGTTGCGGTTTATAAAACTCTTTTGTTTGGGTGAAGCGAAGCTTCGGAGGCTTTACGCACGGCAGAGACGAGAGTGTGTGTTGAGATGCTCGAGAGAGATGACGGTGTGTGCTGAGACGCTCGAGAAAGAGGACGGAGAAAACTGACTGCGAGTTGCGGACTACGGTGCTTGTTTTTTGTGTGTGTAGAACCTTTAGACTACGTTAATTATACAGTCCACTATACTGCATACGTGTTTAATCATTATTTCAATTTAACCTTTGTGTAACCGGCCCTCTGATTTGATATCAGTCGATGTGCATGCCACATTATCTAACCTATTTGGAATTTTTTGAAATATTGCAGATATGAAGAAAGTTATGTGGTGGCCACATCAGATTTTTTTCATGGAAACAATACTTTTCCCTATACTACGTATATGAAGAAAGTAAAAGTAACGGATAAGTGACAAGAGTAAACACCCACTTCCGGTTGACCAATTTTTACCAAAAACTAATCAGTTCTTTTGCCTTTAACCAAAATGTCAAATATAAAATTTAGCGTTCATTTTATTAATAGTTTTTGAGGTAGAGCACCCACAAAAAACTGCCACACACATTCACACAGATATCATCGAGAAAATGGTGTAAACGTGTTAAAGGGACCGAAACTTGTATTTCCGTAGAAATATCGAAATCGAGTAAGTAAAAAATGATATAACTAAAATAGCCTTACACGCCATTCAAAAATATGATGTCCCGTATTTCTCTGTTTAATAGTGGTCAACCCTATCTGCAATAGACGCCTCGTACCCCTCCCCCTTTTCCTTTCTCCCTCCTTTTCCCTACCCTCTCCCTCCCATTTCCTTTGCATCCCCTACTTTGCCCCTACCCCTCCTCTTCTTTGCCCCCCTCCCCATTTCCTCCGCCTCCCCATCCCCATTTCATTCCTCAGCACACGTGCATTAACTGAGAATTGCGCCGGCGACATGGAGATCTGCATTAAGGCACGCGACGTCGGCTATAATATGGGATCGGGGCGGGAGGGATTAGTTCGCTCGAAATACCCTCAAATGCGGTTAAATCCTACCAGATGAATTCGTCGGCACAAACAGCTTTATCGTTTTGTTCCTTTGCGAGAATTACACAAATCTCTGAAACGTACCTTTATACGGAATATTAGACACCAGATGTGCTCCATCTTTAGAAAATGACCAGCCAGATTTTTTCACTGAGAAATTTGACCATGTGACCGTATCGCTAAAAATATTACTTTGTGTTCTATAGCAATTTTCGTGCGAACACATTATTATGTAATATGGCGTTGCAATCAAAATTCTAGGCAAATCTATTATGTGTATGCATATGAGAAAAATTAGTCATTCAAAGTGTCCTGAGAAGTCAACGTAATAAAGGTTTTGCCATAAAACACGTATCATTACACCATCTAGTATTGAGCAGTGCAATTTAACCATAACCTCTTACGGCGTTCCTCAGCTAACCAATACAATAGAAAATTTTATAAAAACAGAAATTGTAGTACTTAATGACTAAAATACCATCAACTAACGATAGCACCAACAAAATTAAAACTATTCTTGATAATTACGTGAATTTATAGCAACCAGACCGCAGTGTTAAGTCAAGATTTTTTTCGTAATTATTCTAACGTGCACCCACATTCGGGCTTAAAGAGTAACTAAATAACTTGAAAAAGGACTTATACAGTGAATAGAATGCATAAATCTTATAGTTTCCTTTTTTATGAATTATAAATATTTTTGCTGGACTTTTTCGTATGTTTTGTTGCGATATTGAAAAAAAGGCAAAGATTTTTGTTGGAATTTCGAAATTCGATGTACAGTTTCTCGATTAATCGTTACTTCGCAAAAATGATATTTGCATTTTTTCAATGCTCCAGATAAGTTACATAATAATCGTCTTGAGAATCGACGCACAGTTTTATTCCCTCTCTGTAATTTGAAATAAGACCGTAAAATGGAAAATCTTTCAAATGAGACTCGATGGTCTTATTGCAGCGCAGACCTAAATTCCAAAGAAGAGAATAAAATTATCCCGTAATGGATTTACTCGAAGATCATTCGCTGGGGATTCAGAATTTCAATGGAGCGAAGAGCTCTTTGACGATCGGATGAGTCGTATTTAAATCGTAGCTAATTCAAGTCATTAACCTGGATTTCAGCGGCGCGGAAAATCGATTAGTGATGCAATGCCAAAGCCGTTCGATCAGGTAATCGGGAAATGAAATCAGATGGATTCGCAGTGCTTTATCATCAGATCAATGAAATTAAATTGAGATATAGGGACTCCTTAATTTCCCTTCTTCGTAAATTAATTAATGAAAAATGGGCCCTCCGCCATCACTGTGGCCATAATATTTTTTTCTTCTTGGAATTAAGAACAGCAATCGGCTCGTCAATGTCAATCCTATGTAAATTCACTTGATCTTGATTACCTAAAAGTATTTACCGTCATTTCTTTAGTGTGATCCCACTACTTCGATAAATAGCGTGAAACTGGATAACAGTGAAATGCAGTCACGCAGGTAAAAGGATATTACGCGGCTAATGTCTCAATGTAGTGAGAGGCACCTTATCGTAAGGGCAAACAATTGCGCGGTTAACATCCCTAAAATTGGTAGTTCGCATTCAATTGTTTATTGCAAGTAGTTGGCAAACGATTTTTTGCTTCATCTGCTGATACTACAAAATATGCGCAATCAATGACTTAGAGTAATTAGGCAATAAGTTATTATTATGGTTTTCAACGCAATCCATTGCCATTTTGGTGAAAACTATTCTCTGGAACAGAGTGATAATTATGCCAAATGATAAAACATTATGGTCGATTAATTTGGAGGTACAATGCGTGAAAGAATAATGGGCGTCGAAGGAACGAATGTGACAAATTTCAACTCCCATATGTTCTTCTCTCCTTCATATCCAATGCCTACAAAAATAAGACGCATCGTAACTTCTAATACATCATCAGCATTCATCAGCATAGATCTCTCTATGCTTCTCTGTGTTGATTAAAGGAGCTGAAATATTCTGGTGTTCATGGCCCGTGTTTCTTTTGCATCCATAGGTCTAAACATGCAGAACACATTGGTAACACAATCTCCCTTTTAGAAAGACTGGGACATTTGATTTGAAGATGTTTGTATTCGGCGTATATTATATATCATCATCATCATAAAGTACAAGACAAATAACGTAACACACACACGTATATATATATATATATATATATATATATATATACATGTATCATCATAGGTAGTCTGTCTGTTGACAGGTCCGTGATTATTCATGGTTAAATCTGGTTTCCCATATACTCCTATTTTCCGCTGTCCTCTTCATATCTTGATGGTAACTCTCTTTCCCTTTCAACTCGTCAATCAGTTGAAATATTTTCCTACCTCTTTCCCCCTTTCCATCTAGTTTTCCTTCTAACACGTCTTTAATCATACTCTCTCTCTCCTCAGGTAATGTCCAACCCACTTTACCTTCCTCTTTCTAATAGTCTGTATAATCATTCGCTTCTCTCCTACTCTTCGTAGCACTTCATCGTTTTTCATCCTATCTGACCATTTTATCTTCAGCATTCTCCTCCAAGCCCACATTTCCAAGCTTTCCAAGTATTTGATTTCATTTTTCCATAGCGTCCATGTTTCTTCCCCATACAAAACTATGCTCCATACATAGCATTTAATGAACTTCCTGCGGATATCTTCACTTATATTCCCCATAAGTAGGTGTTTCCTTCTTCTGAAAGTTGCTATTGCTTTTCCTAATCTAGTCCTGATATCATCCACACATTTTGCTTCTATTGTTACGATGCTCCAAATGTATTTATAGCCTAAAACTTGTTCTAAAGGCTTTCCTTCAATACTTATGTTCATATTCTCTTCTTTTCCTGATATTCGAATGACCTTGGATTTTTCTGTATTTATTTCCATACCGTATTTTTTACCTGTTATAACTAGTCAATTTATAATTTTCTGGAGTTCCTCTTCCTTTCTTTCTAGAAGTTTTGATCATCCACGTATTTTACTATTCTTATAATCCTTCCTCCAATTTTGAAATCTCCTGTGCCTTCTAACGTTTCTTGTATTAGACTTTTTCCATAATATTGAATAGGGTCGGCGATAGACAGCTGCGCTGTCTTACTCCTTTACCGATATTTACTCCACCTCTCCAACATAACCATTACAACTTGATTCACATATAGATACCTGATCAGTCTCCTGTCTATCCAGTCTACACCTATATCCTTTAATATCTTCATCAAAATTACCCAATTTATTCTATCAAAGGCCTTCTGCCAGTCTACGAAACATACACAAATATCTTGACTGTACTCTATTGCCCTTTCTGATATGATTACAACTACCCCTCTATCATCTCTAGTTCATCGTCTTTTTCTGAAACCGAATTGATCTTCCCCTAGCATTTCTTTTGCCTTTTTCCTCAGCCTTTTATTAAGAATTCTCGTGATGATTTTCGAAGTGTGTGACAGAAGGCTTATCGTTCTGTAGTCTTTACCCTGCATTGCCTTTGACTTCTTCTTTAAAGTGATAATTTTTACTTCTAGGAACCCTTAGACCACTCTCCCGTGTCGTAAATCTTATTAATTAATTTCGTGATCGCTTTTAGTCCTTCTGATCCCATGACATTAAGTATCTCAGCCGGTATTTCATCGCTGCCTGTGGTTTTCCCTTTCTTTAGTTCCACTATCGCTTTTTCTACTTCGCTCTCCATAATGCTTGGTTTTTAAATTATCTTATTCAACGTTTTCCTCATCTTCTAGTTCTGTTTTTGCCGATCCTATCTGCTTGCTGTATAATTCCTTAATGTATTCTTCCCATACCTGTGCTACATCCTTTGTTTCTGAGACAATATTCCCATCCGTATTCATAATTCCTTTATCACGAATTCCATTCGACTTCTTATCTTCTAATTCCAGTGCCCTAGCGTACATCATATCGTACCGTCCTAACTTCTCCATTTGCTTTATTTCATCACATTTTTATTTTATCCCATTTTCTCTAGCTTTATCAGTTAACCTTTCCAACTCATGGTTTACACGTCTATAGTTGGCTCTACCTTTTTTACTGTAAACGTTTTTTCATTTTCGTCTCTTTTCCATTTTTTCCAGCATTTTCTTAGTGTTCCATGGTTTTCTGATTTTCTTCTCTTGTTTTCCAATCTCCATATCCAAAGTAATCTTGATACCCGTTTTAATTTCTTCCCATTCTATATCCACGGTGTTTGCTATGTTTTCCATATTTCTTGGGCGATCTTCCAACTTCATGCTGACTACATCCTGCCTTTCTTTCAGGTTTTTTTTCTGTCCCAAGTCTGTCTTTATCTTCTCGTTTTTCTTATTTATTTGAGCTTTGTACTTACGTCAACTATTAGAAGCCTGTGATCTAAATCAATGTCTGCTCTTGGTAATCCCTTGGCGGCATTTTTGCTGTTCCAGAATCTTTGTTTTACTAGGATGTAATCTACTTGGCATCTCATTTTATTTCCTGGGCTTTTCTATGTGTATAACCTTCGTTTACGGTTTTTTGAGCCATGTATTAGTCACTACAAAGTCATTATTGATGCAGAATTCTACATTTGTTCCCTCCTCTGATTCTCTTCCCAAGTCCTTGTTGCCAGACAGTATTTTCTTCCTGTCCTTCTCCGAATATGCAGTTCCAATCTCCCATTATTATGCAGTTTACCTTTCCTCTTCCGTCTTCTTCGTAAATGTAACTAGTTTGCTCATAAATCTCATAGATTTCTTCATCTTCATGAGCTGACGTTGGCATGTATACCTGGATTATCAGCATGTCCACTGGGGCTGATTTTAGCTTTATAGCCATCAGTCTATCGTTCGTTGTTATTACCTTTGCCACGCTTTTTATCATATCTTTCGTAAGTACCAGAGCTACTCCCCTTTCCCCAGTATTTCCTCCAGAGTAAACTACCGTGAATTCTTCCGAGTCGAACTGTCTTTCTCCCTCCCATCTAGTTTCGCTTAGTTTTATAATGTCAACTCTATTTCTTCTCATTTCTTCTTTCGTGTTCTCTAGCTTTCCTGCTTTTCTCAAAGTTCTTACGTTGCAAGCGCCTATTCGTAAATTACTTTCGATAAATATTTTCCTCAAGGCAGTCTCTGCACGGAGACCGTTTACCTCCGGATTGCTTAACCTCGAGAGAAGTCATACTGTCCAACCATATAATCCTTACTAGGGATTATAATGTGTTCGATTCTCTCTTGCTTTCCACATCGCAATACTGTAGCCATTCAAATCGTCCCGTTCACGCCTACAGCTGTATTGGATATAAACTCAGCCATTATAATTTGTTTCGGCTCTTTACCATACTGACACTACTGCTGCCTACTGACAGGCACCGATGATAGTTTTTTTTAATTTAAATAAAACTTCCATATATATATATATAAAGAGAGAGAAATGGAAAAGGATGATGGGGATATTGTTTAAAAATGGAAGTCGTGATAAACGATATGCAAGTGTAGTAAGTATATAAATAACAACAATTTTATTCAATATTTTTGAAGAGGCATATGCAAGAGAGAAATTTAAGGACGAATTATTAAACCGATAAAAAATAAGACGATTAAGTAATACTGGCCAGAAATGGAAAAGAATTCCAGAAAGTAATTAAAGTTTTGTTTAGAAACAGAAGAAAGAACGGAATGCATGCATGTATATGAGTATGTTTTCATATCGGAATATATTACATGACTTGAATTTATTTCTGAAGGAGGAAAATAATAATTTTGCCCTCAGCAATGCCATGATGCTGCATCCAATGTTAGGCAATGCATATTACCTACCTAAATAACACTTTTGTCATTCTATTTAGTCATTATTGTTTCCATTTTATTATTTGTTACTGTTATTTTAATGGAATTACGATCTTGGAGAGATTAAAAAAATTGTTGGAAAAGATTTGCAAGATCAAAGAAGCATGAATCTGATGATGCGGAGAAAAAAAACAATAATTACTATTATTGAATGCAGCAGCCATCGATGATTGCCTGACGTCATCAAGATAGCGAAAATGAGATTGAATGAAAGATGGAAGAGTGAAGTTATGGAATATGTAGGACCAAGTCGGAGGAAGGAGACAGTTGATAGAACTTTGAAGAGCCGTGGATAATATAATGTGAATATATATTGGATGACGCTAAACACACAAACACACCGATTAATAGAATGAGAACTAGAATTAAAATTATGAATATAGGCGATTCTAAAATACTAAAAATTCATATCGTGCTGGGGAACTAACGAAGGTGAATACTTGCTTTAACGGAGAACACGTCTGCCGAAGGATGCAACGTTTTAGCAGCAATAGAAGCTACGAATTAAATGCCGAGTGAAACGAGATAGAATGGCGAATCTGCCTTTGACGCCGGACAGGTGGAAAGCGATATCAAAACAAACCAATTTGCGTGATCGAGCCAACGATAGAAAAATGTCGCTCGGACCAAAGCTTTGATGCGAATTTATAGAATCGGGGTTAGCTGCACTCAAATGCACACACACATACGTACTAATAGTTTCGATAAAGCTTGACTTTCGATAAATCTAAATTCCTTCGGCATCTATCGCTCGATATAGATGCACCCTTCTCCCCCACCCCAAGTCCCTTCCCCTAAAGTCCCTTCCCACCAACATCCTTTCCCACCAACGTCCCTTCCCTCCCAACGTCTCTTCCCCCCCCCCCCCACGTCCTTCCACCCCAACGTCCTTTCCCCCAACGTCCTTTCCCCCCAACGTCCTTTCCCCCCAACGTCCCTTCCCACTAACGTCCCTTCCCACTAACGTCCCTTTCCCTCCTCCCCAGCTTCCCTCTCCACCCACGCACCCCTCCATCCCTTCCCACGTCTCCCTCCCTTCCCAGTGATTACCAGATTCAAATTCTCTGGGGTCAAATGGATTATCGGCATGCATGCATGCCTGCGCCGCGGCATGCGCTCACACGCACACCGCCGCACTCCCCAAACCTTGTGCTGAACGCGCATAGCGATATTCAATTAACGGCACCAGCGCACAGTGGTCCCGTTATACCATAAAATGAGACAAAATGGAAAAAACTATGTATGAATTATCCAATTGAATATCACATACTATGGCTCATAAGTCTACACTGTATGTGTCAGTGTAAGGGAATATTTCTAAAACTTGGAAGACTAGCTGTAATTCATATTTGAAGTAGTCTGTTCTGTCACTATGCTGTGTAAAGACGTTTTCGTGTTTTTATCGAGGAAATTTGCTGAGCGATATATTTTTAGGGATAACTTCTAAACTAATTATAATTATGGAGGATACTGTCTTGGGTAACTATCTTTTCCATTTATAAAATTTTAAATATATGCTATATCTATGGAAGCAATACATTTATTTTGAAGTGAGGAAAATCTGTTCCATTTTTTTCGCAAACGTTAATTTTAAAAAGGGTTATCTTAAAAGGTTGAAAAGGTATATTGCACTAATACATTTGTATTAGTACTTTTCTTAATGTGAGCAACATCTTACCTTTTGCTAGTTTTCGCCCGTTTTTGAGAAAATCAAGATCAAGTTCGTAGATCTATTTTCCAATATTTGTCATATACTTTGAGTTATAAAAATAAAATTATTTCAAATGAACTATATCAACTTTTAAGTGTGAGCTGTACAAGGCAGATGTTAGATGATTTGCCGAGTAGTAGGAAAAAAACGTTACGGATGGTCAATATTTAAACATTTTTTGACGTACAAAGAATAATTAGAAGAACTTATCTCCGTCTCATGAAAGGCAACTGAAAATGCTGTGAAACACGTCTATATAAATTACAAAGTGAAATGGAAGGCAATCAATACAATACGTAATCGTTTCATAGCAACTAATTCGGATTAGCTGAATGCAGAGTTCCAATTGCCTAAAGAATGTTTTACAAAACCGTGACCGGCTGGCAGGTCAATGGGCGACTTTGGAGCAAGCTCTTACCGTACAAAACTGAGAAGGAATCGCAAACTTCGACAGAGACTAAGTCCAGAAGTTTTAACATTCGCAACTGGACAGAGTTTGAAATCAGCTGGCTATTCAGGTGCTGCAAAACTTATAAAAGAATCCACTGCTTCCCATAAGCGTGCCAAGAAATAATGGATGGCTTATTGAAGGAAGGAGGAAAAGTATTTCACTGTTGAAGATGCTCTGTCCTTAATTGTAAATTCAAAATATAGAAATCAGCAATATCAGGACTTAAGGTGTGCGTTATGTGCTAAGGTTATAATATATTTCCTTCCGACCAGAAAATATTAATAGCGAAAGAACGCTGTTACCCCGAAGCTGATTCCATTACTGTTGGTGAAGCTGGTGCTAAAATTAAACATCAACAATTATTGAACCACACAACTGAACGTCTACTTATACAGAAGGGCCCGGTTTTAGAAACTCTTCTACCTAATTCTGTAAACAAAATCAAGTTAATCAGTAAGTGGGAATGCGATGGAAGATCAGGACAAAGTAGGTACAAGCAAAAGTTTAGTGACAAAACTTTAACTGATAGTGATTTGTTTATGAAATTTTTTGTTCCTCTTAGAATGTCCGCGAGTGACAATAAAACAGTTATTTGGCAAAATCCAAGACCCTTGTCGACCAGATATGATAATAATGTTAATACGTATTTTAAGGAACTGCGAGAAAAATTTAAAGACTATAAAGAACAGAAATAAACTCAAACCGTATTCTTCTGATATTGGACATAGCCACATAGCTCCAACAATTAAGAAAATAAAAAGGAGCGTTACTAAGACGTCAACTGTTTACAGTAGTCACCGGTAGGTGCTGGAGGTTAAAATATTATTTTTCAAAATATCTCTTAAACAATACATTATATGGGGAAATGTTTCAAGCAAAGGTTGAAAAAAATTAAATTTTCTACAACCAGTATTCCAGTACTGTTTACATTAATCAAATATCAAAGCAAATACAAAAAAAACGGATGTTACAAGAGAAAACATCCACTTTCGTTTGAACTATTTTTACTAAAAAATAATCAACAGTTGCTATTTTAACAAAAACGTCAAATATAAGATTTCGCGAGGATCTGATTAATAGTTGTTTTTTTTTCATGAAAACAATTCTTCCCCCTATATTACGCATGAAGAAAGTAGAAAGTAATCGTTTTTTCACTTTTTAACTGTTTTAATTGTTTAACTGTTTAATTATAATCCTAAAAATATAATTCACGCCTGAAAGGGTGTCAAATTATCAAAGAAAACGATTGTGTCCCACTTTGAAGGTTAACGTGACTACTGTGCAGCGCCACAAAGGTGCAGTTTAATAGGGCCGAAATAATCGTGCGACGACACGCTGCGGTCGAATGCCGCTCCGAAAACTCTTTCTCTAGCGAAGTCACGATCCTCGAGTGTCGCCCGAGAGTCTCTTCACGGTCTCCCTTACGCATCGGAACTATTTAATAGAAAGGAATATTTATCTCTTGACTTAGTGACGGCGCGGCGCGTGGTTCATAATATGGAACGCAGTCGCTCATATGATCGAACGGACGACCGATCTTTTCGAGGACGCTAGCTAGGCATTTGCTAGTTTAACGCAAGGCTGATTGCTTCATTGTTTATTTCAATTCATTGATTTTCATATTACCATTCGGTTGGTTAAGTGGCATTGGTTCCTTCCAAAGTTCACCGTGCCCCCCCTCCCCCTCGGGTTGGGTTGCGTTCATCTTCTGTACTCCTCGATATTACGTATGGCGTTTAATTTTCGCTGTTATCCTTTTCCCATGGTAGTTCCATTTCTTGTCGCTTTCTCGCCATCGACAGAGCTACCATCGCTTTGTTTACCTTCCTCCCGGTTATAGGAACAGTACCGCATTATTTTGTTTACCCATCCACATAGACATCTTGCATAGAGAAAAAGTTTTAAAAAGGTTGGTAAACAATTTATAGTTAAAGGCTAAATATAAATTCCTGAGCTAACTAACCTTTCGCGAACAAAACCTTTCTTTCATTCATCACCATAAGCGGTAAATGGTCTCCAGAAGGGTGTCAGATAAATGCCATCATCATGTTTAGATTAGTTCAAGCCTTGAAATAAAGCAAACGGCAGCAAACTAGCACTTTTCAAATTATGCATTCGTTTTATGGGAAAATATAGATAAGTATGTATCACAATTCCTGCGAGTAACCCTAAAAAATTCTGAAGCAATTAGTAATTAACATATTGAGTTGAGAGGGAGATTTGTGCCCCAAGAAAACTAAAGGAAAAAGCTCTATTCGTAAGGGGCGCGGCGGGAGTGAGGTAATTAGCCACAGAATGCTGAGAGTTTAATTATGGACTTTTTGTTGTATGACTGTATGTATTTTGTTCATGTAGAGGTCCCAAATAGACAGGTCGAAGCCTGATAGATATTTGGTTATTTTGAGATGCAATTATACGCTTCTAATTGAGGAATTTTTTTGGGTCCCTGTCGCCAAGTAATTTCTCGAAAACCCGCTCCCGTTTCCTTTTCCACCTTTAGGATTAGTGCATGTACGATTGAATGAATGAATGTGTGAGTGACATCAGGTTCCTGGCGTGGAATAACAACCCCTAAACCTGTAAGATTATAATTTTTTTCTTTTGCTTTTCCTTCCTTTCCTCCCCCCTTTTAATTTTGGGTCTCTAATTTTGAATATTACGGTTAGGGAGTTAATTTAACAATATCAGATCAGATGAACTGTTTGTGAGAGTGTGAATGACAAGGGAAACATTATATATGAAAGATTTTCTTACCGAAATGAACTTTTATTTTACTGGAAATAACCTTTAAGATTATCATAGATATTTTTAACTGAACCGGAAAGTTTACAAATAATGTAATTGTCTAATTGTAAGTTATGATGAATTTCATTGTATTATTTAAAATTCTGTATTGCAAGCCAATAATTGCTTTCCTTTTTTCATACAAAAAATACCCATACATGGGTTTGTATATATATATATATATATATATATATATATATATATATATATATATATATATATATATACATTCATTCATCATGCTTCTGTCCGAAGACAGGTTTTAACTGAATCGCTGCCTCCGTTTCTCTCTCTCTCCCTAGAAGCCTCTTTTATATCTCTATAAGTATTATATCCCTGCTTTATATTATCTAATATTCCTATTCTTTTTCTCCCTCTTCCTCTTCTTCCACTAATTTTTCCTTCTAAGATCTTCCTTTGTAAACACTGTCTTCTCAATATGTGCCCTATCCAATTTGCTTTTCTTTTCCTGATTGTTTTTATTAGCATCCTATCTTCTCCCACCATTTCTAATACTTCTTCATTTCTCTTCCTCTCTGTCAATTTCACTTTCATCATTCTCCTCCATACCCACATCTCAAAACTTTCTAAATATTTTTCCTCCTTTCTCCTTATCGTCCACGTCTCTGCACCATAATGACCTATGCTCCACATGTAGCATTTTGCTAATTTCTTCCTTGTTTCTAAATTTATTTTCTTGCTTGTGAGAAGCTCCTTCTTCTCGTTAAATGCTGCTTTTGCCATTGCAATCCTACTTCTGATGTCCTGTGTACTACATCCATCCTGCGCTAAAATACTGCCAAGATATCTGAAACTACATACTTGTTCCAATTTTTGTCCATTTACCATTATATTTAATTCTTTATGTTCCTTTGAAACCACCATGACTTTCGTTTTTTCTGTATTGATCTTCATTCCATATTGTTGGCCAACCTCCACTAGTCTGTCTGTCATCCTCTGAAGCTCTTTTTCGTCTTCTGCTATTAATCTCTGATCATCTGCATATTTAATGGTGGTAATACTTTCAACTCCTATCTTAAATCCTTTCTCTTCCATCAACGCTTCTTCTGTTATTGTTTCTGCATAAATATTAAATATCGCTGGTGAAATAGGACAACCCTGCCTCACTCCCCTCCCTATTGAAATACTTTCTGTTTCTTCTCCTTCAACCCTGACTCTAATCTTTTGATCAAAATAATGGTTTTTAAGCAGTCTTTTATCTTTCCAATCTATTCCTATTTTGTTTAAAATACCCAGCATTTTATCCCATTTCACTCGGTCAAAAGCTTTCTCCCAATCTACAAAACAAAAATATATATCTTTATTGACTTATAGCGCTCTTTCTATCATCATCCTCATACATCCTATAGCATCTCTGTTACCTCTTCCTCTTCTGAAACCAAACTGATTATCTTGCAGCTCCTTTTCTATTTTACATTCAATTTTTTGGTTATTATTCTGGTTAGAACTTTAGCTGTATGAGAAATTAAACTAATTGTTCTGTAATCCTTACAACATTTTGCATTGTTCTTTTCTACAGTGGTACCATAACAACATCTAAAAAATCTTCAGGCCATATACCAGTATCATATACTTGGTTAAAAAATTTTGTTAGTTGCTTAACTGCTTTTGACCCCAAAACCTTAAGAACGTCCACTGGTATATAATCACTCCCAACAGCCTTCCTTCTTTTCACGTCATCAATTGCTCTTTTAACTTCAGACTCGAGAATACTTGGTCCTAGCTGATCTTTTTCCACATCCTCTTCTTCATTTAATTCAATATTTCTTGGCTTTCCTTCTTTGTCATACAGCACCTCAATGTTCTTTCCAGACATTCTTTACATTGTCTGGCTCCGAGACTATTTTACCACTTTTGTTCATGATTCCTTAACGTCCTATCTTTCTTGCCTTTTTCTTGAATAGTTCCTTTGCTTTGCTATACATGAGGTCTGTTCTACAAATTCTTTCACACTCGACAATCTCCTCGCATTTCTCATTTATCCACTGTTCTCTGGCTTTATCTGTTTCCCTTCTTAAAGCATTATTTAACTCCTTGTACTTTCTTTGGCCTTCTTCAGTGTTTATGTTCTTCCACTTTCTCTGCTCTTCCATTTTTTGCAGCATGGCTGCTGTGATCCAGGGTTTTTAGATTCTTTCACCCGTTACCTTTCCTACCTTCTTTTCCATTACATCTTTAATGTTGCTATGGATGTATCTCCACTCCTCATCTACATTCTTCCTATTTTCTTCAGCTCTCTCCCCCAACCTTTCCTCCAGCTCAGTCATGATAGCCTCCTTGTTTTTAAGGAGTTCCTCTAAGTTCCATTTCTTGTTAACTCTTATGTTTCTCTTAATGCTCTTCAGTCTACAGTGTGTATTTGCCACCAAAAGGTTGTGGTCGGAATCGATATCTGCCCCTGGTAATGTTTTCACATTTTTAATGCTATTTCTAAATCTTTCATTGACTAGTATGTAATCTATCTGGTATCGTCTCTGGTCTCCTGGGCTTCTCCATGTGTAAAGTCTCCGCTGGTGATGCTTAAACTATGTATTAGTTACAATCAATCTATTTCTATGGCAGAATTCCACAAGTTTCTCCCCTCTTTCATTTCTCTTCCCTAGTCCATATTTTCCCACTATG
This sequence comes from Tanypteryx hageni, assembly GCA_028673005.1. Classification (NCBI taxonomy): domain Eukaryota; kingdom Metazoa; phylum Arthropoda; class Insecta; order Odonata; family Petaluridae; genus Tanypteryx; species Tanypteryx hageni. The sequence continues at coordinate 7,227,289 of CM054114.1, forward strand.
TTATCTTCCTGTCCCTCTCCGACTACACTGTTCCAGTCTCCCATTACTATGGTGGTGATCCTTCCTTTTCCCTCCAATATCTCCATAATCTGTTCATACATTTCATCTACTTCGTCGTCGCCAGCATTAGTCGTTGGCATATACACTTGAATTATAAGCATTTCCACTGGCTCCATCTGAAGTTTTACGGCTATTAATCTATCATTAACTGTCACTACCTTGCTAATTCTTTCAGCTATCTCTTTTCTAATTATAATCCCCACTCCCCTTTGCTTTTTCTCTCCTCCCGAGTAAATGATCTTAAATTCGTCTGAATTTATCTCGTCTTCTCCTTCCCACCGAACTTCACTAAGACCTACTATACCTACATTATTCCTTCTCATTTCCCTTTTTAAGTTCTCTAGTTTACCCCCTGAATTCATAGTCCTAACATTCCATGTGCCTATTCTTAATTTCTCACCACTTGCTTTCGAATTAATGTTACATTTCCTCTGTGCATCCCCTAGGGTAGTCCCCACCCGGAGATCCGGAATATTTTACCCCAGAGAGATCCATAGAGGTATTTGCAGCTTTTCAGCCTATCATGGGATATATAATGAGGTAGTTTCCCCTTGCTTTCCTCATCGCAGTTTCACAGAGTGATTAACCATCTTTAGCTGTTCAGATCCACATGATCACCACCTACAGAGGTACTGTGCAAGCTGCTGCCCTAGCACAGGGGGATGTAAAACCCCCAAGACTGCTTCTTACTCTGAGCCTTCCCCTCAGACCTTTCCGGCTTGGATGGTCCTACCAGGAGAATTATCTCCCGCCGGCATAGCTCTTTGGTTTATGAGAGTACACAAACCCTCCCACCTCTGTAAGGTTATGCAGTCCTTCCTTAGGAGGGTATATATACATATATATATATATATATATATATATATATATATATATATATATATATATACTAGTAGTTGGTGCTTGCATTCTGCAAACATATCATCTCAACATAAAAAAACATTCATTTTTCATATTTCATCAGTACAAATATTTTTTTAATTCTAAATATTTCACCTCCGGAGCGATTTTCGTTTTTCCCTTATGTAAAAATAATAGACTAAAAAAACCCAAAACTTTGCAATTTTAAGAATTTTATACTTTCTCCATTATAGGTTACTAATGCTACACATTTCTGACAAATTTTAAAGTTCTAGTACATCTAGAATTAAAATAATATTTTTCCAATTGTTTAAAATTTAAACATTTTTAACGGCCGCCGCAATATGTTTATGGAAAGATTCATATGTTTATTTGTGCAAATGCTCCATTCCGTACATGAATTTAAATTTTAAGCTTCCTAGCTCATCCCGTAATGTCTAAACAAATACCTATTTGTTTAAATTTTAAGAATTTTTAACTGCCAAACAAATTAAAATATCAACATTTCTATAAACTATATTTAGTGTTTTTACAATTCCTATCTCTAAAAAGAATTTCAGCTCCGTAGAACATATGGAAATACATAAACCTTGAAATTTTGTTTAAACAATTGCGAATTTTTAGCGGCCGCATTGTTGCACTTTTTGAAGATTTTCGTTTTTTCTAGTTGGTTTTGCAAAAAATCCGACCCAAGAAAAAAATTTCGAATCTCCAGCTTATATGGAAGTGCCTAAACATTATTATCCTCCTCCTCTTCCTCCTCCTCTGTAAGAAACGTCTATATAGAATGATAGGAGGATACTAATGTTTAGGCACTTCTACATGAGCTGGAGATTCAAAATTTTTCATAGGTAGGATTTTGTGCAAAACCGACTAGAAAAAACGAAAATCATGAAAAAGTGAAACAATGCGGCCGCTATAAATTTGCAATTCTTTAAACAAATTCTCAATGTTTATGCATTTCCGAATGTGCTACGGAGTTAAAAATTTTTTTATAAGTAGAATTCTTAAAAAAACGAAATAGAGATTTTGCAAATTTCGATATTTTAATTTGTATGGCAGTTAAAAATTCATAAAATTTAAACATATAGATAACTGTTTTGGTACTACGAGATGAGCTAGGAAGCTGCAATTTTCAAATTATTTACAAAGTATTAAATTTTACAAATAAACATTTCAATTTTACTATACATGAATTGCGGCGGCCGTTAAAAATTAATCAAATTTAAACATTTAGAAAAATATTTTTTTACTTCTAGAAGTGCTACAACTTTCAAATTTGGCTCAAATGTGTAGCATTAGTACCCCATAATGAAGAAAGTGTATAATTTTTAAAATTGCAACATTTGGGGATTGTTTTTAACCATTATTTTTACATGTGGGTAAAACGAAAATCGCTGCGGACGTGAAATCTTTAGCATTAAAAGAATATTTGTAATGATGACATGTCTGTCTGAAAAATATATGTTTTTTCAAGGTGAGATGAAATGCTTGCAGTATGCAAGCACAACTACTAGTCATTATATATCGACGTTTCTTACAGAGGAGGAGGAGGATATATCATATATATAGGAGGATACAATGTTTAGGCACTTCCAGATGAGTTGGAGATTCGAAATTTTTTTCTTAGGTAGGATTTTGTGCAAAACCGACTATAAAAAACGAAAATCTTAATAAAGTGGAAGAATGCGAGCGCTAAAAATTTGCAATTGTTTAAACAAATTTTCAAGGTTTTCGTATTTCCAAATGTGCTACGGAGCTGAAATTTTGTTTAACGGTAGGATTTGTAAAAAAACGCAATAGGGTTTATAGAAATTTTGATATTTTACTTTGTTTGGCAGTTAAAAATTCTTAAAATTTAAACAAATTGGTAGATGTTTAGATATTACGCTGCAAGCATGGGCGGATTCAGACTTCATCCAAGGGGGGGTAATGTAGGAATGATAAAGCATTTGATACCTTTTTGTTTAAAATATATTTTAATCAGAAAAAGCAAATATGGAACTTATTAGTAAAAAGCGAACACATTATGACTGCACAGGCAATAGATCGATTAACACTGAAAAAAGAATTAAATAGAATTTTATTCAACAAAATTAATACCACTTAACACGGTCTTTATGATTTTAAATTAAAGATTATACATATACATAACATATTTTACGAGGTTATATATTTATATTGTATTAATGGTGAATGAATGCAGTTAGCAAGTATAAATATGCAATTAATTAGACATATTTCACATTATAAAATCAGCATCATACCACGAAGGGCGGGGAATGACAGGGTGATGTGAGAAAGTTGCTGATTGGAGGAGACGGGGAGTGGGAATGATGGATAGCCAATAAGGAGGGAGTGTGGTAAGGTAAAGAGCGAATAGCTACAATGTAACTCTAGGAGAAATTGTAAGATGGCCCATAGGGTTAGCGGAGGTTGAGGGAAGGTGTAGAGGGGAGAAAGAGACAAGAATATTTATATGGGCTTGTCGAAGAAGTTGGGCAGGAATGTCATCGGTTATATATATATATCACCATGATAATAGGACGTCTGTCCGTAGACAGGTTCCCTTTCAAGTTGCCTATCAGCTGAAACGATTTTCTAGCCCTTTCCTTTTTTCAATCTAGTAAATAAATTCAGAAAAATCCATGGTCATTCAAAGAAAAGAATCTTGACTTATAAGAATTGGAGGGAAGCCTTCAGAATAAGTTTCAGATTATAATTTCTTGGAAGCATCATAAGAAGAGAAGAGAAATGTACGAATGAGATCAGGACTAGAATAGGAAAATCAAAAGTGGCTTTCAGAAGAAAGAAACATCTACTTACGTGGAATATAAGGGAAGATATCAGCAAGAAGTTCATAAAATGCTATGTATGGAGTATAGCTTTGCACTGGGCATAAACATGGACGCTAAGAAAAATGAAATAAAATACTTGGAAAGCTTTGAAATGTGGACTTGGAGGAGAATTCTGAAGATTAAGTGGTAAGATAGGATGAAAAAATATGAAATGCTACGAAGGGTAGGAGAAAAGCGAATGATTATACAGACTATTAGAATGAGGAAGGTAAACTGGGTTGGACATTACCCGAGGAGAGAGAGTATGATTAATGACCTGATGTCGTCCGATTGGTGAGTGTTCACTGGGCTTCCTCATCCCAACATCTTGTTGCCATCCATATCTATATATATATATATATATATATATATATATATATATATATATATATATATATATATGGATGTCAACAAGGTGTTGGGATGAGGAAACCCAGTGAGCACTCACCAATCAGACGACTTCAGGTTGGCGAGGCCCCGGGGATGTCGAAGCGACACACGTAAAATAACACAAAAACACAGAAACATCACAAACGTCAAGCTTTCGGAACTACTCCTTCTTCAGCTACAGAGAGAGAACTCTCTGTAGCTGAAGAAGGAGTAGTTCCGAAAGCTTGACGTTTGTAATGTTTCTGTGTTTTTGTGTTATTTTACGTGTGTCGCTTCGACATCCCCGGGGCCTCGCCAACCTGAAGTCGTCTGATTGGTGAGTGCTCACTGGGTTTCCTCATCCCAACACCTTGTTGACATCCATATATTCATTTTACCTTTCCTTTTCCGTAAGTTGTTATATATATATATATATATATATATATATATATATATATATATATATATATATATAAACTTTAGAATATGAAAAGGTAGTGATGAGGGTGGCAACAAGGTGTTGAAGGAAGCCCAGCGGACAGTTACTAAGTCGGGGACCAAGTTGACAGGCTGCTGGGGGCGTCGAAGGGACACGTTAAACACACAAACACAAAAAACAAAAAAACACGCAAGCTTATCGGGCCCATGCCCTCCTTCAGCAACAGAGTAACTGAGAGTGACACTCTGGGTGGGGAATGACAGGGTGATGTGGGGAGTTTGATGATTGGAGGAGGCGTGGAGTAGGAAGGGTGGATAGCCAATAAGGAGGGAGTGTGGTGAGGTAAAAAGCGAATAGCTACAATGTAACAGAGGAGACATTGTAAGGGGCTAATAGGGTTAGCCGAGGTTGAGGCCTGGCGGGGAGATAGGTATATATATATATATATATATATATATATACATACATACACTTAAGGAAAAGGAAAGGCAGTAAAAATGTGGCAACAAGGTGGTGAAGGGCGCCCTGTGGACATTTACCAAGTTGAGGACCATGTTCGTAAGCTGTTGGGGGCGTCGAGAACACGCAAAATAACACAAAAACGTAAGCTTTTCGGACACAAGTATGCCCTTCTTCAGCGGAGTGTGTAACTATAGGTGACACATTGGGCGGGGAATGACAAGGTGATGTGAAAAGGTTGATGATTGGAGGAGACTGGCAGTGAGAAGGATGGCTGGCTAATAGAGAGATAGTGATGTAAGGTAAGGCGGGAATAGCTACATTGTAACTACAGGAGACATTGTGGGCATTGTAGTACAGCTAATAAGGTTAGCGGAGGTTAAGGCGAAGGGGGGAGGAAGAGTCAAGAATATGTATATGGGATAATTTCCATTGTCGGAGAAGGGTGGCAGGAATGTCATCGGGTAAGACGCGAATAGCCCTTACATTGTAGCAACTATTGAAGGAGACATTACAGGCATTGGCGTGTAATGAAACAGGGAGGGGGAGTCTGAGATTAACGCTATTCCCGTGACCGTTCATACGGATGTTTAACGGGTTGCTGTTGAGGCCTACGTAAAACGCGGGACATAGGGCGCTTTTGAGGAGGTAAATAACGTTACGAGTGTGCAGTTGCTTCTAGAGGTGATGGGGTAGGTAATGTTGGTGGAGAGACTGGAGAAAGAAGATGATGGTAGGGGGATAGAGCGAGTGAGGCAGCAAAGTTGGCCGCCGGGATGAGACCCTTTAGCGAGAGGCGCGGTGGAAGTGGGAATTTCCTTCTTCCACAAGATATTTTCCAAATTGGGGGGTAAGCGGAAGTAGAAAACCAGGGGATTGGTAAAAAGGTTGCTAAAGAGGGGCTGGTGGGAGGAAGTGGTAAGAATTTGGTGGGCAGCATGGAGAATTCTTTTGGGGGCTTCGTGGATACCAGGATGGAAAAGTGCGGTTAAGGTGAGTGGAGGGGTAAATGCAAGGATAGTGGGTGTGTGAGGATAGGATCTATTGGTGGTAGGTGTGATCGCCCTATGGATCTCTTCGTGGACCAGGGTCGGAGGGTAGCAACGTTTGAGTAGAACCTCGTCGAGGACGGGGTAATAATTTACAAGAGACACTTGATCAGAGCAAAGCCTCCATCCCCGTCGAGCAAGGGAATAGGGGTTAGAGGTGTTTGTATGAGAGGGATGGTATTTATCAAGGTGGATGTATTGGAGGCTGTTGGTGGTGTTAATATGAACGCAGTGCGGATTTTACAGGCTTAGATGTAAAGGTTGACGTCCAGTAAGGTGATATGGGAAGTAGATGAATGGCGGGTGAAGGAGAGTGACGGGTGAGAGAAGAGGCGCGAAAGAAAAGAAAGAAGAGAGTCAGATCCATGAGGAAGAGGCTCTCCCTTTCTCCAAGGTAGCAATTCGCGTATGAGTGCCCATCTCAGTACCTCTAATTTAAAGGAAGTGGCGCCCTCCGAAGGAGAAGTTCATTTTGAGCACCATCTCCGCCAAGTTTAATAAGAAATGGGAGGACGGTCTTGCATCGGGTGGTCTTGAGTCTAGGAGTTTACTGAGGACAGAAAGTCCGCCATCGTGGAGGATGTTTGTGTAGAGGGAACAGACGTCGATAATGGCTAAAATGGTACTGGGTGGGAGAGGAAAGGGGAGGTGTTTGAGGCGTTGGAGGAAGTGGTTAGTGTCTTGGATGAAGGATGGGAATTGACGAATGAGAAGTTGTAGGTGGGAGTCCACGAATGCGGAAATTAGTTCTTAGGCGAATTAAAGCTGGCAAAAATGGGGCAGCCAGGAATGTTGGGTTTATGGATTTTTGGGAGAAGGTAGAATGTGGATGTGGGGGGTTTGTTGGGGATCATTAAAGTAATGACAGAATCAGATAGGCCTTCCTGATTTCCTGAGGAGTGAAGATAGGACGTTATTTGAGAGGAGTGGTGGTCTGTGGGGTTGGAAGTAAGGTGATGTTAAAATGTTTCGTCGGAAAGTTGGCGCTCGGCTTTGCCAACTTGATCCTCAACTTGGTAAGTGACCACTGGGCATCCTTCAACACCTTTTTGCCCCCTTATATATATATAATATTCATTTCTTAATACTTTGCGTTCGTTTCCTATTCAGGGCTGAGCAGTGGAGAATTTTTATCAAAATCCTTCGCTAAGTGGAATGGAAGTGTAAAGTTATAAACAAAATGATTGTTTGAGTTTTCATTGCTAATTTAAAATTATTTCGCCTGATTAAATAAATACGTCTAATATCTTTCATTTATTAATTATTTAATGTATATAGCCCAGTAATAAATATAAGGAAGCCAGTAAATAACGCGTCAAGGTTAACCTGTACTAGCAACAGCGCCATCTATCAATTTCCTGTGTAACTATTTCGATACAACGACTGGCAGCGCCGTCTATTAACTGATCCTCGAACTTAAAGAAAGAAGCAAACAAGAGGCTAAGCAAATTTCCTTGTTTCCCACCCCTGATCTCGGCGGAGGCGATTCGGAAGAGTGGAAAGGGAAAAATGAGTGAGTGAGTGGGTGGGTGGAGAAGAGGAGGTGCGAACATCATTCACTCTTAGTGCCCTCTCGAAAGCCACACGCACTCGAAACTGCCGAACACCGAGGATCGATCGAAAGTCCCCGGAAACGGACCCTCTCCGGCACATCGCCACCTCCCCCGTCTATCCTCTCTCTCTCTCTCCTCTACCCTCCCAGGCCAAATACATTCGCCATCTCTCTGTGTTTCATTCTGTCGCATATACATTCCTAATAGCACAAGTTTGGTGTTCGCATCGGTACCTGGTAACCACTTTCTCCTCTCTTTTTCGCCCTCGTCTCTCTCTCTCTCTCTCTCTCTCTCCTTCCCTCAACACATTCTCTCTCTCACTCACTCGTTCGCAAACCGCAGGCCGCTCTTTAAAAAAATGTGAATTTTCTAAAAAATAAACACTTTTCGTAGCACTCACGAGGGAAGCAATAGCTCCCATCAGAGTCATCTATGAGGGCACTGGGAAATCTCTCCCCGAAACCGCGTCGTGTTGAATCGCCAATTTACTATATCCACCTAGAGAATTCGTTTTTCTCTCGATTCGAGGCTTAAATAACCACGGTATTTTTTTGAAAATATTCAAGGAAAGATCAGCTTAGTCTAATCTCATAAGAAATAATACATACGAATTCAGTGCAATCACGAAGTTTCGAATACTCCAAGTTTCGAAATCTTGAAGTTTCCAACTGCCTAATAGAAACTAATTTAATTTAATCTGGATAATTATTTCATCACGAAGTCTTCTTCTATAAGATACACTATGGTTCATTCTCAACAACATTCCATTAGTGCATCGGTAATCAAACATGCAGTTCGGTAGAAGTCGGTACACCGTGTATCTTATGTTTCCTACAATTTGCAAAGTTTACTTGTGTACAATTTACCGAATCTTTAATAGAGCATATATTAACTGTGTATAATAATGCATTAGTTATTTATGGGTTATTTTAGGATTTTAAGTGTTTTATAAACTAGTTCATGACCGTCCTCACACATTACGGTGATCGGATACGAATATCACGAGTTTCAAACGGCCCGACCGCTCTATTACTTCGGTCAATTGCGATCGAACTTTAAATGAGATGTACGTCGTCCACAGTGGATACGAGTCCATTTTGATGAATTGGACGAAATGAAAAACAAGTTGAGCAAAAGATGGAAGCATGAACAAGTTAGATGCTTTTTCCTTTATATAAAAAATACAAAAATTAAATGCGACGACTGAGCACTAAATTTACATTCACAGTAAAGTAGGAAAGACAAAATTTGCAGTTCGAAAATAATTGAAAATCCATGTCATTTGGACGACGAGAGACGGATTGCCGTAATCGTAGTCGCGGGTGCTTCGGCGGGTATCGCAATTTTATTGAAAGATTTTAAGAAGCCATAACAAATATTACGCGCACACATTCATTTGGGTTCAAGACTTGGTCCAAAAATGCTTACGATCCAAAAAAAGAAGAATTATCGAGCTCAAAGCATTTGAAAATTAAGGATTTCTTTTCATTCGAAATCCTCAGCTGATTTTTCCCAAACTGTTCATGGCTGTTGGAGTTATCTAATTCATAAAAGTTTCAGGGCGATCAACAAAAATGAAATTGGCTAACTAAAATTTTACGAGTCGTGTTACACAGTGGTTAATGGACGAAAGCAATTGAATGACAACGGTATTTGTTGTTCGAAACTTTTAATTCATTGATGGTTCAGAAACGTCAAGAAGTATATCGCGAATTTTCACAAGTTCAAATATTTCATTAGAAGGTTTATCAACTGATTCCGTTAATTTTAGAAAGGGTTAAAAGCATTTAAATCCAAGACGCTGACTGTAAATCGAAAATCCATTTCTCTCGGCTTGCCGTTTGGAAATCTAAGCGAGGATGGACACAAAATCCAGTATCAACGATATTAAGATTCTCAGTTAGGTATATTATTATGGCTTTTAGAACAATATTCCGTAATTTAGCTCACATTTCATCTGTAAATCGTAAATTTTATATAGCGTTGTCAATACCGAAATACAGATTTTATTCAATTCCTTCAGAAAACAAACAAACAACATACAGCCGTAGCACATTACTATCGGTAGATTAAAAATCATTTAACTTAAGAATTTTAACCGGTATACCTATATGGATTTAGGATGAACAATTAATAAATAAACATAAACTATAAATGATATAATTTCTTACTATAAATGTACAGAATTTAAATACAGAAAGTATAAATATTTTAATATTAAAGAGTTATTCTATGTGATTTTAATGCAGCAAACTCATCAATAGCATCATCGAAATTTATTGTTTCTGCTATGCGTAATGTCTGGAACAAGTGTAGTAGTGAAATCTCCACTGTCCTTGTGACATTCACAACTTTCCTTTAACAATGTCTGCGCCCCTTCTTTAGTTACGCCCGGGTAAAGCCCTGCCCTTGTTATGTCGCCGAATATATATATATATATATATATATATATATATATATATATATATATATATATATATATATATATATATATACATATTTCAATTAAATTCAAAAACCTCTGACATTTGAGAAGAAAGGCAATAAAAATACATCCGCACATGGCGCCTATGAGCTCCATCCACATCCTAATCTGCAAGAGAGTTTGATGGCGATAGATTCTCTCAATTGACCAAGATGAAAAGAAAAACCGTAACCTGTCCTCTACAAAACGCATTATTCAAGTCTAATCAAAAAGCCAAGTCCGCCTCCATTTCGGAATCCCATCAAATCTTCGACTTAGAGCTCAACTTTCTCGGACCCGTCCTTCCCCGGGCGAAGCCGCCCCGGGGCAGTCCCGAGGGGCGGCGGAAGTGGACACTATGGCTAGGATCTTCGAGAGAGGAATTCCCGAGACGCTCATTCATCTACCTCCTTCCACTCTTACTCTTGCAGTCTTATCAAAATCCGTTCGGCGCCTATTCAAACCCTAAGGCCCACATCACGCCTCGGCCCACCACGACATCCACTCGCACGGTCCTATTCAAACCACGCTTCGAGAGGGACATAATTTTCTCCTCTCCCTCCCTCATCCTCTCACTCCTCCCTCCACCTCCACATCCCTCTCTGTCCCTTCTTCCACCTTCTCTCTTCTCCTCTCTCTCCGCTTCTCTCCCTACTTCTCCATTACCCTCCCTCTCTTTCCACCTCAGTACCTACTCATCTCCCCCTTCTCTCCACCTCTCTCTCCCTCCTCTCTCTCTCTCCGTCCTCTACCCCTTCTCCCTATCCCTCCCTCCCTCTTTCTTTCTCTCCCTTCTTTCCTACTCTATCCTCATCTGCCTTCTTTTCGTAGAAGTCCATTACCGTTATGAGCCGGCGCCACGAACAGTGTAGCGTGCGTGTGTGTGCATGAACGTGTGTGTGTGAAGGAGCTTTTTGATATATCCCGACCGTGCAATACTCTTAACGCGGGCGAATGAATCGTTAGTGGAAGGGTGGGTGCCTGGAGACGGATTGGGTGCAGGTAGCGTGTTAGGAGAGAGTGAAGTACGTATAGTAGACGAAAAAGCAGATGAGGAAAGAATGGATGGAGAAGGATGGACTGAAGGGGGAAGGGCGGAAGGAGGAAAGGGAAGGAGCGGAGGAGGAGGGGCTGGGCGGAAGGGGGACGGGCGGAGAGGGGAGGAGGAAAGGCGGAGAGAGGAGGGGGGAGGGGCGGACGGAGGATGGGGAGATGTATGAATGGAGGGAAGACGGAAGGTGAGAAAAGAAAAAATGCGAGCGCGCTTGGATTCGCGAGTCGGCAGTTGCCAGATTGTGAGAATTGGCGAGAAGATAGGCACTATAGGTGCAGGGATGGAAGAGGTAAGGGGGAGAGAAGCGAAAGAAAGAGGGGAGGGGAGATAGAGAGAGATGGAGAGGGGAGGGGAGATAGAGAGAGATGGAGAGTGGAGGATGCAGGGAGAAAGCGAGGGAGGGGTATAGAGGAGGGAGAGAGAGTGAGAGAGAGGAGCGAGAGATAAGAGGGGAGGGACAGGAGGAGGAGAGAAGTGAGAAAGGAGAAAGGAGATGAGGGAGAGGGAGATAGAGGAGAGGGAGATATAGGAGGGGGAGAGAGTGAGATGGGTGTGGAAATAGGAGTGAGAAAGAAGGGGATAAGAAGGGAGTGCGAGATAGGAGCGAGAGGGTGACAGAGAGGGAATAAAAGGGGATAGAGAGATAGGATGGGAAATGGAGAGAGAGAGGGGATAGGAGGTGAGTGAGAGATAGAAGGGAGTGAGAAATAGGAGGAGGAGGGAGATAGATAGGAGTTAGGAGGGGAGTAAGAGATAGGAGGTGAGTGAGAGATAAGAGTGGGAGTGAGAGATAGGAGGGGGAGGGAGATAGAGAGGGGTTAGGAGGGGAGTGAGAGATAGGAGGTGAGTGAGAGATAGGAGGGGAGTGAGAGATTCAGAAAGGATAGGAGGGGAGTGAGAGAGAGGAAGGGAGATAGGAGGGACGGGGAGATAGAGAAGTGTTTACGGGCGAATCACTCTCCTTTGCGACGACGTTAGAGCGATTTTTTTCCCCAAGAGTGTACGGAAAGTCAATTAATGGAGCTCCTCCTTTCCGCAAATAAGAGCATACGAGCAGTGAAAGATAGAGAGAGAGGAAACGGTATTTTTTTCCTTTTAGAGTTCGTCCACACGGCGATGATGGTAAAAAGGAAGGGTATCTTGGATATTTTTACTAGGAAAAGAGCACATGCAGCAGGCTACTACGCCTTGATGCTCATTCATAGCTCGAAGGATTCCAGGGAACTCAATGCATATTCTGGAAATAATGAAAAGACTTTCGGTGTCGAGTGATATCTTTAGACAGAAACATGGATTTTTCGCTACGAGAATGGTAGACGGAACGTCCATTTGCTAGTCAAGTAATTCGTTGTATTCATTAAGATTGCTCGTGCGTTTAATATATGTAATGAATAAGATGATGCGAACGAGGTCAGTGTTGGAGTGAAGGAATGGAGAATGTCGAATATGTTTCTCCCAAACAACCCTAGTTTTTCTTGGGTTCGTATTTGCAGTTATAATGGGCAAACATAAATTAATTTGTTGGTGTGAGGGCTTTCACGGTGTTGCTGGATTGAACGTTTTTCTGCCGAAACCCATTTCAGGTTTCTGTTAGTGACGTTACGATTTGTTTACTATCGTAATTTCTTTTTAAGAACCTAGTCGACTTCGTTGATCTCCGGCCGGTTCTCGGATCGTGTAGGGTACCCCTAAACGGCTCTGGAGTCCATTACACGACCGAGGCTTCACAGAGTGTAGCGTGTAGGATCTTCGACCATGGTAGGTCTTTTTTAGATTAAAGAGCAGGGTAGGGTGTAGGCGTTATAGGAGATTTCATAGGGGCATGGAGTGTAATACAGTTTCTGGTCGCGAAGTGAGAGAGTCCACCTGACAGACCACCTAATGCCAAAGTTGATTATATTTTAAGTTTAGAGAGGCAATTAGCCGAGCTTAGATGTATTATGAACGACGGTTATGCGATAATTGGAGGCGATTTTAACTTACCGTCAATCGATTGGGAAAACCTATGTTTCGTTACGGGAGGTAAAGAACGCGAATCGTGTGAAGCCTTAATTGACACGTTTCATGAATATTCCTTAATCCAGATGGTACGAAAAGCCACGCGTTCGGGCAATGTTCTCGACTTGCTTGCTTCTAACATCCCGCATAGGATAACTAAGGTGTCCACAGAGGAGGGACTTAGCGACCATCGAGCTGTGTATGCGTAGTGCGAATTAAAGCTCAAAAGACATCATAAGCCCCTTCGGACTGTATACGCTTTCGCCAAGGCCGACTTCAAAAGTTTCAGCTTACATCTCAGAAGTACCTTTGTCAGTTATCGTGAAAAGACAGAACGATTAGGTATTTAAGGATATACTAGGAAAAGGTATAAATAGATTTATTCCCAGTAAGTTAAAATCTGATAAGAAAGAACCTCGTTGGTTTAATAAGGAAGTCAGGATTGCCTTAAGACGACAGAGGCGTAGCCACGCAAAATTGAAAAACATACCTACCACCGCTTCCGATGAGTATCGCACAGCTATAGTCCATGAGTATAACAGTGCCCGCATATTAGCGAGAAAAACCATGCGTAACGCATTTAACACCTTCCGGAATGGGGTATTAAATACAAAATTGAAGGAGGATCCAAAAGCGTTCTGGTCCTATGTAAGAGAAGTCAAGGGAGTGGGTCCTTCAATACCCTCCCTGCGATGTGATTCCGGAGACATCCTTCACGATGGGGAGGATAAAGCTAATCTACTAAACGTTTACTTCGCGAAGGCGTTCACGGCAGGTCGAGATAGACTTGAAGATAATCTTATTCCCGATGGATGTACTCGGATGGATAATATTAAAATCTCTGAGGCAGGAATAGCGAAGCAATTGGGTGCGATAAAGCCCAACAAAAACCCAGGACCAGAAGGATTTCCCGCGCGTGTATTAAAAGAACTAGCAGAAGAAATAGCTCCCTTCCTTCGGATAGTTTTCGAGAAATCTCTTACCCTCTGTGAGGTTCCTGATGATTGGAGACTAGCACACGTCACACCCATTCACAAGGGAGGTGACAAAGAAAACCTCGAAAATTATAGGCCCATTTCTCTAACATCATTATCATGTAAGATTTTGGAGCACTTTATTGTTAGCAACACAATGCGTTATCTCGAGAGTAGATCGCTCTTAGTCAGCTGTCAACATGGCTTCAGAAAAGGTAGATCCTGTGACACCCAACTCGGTCTGTTTGTGAATGATGTTTTATCATGCGGCGAAAATAATAAACAGGTCGATGCAGTGTTCCTTGATTTTAGAAAAGCTTTTGACAAGGTTCCTCACCGAAAGTTGTTATTAAAATTGGGAAATGTTGGCGTTAATGTTAAAGTCATTAACTGGGTACGCGCTTTCCTTTGGAATAGAAAACAAAAAGTAGTTATCGATGGTAAGTCCTCGAGTGTGGCAGATGTAGTCTCTGGAGTGCCGCAGGGTAGTGTGATCGGACCTATGCTTTTCTTGCTTTATATAAACGACATCAGCTCAGTTGTGAAAAGTAATATCAGGCTTTTTGCGGATGACACCGTAGTCTATAGAGAAATTAGTGGTCCTAGCGACCATCGTCAGCTTCAGGATGATCTGGATGCGTTATCTGTTTGGTGCAAGGAATGACAGCTAGAAATCAATCAGAAAAGGAGTAACGTTCTAAACTTTTGGAAATCTAGAAGCCCATCGCCCGTGTTTACCTACTCGATAGATGGTGAGAGCATTCCTGTTTCGGAATCCGTGAAATACCTCGGGGTAACCTTGAATCGTGACCTGTCTTGGGACACCCACATAAGACGAGTGATAGGTGCGGCAAATAAGAAGTTGGCTTTTGTGCGTAGAATAGTCAGGAAAAGCACGGAAAAGGTGAGAGAATCCTTTTATTTATCCTTGGTTAGACCTCAAATGGAATACGCAGCAGCGGTTTGGGATCCATATCAGAGGGGACTCATAAAGGATTTAGAAAAAATACAGCGGCGAGCAGCTAGATTCGTGAAAAGGAAATACGATAAGAAACAGAGCGTTACGGTACTCATTGAAGAGTTGAGTTGGCCATCGTTGAAAGATCGTAGATTACAGGCGAGACTTAAACTTCTAGATAAATGTAGGTCGGAGATATCCGTAAATGAAATGAAGGATATTATTCGACAACCAACGTATATCGGACGGAGGGATAATGAGGACAAGATTCGCGAAATAGATAGTAGGACGGAGAGGTATAAGGAGTCCTCTTTCCCTAGGACAATACGTGACCACAATAGATAACTGTGAATAATAATTAGTTAGGAACTTGGTGCGCGGCACCCCCTGCCATCCACCGTCAAGGTGACTTGCAGGGTAATATGTAGATGTAGATGTAGCCGCCGTACGCTGCACATTTTCATGTAAGTGAATCATTTTTCATAGCTGACACATATTTGACTTGCCTTCGAACTGAGGATAAATAACATAATTCCTTCACTTTTACGAAGCTTCTTCGAATTATTATTCTCCATATAAAGCTCAATTTCTTGTTACAGGCTCCTATCACTCGGCAAATGTATGTTCCACGAGAGATCACGATGGATCGTGACTCCTAGATATTTACCGAATTTGAAACTGGAATCCCTACTCGTTGAACGAATAATTAACATCAAGCAAATTATTCTAGTTACTACAGGAATTGATGACGCAGCTTTTCTTTTGTTTGATTTCTAACTTCCATTCCTTACACCATGTAGATATATATAGCTTCTAGATCATTTTAGTGGTAATGAACGTCTCTTTGATTGCCTATTTCCCCATAAATGATGCTGTCGTCTGCGAAAAGCCTAATTTTACTTATAGCTACTGAGCTGTTAGCGCATACATAAATTAGAAATAATAACGCACCAAGTACACTACACTGTGGAACGCCGGAGACAAGCTCAATTAAGTTCGAGGACTGCCCATCTATAACAACCTTCTGCTTCCCTCTAAACAGTATCTGGAGTGTCTAGATGTATGGGTGAGGTTTTTGTTTTCAATTTTTAATCTTTTAATTTTTTTAAAATATCAAATCTATTTTCTTTCCATACCTTACTTTAGTGGAGTACCTCAATTTCATTAAGGCATTTGGAGATTTTTTTACATTTTTATCGTTGTGTTTGCCGTGAAGCCCATTCCCAATTATATGCTTCGTATGATTTAATAATTCACGGATCCAACTAATAATTTTGTAATTAAGACCTAATGTTTCTAATTTTGTTATAAACTTCCTGTTAGGCTCCTTATCAATGGCTTTCCTAAAATCTAAGAAAATGACGTCGACCTGGCTATTATTTTCTCCGCTTCTCAGTATACCATTCACAAATAGTCCGAACTGAGTATCTCAAGATCTACCTTTCCAGAAGCCGTTTATGTAGAAGATAATGATATTCACAAGATATTATTTTTAAATTCAGAATTAGAAATCGGTTGGCGCTGATGGTATAAAAGTCGAAGCAATAAAAATTTGTGGACTTGAAATAGTGCCATATTTATGACGGCCTTTCATTATGATGTTAAGTAACAGCGAGATTCCAAGAGACTATAAAGCGTCGACGGTAATTTCTATCCATAAGGACGTTGATAGATCAATAGCAAAATGAAACTCCCGTCCAATCACGTTGACAATGTAGTGTGCAAATTATAGAGAATAATAGCCGACTACATTAGAAGTTGTTGGGGAAAGACAGGTGGTTAAACGTATGCCAACACGGATTTCGGAAAAGTTATTTTTGCGAAACCCAAATGTTGGGATTTTACTAGGACTTGATAGATTCATATGACTGTTCGAAAGAAGTGGAAGCTTAATCGTAACTGCCTTTACCAAAGCCTTTGACGTAGTGACTCAGTAGATACTTCTACTACATTTAACATTTAAATCACATATTTTGGGAAAATATGGGCTTTTAAAACTAAATGTTGCCTTGCCGACCACGTCATTGTTAAACTTCGAGAATCAATTTTTGTCTCAACCCGCATACGTGTAATATATATACGAGTGCTTAGATTGCCTTAAATTATCGCAGGATTTTTCGCGAAATTACGTAAACAGAGGGAAGGAGAGAGGGGTGGCGAGAGGGAGGGACTTGGCTGAACGTACGTACTTTTACACTTGAAGGCTTTTATTATTTTTGAGATCTAAATTAGAAAGAATTAACCTACCTATGATCTTCGGATCTATACCATTTTAAATAAAAACCATAATGTTTCTTATTCCGTTAGTCTTTTCTCGCCTACACTTCGAAATTTCTCATATTAAACGTTTAATTCACATATTTTGTGGAAAACTTGACGTTTTAACGGGATGCTGCCTTGCCAACCAATAAAATTGTTAAACCTCGAAATCCTATTGTTATTTCAATCCTTATGGGCGAAAGCGTGCTTTGATTCTTTTTAGTACGAGAGAGCAATTATTTTCATAACAACCAATGTAAACAACATTAGTTGCGTTATTTACGAGGAATACATTTGAATGTAGAACATTAATCATTTGCATATTAAAATTAGGCACATACTTAGAATCATCGTAAGAGTCCGAGACTTGAAAAAACGAACGCCTAAAAGAACGAAAGTTTGTTTTCCTGCCATCCAAAGAAATTCAGGATATATGTGAATTTTTTATTTCACAAAATTTTTCCCGTTGAATTTCAACGGGCATCTTCCTAGTAAAGCAATAATATCAAAAGTACTTAATTTCCAAAACGCGTCAACGTATCCCATTCCATAATCACTGAATGAAATCAAAATTGCCTCACCGATTTCTGTCAATCGCTATCCATACATTCAGGCGATATCTCACTTCGTCACTCGATGATTTTTTTCTCCTGTGTGATCCTTTTTTAAGTTAATGGCAGAGTTCGCTGTCTTAATGACGTCATCAAAATCAAACCTTTCCAGATTGCTAACAAGTAAAACAGAGTCCCCTTTTGATTTGTAGAAATATTGATAAGAGGCTGTTTATTATTTCAGTAAGAGTAACACTCTTGAAAGCCACGAGTATTTTTTAGTTTTAAATATTATTCGTTTATTTCAAGTTCAAGAGATTTTTTTATACCTGCAGCCTTCTTTATGACTGGGGTCTAAAGTTTTTTATTTTTGATGGAAGGTGACAAGATGGATGCCCACAGAGAGGATTACTGAGAAATGCTTTGAACCTGATGGAAAGTATGAGTGCAAAAGTAAAAGAGAGCGAATAATGGTAAGGAGGGAGGAGGAGGAGGGAGAGAGGGAGTGGAAAAAGAGGGAGGAAGGGGGGAAGAGGAGAGAGGGGGCGCGCGGATGACAAAGGAAGGGCGTTTGGGTGAGAGGGGTGAAATAGAAGGGCAATTAAGTTGAGGGTGGGGAACCGAATCGTGATGGAACTGGTATTCAATGGGAATGTAAAGATGCAACATAATACAGGTAGAACGAGGGGTGGGAAGAGTAGGGAATGCTTAAGTTTAATTTGGGATTTGCTAATTTAAAAAAACGTTGCAGAAAATATCATTAACTACTTGAACCAGATGAGGTTTTTATGTAATGGAGGACAATTATCCCGGCAAATATACAAAGTACGAGTGAGAGTTTGTCAGTGAGGAGAGAGGGAGATGACGAGGGTGGAGTGCTTGATAGGTGAGGAGTTGCAACCAAGATATATTACGTGATGAAGGAGAAAAATCACCGATAAACTGTTATAAAGACTTGTTATTATGGTCAATTACAAACTACACCTGATCGGAACCTTACATATCAGACGTTTTTGAAACAAATTATTTAAGCACTCATTTGAAGTGTTATTAATTAATATGCTTCACATAAGTTCGATGAAGAAATTTTGTTTGGTGTGTGTTTCTGGCTAATCAACTTCTTGGTTTATTATTTTATCTATAACTCCTTACACACCGGACACAATCACAAGAGAGGAGGGAAACCCGGTGCCGGCGTTAGCCTACTCTTAACGAAGAGCGCCAAGGAGGCCAACTGCTTAACATCCCTGACTTGTGCGGTCTTCTCAAAGCACAAAAGAACGAGGCGAAACAATCCTAGGTTGAATAATCCGACCTCCGCCGAAAGGCAATGCTCTAACCACTCCGCTTCGGCCCCCTCGGAAGAAATTTTGGTCACCAAAATGTACTTACTTGTTCTTTCCATCCATGCTCCTACAAATGCCGAGATGTTGATTTTGGATATTATTTCAACTAAAGGGAATTATTGAAGCCGAAATAAATTGAGAAATTAATTTTGGTAGCTCTTACATTTGGTTAAGAGAAAAATATTTGTTAAATGTAATTGAACTTTATGGTGAACAGTTTGCAAAAAATCCTTATTGTATTATATACGATGGTTGAGCAATTCTTCCAGGCCAGAGCAACTGTCCTTCTATGGATCATTCCACTAGCTATATTGGAAGATATACATCTAGAAACAAGCAGGCTCTTATGGAGAAACCATGGAAAAATTGGTCTTCATTCAAAAAAGGATCATCGTTAGGCTTTTTACGGTATCCTTCTAAATGGCGCCGAATCTGGTAATTCCTAGGACGTTTCATTTTGTGGGGTTATTTTGTTCTTATTTTTCAGCAGACGACATTCTGCCCCAATATTATCTTTTTGCTCTTGAACAAATAACATAACTTTTCAAAAAACAGTTTATCATTTGAAATAATAGCGAAGAGCGAAGCGAAAATCCATCATCCGCCGAAATAGGCCATGTTCAATACAGAACACATTCGGCCAAAATCCTCAGTTCGCCATTCTGGCCATTTGGCCAAAATTCGGGATTTTCCAGGAGAAGAGGAAGAGATATTCTTCCCCTCCAAAGTCGCCGTATTGATTCATGTTCTGAGTACCATTATTTCCGTATCAAGGTTAAACTAACGCTTAGTAATGAGCAAAAAGCAGTTTGGCACTGTTTTGGTCCATGCTCCTCGATCTTCCTTCTCCGTCCCCTCCCCTCCTCGCCATTTCCCCCTCGCCTACCCTCCTCGCCATTTCCCCCTCGCCTTCCCTCCTCGCCATTTCCCCCTCACCATTCCTCCCTCCCCTTCGCCCCCCCTTTCCTCCCTCCCTCGCCACCAACGCTGGATTGCCAATTCAATTAAGTCGCGATTAACGTCTAGCGTCGCAGCAGGGGGTGGAGAAAAAGAGGACGAACGACACACCCTCGCGAAAACCAGAATATATTATAGCTAGGCTGCCTACTGTTCCATTTTGGGGATCAGAGGGTTCGTGAATGTTTGTGCAGAATCGAGTAATAATCTTACCTCCAGTGTATAAGACGCAAGCTGATTGTGGGATTCGTTTTCCTGGAAAAAGTGCGTTTTTATTTGCCCGAAAAATACGGTAACTACAGTGAAACCTTGAATTGAAAAAAATGTATTCCAAATAATTCGCAAGACTGATGAAAACAGACCTTACCAGTTATTTTTACGAAAATAAATCTATATCTACCGTATATATTCGTATATAAGTCGATCCTGTGTACAAGTCAACCCCCGATTTTTTCATAAATTTTTTCGTATATTTCGTGTATACGTCCCGGCTTGACCGGGATTGTCCCGGTTTTGAGGTCTTGTCACGGTCGGTTTGTTGTTTTATCCAGGAAAATAAATATGAGCCGAAGTCAGTGGTAGTTGCAAAAAATTCTGTTTCTGAATTAATAAAGGGACTCCTAGTGTCAAATAATTTCTTTTTGTTAAAATATTGAATTTAAGATTTAATATTGTCCTGTAAAATACATTTCTGAGTTTCTTTAGATAAGTTTTTATTGCCCTCTCTCCTTTCCAACCCTCATCTCCCAATGTCTTCGTTATGTTGTTCGAAAATACGGCAAGCCTAACTATTATAATATCTCATTGGCAAATTGATCAAGTTATTTAACCCGGCAGTACTCGCACCCATTCTTGTACCGTAAGAGGTCGCGCGTGGTGTCCCCGACACCCCACGGACATTTTCGTTTAAAAAATTATTAATCTTCGCTTTTCAATAAATTTTCCATTTTTGTCTCTAGATGTATTTTTGATTAATTTGAATTTATTTTAAGAACTCCATTATTTCACATAATTGGGAGAAAAACAAAAATAGTGGAAAATATGTTTGTTCTTACTTTAATGAAATATTATATTTTGTAATCAGTACACTCACAAAACAAAATACACGTAGATTTCCGCACAACACTCTGTCGCACCCTCTGAGAAAAACGACCAAACTCAAAGTATAACCACAGGATGCTAGTTCTTTTAGGCGAAAATAGTTGTAGGCATGTTCCACTCCAGCTACTGACTGGTAAGAGGCATATAACCTAAATGTAAAGGAATCCTGTAATAAAACAAAGAGCCTACAGCGCCCCGCGCAACCACTCGCGGGTAATAGCAATAGAAAATACGTTTAAGCTATGCAGAGTTCGTTTATATTACATTTAAGTTCATGTAACAAATAAAAATAACATAAGACACGTCCCGGTTATGCCCCGGTTTTTCGTCTACAGAATTAGTCTCATCCCGGTTTTGTCTCCTGAATATATAGCAGACAATGAATGCATCAACATTAACAGTTTCGTTTATTTTAATCCCACGGCATCAAATGCATTATTAAATTATATTTCCTCGCGAATTATAACGGTAATTAGTCTTAACCGAAATTTAATTCTTTTAGCGCAGACAGGTACGTACTTTAGGGTAGAAAGTGATATATTCCGGATAAAAAGATCCAGAAGTGTAGAGATTGCAGATGTATAAGAGTATGTTAGGGTTGGAGGAAGAGGCGTCGGTAAACCCTATAGATGACCTCGTAACAGCAACTCGTTAATCACTGAGGGAATGCCCTCTGAGAGGCAGGAGGGAGAGACAGAAAGAGACGGAGCAGAGGCGGAGGGAGGGGACGGAGGAAGGGAGGGAGAGGAGAGGGATAAGAATTTTAAGCAAACAGGTATATATGCAAACGGAGGACCAAGTGATAGGAGGGGAAATGGGAGGTGGGAAGGGAAGGGGAGAGTGAGGGAGGGAAGGGGAAAAAGGGAGGAGTGGGGCAGTGTGTGGAGCGTGGTGACGGAGGTACGAGGAGGGAGAGGAGAAGCTTGGTAGGGTACACGTCGCAGAGAAGCTGGCTCAAGAGCAGGGTTGCCAACCGTCCGTAAATTGACTGACAGTCCGTATAGAAAAGCAAAAATTGGACGAGTCTGTAAAGTCCGTAAAAAAATTTTGATGTCCGTAAAAATTCTAAGAAATCTCCAGAAGTTTAAAGCCGTAAGTAGTATTCAACCATTTTAGTCGATGTACCCCTTAAAATATTTTTGAAAAATTCGTGCCCTCTGGTATATTTTAAAGTTAACAAACACGGTTATTATTGGGTATATACTACAAATATATATATGCTTCCTAATTACATGATTCACATATATTTTATGCGTGAGATAATTATTAGATTTTACTCCGCTATTTTTTACATTAGATACCTTTAATATCGTATCTCTTTAGGTTGAATACCACTGATTAAAAAAATGTTTATCTTATACATTGTCATTTTGGTTATATTTTAAAAAGTAAAGCGACCTTTCTTTTTCAATAAGAACAAGTAAAAATAGGAAACAAAATCCTCTGAATGAAAAATCTTGTAGTATTTGTGTACCAAGAATTTTTACTGAACGCATACGAAATTTCCTTTTTCCGTAAGCCAAATAAATGCGTTAAACTAAAATAAATACCATTTCTGTTTCGATGTATGAATGACAGCAATGAATACTGTTTACTTATGTCTTTTTGATTTATTTTAATTTTACACAAAAAATCTTCGTAAAAAAGTAGGATTTTCGTATTTTTTCCCCATACTGTCCGTAAAAATCATTTTCACTGGTTGGCCTCCCTGCTCGATAGGGATGGGAGCAGATGGGTGGGTGTGGAGAGAGCGGATGGATGGGTGTGGGGGCATGAGAGGGTACTCGTAAAAGCGCGGGAAGGCTTACGGCGCGGGAAGGCTTATGGCGCTGGAGAGGTGCCAACGGCGAGGGCCCGAGGAGACGTTAAAGGTGCGGGGGCGGGTATTGTCGAGGACCGTGTTTCGCGAAAGCGGCGATGTAGGGGGATGAGGAGAATGGAAGATGGGAGGAGGAGAAGGGAGGATGGGAGGAGGAGAAGGGAGGATGGGAGAGTGAGAAGGGAGGAGGAGAAGGGAGCATGGGAGGAGGAGAAGGAAGGATGGGAGAGTGAGAAGGGAGGATGGGAAGAGGGGAAGGGAGAATGGGAGGAGGAGAAGGGAGGATGGGAGAAGAAGGGAGAATGGGAAGAGGGGAAGGGAGAATGGGAAGAGGGGAAGGGAGAATATGAGGAGGAGAAGGGAGGATGGGAGGAGAAGGGAGGATGGGAGGAGAAGGGAGGATGGGAGGAGGAGAAGGGAGGATGGGAGGAGGAGAAGGGAGGATGGGAGGAGGAGAAGGAAGAATGGGAGGAGGGGAAGGGAGAATGGGGGAGTGGATAAGGGGGAGTTGGATAAAAGGCGTGCGATGACAGGTTGGACGCGTTACGAAAGGAATTACCTTCGAAAGAGGAACTCCGCTTCTAGACAGAGAGAATGCGTCGCTGCGATTGGATAATCGTAAATTTCGAGATACACCTGCGCGTGACGACATTAAAAGTACTGTAATAATGATAAAGATTGATTAATTGTGATATGCCATATTGAACATAAATTTTTCATAATAATCATACTATATATAAAAATAATTTGTGTGAGGTCGTGTCCGGTCAAGTATAAGTATGCATCTATAACTCAAAAACTACATAATGTATAGACAAGTGGAATATGTCATTATAACCGCAATAACGAGTATAGGGTTGTAGTTTGGCTTTTAGGCCGATTTATTTTTAAGAATATTTTCTGATTTTATTTTCCCCATTTAAAAACATGGAGATTGGTATATATTTTTAATTTGTACATTAAAACTGCGGGCTGTCTACTAGTGAAAAATGAAATATAATTTGGAAGACCTAATTTAAGGAGCAATTTTCAATGCCTTTTTACACTGCTATTTGAACGGAATCCAATAAGCGATGATAAAATGTTTCAATCAATCAAATATTTAAAATTCCCAGCGTTAACATCAGAGGAATTCCCAAACTGGGCACCACGGCACACTGAAGGGCCGCAGCGAATTTTTAGGGGTACCACAGAAATCTTCGTTAGGTGGATAAATAAACGATTTGGATGTGTCGAGAGGTAGTGTGGAAAATAATAATTCCTGTAATAAATTAATAAGATTGGAGAGGTGTATTCCATGTTTGAGTACTGAGAGTCTCAGTAGACATTCTTTACAATTTATGTTATCATGACAAAAATAAGGTATATGCTAATGGTTTAGTCTATTGTCTTAGCACTGCAAAACAGTGAATCAGATATCGAGAAAATACATACTGAATTTGCGATTTACCGATTTACTTTATCATCAGTAGTAATTAATTAAACAAATCAAATTTACTTAAAACAAGAGCATGGGAGGGAATTTTTAGTTGTCGTTTGTTGAGAGAAACGTCATAGCAATCGAGGTAAACAAAATGTGCGATGTTTTGCTCGGGAGTTTCTCGAATTTTTTTCTCTGAAACTAAAACTCGTAATTATACGGTCTCGCGGACTTTCTTGCGGTAAATGTTGTCTTCTCTCCTATTTAATTTTTTAATTCATACCTTACGGCTCATATAAGAGCTAGGGAGAGAAAAAATGATGTTTTATTGTTGCTTGACGGAAGCCATTTAACTAGATACGGATACATATACGTTCATTTAAGTGCTTATATAAAGTGGAAGTTATAATTTGTGGATGTTGTTAAAAATCAGATTTTGTTGATAAATTTTAAGGAGGATAACTGATACTTAATTTAATTAAAATCCGTCCAGTAGTTTCAAAGATTAAACATGCGGACTGACGGAGGCGACGTTCCCATAAGATGTTCTGCTTCTATCCCTTCGCTCGCAAAGAACGCCTAATAATGCGTGCGCCTAATATCTTTACCTTAATTTAAGACTGGCGTGTCGCAAAATTCTGTTTATCTTTGAAAGTTTGTGAACTATTGCAGTAAGCCATCGCTATTCGCGGGGATATGCTCGTGCAAAAGAAAACTGAGGGTTTACGGGAAAAGAGGTTTCGATCCTAGTTTATAGAATAGACGTGTTGTCAAAAGGATAGAAACGTAAATGCATTACGTAAGATATGATAATCTATTGAATATTATTATTATCAATTAAAATACACTCTTGGAATAAATTATAAAGCATATTATTAGACCTCTTTTAATATAAGGGATTGCGTACTTAAAGTATCCGTGGTGTACCTACACCCATTCACACATTAACCAGATACTCTACATTCCTTTCTTAAGTGTTAAACATAATTCCTTTTCGAGATTTCCATTGGGTTAAATTACCCACATTGTATTTCCAGTTGAGCACCATTTTGTATGTATCGTTTTTGGGCAACTTGAGAAAAACATTTTGTCAGCAAAGATTTACAACGCATAATGATAACTTCTTCGTAAGTTATCATAATTTACTACAGCATAGGACACCTCATCCGGCAAGCTAGGGACTGGACCTTTGCCGGATTTTGAGTCCTTAGCTTGGTATCATATTCGTCATCATTAGAGGTAGTCTATCCGTGATTAATCTTGGTTAAACCTGGTTCTTTACACATTTCTATTTTCCGCCGAAATATTCTTAATGTCTCGATAGCTATCTTTCCCATTCAATTCGTTTATCAGCTGAAACCTTTTCCCACATTTCTCTTTTCCTTCTAACACGTCTCTAATCACGCTTTCTTTCTAAAGGTAACATCCGATCCAGTTCGCACTCCTCTCTGTGTAATCATTGGCTTCTCACCTATTATTCTTATCGCTTCCTCGTTTTTAATTTCATCTGTCCATCTTATCTTCAAATTTCTTCTCCATGCCCACATTTAGGAGCTTTTCAACTATTTTATAGGGTTTTTCCTGTGGGTTGATGTTTCTATCTCGTACAAAGCTGAACTCCATACATATTTTTATCAATTTTTTTCGTATATTCACCTCAATATATTTCTCATTAGTATGAGTTTCCTTCTTCTTGAGACGTACTGTCCCATTCACATTACTCTCTCGTATTTCACAAGATACTTAAGATTTAAACAAATGATACGACTCATTTAAACAACACAGGTGCTAACCCAAGACAACCAAATTTTATAAAATCGTAACGTGACAGCAAAAATGATTACAAAAATATTGTAATCAAAATAATACATAACAAAAATATGCAAGAGAAATACAGAATAGAATTGTTCACTTTGGAGGGATAATAAACGATATGGGAATCACAGCTGGGTGAAGGTAGGAATCTTGCCGGCTGGTCTCTGCCTTGTCTCGGCTTCCTCGCCAGTCCCTCCCATTCTCTACTTCCACTCGTGACCGTCGCTGTTCTATCACTGCTAGCCTCACAGCTTCTGCTCTCTGACGTTGCCACATTGAACTTCCTTGGTTCGATCTCTACTCGAGATGAGGGCGTACCTCTCGCTTAAGTTTATTGATTAATTAGCGCAATTATAGCGTTTCCTTCTGGGCTAATGTCTGTGCCTTATAAAAGTTGAAACTCCGGAAATAACGCGCAAATGCAGTCGTTCGCGCTTATACGGTTGTTTGCGCGTTTGCTGGAGTTCATGCTTTGCTAGAGTTCGAACACAAAAACTTCTGGCGAGCACGAGAAACTGACGGATGACACGAAAAACTGTAGGAGACTAAAATTCTGCATTCTGAAAGCGGCTCTTGCTTGCGCTATTCTAGTACTTCATCGGCACATTTTGCTTCTTTCATTATGATGCTTCCAAGGTACTTATTCTGAAACATGTTCTGATAGCATCCAACCAATACTTATGTTCAAATTGTTTTCTTTACCCGATATTCGCATAACTTTGGATTATTCTGTATCTATTTACTTCCATTCCGTATTTTTTATCTGTTATCATCAAGCTATTTATAATTTACTGGAGTTCATTTTCCTCTCGAGCTTATTATATACTTATATTAAAGAATCAGTAAAAATACAGAATACAAGAATATTTTTGTTTCTCAAATCATTATGCACTTTTATTTAAAAATTTTTCTTAAAATTGAAATAAAAATAGCATCTTTAGCAAATTCGCATATAATCTACTAGGTGTATCTTATTGTTTCGTCAATATAGTTCATACAATATGTAGATAAAGCGCATCTTAATATTTTTAACGCAGTCGGAAATTTCTCTGTTGAAAAAATACTTATAAATATGGTTAAACTCAGGACTTGAATGAAAGAATGCCTAAAAGAATATGCATTCACTCGCCAACCACAGATTTTCAATGCTCGTCGAATCCGTCCGTAAATCTCATTTAAGCCGAGGCGACACTGGATCCGGACTTGACCTGACTTAAGCGGACCGGACTGGACTGGACTTGAGCCCGTATGCGACACTGGTTCCGAATCGAACTTGAGTTTTGTGTCAGTTTACCATCACATCGAGCGAGAGAAGCATGTCGGATGCACAGATGTTATTAGATCTGATCTCAGAATCATCTGACTCAGAATTTGAAGATATCGTCTATAACATTGTATTATGTAAAAAGAAAAAATTAAGTCCGTACGTGAAACAACTTGAAAAGTATGGAGAGTTTCATGCATTGGTGAAAAATCTAACCGGAGAGCAGTTCAAAAACTATTTTCGCACGAACGAGGATCAATTTGATTACCTCCACAGCAGCTGACATAACGAAGCAAGAGAGTAACTGGAGTAAACCAATAGGGACAAGAGAAAAATTGGCTATTTGCTTAAGGTAAGGGGCTTTATTTTAAATAATAAGTTTATTATTGATTACATTAAAAAAAGGTCATTGGTCATCAAAACTGTTATTTCTGTCCATGTAATTCCTGTAAACAGCTCCAAGGTTAATAGTTGTGTTGTTTTCATAGAATATAGTAGATGTAGAAGGCCCAGGTATGGGTTCATCCTCGTGAGCGCTGAAACTATTTGTAGTTGACTTGTCATGCGATGTGATACTGGACTTAACGGAATATCTATCTATCGAGTCTTCAGCTTCTGACACTGCTGCGAATGATTTACGCTTCACTGTTTTCTGTATTTCAGGCGTTAGTCCTTTGGTTGTTGCATACATTGCGTCAAAAAACGTTTCAGACTAACAGGGGGTTCAAGTAACTCACGCCGCATTTCATCTCTGACTTTCCATCTTTGCTGCCTTGCCTGTGACTGTTCACGCAAAAAGTCCAACGTCAAGTCACTTCCCTTGAGTGTTCGCAATTTTTTCGATAATGGTATAGTGGCAGTAGCAGCTTCTGATTCATCAACAGTATCTTCGCTGGCTGTTAGATCCGCTACAATGTCCTTATCACTTACATTATAGGCCTAATTTTTCTTTTCATTTGTGTGTCTTTCATATATGCCTTCAGGAAAGACATTTTCTCATGAAACTTCAATGGCTTGATAGATGTGGCTGAGTCCCCACTTCTGCTGGTGTTCATGCGCTTCAAACTGCTTCGATAAACATCCCGTAACTTTGTCCACATTGTTTTTGCTTCCTCACCTGAAGATGAATAAATCTCATAAAAATGTTCGAGCAATTTGATTTAATTTTATGATTATTTAGTCTTATAATATATTGCTGTTGATTGGTGATTGGGTTTGGTTCAGTGCGGCTCTGTAGAAATTAAATTATTTTGGTGACATGAATTTTTGGCGCCTTTGCAGTTTCCAGCTTGATTCTTTAAGTTATTCTGCATACGCGTTATTGTTGGTGAAAAATTGTTTAATGGTATATGGACTGAGTTCTGTTTTGAAAGAAGCATCAGCTGTGACAAATACCTACTAGATCTCCCGAAAGATGGCGCCCGTGCGCATTGTAAGGGTTGTAAAGGTGACTTCCACTATGAGTGTGGTGGCATGAGTGAAGCTACATGGAGGGGAAAATCTGGAAAGAACAAGGACGCGTGGCGCTGTGAAGAATGCAGGAAAAAAGGAAAATCAGAAGAGAAACAAGCTGAGAAAGAACCAAATAGAAGAAATGGACACAACCAAAACACCGAAGTCAACACCACCCTGACAGTAGACATTGGTGAGATAAAAGTAAGCCTGGACTTTCTTAGTGGCAAATATGAATCTCTTTTGGGTGAATTCAGATCGACTAGAGGTGTGATTTGTGAGCTTCTGGACACCGTTAAAACTCTAAAAACAGAATTGCAGTTAAAAGACGAGAAAATTACGGAACTTGAATCAAAGGTAAACAAACTTGAACAGCGCAACTTTGCTAACAAGATAGAAATATCAGGGATTGAAAAAAATATACTCTAATGACGTTATTTATGAGACTCTCGTAACGAGAGTATAATATAACATTGCTACTGAATTAAAAATTGTAAATTTTAATCAAAAAAACATAGAGGACGTATATTTAATTAAAAAGAAACAAAAATCCAAACAGTAAAATTGTTGTAACCTTTGCTACCAAAAGTGATGCTGAAAGTTGGCTCAGAATGAAAAAAAGCCCTGAAAGGCAAATCAATAACTAACGGTGAATCTGACAGCCAAATCTATATAAGTAAGGCACTAACTACACATTACAAAAACCTTTTGTGGCAGGTGAAAATTAAAGCGAAAAGTTTAAATTTTAAGTATGCTTGGATTAAAAATGCGGTTGTAATGGCGAGGAACGATGAAAATGCGGAAATTTTGAAATTCAATAGTATTAAAGATCTTTAAAAACTTAACTAAACGTGTTAATGTACAGAACTTTGTTCAACAATATGGATTATTTAAACATTTATAAAACAACAAAAACAAATAATAGAATTTTTGATTCTGTAATAGACATTGGTTCATATGACTGGAAGAAAAGTTCAATATGTTATCATATAAATATTCGATCAATACATAAGAATTGGGATTAATTTCAAGTTATACACCAACACATTACTGCATATTCAAATATATTATCCATAGCATTAACAGAAGTAAATATGATGCCATCTGAAACAGGCCTATATAATTTGCAAGGTTATAACAAGTATTGTAATGTGTGGGAAAACAGGAAAGGTGGGGAGATAATTATTTTTGTAAGAGATAATATTAAATTCATTAATCATGATTGTGATAAAACTGTTAATTTAGAATTGTTACGGGGCATAGCCAGTATTATGAAAAGATTTGCTTATTGTTTTTTCATATAAAGCTCCAAGCACTAATAATAATGAATTTGTGCATGAATTGCTGAAGATGGTTGAAAGGTTTAATTATAAAAATGTAATAATGCTAGGAGACTTTAATATAGATCTAAAAAATAAAAAACATCCAAATGTGATACTCTATAGAGACATGCTGTATTCCAATGGATTTTTTGAGGTAAATAACAATTTCATTAGATAAGAAGTGGTAAACAATATAAATCCTGCTTGGATCACATTCTTATTAAAGGGATTAACTGCAATGTAGAAGGTTTTGTAATACATACCTAAGTGATAGCAAAGTGCAAGAATATATAGAACAGCACAATTTTGAAAATATTATAGAACAAGAAAGTGCAACTGTTCATTATGAATTATTAGTGAGGGAATTAAACAAAATTTATGATAGAGTTAGAGTAAATAGTCCTAAGAACTCTTGCAAATTTTTGAAATGCTGGATGACTTTTACAAAGCTTAAAAAAGTGATGTTCTATTTAAAAGATGGAAAAGCTGTCCATGAAATGAAAAATATAGATCCAAATATAAAACTTTTAGAATTAAAATACAAGTTGAAATTAAATTTCCAAAAAAGCCTATTTTACAAAAAAAATTTAAAAATATTCAAAATGATTGCAAAAAGACCTGGCAGGAAGTTAATAAGCTAACTGGTAGGAGTATATCCAATGCACAATCTGCTAATATAATTAAGTATTTTGGTAATCATGTTTCAGAACTAAATTTAGCAAATCAGTTTGTAAAGCAATTCACTAGAGGAATTATGGAATTAAAGGTAAACTGTCTCAAAACATTTAAAGAAACCTCTGATGTCAGACTGTCTAATAACATTTTTATCCCCGAAGTTACAATTAAGAAAATGAAGGAAATTATAAATAACTTGGCAAATAACTTGGTTCAAGGATATTAAAAACAATGATGCATTATTAAATGTTACAACAAATTTAATAAATAGTTGCTTAAAGTATGGTGTTGTTTCACATGATTTGAAGATAGCAATAGTAAAACCAATATATAAGGGGGGATTGCATGCTTACCTAAATAATTATAGGCCAATATCATTTTTAACCACAGTTGATAAGATTATGGAAAAATATGTTGCTAAATATATATTAAAATCCTTGGATAAATATAAAATTATATCAAATATGCAGTTTGGGTTCCAAAAAAATAAAGGTACTAAACAGGCACTGAAAGAATTTCCAGAGCTGATTAAGTATAATTTAGACAGAAATAATCATATTATAGCATGCTATATATACTATAAAAAGGCATTTTATACAGTAGATATAGATGTATTGATTATAAAACTTGAAAATATTGGTATTTGGGGATTAGTGCTTGATTGGTTTAAAAGTTTCCTAAACAACAGAGTGATTAAGCAATTAAGTAGAACTGTAAGTGTTTCAGAATATGTAACTTGTGGTGTACCTCAGGGTTCTATGCTGGGCCCTACTTTATTTATAATATATATAAATGATATAATTCATTAAATTAAACACACTAAGATTTGCCTATGTTGATCATGTGGTCATAAAGATTACAGTACGGCAGAAAATAACTTGCAAAAGGACTTTGCAGTAAATAGATGGTTAAAATGATAATTAATAGTAAAAAACTAAAACTATGCACTTTTTAAATAGAGTTCCACAAAGACAAAAGGTAAAAATCTGCCTTCATGAACATGATTGTTTACACAGTAAAAAATTAAACTGCATATGTGAACTCCTAGAGCAAGTATAAACATACAAATACTTAGGCATAATTATTGATGAAAACTTCAAATTTAATGAACATATTACAAAAATAAATAGCAACCTAAGAAATATCTCATTTCAACTATATCACCTGCAAAATATTTTCCCACAATAAGTTAAACATATGATATACGTTTCCAAGGTGGAAAGTCTTTTAAGATATGGCATAACCATATGGGGTAATGCAGGCAAAATTTATCTGCTTATTAAAAATAAAAATAGAATTGTAAAACTTATAGTTCCTTACCAATGTGAAACCAAGTGGTATTGTAATAACTATAAGACAGTATACTGTACTAATATCTATAAGAATGCTGGAATATTGGCAATACCTCTACTGTACAAATATGTTTGCATCACAGATAATTATTTTTCTAATAAATATAAAAAATTAGAAAAAACACCAAAAATATGAGAAATAAAATTAAATATGAAATTCCAAAGTACTTTAATAACAGTGGTGGAAGACAATTGAAAGTGAGTATTCCTAATATGTTTAACAAACTACCTAAGGAATTACAAACACTAAATAGCAAAAGCAAAGTAAAAACAAAAATTAAAGATTGGCTCCTTATTACAGAGTATTCATTGCTTTAATGCTATGTTAACAGGCATATGTTTATGAGTATAAGTGTATATATGTAAACATATATATGTGTACATGTACGATATATATAATTATGTTGATATATATGTATATATATAATGTTAAACAAGTTATTAACTATGAGGAATATTATATGGAAATATTATTTAGTGAAATATTGTTTGGTAAAAAGGGAAATATTTATTGTATTTATAAGGCTACTTGAGAATCCTGTGACGTTTCAACAGGTATTCAGTTAGGTACCATTAATTCTTAAACAGGTTGGGTCTCAAAAGTTCAATCGAAAGTATTACTGAGAATATCTTCAACGTTGTTATATTTTATTAAGTATTTGGGCCCGCTGACCTGTTTAAGGAGAATCTTGCTCATTTTTAGCGGTTTAAAAGAGATCCGCTTATGCGTTCAGTTCGTCCATCGTTCTGTCCGACGCAGTAAACTAGAGCAGATGGAGACTTTGTTTTCTCGCCAAATGATTTAATATCGTCTCGTTTTAATATTAATCAAAATTAAACACTATTAAACATAAATTTAAATTCTATATGAAAGTATTTTTAAAGAACCTCCATTTACCTCCTTCAGCAGCTCTTATCAAATAAAGAAGAGTCCCTGGAATAAAACAATTTTATATGAGATTTTCAATTTTTCACGTCATAACCTGAAATGTTTTGTCAGCAATTAATTCGAAATGAAAGCGCCAATAAAGCGCGACGAACGGAAACCTATGAAATATTTTATAAATACGATACTTGCTTATTCTGTAAGTTATTAATAATCATATGTAATGTGTTTTCAATTATCTTTTACTATATTTCGCAATTATTTTGATACCTATTGGTACTTACAATGACTCAATTTCTAAAAGACATTTCAAATAATTTTTAAGAATTTCATAATATTTTGATCGCAAATTTGCCAAGCCAACCGTTTGAAATATTAATTATATCTGTCTAAAGATATAGGTAAATATACTAAATTAAAGTACTTATATGTTATAATTATCCTCGATTAATCTGTTAAATCCTAAAAGTGACGGAAATTTTATCTAGAAGTAAAAGTTTACTTCATGGTTGAGCTCGCGTTTGTGCAGCTGAAGGATTTTTCGATGCTAAGTGCGAAAAGGGGAAACCCAATTTGTAAAACTGACTTTCTACATAACGAAATTTAGATAGAAATATATGAAATTTTGCTGTTATTCTCTTCAAATGCTGAAAAGCGACGGAGACTCGGCTCACTTATAAACGGAATATATTTGAATTTTCGATCCGGATTAAAAAACACACGCCAGCCCGCGCGGAATATTCTCCTAAATGAGCCATTAATTGAGCAACCGGGCACCAGGTGTCTCGCAAATCGCAAGGGTTTAAGAATGCGCTAGGCACTTCCATTCGAGAGGGCGAAACAAAATAGAAACCTCCGGCGCGAACCTTGGAACGCCCAAATGCGTATCGATAAAAACAAAAGCGACTCCTTGTGCGCACACGCGTCGGACGATGCATATTTCAGAAGAGCTAAAAAAATCCACCCTCGCCGGTCGAACACACGCCGTCCATTACGCCAGCCCAACGCACGCTTTTTACTCACACACCACCTCCGCGCCGCACCCTCCGATCCCACATCCTCCTGCACCCATTCTCCTCTCCATATCTTCCTGGGCGCCCCCCCCTCCCCCCAAACCGCCATTACCCCCCACACTCCATGCCGCCATTCTCCTTCCCCTCCGACGCTGCGACCCCTTTCATTCACGTCCAAAACACACGCCCGTATTTTTCGCGAACACAATCTATTGTCATCTAGAGCAGTCCCTTCCGCCCCCCTCCCCCCAAACCCCACCTCTACGCCTCCCTGCGACACGGGCAACAAATGGAGCCGCAAAAAAACTCACGAGGAAACATCGGCGAAACACCGAAAACACGAAAAAATCGCCATCCTTCTCTCGTTCAATGTCGATTCGTTAGAGAATATTTTTTTTATTTCCCTATTTGAAGGGAGTTGAGGACCCCTGCTGCTCCTCCCCACGACAACCTATATGCGTGCGAGTTGCACGTGTGCGTGCATGCGCGCACATGCGCGTACATACACTCCCATAAAATTCACATACATATAGGTTTATGTATTTATGTATAATCCCCTCTTCCGTTGATCTCGCGGCTCCGGGTTCATGATTTAGCGCGTCGATCAGTGATCTACGACCCACTCTCCCGTTAATTTTTGCGAATGCGTCCGTGATCCATAAAAATCCATCGCAACGTCCACATTGCATCGAATGGCATTCCGCCAATTAACTCTTGGGACACGGGTGCTATTCATCTCTCGAACGATTTCCTTCGATATTTTTTTGAGGAAGTGGCTCACAATTTATGGACACCGCTCCAACTCCCACGCCCTGCCGCTACCTCCTCCACTCGTTCTCAATTCCCTCCCTATCTCGATCCCTATCTCTCTCCCTATCTATCTCCCTTCCATCCTATCTACCTCCCTCCCTCTCTCCATCCCTTCCTCCCTCCCTATGTCTATCTCTATCCCTATCTCCATTTCTATCACCCTCGATCCCTTCCTATACCTATCCCTATCTCCATCCCTCTCCCACTCCCTCCCTCTCTCCCTCCCTCTCTCCTCCCCTCTCTCCCTCCCTCCTTCCCTCCCTAACTCCCTCCCTCCATTCCTCCTTCCTTCGTCTCTCCATACGTCCCTTCAACCTCATTCCCTTTCTTTTTATCAACACACTCTAGCCGCTCTGCATTGTGATTGATCTCTTCCACACCCATCGCCACTCTTCTTTATTTAAATGTCGATTCACGAGACCGCGGCCGCGCACTTAGTATCATTTTGTGCTTTCGTTTGCAATGAGAGGAATGAAGGCGCTTGCTCTATTCTCAAAATGCCTTGTACGAACGAATTACTCGATTTCTTGTTAAACATAAGTATTCCAGCTATAATATTGCAAGAAATCGCATGAATTAAAAGCACGTTTCCTTCTATCCTTGGCAAGCCTCACACTTTGCATGAGACGAATCCTGCTTTCACAAAATGTTTTTCGTTCTATTATGACATTCCGTCCCATAATCATTTTCACTTTGTCCTTCTCCTCGCCTCAACAGCTTCTAAACTACGCGTAGCTACCTACGGTTTTATTTAATGGGACCCGGTTAGCCATGGAAAAGCCACCCTTGAGATTGAATATTTACATTTGTCAATTATACTTTCGCCGGAAAATTTTTCTCTGAGAATAATTCATGGTTAATCATAGCTTTATTTGAAGTTTACTTTAATTATATAGTAGAACATATCAAACCATCTTCGTGTTACCTCTTCATCAAACGTGCAGTCATAAAGAAACAATGTATCATATTAAAATCATGGAGTTTGAATAAATATTTCAAATCCTAAATTAATTTTAGGGTTGTTATGAATTTCAACGGCACTTGCGTTGGGCTATGACCAAAATGCTATCATCTCTAGTCTTAGATGTAGTGGGCGAGGCCTTGAAAATTTGGTTGCTATGGATTCATTTATTCGGTAGATACAGTCTTGGAAGGCAGAGAGAAAGCTGTAAAGTGACAATCAAATATTGAACAAAATTGTGATATTGCTTCATTAGTTAAAAATATATCATTAAATGCTTGTGTGAACAGAGGAATAGAAAAATAAGCGTTTTTTAAGTGTTGAAAAAGATAATGTAGTGGTTTTCAAATTGTGCGGCGCAAAAATCTGACATATATTTATTGTCTGTTTAACTATCCTTACCGTGAGAACTACAACACGCAATCGTCAAATTCTAGGCCCTCAATTTCCTAGAACATATAGTTTTCTCCATGTTTTTCGTATGGCGATTATACATATTGTAGGTTTATGAAATATGATTGAACGTGGAATAGGAGGAGGAGCGAAGAGGCTTTTCAATGTTTGGAAACCGCTCTCTTAATTAATTCTATAGTATAATATGAGTAGACGACAATTGGGTCCTTCATGTGAATGCGATAGGTCAGTTAAACTGTTAAATAGGCAATGAAAAACAAATTATAGATATTTATGAAATACAGGAAGTGAAGTTAGACTTTTGGGAAAATTAATTGGCCCTACAAAACTTTGTTCACATTCTACGAATTAAAAACATAATGACTATAATCCATTAATGCATTTTAATATCGAAAAAGGAAATCTATCCTTCGAAAAGTGTTCGAAGTTTCGTATAAGAACAAAAAGAAACGTGTGATTAGAATTGACAGTAAAAACAACCATTAAGGTGTCGCAAGATGATTTACAATCGCCCCGTATAGCAAAATGTAATACTAAGAGATTTCAAAAGTGTTCTTTATGGAAAATGCGTATAAAACGGTATCAAAAGATTGGTCGGTTATTTAATTTTTGTCTCTGAAAGTAAACGTTGTAAATATATGGTTCCGCTGACTTTTATGTGGCAAATGATGCCTTCTATTCGAATAAAGTTTTTAATCTATACCTCACAGATCATATAAGAGCATGGGAGAGAAAAATGTTTTTTAATTGTTGTTGGCCGATAGAGCCCTCTTAGCGATCGATGTGAACAAAATAACTGATGCTGTGCTTAGGATCCTCTCGAAATATTATCGCCGAAACTATAAGTCGCAATTATGTGGTCTCAAGGAAATTTTTGTTGCAAATGTTGTCCTCTACTTACCTTACAAATCATATAAGAGCTAGGGAGAGAAAAATATGGTATATATCAGGGGTGGCAAAACCGCGGATCGCGAGCCGCATGCGGCTCTTTTAACTTAACGTGCGGCTCTTATTCATTTGCACTCAAGGGTGTATCAATGCTCATCACCTCAGAAAGCAGTAACGCAGTGTGACGTTTTAGGAATGGCAAATGGACATGCAGTCTCTCTGTATTGTTTCGAATACAAGTTATGTTTACTATTCGTACATTTTTGTGAGCAGAATGTGTGCCTTGCGACTCTCGAACTCAGGAAGATTATCATATGCGGCTCTGAGGGTAAGCAGGCTTGGTCACGTATGATATATATGGTATTTCATTGCTGCTAGATGGACCCCATTTAACGAGACACGAGTATAAGTTAATTTACGCAAGTTCTTATATAAAGTGGAAGTTTTTATTGACGGATGCCGTTCATAATCACAATTTTCGATAAATTTTTATAAGGATGACTCGTACTTAATTTAATTAAAATCCGTCCAACGTTTTAGGAGATGAAAGTTACGACAGACTGACGGACGAGACGTGTCCATAGGCGTACTGCTACTACCGCTTCGCTAATAAAGAACGCCGAATTATATTGCGCGAGAGTAACCAAATCAAAATTTCCATAAAACAAAATTGCAATACACAAAACTGTGATTTGGAAATTTTATTGTAATACTGAAAAAATATTTCGGCAAAAATATGCGTAATTACGATGCAAGGAAAGTTTAACGCAAATATCGAGCTTGCTAGAAGATGTGACTTTAAACTCATGGTTGTAAAATACACTGAAGACGAAAACTACGCTACGGGATATGGCGAATGTACGGCTTTGCTAAAGTTCGAAGAAAAACTTAAGTGCGCCATTTGCGCCTGTAAAATATTTCGTGAACTTTAAAGAAGGGAGTTCTTAGCAATAAATTCACTATTTTTTCTATAAACACGAAATAGCGCAAATGAGATCCTATGGTAGAAGCGAAATGCAGCAGTCAAAAGTTCGATAGTGAAATTTGTGATATCTAGGCGGGTCATGCAGCGGCTACGTATGAAATGCAATTTCTTTCTCTCAAGGTAATCGGCTGGAGACCGCCAACTTCCCCATCCCCTCCAATGCCATAATTAAAATCTTCCGGATTGTCCACAACTCACCTCTTCCCCACAACTTCCAACCCGATCCCACGCCATCCAATGGATCCTCTGAATTTTCTGCCACTCACCCTATTATTCACCGTCCCCTCCTCCTCTTCTCTCCTATTTCTCTCTCATACTTCCCTTTCATCCTATAATAGGTTTCGCAGGTTTTTCCCACACCCATTCAATGTGGGAGTTTTCCTGCAGTGCGTTTTTTCTTATTTTCCCCAAACAGTAATTATGTTTTATGATTTGCATTATCATTATATTATTGTTTACTCTTGAATCTATTATTGTATTTGTATCATAACAAGGAGTTACGCGGAAGATGTGACTTCCTAGTCTCAACCTAGCCCCAAATGAAGGCGATATCTAATCTAATCTAAACCTCCCCTCTCCTCCTCCAACTTCTCCTCCAACTCCTTCTCCACTTCCCCTTCCTTCTACCCTTCCACTTCCTCCTCCCCTCCCACTTCCTCCACCCCTCCCAATTCCTCCACCCCTCCCACGTCCTCCTCCACTCCAACTTCCTCCACCACTCCCAATTCCTCCTCCCCTCCCTTACTCCTCCCCTCCATTACTCCTCCCATCCCTTCCTCCTCCCCTCCCTTCCTCCTCCCCTCCCTTCCTCCTCCACTCCCTTCCTCCTCCCCTCCCTTCCTCCTCCCATCCCCCTACTCCCCTCCCCCTCCTCGTCCTCTCTCCTCCCCCTTTACGGACAGTTGCTATGATTATACAGGGTGCCCACTATTTCACGGGCAATTCTATTGTGAACCAACAATCTATCTTGATAACTTTTTTCGATGGGCTACTAGGCTTCTATTGAAAATTAATGTAAAATTATTTTGACTACGATATAAAAAGCCATTTTAATAATCGATCAAATCATTTAATATGGAAACGAAATTTTGTTTCATGTCAATGGAAGATGGAATGTTCTTTATTTAAGAGTAAGTCACGATACACGATTAACAATAGCTAACTAATTTCGCATCTATCATCAAGCGCTCCATGGAACTCTATAATAAAATTTAATTAAATAATATTATTTTGATAAAATCATTTTCATCATAGCATTTCAAGTAAATTTACATTACCTACGTGTTTATTTATAAACCAAATCTGAGAAACAGCGTTAAAAAATTTGCCGAATGAAGTTATTTGCTGTAAATAAAAATACAAAAGCAAGTTGATAAACCGAGGATCTGAAATTGATTCGAAAAGTAATTGCCCGTGGACTTAACTCAGAGCCCCTGCAGTTGATACAGTTCGTAGCACCCCAAATCGCTTTACGATGTCTCTCGAGTGCCCAGTTTCGCAAACTTTACGGTCGTTATATAAGAATGAAGTCCTTTTGTCGTTAGCTTTTAGCGCAGTGATCACAACAGTCCTCAATTTTTATATTTCCTTGCCGTATATGGACTCCGCCTTTATATTCTCACCGCTGTTGAAAGAAAAGATGTTATTTTTAAGAGAGATAATTAATTGCTTTTTTCTAAGTTTTTATTTTCGGATGCACGAAATATGTCATAGAAACACATCCCAAATTCGACAGGTCACATAAAATAGCACAATCTTTAAGTCTATTACTTTCGTTACGGATCAATATAAGCAATAACATCATATTTCATACTAATACAGTGCCTTATTCTGAACAAATAGTGTATTTTGTTTGAGACAGATATACGAGCTCGTAATATACTCTATATAAAAGTAAGTTACACTTTCCAGAATAGTCAAAATTTTCCTTAAAATTTGAAAACGGATTCAATAAATATAAAAGAAAAGAATATCAATTACTAGAATTCAGTAACGATGAATCGCCAATGATGACGACAGATTTTCCATCGAAAATCACATAATTTCCAAAAACTTTTAAGTATTTCGCAACTATATAATTTATCAATTTTATTTAGACTTAAAAATTAAATGCCTACAGTGTAACTTATTTTCAGCTTTAGGTATAACCATACAACAATTCCTTATGTCTATTACCTACATATATTCAAGGTGTCTCAAAGCTTAAAACTCCTAAAGCTTAATTTCACGAGATTGCAAGATTCACAGAGGTCTCTTTCATAACACACTCTTTCCTCCCAAAAAAACATCAATACATCTCCCGAACACACTCAAATTTAAAACTTTAAACTTTAAAAATCTCTCCATCTCTCTCTCTCTCTCTCTCTCTCTCTCTCTCTCTCTTTTGGCATTAGCACTTAGCTTCCACTCATATGCCACTGTAATACTCATCTCAAAGATCGTAACTGGGATTTTAATAAAAAAGATAATAACACCCAGTGGGACCTTGCTTCAGTTTATCAGGTCTCGATAATACTTTTACTTTCTCCATATAGGAATTAAAGAGAAAGTATTGTTTTCATGAAAAAAATCTAATTCGAGATTTCAACGAAAATACATGTTTAAGGTCCCTTGAACACGTTCTGACTATTTTCTCGATGATGTTTGTGGGTGCGCGTCAGTGACAGGCATTTTGTGGGCGCTCAAAAACTGTTTATAAGATCAACACGAAATTTTATATTTGATATTTTTGTTATTGGAAGAAGTGCTAATTAGTTTTTGGTAAACATCAGTCAACCGAAAGTGGGTGTTTACTCTTGTCACTTTCGTTTTTTTGAAATATTTGATTTAATATTTGATAAATGTAAAAATATACTGGAATAAAAGTTGTAGGAAATTTAATTTTATTTAGTGTTTGTTCGAAAGATTTTCCCATATAATGCATTGTTGAAGATATATTTTAAAAACTCAATTATTTAACTGACACCCACACATCACCTACCGGCGACTATTGTAAACACTTGATGCTCCTTTTTATTTTCTTAATTGTTGGAGCTTCGAGCTATATTCAAGTCTTTAAAAATTTCTCGCAGTTCCTTCAAATATTTATTATCGTTTAACCTATTTGGAATTTTTAGAAATATTACAGGTATGGAGAACATCATGTGGAGGCCACATCATATTTTTTCAGAGAGCGACAACGATGTATTCTTAAGACCATGAATATGCGTCTCTTAAGGAACGTTTGAATACAAATCACCACGATCATCCAGTATATGTAAGATCACAGAAATAATATGAAAGAATTAATGAACTACGAATAACAAAACAGCCCTAAAATCACCAGCTTAGAGTTGGATTCGTTTGGGAAGACCTATGAAAAGTTTTCTTAACCGTATTCCACCCTGATGCATGTCATAAACACCAAAATTTCATCCACAAAGTTCCAGCTGTAAAGCGTGTGATGTACGTGGAGAGACGAACAGACGGACTGCCGGGAAAACCATACAACCGCGCGCGGTTCATTTCTTTCAAAAACAAACATCCATAAAAAGCGCTTACCATCCGTATAGAAATTTGCCTCAAAATAGTTCAATAATATTAACGTAAGAAGCAAGCTATAAATGAGCAAATTTCGTCTCATGATGAATATGGAACGAAGAATTATCTGCACACACAAACTCTAAAAGAAAAATTTATTTTCTATTTTCCACTGAAGATGGCTGTTTTGTTGCCGAAGTGCGCAGCTGGTTATTTACAGCCATGTTGTGGCTATTGGAGATACCTGAGAAAAGTATTTTTTAAGTCTTAAGCTCTTGAATATTCACTATTATCTCTCTTTATGGTATTACGCGTTGTAATGCCTTCACCGACTTGAAACACA
This sequence comes from Tanypteryx hageni, assembly GCA_028673005.1. Lineage (NCBI taxonomy): Eukaryota > Metazoa > Arthropoda > Insecta > Odonata > Petaluridae > Tanypteryx > Tanypteryx hageni. Next base: position 7,269,516 of record CM054114.1, read on the forward strand.
TTCCAATTCCTGAATTCACGACCGGCGCCTTATCGAACGATGGTTTTGCTAGTAGCGCCACAGGTGTTCAATAGAAGAAACACCATCTCGAGTGAAAGAGAGGCGGGGGAAAAGGTCGTGGGAAGAGAAAGAGGTGTGCGTGGATGGAGAGGTAAGAGAAGAGATGTAGAGAAGCTAAGAGCGTGGAATTATGGAAGATAAGATGGGATGACGGAGATGGTGGATGTGTGGATTTTTGAAGGGGAATCGGAAGGCGGGGAAGAGAGAGGGGAGGGGGAGGAGTGGAAGAGGAGGAGTGGAGGAAAGGGGGTGGGGGAGGGGGGGAGAAATAGGGAAGGTGGAGAGAGGCGGCGAGGCGAGCTATTGGAGCGTTTGGATGGGGTCAGGTCGAGCGCCAACGATGGATATCAAAAGGTTCGGAAAAGGGAAATATGAGGAAAAAAGATACCGCCAAAGAGAAATAAAGAGCGCAGACGGAGTTTAGAGGTATGGAATGATAGAGAGAGATGAAAGAGAGAAGAGGGAAAAGAAGAGGGTCGAGAGAGGAGAGAGAAGAAAGAAGAGAGGGAAGGAAAAGGAGAGATAAGAGAAATAATAGGGAAAGGAGAAGAGGGGAAAAGCACAGAGAGGGAAGAGAGAGGAGAGGAAAGGAAAAGGAGAGGGAAGAGAGAGGAGATGGAAGAGAGAGGAGAGGGGAGAGAGGGAGGAGAGAGGAGAGGAGAGAGGAGAGAGGGAGGAGAGAGAGAGAGAGAGGGAATATTGAGGGCGGTACAGAAGGCGCTGTGAGATAGAAATTCGATCTTCTGAAATTTTTATCAAGTCGAGCGCCTATTGTTTGGTGTCTTTCGAGTTGGATTGGGTCATTATGACGCGATTAGCTCACACCGTTCATGAAATTCATGACCAGCCAAACAGGAAGTTTACATTTTTTAAAATGATGGTCTGTCTAGTATTTAAATCACGTCAGTTTTCCTATAAAACCAATGAATACAAAAATGGGTAAATTTGTATGGATAACTACGTACGTTAAATTTCATTTATAAATTTTGAGGTTTTCATAGATTCACTTACTCCTGAAAGATCTATGACAAATATATACGACACGATAAAACTGCTCCTGCTTTAAATAAGATAAGCATAGCCATGAAATTTTAAAATCACTTCATAAAACACCGATTTGTACGAAATAAGGCGATCCAAAAGTGCCAAGCATGCATTTCGAATGCATAAAATAATCACTGCAAATTACTGCACATGACATACTCGATGAATTCATTTAATCCGTTGTTTGATGCTAATAAGAGAGGAAAGGAACACACACTGACAGGCTGATATATTTGATTCATTTCGGGTTTCATTACGCTCACCGCCTCTTCTAAACATCGCACGAAATTCGCTGAAAAAAACTTTTTGTTCGAATTCCTCCGCTTTGAATTAATGACGCCATGAAAAAATGCCGTCCAGGATTAATTTTCACGCGTTTCATGCACATGCAAGCAGATACAGAACGACCTTCTAAGCATAATCACTACTACTTGATAGTAAAAAAGCACAAATCATAGTTTTTGTATACTGATAGATATGGTTCGTAATCTGAAGACGTTCAGCCGACGTGTAGGCATTTAAACAAAACTGTTTCCTCTGAATGGCGAACTATACATATAATTTACAAAACGGTTCTGCGCAAGGAACCTGGCCTATCTTATGGCTAGGCTAACAAGGCAAATGCCTAGGGCCCGTACTTTGAGGGGCCCGCGAATGGCAACGGATATAAACAAAATCAACGCTTCAAACAATGAGATCAACGGCATTACTAGAAACTATGCCACAATCGAACTATGAAATACGAGAATTTTTTTGTTTAGTTTTATTTTTGTACACAGAATTAATTTTGTTTTATTTTGCAGTCTATATTATATTTTGTTTTATTTTTATTATTTTATGTAATATCTGTTTTAACTGTGCCTAATTTTAATTAAAAAAACAATAAGGATTATTTTAGATTACATATATTTCTCGCTTTTATCCTTATAACTTTGTTTTAATTTATTTGAATTCCATTTTTTTATTGTAACCTTTATCCACAAAATTTTGCTTGTAAGTATTGTTATATTTTTCTTTGAACAGGTACAGGGACCCTCAAAAATGGTTTTGCATTGTGCCCAAATGCACCAAAGATAGGCCTTGGCCTTACCTAACAATAATTAGGTATTTTAAACTTTCTAGAAAATAACCGACATCACCGTTAAATTTGAGTCTGAATTTCAGTGCATATATTAAACAATTTTTTCTGATTACTATGGCACGAGCAGCAAATTGCATTAAAAGAATTACCAGGGAAGTATGCACGGCAAAACATGAATTACCAAATCCCCTAAGGGCAGTTTTTTTCATAATAACGATAAAAAAGCGTCGGAGGGAAATAAGAGCTTTAATCAACGGGAAACTCGCTCTGATTATGGCGTCTCGCAAACGACATGATTGGATTATGTTTTGATCAACAACCGCCGAAGGCTTTCCAGGACCAATAAAGATGAAGAAAATATGCAGACGCTTATTGCCGTCGCGACTCTTGTGCCTCACAAGCTCTTCTTCTCTTCGGGACACAACCTGGCATCCTCGGGGCCTTTCTCTCATCCGAGGGCCATTTCGCCCTCTCTCTTCTGAGCACGCCTACTCTAACCCCAGTCCCTCTCTTCGTCGCCCTTCTCTCTCCCTCTCCTCACTCCCTCTCCTTTCAACAAACTCCTTCACTCTCTCCGCGACAATAAATTCCCCTCCTCCAACAAATCCTCCTCCAACCCTACTCCTCAAACCCTCCTCCTCCAAACCTCCTCCTCCAATCCCCCTCCTCCAATCCTCCACCTCCAATCCTCCACCTCCAACCCTCTTCCTCCAACCCTCCCCCTCCAAAACTCCTCCTCCAATCCCTCTCCTCCAATCCTTCTCCTCCAATCCCCCTCCTCCAACCCTCCCCTCCAATCCTCCTCATCCAGCCCCCCTCCTCCAACCCTCCTTTTCCAACCCTCCTCCTCCAACCTTCCTTCTCAGCCCACCTCCTCCAACCCTCCTCCTACAACCCTCCTATTCCTCACCTTCTCCTCCACACACATTTTCACGCGCTTCGAGCACAATCGAGTGTGATTTTATGCACGCCTTTCCCTTTTCTTGAGCTCCGCTCCAGTTACTCCCGTCAGGTGGCGACGGTGGTGCCTCAAAGTCAAGTGAAGAGCGGAAGTGGAAAAGCGGATGGAGAGAAAGAAAACACGGCTTTTAAAAAAAAACTAACGGGATATGGAGCGAGAGAGGCGCTTCGTTCAGTTTTTGCACGCGAATATACTCTCTCTGCCCTCTCTCCCACTCCCTCTCCCCCGCCTTCTCCTACCACCTCTCCTACCCCCTCTCTCCACTCCTATCTCCCCTCTCTATCTCTCCGACTCCCCCAGGGGCTCTCCTCTGCTCCTTTCCCTCGGTTTCAAAAAAATATTCCAACCTCGCCCAAAAACCTCGCTTTGCAACCCTTGGGTAACTTTTTCGTGCCTCTCTTAATTAAAGGAAGAGAGAGAGAGAGAGAGAGAGAGACAGAGAGAGAGAGGGAACAGGGGAAAAGTTTCGCTGGTGCTTTCTGCGCAGAAATTAATACGCACATTTTTGTGATGGTTTGTGAGGTGAGAGAGAGAGAGAAAGAGGGGGATCCGGGGATGGAGAGGGGAGGAGGGGGCTAAGGTAAAGGGATGAGACAGATAGCGGCATTTGTATCCCCTAAAAAAACTAAAAAGTTTCTCAAGGTGGGCGGAATATTTGTAAGGGAGAGGGGATTGGAAGAAGAGGCGGGCGGTGTAAGGGATAAGGGCGTGGAACAGCTGAGATGAAGATAAGGGAAAAGAGCAGCGGTGGATTTGAGGAGAGCAACAGAAGGGGGGCAGCAGAAGGAGGCATAGGAGGCAGAAGGAGCCGGAGGGGGCAAAAGGAGGAGGAGGCAAAAGGAGGAGGAGGAGGCAAAAGGAGGAGGAGGAGGCAAAAGGAGGAGGAGGAGGCAAAAGGAGGAGGAGGAGGAGGCAAAAGGAGGAGGAGGAGGCAAAAGGAGGAGGAGGAGGCAAAAGGAGGCGGAGGAGGTGGAGGAAAAAGGAGGCGGAGGAGGCGGAAGGAGGCGGAAGGAATCAGGAGGCGGAGGGGCCAAAGGAGGCGGAGGGGAGGGAAGGAAGCGGAGGGGAGAGAAGGAAGCGGAGGGGAGAGAAGGAAGCGGAGGGGACTGAAGGAGGCGGAGGGGGACAAAAGGAGGCGGAGAGGGCAAAGGAAGGCGGAGGGGGCAAAGGAAGGCGGAGAGGACAGAAGGAAACGGAGGGGACAGAAGGGGGCTGATGGGGCAAAAGAGGCTGAGAAGGCAAAGGAAGGCGAAGAGGGCAGAAGGTGGGGGAGAGGGCAGAAGGAGGGGGAGGGGCAGGAGAGGGAGGGGGCAGAAGGAGAGGGAGAGGGCAGGAGGGAGAGGGAATAGAAGGAAGCGGAGGGGGCATACGGAGGCGGATGAGTCAAAAGGAGGCGTAGGGGGCAAAAGGAGGCGAAGAGGGCAGGAGGAGGAGAGGGCAAAAGGAGGCGGAGAGGGCAAAAGGAGGCGGAGAGGGCAGAAGGAGACGGAGGGGGCAGAAGGAGACGGAGGGGGCAATAGAAGACGGAGGAGGCAAAAGAATGTGAAGGTGGCAAAAGGAGGAGGAGGGAGCACAATCAATCCAGCGACTGAGAATTGGACGCTTTAAAACAATAAGCTAGAAAAAATTTTATCGGATGTGAGAAAACGAATTTAGTTTTTAGCGATTGATTGGATTGATAGTTTGAAAACGCATGATATTAGTGTTCACATGCTAATGAAGCTAGAAATTGAGGCTATTTGATGCGTCGCTTATGCAATAAGATATCTAGCAAAAATGTTAAACACGGGATCGTTTTTATGCGGCTCATAAAAAAACAGGAAATATTTCAACTGTCAGCGCCAACAAGAAGGGGACAAAAAAGAGACTATGCAGAGGAAAGCTCGAGAGAGATATTTTTGAGCTGATGCTCACGAACTGCTAGAAAACATTATGAGGAGATAAGAGGGATAAAGGCTATGCGTTGGGATGGGAAAAAAGTGGAGAAAAGGAAAGAAGAATTATAAAAGAAGGGAGGAAATAAAGGAGGAGGGGATTAAGGCGAGTTAGAGAAGAGGAAAAAAAGGAGTTGGGAGAGAGGAGTGGGAGGTGGAGAGAGAGAGAGGAGAGAGAGATGGAGGGAGAGGGTTAGTGAGGTTCGTGAAGAGAGGAGATGGATGTGGAGAGAGAGGAGGGGTTGGAGGAGTGGGAGGTGGAGGGAGAGAGTGGTAGGAGGTGCAGGGGTTCTTGTGCGCAATATCCAATACCAAACCAACCCAACCCAGCCCAACCCAAACCAACTCAACCAACCAAATACTCCCCCCAAATACCCAATACCAATCAAACCTACTATGTCCTCAATTTTTTCGAATGGGTCTCTGTCTTGCATTCGCTGGCGCCATATGAATGGGTTGGGTTTGGTTGTATTGGGCATTGCGCATATGAAATGGCGGGAGTATTGCGCTTAAGTACCGTTGGAGGGAGAAAGTGGTAGAAGGTGGAGGGACGGAGGAGTGAGAGATAGGAGAGTGAGGTGGAGGATATGAGGCTTCCGCGGGTGGTTGCAGATGAAAGGGACGGAGAGAGGAGTGAGACTGAGAGAAGTGGGAGAAGGGTGAAGAGGAAGAGGGTGAATGGAGCGAGTGGGATGCCAGCTCGAGGGGGAGGGCAGGAGAGGACGAGATAGTGCTCAAAAAAGCTAAAGGCTTTCAGGAGGAACCAACGGTGGCTACAAAGCGTTTAGATAATCATAAGTCAACTTTTTTCGCCAGCGAAATTCCGTTAAGAATCGTTAATTTCTAATCGAGAGTGACAGAAAGCGGATGGAATAAATATTTTCCCGAATAATGCGGTATATATTGTATTTAATCTGACAATATTTTTGATGAATTTTTGGTTCGGGCTGTCGACTGAGTGAGTGCAAAATTGGCAGAATACTATTTTATCGCTTGCACCAAATTTTAATTTTACTGTTTTGCTCAAACAATTCTGGTAATGATAATGGGATGGATTTCGCCAAACGCTATAATTTATTATCCATTGCTGTGCATTCTTTTCTCTTTCTTCCGAACTGCTTTCCCATTTCTCCATTATACCTTCCCTCGCCCTCTTTTTACTTTCTCCATACGTAGTATAGCGGAAAGTATTGTTTTCATGAAAAAAATGGATTTCGAGATTTCAACAAAAATACACGTTTTGAGGTCACCTGAACACGTTTTGGCCATTTTCTCGATGATGTCTGTGTGATATGAATTTTGTGGGTTCTCTAATTCAAGAACTATTAAACAGATGAACGCAAAATTTTGTATTTGGCATCTTTATTAAAGGCACAAGAGTTGAAACGGTTAAAATCGGTCAACCGTAACAATTTTCTTTTGGTCTCTTTATAGTTTTTATCGATTTTCTCCAGTGAAACTTCATAATTTTTATATATAATTACTCAATGTCTGACCATCTGTCCGTCCCCTTCTTATCTCTTGAACAGTTTGTCATAGAGGAATGCTGTAAACGCCATTTTGTTTCTGTCAACTAGGAGACCCCGAGAAAACTATTTTCGTTTACAAAAGTGTCCCGGATTCGACTCTCTGGGATGATTATATTTTTCCATGTTTACACAGAAGTTTCGATATTTCAAGGTGCAAGGTTTATTTCTTTCATTTATTAAAATACGTAAATATAGACCGAATTTCTCCGGTTTTGCTTAATTCGACGGCGCAAACTATAACATATCTTATTATTGCAATGTTTAGATGTTATACGGAATAATTTCTCAGAAACACGCATTTCTTTTCGAAATTTTATGGCTTTTTCGTACTCTTTCCGGGTTTTGCCATGGCCACCCGCATTGTTGCCTCCGATTGAATTAGCGTCTATTAAGCTTGCAAATAAAATATTTCCGTTATCCGCTTCGCGCTGTTTATGAAGCATCAAAATTATAGCTTTAGCAATGACATAGTTAATAGATTGCAACGTTAATAATTGCAGATGATTATTATTCAGTAAACTGCGTGTGGGCTATGGGCATTTTTAACGAGTGACCAAAAAAATCTTCTATCTTTATTTCAATACTGGAATGTGACCTTTTTCGTTAGGAAGAGAAAATTAAAATTATAAAAACAAACATGACATTCAAAATATCAGTTGTCTAATTTTATAAGGAGAAATTGGCTATTATTACTTTCAAATATGCAGATTTCTGTATGGCTTCGCAAATTTTTTGCGGGTACTACTAGTTAAATTTAAATATTTTAGTTAAAGTTATTTCGAAATAAATTTTTTTGAAACCTTTTTCCTAAAATACATTGTTTAAGAGATATTTTAAAATCTACATTTTTAGCTGCCACAACCACACTATCTCGCAGCAACTTTTGTAAACACCTTATGCTTAGTTACGTCTTATTGTTAGTAACGATTCTGGTTATTTTCTTAATCGTTGGAGCTTCGTGGCTATATCCTATATCACACGGCTACGGTGAATTTATTTCTGTCCTTTGTAAAGTTTTTAAAATTTTCTTGCAGTTTCATAAAATATTTATTATAATTTAACATATGTGAAATTTTTAGAAATATTATAGGTATGGAGAAGGTCATGTGGTGGCCACATCGGATTTTTCTACCTGTTCTCATCCATCGTCCATCTCCACCCGACCGCTCACATTTGCAACTGTTGGCGTAGGGAAAGAATACTTTGGGCGTTTCGTAAGGCGACGATCATCAGCTATTACTCCCCTTCTCCCTCCCTTCCTTATCCCCTTCCTATATCCCCCCTTCCTTTTCCCCTTCCACTTCCTATCTTCCTTCCCTTCCCTCCCACTTCCCGTTGCCTCTCCTCCCTCACCGCTTATCTCGGCCGCTTTAGCTCTGCCACCTCATCTACCTCCTCCCTCCCATTACCCTTCTTTCCTCCCCGCCACTTGCCCCCTTAACTCCTTCCTTTCCCTCTATCTCCTTCTTCTCTCTTTATCCCACTCACCCCGCCTTCCTTTCAAATCCCTAACAGAATGTCTGCTCCATTAAAATGTCGCGCTTGGAAACATCGATAAAGAGCAGTCCGCCGCAGGCCGAATCTCCTCCCTCCAATTCTATCTCTTCTCTCTCTCCCTCCCCTCCCATTCCTCCCTTCCATCTCGTTCTTGCCTCTCTCCTTCCCATTCTTCCCTCCCTCCCTATACCATTCTAGGACTTTGGTCGCAGAAAAAACATGTAGAATGGATGGAATTATCAAATTCGTACAAAAGAATTGCATTAGTGTGAATTTTCTGCAAAAAATCTTTCGACACAGAGCGTGGAGGTTTCCCATTTAATAATCTTCTTCGGGTTTCATATTTTGCGCTTCGTTATCGCAATTTCTTCGTATATAAATCTGTATGAGACACGGATGTATCGACGAAATTTGTTTTACTAAAAATGATCCTAGTTTTCCGTTGGCGTTATAAATGAAAAATATTTAAAATCTTAGATTAGTGCAAAGTTGTATCACAGGTAAACTCAAAAGTAAATATTGATGTTAAATTTTATGCATGCAGGCATAACTCGAGTTATGGCTGAAAACGAATTTTAGAAAAAGCACCTAGATATAAAAAAATGAAAAATATTTATTTGCCCTAGTGAACATAACCTTGTAATGGGAGATATCTCAGATAAGAACTTATTTTCAATTTCTTAATACTTAAGAGTTTATTCTTTATAATGCTGGATTAAGTGAGATTCTGGAAATAAAGACAACATTTCTGCCTTGGCCGTAAAACGAACTTTGATCCTGGAACTGGAAGTCCCGGATTTGATTTCCGGTCAAGGCAAAAATTTCGCCTGCTTTTCGAAATTTTCACAAGTAAACTTATTCAGAATAAGCATGTTATTATTAGCTATTGGAATTCCATTACATTAGAGTAAAATAAACTTTACTATAATTCTATAAATTTATTATACTTAAATAGCGGAAGGACAATAAATAGTAAGTGCCGTTTAAAAAATTAAAGAATGGGAGCAGTAATTAATTACCTTTGAAGCTGATGTGTTTGGCGTTGATGAATCTTCAAATCGATAGTTGAAGTTATTGCTATAAAAAAGGAGACATATTGATAAAAATTGTATTGCAAGCATGACACAATTAAAACGCAATAGATAAAAATGTAATGTCTAATTTCCACTATTAGATTGATTGATTGGTTGATTTAGAAGTAAATATTGTACATTATAACCAAGATAGAAAACTATCACTGATACATCGAATTTGATAGTATAACTGATCAAGATATATTTTATCGAGGGTATAAGAAAGATTAAATAAGTATTATAATAATCATAAAAAATAATATCAGCTTTAAAGCTATACACTCTTCATTACGTTTAACGCAAAGGTTGATTTTCTAATTCAAAACAAAAACGTGTTATTTTATTGGACTTGAGTAACACTGTTTATAAAAATACTGAATTGTATTTCACTGCAATGAATAGGTTCTCTCTTTCCTTGTAATTACAAAATCAGACAGTTTGAACGACAAATTTGTATTTCAAATTTACCTGTATGCATTGTTAACTTAAGCAGCTGTAGAAAAAATTTAAATGTTTTACTAAAAACATCACCGAGCTCATTAATAGCTTGAAAGAAAAAGCAAACAGAGAAGCTGCTAACATGGCCACATTTGTAAGCCTCTTAAGCCTGGAGCAGACTAAGAGGGCCACATTCGGGCAAATGCCCTTTCGGCGGACGCTTAGAAGAGAGAATGGAACGAGGCGTGAAAATTTTCCTTCCTCGAAGGAAGCAGAACGGTGAAAATGGAACGGAAGAACATCGATCATTGTGAGGTATTCTCGCGGGATTCGAATGAGGAGTTGACACTAGGAGAGGAGTGAACTGTAAGAGAGGAATGAGATGTAGGGAAGGAGTGACGTGTATGTAGGAAAGGAGTGGATTTTAGGAGAGGAATGAGAAGTAGGAAAGGGGTTTTATGTAGGTAGGGAATGGATTTTAGGAGAGGAATGAGAAGTAGTAAAGGGGTTTTATGTAGGAGAGGAGTGAACTGAAGGAGAGGAATGAGACGTAGGAAAGGGGTTTTATGTAGGAAGGGAGTGGATTTTAGGAGAGGAATGAGAAGTAGGAAAGGGGTTTTATGTAGGAAGGGAGTGGATTTTAGGAGAGGAATGAGAAGTAGTAAAGGGGTTTTATGTAGGAGAGGAGTGAACTGAAGGAGAGGAATGAGACGTAGGAAAGGGGTTTTATGTAGGAAGGGAGTGGATTTTAGGAGAGGAATGAGAAGTAGGAAAGGGGTTTTATGTAGGAAGGGAGTGGATTTTAGGAGAGGAATGAGAAGTAGGAAAGGGGTTTTATGTAGGAGAGGAGTGAACTGAAGGAGAGGAATGAGACGTAGGAGAGGAAATACCGCCTAGTTACACTTTAATCTAGAATACGACGCGAACGGACTCCTCAAATAAAGGCCTCCTCCAAACAGATCTCTATCTCACTCTCTCTCTCTCCTTCCCACTCCTCACTCATTCGCTCACTCACCGCAAGGTGGCCGTCAGGATTTATATCTCAGCGAGGGCCAAAGGAGTTCTCCAAAGAGTGAAAGAGAGGGAGGGGAAGGGGAGCGCTTGGAACAATGGACTCTGCTCACCTCCTCCCTATCTCTCTCTATTTCTCTCTGGACCCGTTGCTGAGCTCCAGCTTTCTCCTCCTGCCTCGCTCCGCACCTTCCCTCAGCCTCCCTCCCACGAATCCCTGGTGCCGAGGGGTCGACGAAAGTTCCATAAAATATTGCACCCCAGTGGCTCTCCAGGAAAGGAGAGAGGGCCCGCCCTCCTCATTCCCCTCTCCTCCTCATCACCCTATCATCCTCATCCCCCTCCTTTTCTCCCATTACTTCGCTTCCTCCTAAGCGACACTGTATTTTCTCTCCCTCTCTCCCTCTCTCTCTCTCTCTCTTCCTCCATTCGACCCGTATCCAGCAAACACCCATTCTGTCCCAAACTTCGTCCCGTTATCCGCCGCCCCCTCTTCGCCTATCTCTCTTCTCCTCGCCTTACCGACACACTGCCTAACATTTTTACTCACGCCACGCCACACGCTCAGGCCTCTTTTCGTGTATTAATTTCCTAAAGAAGCTTTGGAACAGTAGAGGTTTCACTTGAACCAAATAATTAAACGGATTCATACCTACAATAATGTTTTCTAATTTGACAAGAATAATCACTGGAGACCCTTCCCACAGGACAAACGGCGAATTTTCCGAGCTACATTTCCCGTTTCCGATCTCAGTGACGCAATAGTGGGGCCTCTACCTTGGACTTCTCTGACGTAGGACCAAAATGCTTTCGGGTTCTCTTTCAAGTTATCCTGAAAAACCTTCTTTTTGTAATTGTTAAACGCATTACGCATTGACCATCTGGCTATTGCTGCCTTATCGTTGCAATCTGTTCGACCGTAGCTGTTGAGGATGTGCTTTTCACGCGAGAGTGGAGTTTTCATTGAGAGAGCGCTCCTAACTTCCTGGTTGTACCATCTAGGTTCTGCATTTTCACGCTTCAGTTGGCTTGGAATAAATTTATCTGTGCACTCTCGCATCATATCTCTAAACATGCAACAGGATTCTTCCGCGTCTGCAATATCTGTTATCTCGCAGAAATTAGTATATTTATTTAGCAGAAAAGACCTAAATCTAGTGAAATCGGCTTTGGCGAATACATAAAGCTTTCTTTTAGCCTTAACCTGTTTCTTAATGTTGAGCTGAAACTCCACGTACACTGCCTTGTGATCGGTTATTCTCTCAGCAACAGATACCCTATTCATACGCTCAGGAAGAATAGTAACCAATAAATCTAATATATTATTAAATCTCGTGGAAAATCTCACTAACTGATACAATGAGTGTTTACCGAAAGTTTCAAGTAAAGCCTCGCACGATTCACGCTCTCTACCACCAAGATAAAAGCAATTATGACTCCAATCAATTGACGGAAGATTGAAATCGTCTCCGATTATAATGGCTTTATCTTTATTAAACGAATTTAGCGTCTCCACTTGTTTCTCTAGATAATAAATGGTTTCCTCGCTCGCATTTGGAGGTCTATAAAATGCTCCTGAAGTATGGAAAATAAATTCCCATTGAAGTCGTTGCTAAGGGAGTTAAAAATTTTCATTGTTTAAAAAATGTTTCACAATTTTATGATTAAATTTGAATTTAAGGCAAATTCAAAAAGGATTTAAATTTTGTCTTAAAGAAAAAACTTTATTATTTCATCCACGGTACGGTGCCTGTCCCGACTTTGTATCTTAATTTTAAATAATTTAAAAAAGAAATTGTGTATAGCCCTGCACAGTTTTCAATGCTTTTCTTATGGGTGCTTAAAATTGGACATTTGAGTCAAAAATACACCTTAAATGTAACTTTTTCTGGAAAATGGGATTTTTTCCAGAGGTTGAACCCAATGACCTATCTTCATGCCAAATGTCAGCTCCGTAGCACTTCTAGAAATACCTTAGGATTTATATTATATACATATGTGTGTGTGTTGTGTAAATGCAGCTATTTATAATGATAAAGTGGGAGTTCTAATTGACGGATGCAGGTGAAAAATCAGAATTTGATATACATTTTAATAAGGATTATATACAGAATTTAATTTAAATCCGCCCAGTAGTTTCGGAGTTTAATAAACATAAACACGCAGGCGACGTGCCTATAAGGCGTATAACTACTATCGTTTCTTTGGTAAAGAACGCCTAAAAGATATAATAATAGTAAAGCATCAAGTAGTTTTCCAAAACATTGTTCTCAGAAATTTTACTGGAAATATTTAAAAAACGGTTCAGAGCTATGATCATGTTGATAAAGTGACAATTAGAGTTCCTCTTTTTCAACATTTGAAATATTAATATAAGAAAATAAATAGGTTAAGTTTATTTAATAATTTTTGAAAATCTAGTATTTTTATTTTAAATTCGTTGTCACTGCTGCACATGGCGCAATCATTTGAGGAAAATCAGTCGAGTTACGATAAAAATGGCTTTTGTTATAAATCGTTTTAGTTTAGTCAGTTAATAACAAAGCTCCCTAAGTTCGAAACAAAAGAGGGAAGAACTGTCGAAACGTGCAGAAACCTTGTTTATGCAGCTTCGGCCTATGGCTAGTTGCTAAAAAATCTAAAGCTCTATAGAAACTGCGTATTAACAATAAAAAATAACAACATACAAAGACGTTTCTCAGGCAACGTCTTCCATATTCAGTCACGCTAAAATTGTTTCGCTGAATGAATCCTTTGATTTCCGGTAATGAGGAAAAAGTGTTAGTTACTTGGTTTGTATTCGAGTGAAAACAAACATAAATTGGAAGAATTAATAATAAAAACTGATCAAATTTTAAAATAAACCACATTATGTACAATAAGTAACTTTTCGCCTAGATGCCGTCAATGAATTGAGGAATGTTTCGTTAAATGTCGCGTCACTTCGCGGATGTACTTCGTTTGTGGAGAACAAAAGGCGACATTTCTGGAATGGCATTTGCCTGTGTCATATTTTGTGTAAATGACGTTTAGCTTAGCATTTGTCAAAGCAAATCGATTTAATCTTGGCCATATTTTTTTGATCAGGAATTTATTTACTTACATCCGTGATATTTATATAAATATTATACTTTAAATAATTATTCACATTAATAGATCTCGAGTAATAAATTATTCTTGAAGATTTTCATACAATTATACTTTGTAGTATACTGATCAGCTACGAAAACGAACCAAATTTATGCGTCACATGTATTTATTCTTTTTTATATTCATTCTCGTATACGGCTGATCAATACCTGCTCGTTATTCATTTTGTTAATTCTCAAGAAAACAAACGTCTGCCTAATTCTCGATAATATGAATTTTAAAAAGTATAATGTATTATCTCGAGAGAGTTAATCTAACACTACGCCATAGAATAGACTACGATTTTGTAAAAGTATTATTCGACCGGCTACGTTTCTCCACTTTCTCTCTGATTGGAGATAAATTTCCTTTTAAATTATCCTCCTATGATTAAGAGAACTACACCAATCGTAAAGATAATTCAAATACTATGTTAATAATTTATTCCAGAAAAACACAGCAATATTGTATAGTATTTTACATGATGAAATAAAATCTATTAATAATTGTCACACTAAAAGAGTAAACAACAGTTTTGAAACTCGAGTGGCAGCGAGCTCAGAGAAGCAAAAGCGGAGGAGAGGAAGAGGAAGGTGAGGAAGAGAGGAGAAAGAAGAGAGGACAAAGGAGGGAAGAGAAAGAGGGAGGAGAAATAAGGGAGGACAAAGGTGGAGGAGAAATAAGGGAGGAGAAAGGTGGAGAAGAAATAAGGGAGGAGAAAGGGAGAAAGGGGAGAGGAGAAATGAGGCAGGAGAAGGGGATGTGAGAAAGGGGGAGGAGAAAGGGGTAGAGGAAAGGGGGAAGAGAAAGATGGTAGGAGAAAGGGGAGAGGAGAAATGAGGGAGGATAAAGGGGGAGGAGAAAGGGGGAGGCGGTGTGAGCCTGTGCAGCTGATATTTTTCGTAAACAGCGAGATTTCGGTATTCAACATAAATTGCCCTGGAATAAACTCTATGGAGTAACGACAGATGGTGCGGCAGCTATGATGGGGTCACATCAAGGCTTCAAATTTTAATGCGCGATATTTCTCCAAACGGTACTGGCCTTAATTGTACTTTAGACCGAGAAGCTCTAGCTGCGAAAACGTCACCTGATGATTTGAAGGAAGTTTCAGAAATAGTTGTGAAAACTACCAATTACATCAAAGGAAGTTCCTTAAAAACGCGTTCGTTTTGCCTGCTGTGCCAGGATATGGATGACGAATATTAAATTCTTCTTCGCTCGGCTGTGCAGGAGGAAGGGTTTTTGAACGAATATTTGAGCTCCGGTCTGATGTAACTATATTCTTGAGACTGCAGAAAAAGAATGAGTTGTTTTCGCACGTCTAGATTTCAGCCTGGCTTTCTAAATTGCCATATATAGAAAACATTTTTGGTAAAATAAACATACTGAAATAAGCATTGCAGGGGCGGGAGAAAACAATCATTGAAGCAACAGAGAAAATCCAAGCATTCCAAGACAAGCTTGACCTTTGGGTCATAAAACTGGAGAAGTTGCATTTTGCTTCCTTCAACACATTGCTACAGTTTATAGAGGACACAGAGCTAGATCTAAGCGAGGTCAAAGTTTCTTTTAATTAACACTTGAGAACACTAAACATTTATTTAGAGCTATATTTTCCAGTTGTTTCGACTTTTCAACGACTCTTTTCCCTCATTAAAAATCCTTTTTTACATCAAGTAGATGTTGCAGAAGAGGATAATATCCAACATTAACTACAGAATTGACGCCGAAACGGAGATTCCAAAATGTTGGTCGGTTCTGATGTGAGCTTAATGGAATTTTGTTTAAAGATGAATGGAAAATACAAAAATATTTTCAACTTAGCAGCACAAGTTCTAGTGGTTTCTTTCACAACTTGTCTGTGCGAACCTAGATTTTACTAGTTTAGTGTCAATGAAATGTAAAGCGAGAAACAAGTTAGTTAGTAGTAGAAGTAAAGATCATTAGGCGCTTCGACATCGGAGGTCGTTTTGCACCGTAATTCAATGCAAGATATTTTGTGGTCAATATGTTACGTAAGACAGGGTAAAATAAATATAAATAAAACAAGCCATTATTTCTTCACAGAGCACTTAAAAGTCTAGTCTCCTTTAAAACAATAAAATGGCCTCAGTCTTTTGGGCTCAACTGATAAAATTTCAGAAAGATTACCTCTAATATTTAGCCTTTGGCGGGTGTTTCTGTATTTGTTGCATTCTGTCAGGAGATGTCTTACACTTAGCATGCAGTCGCAGGGGTTGCATTTGGAAAGTTCCTTTTCACGTGTAAAAAGAATTGAGTGCGTCAGTGAGCAGTGACCAATTCTCAGTCGCGTAATTACGACTTAGTCGCGACAATTATCTCGCACCGAAGTTGACCATGGGGAAACAAGGCTTTTATCGCTCTAAGTTGGTTGTTTGTGACAGCATGCCAGGAGCCTTGACATTTTTCGTTTAGATAATTCTTAAATAATTTTCTTAGATCCTGAGCTAGTACAAGTTGACCATATGTGCCAGCATTACTTAGAGATTTTTTTGCTTCCGAATCAGCTTTTTCATTTCCCCAAATTCCCACATGCCCGGGGACCCAAAGAATGAGTAGTTTCACATCGTTTGCCATCAGACGTGATAATAAACCATGAATTTTCTGAGCTACTGGATGGTTGTGAAATGGATAAGAGATGGCTTTCAGAGCTCTAATGGAGTCAGAGCAGATGATGTATTCTGCATTCCTTAGCTCAAAGCCCTCCAATACCTTCTGAATTACAATAAGTCCAGCAGTGAATAGGCTACAGAGGAAATTCAGTTTAAGAGTCCGAGTACCATGTCGACTGGAGGTGTACGCGCATGAACAAGCATTTTCCGATTTAGAACCTTTAGTAAAAATTGGTATAAACTCGGGGTACTCCTTTATTGTTTCTTGGAATAGTATCTGGTACATTAGTGCGTCCGTTTCAGACTTTGGATGGTGGAATAGTTACATCAGACACTCTGGTATTGGAACCTGCCAGGGTGGAAATTTATGGAAGCCTCCAGAGTAGACTTCCGGAAATTGGACGCCTTTTCTGTCGGTAAAATTTTTAAAACGAGTCCCCAAGGGTAGAGTTGCTCCTGGTCGTCTGTTAAAAATTTATATAAAACGTAGGTTAAAAATTATTTGAAAACATGGATGGGTCTTTAATGCTTAATTTTTTTATACATATGTACACATTAAAAGCGTCCAGATTATTTACCTGTTAGTTCTTGTGTCATGCGGAGCAATTTTAAGTGTTAGTGTTGTGATGTTAGAGCTTTAGAGAATGCCATCCAAGAAAGGGAGTCGTGGTGGAATCTATCTCGTCGGGTCCGAGACAGGCACTATTACTGGCTGTAAGATGCTCAGCAAGGTGTAAGTTTTAAGGTACTTATTTTTTATGCATAATATGTAGAGGGAAACTATCCGTGAAAGGGCTTTGGAAACTATACGTGAAGTGGAAAATTTCTGGCAAAGGGGTAGAATACCTACGCAGCATGACAAACACTCAGTATTAAAAATTAAAAAACTTCACGAACGATGGCTCAGTTTGAAGAAGAGCTCCAAAAGGAAGACTGACAAGCAGATTAATGGTGAAAAGGAATTCAAGGAAGAGATAGCGAGTACCATTTTGGATATAGCCCACCAAGATGCAATGAACATAATACGGGACGAGGAAGACAAGGCCTTTTTACTCGCACAGAAGGAGCGAGGACGTCGCGGTTGCATGATGAAAACTGATCGCGTCTTAGCTGTTAAAGATGGGAGGATAGCAAAGAGGAAGTCGCTAGAAAATGAGAGGCAAGAAAGCAACGGAAGCAAATAGAGAAAACACAGGTGAAGGTAGATTTAGAGCAGCTTGAGGATGAGGAAATCGGGATCGAAAATACAAGTGCAGAAAGCCGAGAGAAAGAAAAGTGTTACCAGCCCCCTCAAACCAAAAGTAATGAGAATAGGAAGTTGCGGAAAGTTGTTTTAAAAGAAACAGTCTGTCATTTAGACAGGGCAAACACCTCGATTAGGAAGGGACATTTTACTGTTGCTGCTACGGCTAAGAATCTAGGAATCGATGTGAAAGGATTAGTTTTGAGCAAATCCTCAGTACATAGGGCTCGACAACATCTTAGAGGGTTAACAGTAGGCGAGATAAAAAACATTTGACTGTAAAGGACATATGATTGTCCATTTCATCGCAAACCATTGCCAGACTTGAGTGGAAGGGAAAAGATTGATCGCTTAGCCATCCTTGTGACGGGCGAAGGAAAGGAACAACTGCTTGGTATTCCGGCCCTGCCGTAGGGCTCAGAAGAGACTCAGGCTACGGCTACGGTGTCGTCGGGTTTTGTTGCGACACCACTGCTAGCAACACTGGTAAGTTTGAGGCTATCAAAATCGGAAGATGTAGCAGGCAGAAATCTTGTATGCGCGACGAGGTGTATTTTCTGTCTTCTTTATATATTTTAGGAAATAAGAAAGGGGCTTGCACGATTCTTGAGAAGAAGTTGAATAGAGAGTTCCCCCTTCTACCTTGTTGCGAACATATCAGTGAAATTTGCTTGACGGGAATGTTTCCGCGCGCTATGAGAGAATCAAAGAGTCCAGATGAGCCACTGTTTCAACGATTTTGTAAAGCGTGGATCAATATAGGCATGTCTAAGTACCAGTCCGGTGTAATGGATCCTGCGGTTCTCAAGTCCGTGGCCAATGACATGGGATATGTGATTAAATTCATCTAGAGTCAACTAAATGTAAGTTCCCGTGGGAACAGCGGTGGACACCGGGGGGCCTGATGGGGGAGAGTAAATGATATTTTATCGCAATTTTCTGCAGGCTTCACTCTTGCTGTCATTCCTTATTTACACCTTGCATGATAGGCAACCCAGGGACGATTACTTGAAGTTGCTAGAACTTGCCATGATTTTTCTGGGTGTGATACTAAATCGGGGGTGAAATTCCGTGCTCCAGGGCCTATACATAGGGCACGGTGGATGGCGAAAGTCATTTACAGTCTTTCGTACCCAGTATACGCTCTCAAAGGGAGAGGAAAATGCTCTGAGACAAATGTGTGTATTTGCCGTACGACTCTACGTAGATCAGTGTTAAACAGCCCATGCCGCCACTCAAGCACCACAGAATGACTTCCATCTCTTACAGAATCTTGTTCGGTAAGTTGAAAATAATTACAGTATTTCCGATTATGTTGAAAACACCGCTACACCTTCGTTCTCAAACGCTCATACGTATTTTTTTCCAGGCTGCAGGAGGAAGAAGACGTATTCAGTGCCGCCCTGAACCAGAATAGGTCGCTTTTGTGGTACCTTGGAGAGGACCTCGTTGGTCTCGCCCTCTATGATGAGTCTCCCCGCTCAAACGAAGGGGGATATGGTCACTGCAGTGCAGAAGAAACCATGTGAGGGGGTAAACACGAAACGCACCGTAATAACCTGTTTGAAGGACTGTCTCAATATAGCTGAGGCGAATTTTGCGACGGACAGAGTGCTCGTGTTCCTCGAACGCCTTGAAATCTCTCAGGAGTTTTTGAGTACAATCCGGAGGAGTGGGGGGACAACGCTGCTTACAAGGAGGGGAAGTGTATTTGCGCTTCCATTAAAGTTGTCAATGATGCTGCTGAGAGCGGCATTGCTCTCGTCTCAGAATTCAATGCATCTATAACTTCTGATGAGGACCATAAGCAGTTCCTGCTTCAAGTGATTAAGGAGCATAGGATGCTTCA
Source organism: Tanypteryx hageni (assembly GCA_028673005.1). NCBI lineage: Eukaryota > Metazoa > Arthropoda > Insecta > Odonata > Petaluridae > Tanypteryx > Tanypteryx hageni. Next base: position 7,289,001 of record CM054114.1, read on the forward strand.
CCCAGACTGCAGGATGTAAACCCTAGCAAAGTAGCCCATCTTTGACAATTCTGGAAACAAAATGTTTTCGTTTGTTGACATATGTACATACAGTCTTTTCATAATATATTTCTGAAACCTATGCTCAGTTTGTCTATATTTCCTTCCGGCATCAACTTTGCACCGGAAGATAAGGCTAATCGAAGTTTTCCAAATTGAACACATTTTGGACACCCCATCTAACACTTTTCGGGAAGTTTAGCATTTTCTTTAAAATGTTCCAAATGTTAAATATTTAACGCATCTGCGTGAACCCTAAATATTTTTTGCTAGGGCCCAAATTTTAAGGGAGAATATTTTTCCATCGTATCCACCAATATAGGGGTGGGACCGCAAAATTTCAAACTTCGGTTTTTTGGACACCTTAGTGGCACATTCATCATTCCACCATGGAACTGGTGGGTGATGAGACTTTCTTGATGATTTGGGGATGCTTCTACTAGTAACACTTATAGTAGCTTTTGTAAAGCATTTTATATTACTCAGAGCGTTACGACTAGCATAAAAATTAAAAATTTGTATCATTGTTAAAATTTGTCCAGTTGGCATTCCTTTAAACCCATTTCGGGGATAAATGAATTAGTTCACTGGACCTTGTTTTGCGAGAAAAAAGGGAAGTGATCGCTTCCACAGAGATCTGGGTGGACGGTCAAAGAGAAAAGTGGAGCTATAATGCTCGTGGTCATAAAAAGGTCAATGGAAGAGTATTCTCCATTAAAAGAGTTGAAACGCGTTTTTCAAGAATGTTCAATAAAATCAGATTAAAATCATCTACAAAATTTTCTAAAAGACGCCATCTTTCATTGGTATTGCCCATCGTGTCTCCCCAAAGGGTGTTTTGGGTATTAAAGTCCCCTAGCAACACGAAGGGCCGAGGTAATTGGCTGACAAGGTATTCCAGGCACTCCTGTTTACGGGTGCCCATTCCAGGAGATATATATTACAAAATATAATTTCCTCCGGAGTGGCTACCGTGACAGAAACTTCCTAAAAGGGTGTCTGCAAGTCCGCCTGGGAGGTGTAAAAGGCCTCTCTGATGGCTACAGCCACTCGTCCCTGAGCTCTGTTACCGCTTAGGTCGTCCGCTCTAAAGATATTAAAACCTCTAATTTTCATTTTGTCATTGCTTTTAGAATACGTTTCTTGTAAAAATATGCAAACAGGGTTAAATCGAATATTAAAATCTCCACCTCATCCCTGTGTCCATAAAAACCATTGCAGTTCCATTGAATGGCTAAAAACATTAAGATTTATTAAATAAGTTAAAATGTGTTCCAGCTGGAAGCTTAAATTTTCTTTTCTTTTATCATTTGATCTTTGCCATTTCCTCTTTCCTCCGGTGAATTTGAAAGGAATGCTCCGTCTTGTCATCAGCAGAGTTGTCTTCTTCTATTATTTTCTCGCTTTGAAGAAGTTTGCGGGAGGGCCCGGGCCAGGGTATATTGTCCAGTCTCCCTCCAGCATTTTTACTTGGCGACTTATTCGGTTCCATGGGACTTTCGTCCTTTTGTTTTTTGGCATTAACTTGAGCATTTTCTTTTGCTTTATTTTCCTTGGTTTTATTTTATTTGTGTTCTGATTTATTTTACTTTGTCTGGGGCACCTCATCTGAATGGGGGTGGCTGCCAAGGGCGCAAAGGACATTTGAGAGGACTGGAGCGACAAGCGTTCTGTATTTTTTCCTAGCCTTAAAATAGGACAGCTTGTCTATGGTCTTTATCTCCATGATCTTCTTTTCTTCTTGGAGTTTCGGTCAGTTATGAGAATATGCCGGGTGTGGGCACGATACAGCCTCAGTGCATTCCACTCCATCGCGCTTTTCCTGATTTCATCAGAGGCAAATTGCTTTGCCCTTGCAACGTAAAGCAGTGTGTCCATACTTGTGGCACTGAAAGCAGCGCATAGGGTTGGGTATGTAAGACCGAACTGGTCAGGTCTCATAACCAACCCTGACCTCTGGCAGCTTATCAAGCGAGAATGTGAGGAACATTTAGGTGGTAATAATGACCTCGCCATTTCTCTTGGTTGTAAGCCGTTGGCAGTCAATGACCCCCGGTGAGGCCATTTCCTGCTTACATTCCTCGACATCCACATACATAAGATAATAGTTAGTTATGACTCCCTGACACGTGTTGAGAGTTTTGTGTCTCTCCACTTTCACCGGCATATACTTTAGGAGCGACATGTTCAAAATCTTAGTACTTTGTGCATAATTATTGGTCTGGATAAGAGGAGTACCATCTATTAACTTCTTTACAGATTGTAATGGTCGCGGTACTTGTGTTGACAGTGCACTGTAAATAAAGAGGGGAGACACTTTGGTCAATGTCTCACCTTCTGTTAAACGCGACCTAATCAGATATTTTTTGCATTTCATAACACATTCTCCCCCGTCCATATCTGCACGGAATCTTTTAGGGGAGGAGGAAGGTTTTATGCCATTGAGAAAAAAGTAATTTTCCTACCCTGGTCTCCCCACCTAGTATAGAGCCGCAAATGGGATTCCTCACCACAAACTAATGAGGTCGCCAGGGCTAACCAGGAGGATGTATCCCCTCTGACCTGGTTGTCTGCTTCAGGTAAGATCTTCGGTGCATTTGGCCTCCAAATCCCCGGCACCTTCGACCCCCCTACAAAGACCCCAACATCCTCAGAACTGGCCAACCGGAACGTCGAGATGCGACGGCAAGCCAATTAATCGGGTTTGGCTAGCATCCGACTCCCGTTTACAGTGAATGCGAGTCCAAAGTGATATGTTGCTTCGGAGAACTCGTTTCGGGCATCCAAAACCTAGATGAACTCCAGGAAGCTCATCTACCAGGTATCTCTTTTTCACCTTACGGGTCTCCACGAACGGCAAACACGCGGGTGGATCAATAGCCAGATAGATGTCCGCAAGCTGACCTTAGCATACTGTGGGTTTTTTTTAACGAGGTTGTCTCCTCGTCCATTGGTCGCCTTTTACGACCAGCAGAGTTGCTGCGGGAGTATTCTACTTCCATATTCGGAGGGAGAGAGAAAAAGTTGGAAGATGTTGATAGCGAATTGTGTTGTGTGTTAAGTGAGCTGTGTCCCAAAATCGACAAGTCGTGTTCCAAAGATAAATAAAATTTTGTAACCTATAATTTTTTTAATATACAGGGTGCTCTAGAAGTCACCGTACCACTGATTGATTTTCATGATATACCGTATTTATCCAAGTACCACGCGCACCTTTTTTTTCAAAACTTTTCTTTAGAAAATCAGGGTACGTGACTTATTCGAGGATTTAGTATCGGAGAAAATCTTGCTGTATGATATGGTACTTAATACGACGACGCAGATTAAGATTTAATTTTCATTAAATTAAATTATTACTGTACGCATTGCAATATTTTTCTATTTTTGTTTTTTATTTTTGTTACGATAAACCTTGACTTTACGAGTACGTACGTGAACCACGCCTTCCGGCCCGCTGCAGACATCTCGGCGCTACATGCTTTGCATTCGCTAGTTTCGATAAAACTTATATCGTTGGGTACTCCTTATCGTTGTGTATTTTAACACAAATGAATTGAGAATAATTGCGATAGTTTACGATATAACCATTTATAATTTCAAACTGTGATCGAATAGTCAGTCAAGTTACTACGGCATCAAGTTACGCGGAATAAAACACAACTCTACGTAATGTACCTATATGTGCGTGGAATAATTACGCTCCATATTATATCTTAAAAACAAGTTCTGTGCCATATAAGGCAGGATTTTTTACCGTGAGAACATACAGTAATATATAATAAAAGCTAATGGGATATTATGGCTCGATTTACGAAATGTTTTTCAAAAACGTAACACTTTTCTGTACATTGCAACATTATGGGCAACTGCGGAAAAATGAATAGAAAATTCAAAAAGGTACATGTAATAATATTATCTCATATTTTGGCTCATTAAATTGAAAATTTAATGTTTTCTTTCCTTCTCAAAAATGGGGGTGCGGGTCTTATTTGGGAGGGGGTGGAATTTGGATAAATAGGTATCGTTACATTCTTTCACATTCACTCGTATCTTGTGAATTCAGAGGCACCGTCATGTTCGACAGAAATTGATGCGACACCAGGTCCTTCGGGACATCTTCTGCGGGATTTGTGGTGCTACAGAGGTGAAGGTTAATAGCGGCTCGCAACTCAGTGTTGATGATGTAATAACGTGTTGCCATTTTGCATTTTGTGATTCCCTAGATGCTGTTATCGGCTGGGGTCAAGTCAGGACTGCATGGAGGTCATAACAATGACGACGGGATTTTGAAAAACCCCAACATATCCACTAGTCTGGGAATGCTTCATTGAGGAAGTGGCAAACATGTACACGATATGAGCTGGCGAGGCATCTTGCTGAACTGCACATGTTTATTTATTTATTTATTTACTAAAATAGGCTCACATACAGCGTTAACGCCAATTTACAGTGAACATGGTAACAATAAAATATAATATATAAAATATAAATAGGTACAAACAATCAGGACAATAAACAATGAACACCAATTAATTACAGGTAATGTAAAAAAAATATATAAACATTAATTACATCTATTTACAAAAATATTACTCAGGGCTGCTTTTAAAAAGGAGTTATAAGAAAGAGAGAAAGGATCGATGTTTGGCGGTAAGGAATTTAAAAGGGAGGGAAGTCGATAGAAGAGGGAGCGTTGGGCAAGAGAAATTTTGAATGAAGGAACATTAAGTGGGTAGATCTAGTAACTTTTGATGGAACTCGGAAATTAAGTAAGGTGACTAATTCAGGACTGTCAGTAATAGAGTTTAAAGTATTATAGATAAGAGAGAGATCAGATTTAATCAGGGTAGCTTTAAAGTGATTAAGGGAGAGGGAGGACAGTATAGCGTCAGTAGAGGCATGACGAAGAGAGGGCACACGGGTTTTTACAATTTTTAAAAAGAAATTAAAAACTTGATTAAGAGACGAAACATTGGAAAAGGCAGACATGGACCATATTGGAGAGCAATAGGAAATAACTGGAAGGACAATTGTTAGAAAATACAATTTGAGTGATGCAGGATCTCTAATGTCAGTAAAACGGTATATAATGCCTAGGAGAGACATGGCCTTCTTTTTAATTTTAATAATATTATCTCCATAATTCAATTTACTGTCAGTAATAACGCCAAGATCTTTTTGCGAAGAAACTCTTGTCAATGGGAAAGAATTAATTGTATAATTGTAAATAACAGGAAATTTGAGGAGAGAAATAGACATCACATTACATTTAGAAAGATTTAGTTTTAACTTCCAAAGATTATACCATTTCGTGATCTGATTTATAGCCTGCTGGAAAACCAAGCAGTCATTTATTGTGTCAATTTGTGTAAATAATTAGCAGTCATCAGCAAAGAGTAGAGAATGGATAGGAGAAGAGAGAAATAGAGCAGCCAAGTCATCAACATAGAGTGTAAAAAGGTAAGGACCAAGAACACTACCTTGGGAAACACCAGATAGAACAGGAGACCATTTAGAATATGACCCAGATAAAACATCACGTTGAATCCGATTTTTAATATAACTATCAAGTAGTTTAAGGAAATTACAATGGATGCCAAACCGATGTGTAAGCTTATGGAGAAGAAGGGTATGGTCTATGGCAGGAGTTCCCAACCCTATTCCCGCGGGCACCATGGCACCTGCAAAGGTACGCTGTGGCGCCCGCCGAGGTTCGCTCAGGTATCCTCCCTAAAAAATTTAGCTCTTTTGACGTATAGTGATGAGCGTCCACAGAGTCTAGAAAGTACTAATCTAAAAAGACTTCTTGACTTAGGGGCGTAGGGATTATCAGGTGTAGTCGAGATTAAATACAGAGTGCAATAAACCGATTACATTGTTTTGTCCCGTACCCGTGTCAGCTCAGTATGGATCCTTAAGAGGTATGGGATCTTAGAAAGGGTTTGGAATGCCGAATGAAGTGTGGCTGTTTGGTATGAAAAATGTCGATTTTCTCTTTTGTTTTAGGCTTTTGGCGTTAAAATATATCAAATTTAAGTTTGACAAAGCAAATTTAATAATCCTGATAATTTCATAGAAAATTTAGTGTTAAAAAATTGACGACAATTCGTTTTCGTCGATTTTGAAATTTTTACGAATTGGATTTTTATCGACATTCATCGATTTAAATCAAATACTACCAAACCTAATTGTAAATAAACATATAGCTACGAGCTGAGCTGTAAGTGTTGAGCGGGGGAGGGGGGTAAAATATCGGCGGCGCCCGCCGCTTTCGCTTTTTAAGTCGAAGGCGCCCTTGCCAACATGAAGGTTGGGAACCCCTGGTCTATGGAGTCGAACGCTTTTGGAAAATGTAAGAATACCGAATTTAATTGTGATTTGTTAATTAGAGCATTTACTGAATGGTTTTGGAAAATGGCTAAGTTAGTTAAGCAAGAACGATTTGGTAAGAATCCATGATGGTTAGTGGACAAGTACGGGGAAGAAAAATAACACAAACGTTTAAGATTATTTTCTCACAAACCGAAGAAAATATGGGAAGTAAAGAGATGGGACGGTAGTTGCAAACATCAGACTTAGAACCAGATTTATGTATTGGAGTTACATTTCCGGATTTCCATTGAGTTGGGAAAATGCCTAGTGAGAAACAACGGTTAAATATGATTGATAAAGGAATGCAAAGAGAAGGAGCACAATTTTTAATGAAGATAGGACTTATACCATCAGGACCGGATGATCGATGAGGGGATATCTTACACAAAAACTGGAAGACTTCATTGGGGGTAGTTTGAAGATAAAAAAGGGAAAAATTACTAATTGGAGAGAGACAAAAATTCGTAGTTAAATTGGCAGAAATAGGACCAATAGATTGCGTCATGGATTCAGAGAAATGACATCCGAAATTCGCGAGTGTTTACGGCGTTTATTAACCAAGGACCAAAACTTTCTAGGATTAGTAGGTAAAGAAGAGGACATAGATCGAACATAATCACGACGAATTAACACCATGTTCCATGATTCCTCTGTTGGTCAGCTCTGGTATAAAATAATTCTTGAACATTTCCAGTTGACAGGTCCGTCAAAGAAATATGGGTCAATGACAGGACTGGCAGTTATACCTGCTCCCAACATCACGTGTGGTGGGTTGTTTTCCATCTCCATCTTTTTTTTCCAGAGAACAACCAGTCTAGAGAGTGATATCTTAATATGCACATTGATATCAATGTAGAACAGTAACATTTTGTTCATAAAATCTCTTAGTATTTAAAATAATATTGTTCTTCTGAACAAGTAGAGCCCTAAAACATATTATAGATTCCTATTAAAACGTTATGATTATTGTCGGAACCAAAAGCATTCATGGGTACAGTGAATTCATTTGAAAATCAATATATTTTTTCGGAAACCTGATATGTTCTCTTAGCATCCTTGAAACAGAGAAAATAACTGAGCAAAGGCGAATATAATTGGATTACATTTTGAACGAATTTTATTTCTCAGAATTCGGAAGAACTTTTAGAAGTGAGTGATCTAAAATTACCTTTTAATGCTGTTTTCCTTGGATAAATCAGAGTCTCGCAAACTTTAGAGGAATAACGAATTGCAAATATATTTGATTGAGCAGTAATTTGCGTTACGACGCATTTGGGGATTTCATTTTTCAGGGAGTTGCAAAAGAATATCAAACCCAAGAGATGTGTTGCTGAAAACGCCTCATTCTCGCTTCCGCATTATTATTTTTTCAATTTTCGCTTTTCTCGATGACTGCGTTGCGACGGTTCCTCTAATCAAAGTTCAATGAAAGAAGATGGGATTTATCGCACGTGGAAGGTTTTTACGACGCCTCGGAGGCTTTCGGCGCTCGGAGACGGCTATGACTATAGGTCACAAGAGTTAAGGGGCTGAGAAAGTGAGAGAAGGAGAGAAGGGGAGAGAGAGAGAGCGAATATAGGCGGTAGAGAGGGAAGGAAGGAGAGAGAGGAGGGAAAAGAAGGGAGCGAGAGCGAAGGAGGGAGAGAGGGATGAAGGGAAGGAGGGAGCGAGGGAGGAATGGAAGGAGGAAAGGAGGGAGAGAGGGAATAATGGGGAGAGAGAGGGAAGGAAAGATAGAGAGGAGGGAAAAGAAGGGAGCGAGAGCAAAGGAGGGAGAGAGGGATGAAGGGAAGGAAGGAGAGAGGGAGGAAGGGAGGGAGGAAAGGAGGGAGAGAGGGAATAATGGGGAGAAAGAGAGGAAGGGAAGGAGGGAGAGAGGGAAGAATGGGGAGAGAGAGAGGAAGAGAAGGAGGGAGAGAAGGAGTGAAGGAGGGAGAGAGGACATAAAATAGAGATGGAAAGAAGAGAATCAGAGATTGGAAAATATTGAGTCAGGATGAGAATGTTACGATGCGCGGAGTAGGAAGGGGGAGAAGGTGAGAAAGAGAAGAGACTGAAAAAGAAAGAATGAAAGGGAGTGAGAATAGAGAATGGGACAACAGTGAAAATGAGAGGCCCATGAGGAGTGTTGGAAAGAAGGGAGAAAGGAGTTAGAGGGAGGGCAGCTGAAAATGAAGATGGTTGAGCAGAGGGAGGAGGTGCGCGGGGGAGGTGGAGTGGACAGAGGGAGTTGATGGGGGAGGGGAGGAAAGGTAAAAGCGAGCGATTGGAATGAATAATAGGAAGCGAAGGGGAGTGATTTTTAAAACGAGCAGGATATTTCCTTTTTATTCAGTGATTGATAAAACTTGCGAAAAGAATCGTAGAAATGGCTTCGATTGTAACAATGGAGGTGCATCTTCACTTCAGTCGCAAAAGCGATTAAATTGAACGAAAGTCTTCTGAATTTAATTAATGGAGATTCCATGTCTGATAATAAAGGAAATATAAATTTAATATTTAAAGAGGAAGTCACGGCATCCAGGGAATTTTATCATCGAGGTAAACATAATTACTGAAGAAAAACGTAAATGGCCAGTGAATCAGGAGTAAAAAACATTTAACTATGGTTCCTGATATTATTATCTTGGATAAAATTATCAGGCGTTCTTTAATAGGTTTAAAATCACCGCAGATGAGTTGCTCTTTGTGTTCCAAAATTTCATAACTGTGCGTCTAAAAATATTACAAATAAATTCGATCGGAAAACTAAGTTGATCACGCATATATCTGTGGCAAAAATAACGTGTGTATGTACATACTAGGCGAGGGGTGTCGAATCTTTTTTGGGCCGCGTGCCAAAAAATCATATACGTTATTACATAAGAATTGATGCGTGCCCATGTTGATTTTCTGAAACAAGTGTTTGTGTTGGCTTGTGTTTTTAGCTTCTTATGGCTTGACATACCTATAACGTTCATGTAAATATATATTTTTTTTATAAATGTCAAAGTGAAAATGAGTTATTGGATACAAGCTTAAAAATATAGTAGGACAAGATCCACTGAAAGAATAATATTAACGAAGGTCAGAAATTATAAGACAAGAAAATAAATATAATTAGCTTTAATTTGAAAAATGTACGCAAAACTACAACAATAAAATTGAGTCATTATTACAAACGACAACTATATTATAGGCTAGGACACGTATAAATTTTGTTGCACTGTCAATTGATAAAGGAATAACAATGAATTGCAAAAGATTAATCATAGATACACAATCCGTGATTTTACGTAGTACTTGAAATTTTAATATCTAACCTTGGCCGGACATTATTAAATTTAAATAATAAATTTTATAATATCTAAAACAAACAGCACTTAAACAAAAAGCACGTTACAATAACAAGTTTACACTTCTGCTTATGGTCCGCTGGCTACTGCGCCCGCGCAGAAACTTGTGTGTGCAGCTGCAAAGCAGTTAAATCAACGTCATTTATACTTATTCAATATTTTTTATGAATAAAAAATTTTGTATTAAACATTACTTTTTTGTCGTGTCGTGTGCCCAACAAATTTTTCTAAGTGCCACTTGGAGCGCGCGTGCCATAGTTTTGCCACCCTTGTACTAGGCTATTGCTGATCCGAATCCAACAATAGTCGTTACTATGGCACACTCTCGTAATGTGCGATAAAAACTGCATAAAGGGCATTTACGCGAAATTCGAATAAATACGATCGATAAGCAAAATTATACGGCAGAAATTCGAATTACTATTTCTTTCTTCAGAGAATAGCGCAAATCCCGCTCCGATATCACAATTCTAAGATAAATTAATAGACAAAATAAAATTACCCTGCACGATTGATTTCAGACCTCCCATGTAAATCAAATGCAAAATATAGTTCCTGGAATCGAACCCGGATCTTTCAATCTTCGTAACAAAAACAATCATCCGGAGCTCGGCCCCAATGTCCATGTGTTATGAAAATCGATCTATCGGTTCAAATGTTAATAGGGGAGACAGAAAGACAAAACGACAAGACGACAAAACTATAAGCCTATTTCCATTCACTTAAGTAGTCTAAACATCGACATATGTACATTGGAAAAAGATTCTCATATACTACGTGTACGTCTGTTCTCACTATCTTCTTCCCTGACTGGAATGAGGACATACAGCTACAGAAATAGCAAAACCGCGGAAAATGTTTCCTGCACCTATATGGAGCTAATATATTGATTATCTCCTTCATGTGTATGTGAAAATCAAACTTGATACATACTTTTACGATACATAAATATTAAGTACTAGCTGGCGCGCGTCACACATATGACGCAGATCGAAGACAGCCTTCTTGTTAAAGAAATAAAACACTTCAATTTATCTAACTATATAATTTGCATTTTAAATCAAATAGTACGTCAATTTTACTTTTAATTTTTCGTTAATTTTAATAATGAGAAATGGAAAAATAAAAGTAATATAATAAAGTAAAATGAATTAAAAAGTTAAATTAAAAACTTCAGGTTATATTACATTCTTAACTTTGTTATCGTGACTGGATAAAATTTTAAAATTTGCTTGGCGTCTCGTACTCGTGACATGGCGACATACAGCCGTCCATATGCAAAAACCTGATTTTGTAAGAGTAATCCCACGGTATAAAATATTTGGCCTTGACATTTATTAATCGTCATGGCAAAGACTAACGTTATTGGAAACAGACGACGCTTTATCTCGAACGGAAGCTCGCTATCGCCTGTCAGTGTCACATCGAATTTAGGACGCATAACAGCGAGGCTGTAATACAATCGTGCATTCAATGGTGTGCTGACCAAGATATTTCACATTTAAACATGTTCCATTGCACAGACCGTTCCTAAAGTTAATGCTGCAAAGAAGCATTACGACAGCGCCAATCCTGAGACGTAATTTATGCGGTGGCATACCTCTGCGGAATAAGCGAATTTAAACATTCCGTTAGAAAGTTAGCTCTTTCATCTTCTGTACAGTTGATGACCTCATCGATGCTGACATACACCGCTTCATGTTGTCCTGAAGTCAAAGTCATTCTGTCGAGGATTTCGTTGTTGATCGCAAGGGAGTCGACATTCTTGGGTGCTAATATTTGTAATAGTATTTTTATTTGACTTTCTCCAACATTAAAGAAAATGTTTACATACCTATCTAGATATGGAGGTTAACGCTTTATTACATTATTATTGATTAGCAACCAATTCAGATTAAAATAGTTAAAGATATTTTTTGTCGGATTTTCATAACCATATTTCATAATGAGCGATAAAATATTAATTATGTACTTTATGCTGCCATTTGTATTCTAAAATTCGAAATTAAAAATTACAAAAATTTTTATTTACAACTATTTAAAGAAAATGGTTACATACCTATTGACATATAGAGGCTAACGCTTTATTATATAGTATGATTATGCAGATTGGCGAAGGTACATTGGCGATGAAGCATAATTATTGGACGAAGATGATTGAGAGAAATGGAGGGGAGTTGGGCGTAAGAACTCCTAATACACGCAGTTTACGAGAAATTATTGTAGTGGCAAAAAAATTTGACTTCGAGATCTTGAAGGAGACAAAATAGTGTAGTTTTCGCCATACCGTCTGTATTTCGTAGATTACACAAGTCTTCTGTAAATGCAGTATATTATTCCGATCATACCACTCCACGAAGCAACGTCTTCTTCCCAATTACATTGTTTTGGGCGTTCTATTGAAATTATTTGCTTATCAATTATTTAACATATACCATGAATCAAATAAATATTGGATAGCGATGAATTTAGTGGACGACGTAGTTAAACTTTATGCTTTGTGATGATTTAAACATTGTTATAGTTATATATCGTATATTGTTTATTATAGTGGTCCAAAAATATGGATTTTGAAAAAGTATCTCTCCAACCATTCTTATTCGGTGCTCCTATATACTAAACATTATTTGTGACGTTTTGCCTCTATTGGATAATATTTAGGGATGGATCCAGGTTTCTAAAAGTTTGGTAATTTCTAATAAAAGGGTGGTCTGTTTATTTCGGTGGCTAGGGAAAAATAAGGTGAGAATAAGAATATTATTTTCCAAAGATACATTACACGTTTCTTCCCTAATATAACATAGAAGATTGCATTGCTCTAGTTACATTAATTTGCGTCACAGCACAGTTTGAAGTTAAGAGCGCGTTGTAAAATAGGCAACACACACAACACATGTGAAAGCATTGGAGAGGACATGCACGGCATTAAAATTGTAATAACGCTTGCTATTCTATTATTATTAAAATGCCTGTTATGGAAAATGTTGGGAACATGATACTTAATATACATTTTATTTTCTGTCCAACTCGATCAATATTTAGATCGCTTTCCTGGTTCTTGAATGTTTGGTTAGACAAATGAGGGTCTGTTTATTTAGCAGGCATCAAACTATGGAAGAATTTTTTTCAGATAATACACACACTACATATAAAAAAATTGCATCTGAAGTTTTTCCACTATTGGATAGTACTTACGGGTGGATCCAGGGTCCTAAATACTTGAAAAATCGGCCATATCGACGAAATATTTTTCTGAGTATAATAAAACCTATTTCAGGAAGCTTGAGAGCAGTATTTGCTCTCTCCACCCTAAAATTCTTTAGCCATTACCTAATGATTGAAAAAAGCCATTTCAAAAGATTCTTCCCTCGATTAAAAAGAGTGGAGTGAATTTAATCTGCGTGAGAAAAGTGTGCTCTTCTTATTTGAACTGCATTATGTCCAGTCTCACTTAACTTATTTTTAAAAAGAATTAGTAGGGTATGATAAAAGGAAATAAAAAAGTTAGTCCAACAAGAATATTCATCGCTCTAAATTTATTTCAATGAAACATTTAAGAGTTTGAAATTTTTAACAAATATTAAGTTTTTGATACATTCCGGCTTTTCTACTAAAAAATTTGCTGATTGTTTTCTTGTTCCAGTCAGGCAGTCTCTTCCTGTGGTTTGTACCATCTGAAGGAGGAACTGAGCTGTTATTCATTTCTTGTTAAACTCCCACTAATTTCTTCGATAAAAGCTACTCCCCTCTCTAAATTGTTATTAACAACAGAAAGTTCTCGAACTATTTGAAGAACTTTCTGCAAATCTTCTCTTTGCAGTCAATCCTCATGGTCTGAATTTAAAAAGTCAGGATAAATTCCCAGAATTTGAAAGAAAACTGTCGTATGCTTTGTGACAAAATCTTTTAATTGGCAATAGGTCAGTGTTTCCAAAGCCAACAATGCTCAGCCGCTTTGGCGGCTCGTCCGAACTCTCTCTAAAACCTATGGAAGTTCCCTTTACTAGAATATTTTTCGTAGGATTTTACAAATATTTGGGGCCCTGTGTCCACCCCTAAATATTATCCAATTGTTAAAAAACGTCACCAACAATGTTTTTTATATAAGATCAGCAAATAATAGGGTGGGAGGAGAATAATTCTTTAAAAATATTTCCCATATATGTATATATGTGTATATCTTATATATTAGCAAATATGCCTGGCGTTGCTAGGGTTTTTAAATCAAGAAAAAATAATATGAGGAAGATTTGAGAATAAATGAAGTATTTAAATGTAGTTAATTTTTATCATAACACTTGTTGGTATACAATATTTCTTGTCTTCCCATCTTTTTCTTAAATAAAAAATTTTTCCCGTATACTTCTCTAGACGTGGCTATATATAATTATTTATGAGCAAAGCAGTCGTATGAAAATTCGACACCTGCAACTTTAAAAGACTGCCCTTGTCTAAGGCGTTGTGATCGAAGTCGAATTTGTCTATGTTCAGAAGACTTTGCTGCTCTTGCTGTGGCTATTCTCTTGTATTTTAATCTGTCCGGATCTGAGAATGATCTTCTTGGTCGTTTTGGCATTATGATTGTTTTAAAACGTTTCTTTATTATTTTTGAAAATGAGTTTCTTAAAATAAATCTATAGAAGTAAAGTAGATTATTAAAAATGGAAATTTTAAACAAATATTATGAATTCTGAATATATAATTTCGGAAATGAAAGAAGTCTACCTGAAATCAAAATTTAAAATCTTGCAAACTTTGGTAGGCAATCGATAATTATGACTTTTTCTGCAAAAACAAACAAATTTTTAAAATATACTTATAAAGAGAAGAAGCAGAGAAGATTATTATTTTGTTATTACTGTATAACGTTTTAGATACCGCAATGGTAAATAATACGTTGCTATTTACGGCTATTGTTGTTCAACATGCATCGGGTTTTTAATAAATTTTCATAACTGAAGGAGTTGTCTCACCGATGATTTGTTAAATAATCATTTGATCCGGTGTCTCTGCAGCTGTTAAATTGGTTATTTCACCAAAGCAAGGACTGAGTTATAGCATAGTTATAAAAATACATAAAAGAGAATAAGGTAAAAAGCAGACTAAAACATTAATTTTTATTGCTTCTACACGTAAAATGTTTTTTAAGGAAAAAATTTAGGAATATAAACATTCCTATCATAATATATAATCGCCAATGTCACGAAAATCTGTTTGATATAAGCCGAAATGGAATTTAGGTGATGACATTTAAATGGCCTATATTGGTAACACTTATCTATTTTCAAATAAATGTAGTATTTCAATATACATGAATATAGATGAATATGAGGCAAAGAACAGAATTAAACTCTCTAGAACATACTATAATGTGAATTATATATTTTTTAATTTTCAGTCCACATAAAATATTGTTTCATTAAATTAAAATTTATTAGTTTTATTCGAAGGAAGTGCAATATATCCCCTCAAAATTGCGCTGCAAACGGACATTTATTTCTTTAATTACCATGTCAACCCTTTATAAATAAATTCTGATTAGCTCATTATATAAATTTCTGCCAAATTTCAATTTTCTATCTGCATCTGCATTTATCGAGTTAATCGCGTTTTAATAACTTTACACTCACACTCACTTATGCCACTTATTAGTCTTTCATCTATATTTTGAATTATTTATTTTATTGTTTTTTCATTATTTCCCATTTATTCCAAGATACAGTTAGTCAATACGCTACTCACTAGAACATCAAGGACTGTGGAGAACCTGGATACCGTCGCTCAACTTCGCCGAGTTTGCTGCATTGGATAGTGAGTACAGATAATCATCAGTTACTTAACTATAGTTCCCCCAAAGTATCTTGATACCCGAATGCTTTCCCCTCCCTTTCCCACCTCCAGGAGGTGTGGCTTCCTCTGGCCAATTAGACAAGAGTGACGTCTGCTGACGTAATTCTGACATGTATCTTTGTTGCCGCCGTCGCCTGCTTCGAGCATTACTTGTATGTATGGTCGAATATTTCATAATTTGTGAGAAAATTCATTTCTCGAAATAAAAAAGAGGAATGGTCGTCCGATCCAATAATTCAAGAAAGAGGTGGGATGCCAAGACATAACATTTTGCGTCAGAACACAGGTCCATCTCGCTATGCCGTAAGAAATGTTGACTCAGTTTCTTCTGCATTTTTGCTATTCTTGCATCACAATATCCTTGAAATTGTATGAAAATGGACAAATAGAGAAGGCAGTGTGGTCTACCAAGCAAGGTGGAAAGAAATTGGTGACACTGAACTAAAAAAGTTTCTGGGTTGCTAATACTGATAGGAGTATACAAATCCAAAAATGGAAATGTTTCACAGCTTTGGAGTAAACTAGATGGCCGCCCAATTTTCGATAGTATAATGAGTAGGGATGAATTTCGGATGATTATGAGGGCTCTCTGCTTTGAAAATGCAGCAGAAAGAAGAGTGAACCGGGAGGAAGATAAGCTGCAGCCTATCAGAGAAATTTTTGAAGCTTGGAATGAAAACCTAAAAGATGCATTTGTACCAGGGTCATGTATGACTGTTCACGAACAGTTACTGACTTTTCGTGGACGCTGTCCATTTAGGCAGTTCATACCGTCAAAACCTGGGAAGTGTGGGATTAGAATTTGGGCAATATATGACAGCAATACTTTTTATGCATGAAAGATGCAAGTATATACAGGTCAAAATCCAAGGCAAAGGAGAGTAAATCAAGGGGAGAGAGTAGTGATAGATATGATTGAGGGACTCGGAAACTCCAGGCGAAACATCACATGCGATATTTTTTTCATAAGTTTATCTTTGGGCCGCCAAGCGCTTGACAATCGTAGGGACAATTAGTAAAAATATATTTGAGCTTCAACATGAGTTTACAACATTGAAAGGCAGAGCACCTAAGAGTACCTTTTTTGGATTTCACAAAAGATTCGATGATTTTGTCTTACTGTCCCAAAAAAGGCAAATAAGTCACTTTACTAAGCACAATGCATGATCAACTAAACATTGACCAAACGTCTGAAAATAAAAAACCTGAAGTAGTTTTGTTCTGTAATAGCACCAAAATTATGGTGTAGACACTTGATAAAATGGTACGCAGCTATAGTTGCAAAAGAATGGCTCGGAGATGGCCTTTTGCGATTTTTTGTAACATGATTGATGTTAGTGCTATCAGTGCTTATGTAATTTGGGATCAGTTAAAGAAACAAAACCTCCCGAATAAATTACATAAACGCCGCAATTTTTTATCCATCTTGGGCAAGAACTGGCCGGGATCAGTCAAAATGACAGTGCATCTTACCTACACAATCAACATCCTCAAGGGGAAGGGAGGACTTCGAGAAAGAGGAAATGCCTGCCATCAAGTGACGATGGTGAAACAATTCAAAAGAAGGATAGATGTTCTATTTGTGACTATAAAAATGACAGAAAGACTCGTACAGCTTGTTCAAGATGCAACAAAAATGTATTCCAGGAACATTCCGAAATTATCTGTAAGCAATGCCTGTAATTTCAAAAAGTGATTTTTTTACATTTAAGTAGTTAAATTGTAAGGAAGAAAAATAAGAGCAATGATTTCATGAAAATAATGATGTTGCTTCACATTCAGCATAATATAAAATGCTTATTTCATACGTATGGGATTGTTGTACAAACCGCTTGAATAAAAATTTGATTCATAATTTCTGCCTTTTAATTTCCCTCTACTGCAATAGCTATTTACTACACCACAATTAAATAACGATGATATGTATATATTGCCAATTTATATGAAGTAAGAAATTGTTTAAAAATGCGGACGAAATTAATAAAGAAAACTTTTTAATTGAACAAAAATTAGGGTGTGGGTCTATTGGACCCAGTCGGTAAACAATGGGACTTTTTTTCTCAGTAGTCCTAGGGTTAAGCGAATAAGGATTGGAATAACAATATGATTTTGAGGTTTAACAATGTACTTGGTAGGCATGGCAACATCCCGTTAAAATGGCAAAATTTCCCCAAAATATGTGAATTAAACGTTTTTCATGAGGAATTTCGAACTATAGGCAAAAAACGATGAACAGAATAAAAAACCTACAAATTTTACCTTTATAAATCTAAAGGTTGTGAGTTTATTATTTCTAATTTTAATCTCAAAAAGAAGAAAAGCCGGCATGTCAAAAAGTCGATTTTTGCATGTTATCTTATGGGGAATGCAAATCCTCCGCATGAGTCGAACCCTGGACGTTTTTCGTAGTTTCCCTAGTCAGCATTTCTACATCGGAGGAGATTATTCTGCTAAATTTCAATTTTATATCTACATATTTGATGGAGTTATTCGCGTTTAAATTATACTCCAGGAATCAGGAACGAAGAAATCGGACATATATATATGGATGTCAACAAGGTGTTGCGATGAGGAAACCCAGTGAACACTTACCAATCAGACGACTTCAGGTTGGCGAGGCCCCGGGGATGTCGAAGCGACACACGTAAAAGAACACTAAAACACAGAAACATCACAAACGTGTTCTCTCTCTCTGTAGCTGATGAAGGAATAATTCCGAAAGCTTCTACGTTTGTGATGTTTCTGTGTTTTAGTGTTCTTTTACGTGTGTCGCTTCGACATCCCCGGGGCCTCGCCAACCTGAAGTCGTCTGATTGGTGAGTGTTCACTGGGTTTCCTCATCCCAACACCTTGTTGACATCCATATATCCATTTTACCTTTCCTTTTCCGTAAGCTGTTACATATATATAAATAAATAAATATATATATATATATATATACTATTAGGAGGTGCTTGCATATTCATGGAAAATATTTGTTTAATTCATAAGATTTGTCCTCTGGAACTATTTTATTGTTTTCCTTATTTAGCAATAATTTCACATACAGCGTAATAGCTTATTTAAAGTGAAATACCAACAATATAACAATAAAGGCGATCACAAACATCCATGCCCTATGTGGAGAAAAACCCACCTAGGCGGGATTCTAAAACAATAACTAATATTTTGTATTTTAGGAATATTATACTTTTTCCAAATTGAGTTAATAATGTCACACATTTTTGTCATATTTTAAGTTTGTTGCACTATCAGAAGTGAAATAACATTTATCAAATTATTTAAACTTAAATAATTTTTAACGGACGCAATAACAATTTTATGGATACATCGAAATGTTTATTCATTTATATGGACTAAGTTCTAAATAACTTTTAAATTTCAGCACCCTAACTTGCCTCGTAGTATCTAAACAGTTACCAATCTGTTTAAACTTTAAGAGTTTTTGCCTGTCAAACAAATTAAAATATCAAAATTTGTATAATACATATTTTGTTTTTTTTTTTACTAATTCTACCCATAAAAAAATTTCAGCTCCCTAGCACATCCGGAAGTACATCAACCTTGAAAATTTGTTTAAATAATTTCAAATTTCAAATTGTTAAACTTTTTCAAGATTTTCGTTTTTTTCTAGTCGGTTTTGCACATATTCCTACTGGCAACAAAATACCCTCCTTTACTTACTCCGTACGTAGTGCTATTTAATGAAAAAATCGATTTCGAGATTTCAACCAAAATAAACGTTTTGAGGTCCTCTGAACGCGTTTTGAAAATTTTCACGATTCCTGTCTATGTGATGGAAGTATTATGGGTATCCTAACTCAAAATCTATTAATCGTGTCCACGCGAAATTTCATATTCAATATTTCCGTTTAAGGTGCAAGGTTTTTTGGTAAAAATCAGTGTTTATTCTTGTCACACCCGATTTTTTAAAATAATTGCTTTAATATATATCATCATCAAATATAAAGGTGGTGGTTGTGAGCGTGATGGTGATGAGCGTGGAAGTGGTGGTGGAAGCGGTGGTGGTGGAAGCGGTGGTGGTGGAAGCGGTGGTGGTGAGCGTGGCAGTGGTGGTTGTGGTGAGCGTGGCGGTTGTGATGGTGAGCGTGGTGGTGGTGGTGATCGGGGTGGCGGTGGTTAGCGTGGTGATGGCGGTGAGGGTGGTGGTGGTGGTGAACGTGGTGGTGGTGGTGTGGTAGCGGTGGTAGTGTGGTAAGCGTGGTGGTGGTTAGCGTGGTGATGAGCGTGATGGTGGTGGTGAGCGTAGTGATGGTGGTGAGCGTGGTGGTGAGTGTGGTGGTGAGCGTAGTGGTGGTGAATGTGAGCGTGGTGTTGAGTCTTGTGTTTGTGGTGGTGGTAGTGGTGGTGGTGTGGTGAGCGTGGTGGTGGTGAGCATAGCTGTGGTGGTGCTGAGCGTGCTGATGGTGTATAAAAAGTAAAAAAAATGACTCCTTATAGTCAGGTTGTGTCTATCCGTCCGTACGTATGTTTTATGTCAGAAACTACTGTGCGGATTTTGATGGAATTTTGCATTTATGATATAGAGGCAATGAAGCTTGGAAAATGATGTCGTAATTCACTTTGAACTTTCACAAATTTTATCGTATTTTATAATTTTTGTCAACGAAACAATCTTCGTGATAACTGTAGTCCACAAATCTGCAGTAAATACCTAATAAATAATGGAGTAAAACAATCTCTAATTTTTGCAATTTTAAGAATACTATACGTTTTCCACATTGGGTTAATAATGCCACACATTTTTGTAAAAATTTTAAAATTGTAGCACAATAAGAAGTGAAATAGCATTTAACTAATTGTTTAAATTGAAACAATTTTTAACGGCCGCAAAAAGAATATATTATTATTTTGAGATGTTTATTTGTTTAAAATGACTAAGCCTTATATAACTTGAAAATTTCAGCTCACTAACTCGCCCGGTACTAGCTAAACAGTTATCTATTTGTTTAAAATTTAGGAATTTTTTACTGCAAAACAAATAAAAATATCAAAATTTGCATAATCTTTATTTCGTTTTTTTTACAAATTCTACCTCTAAAAAAATTTCAGCACCGTAGCTCATTCGGAAATACATAAACCTTGAAAATATGTTTAAACAATTGCGAATTTAATAGCGGCCGCATTGTTGCTCCTTTTTAAGATTTTCGTTTTTTTTGGTCGGTTTTGCACAATATACTACCTATGAAAAAAATTTCGAGTCTCCAACACTTCTGGAAGTGCCGAAACATTAGTATCCTCCTATATGTTGTATGTATGTTATGAATGTTATATCCTCCTCCTCCTCTTTAATAGTCGTCGATATATAATTACTAGTAGAAGGTGCTTGCATACTGCAAGCATTTCATCTCACCTTAATTTTTCAGACTGATATTTCATCATTACAAATATCCTATTAATTCTAAAGATTTCACCTCCGCAGCGATTTTTGTTTTTCCCACATGTAAAAATAATAGTTTAAAACAATCCCCAAATGTTGCAATTTTAAACATTTTACACTTTCTCCATTATGGGGTACTAATGCTACGCATTTGAGCCAAATTTTAAAGTTGTAGCACTTCTAGAAGAAAAATAATATTTTTCTGTTTAAAATTTAAACATTTTTAACGGTTGCCGCAATATATATATGGAGAGATTGAAATGTTTATTTGTGCAAATGCACTGTTCTGTAAATAATTTGAAAATTGCAGCTTCCTAGCTCATCCCGTAGTACATAAAAAATTATTAAAATTTAATGTTCGAATGGGGTTAAAACAACCCCTAAAATTTACAATTTTAAAAATTTCGACTTTTATAATTGGTTATGACAAATGTTCTATAAACCTGCAAAATTTATTAGATTGGTCTAAACACTGGGAAAACCTTTTCCCATGCTAACTTATGGGAGATATTCCGGGGTCTCAGGAGTCTAACCCAAGAGACTGTAAGCAAAAGTGATAAAAATTCCTAATAGATATTGCGGCCATCTAGCAACACTGAAAATTTCATTTTTCTAGCTTAACGGCAAGTGCCGATAATTAATTTACAAAAATGGCGCAATGCATTTCTTATGGGAAAAAACGCAAATTTCGGAATTTCTGGAGTCAAACTCATGTCTCTTAGGTTAGAAGTCTCATTTTATCTGAAAAATTTATCATCAAATCTACAAAAACTAAAACTTTCAGCTCTCTAGCTCTTGTAGTTTGGGCTGGACATTAGTATCCTCCTATATGTTATACCCTCCTCCTCTGTAAGAGTCGTCGATATATAATGACTAGTAGTTGGTGCTTGCATACTGCAAGAATTTCATCTCACCTAGAGAAAACATTCATTTTTCAGACAGACATTTCATCATTACAAATATTCTTTTAATTCAAAAGATTTCAACTCCGGAGCGATTTTCGTTTTTCCCACATGTAAAAACAATAGTTAAAAAAAATCCCCAAATGTTGCGATTTTAAACATTTTTTACTTTTTCCAATATGGGGAATTAATGCTACACATTTTAGCCAAATTTTAAAGTTGTAGCATTTCTAGAAGTAAAATAATATTTTTCTAATTGTTTAAATTTAAATAATTTTTAACGGCCGCCGCAATTCAAATTTGGTAAAACTGAAATGTATATTTGTGCAAATTCACTACTCTGTAAATAATTTGAATATTTCAGCTTCCTAGCTCATCCCATAGTACCTAAACAGCTATCTATTTGTTTAAACTTTAAGAATTTTTAACTGCCGAACAAATTAAAATATCAAAATTTGTATAATCCCTAATTCGTTTTTTAAGAATTCTACTTACAAAAAAATGTCAACTCCGTATCACATGCGGAAATATATAAACCTTGAAAATTTGTTTAAACAATTGCGAATTTTTAGCGGCCGCATTGTTGAATTTTTTCAAGATTTTCGTTTTTTCTAGTCGGTTTTGCACAAAATCATAACTAAGAAAAAAATTTCGAATCTCCAGCTCATCTGGAAGTGCCTAAACATTAGTATCCTCCTATATGTTATATATCATTCTATATAGACGTTCCTTACAGAGGAGGAGGAGGATATAACATATAGTAGTTGATGCTTGCATACTGCAAGCATTTCATATCACCTTGAAAAAACATTCATTTTTCAGACAGACATTTCATTACAAATAGTTTTTTAATTATAAAAATATCACCTCCGCAGCGATTTTCGTTTTTTCCACATGTAAAAATAATAGTTTAAAACAATCCCCATGTGTTGATATTTTAAAAATTTTACACTATCTTCATTATGAGGTACTAATGCTACACATTTTAGCCAAATTTTAAAGTTGTAGCAAATCTAGAAGTAAAATAATAATTTTCTAATTGTTTACATTTAGATAATTTTTTTTTTAAAAAAACGAAATAGGGTTTATACAAATTTTGATATTTTAATTTGTTTGGCATTTAAAAATTCTTAAAATTTAAACAAATAGATAGCTCTTTAGGTACTATGGGATGAGCTAGGAAGCTGAAATTTTCAAATTATTTACAAAGTAGTACACTTGAACAAATAAACATTTCAATTTCACCATATATGAATTGCGGCGCCCGTTAAAAATTATTTAATTTTAAACAATTAGAAAAATATTATTTTTCTTCTAGAAATGCTACAACTTTAAAATTTGGCTAAAATGTGTTGCATTAGTTCCCTATAATTGAGAAAGTATAAAATTTTTAAAATTGCAACATTTGGGGATTTTTTTAACTATTTTTTTTACATGTGGGAAAAACGAAAATCGCTGTGGAGTTGAAATCTTTAGAATTAAAAGAATATTTGTAATGATGAAATGTCTGTCTGAAAAATGAATGTTTCTTCAAGGTGAGATGAAATGCTTGCAGTATGCAAGCACCTTCTACTAGTATGTTATATCCTCCTCCTCTGTAAGGAACGTCTATATAGAATGATATCCTCCTCCTCCTCTGTAAGGAACGTCTATATAGAATGATATGTTTCTGTTATATCCTCCTCTGTAAGAGACGTCGATATATAATGATAGCTTATTTTACCCCGGCTTCGCTCAGGGAATTTTAAGTTAATTTCTATTTTTTACGGTACGTTGAGTCTTTTAGGATGCTCTTCACCTGGCACTCAATCTGATTTTATGACCAATTTCATCTCATTGTTAACATTTGTTCCAATGCTATTTTGAATGTTAATACGCATAAATTTCAAGAGTGAAACGTTTCTTGTAGGGATCTTACTATCGATGCGTTTTTTCAAAGATTATATCTACGCCTTTCATCAACTTGCGAATTTTCATCGCGAATCAAATACATTTGAAGAAACTCATGACTCTGATCTTTGAGTTGTAACAATGAGCTTATACTATGATGGGTTCGAAAAGTTAATTGGAAACCATAATTCGGAACCGGAATAGTAGACCTAAAAGGAGTAATGTGAAAACACGAATTATATATCACTATATTTTTTTGAAAATCTTTTGATTGTGCAGAAACATATTGCATAAAACTAAATAATGGCTCAGGCACATCTTCAAGATCAGTTAAAACTATTTTTCCGTTGGAAGAACACATGCCCTCCGTTCTGGATTAAATTTTTTGGCTTTACAAAACCTGCATATTTTCGTAAGACCTCCGATATTAATCAATTCAAGACCTTTGTAATCAATCGCAGGATCATAGGCATTATTTCTCAATGAAATCCAGTTGGTTAATCTATTTCGTTCAGTGCGTAATTGTTGTAGTTGAAGGCGATTAAGAGAATTTTCATTGGTTTCATTAAATCGAGAATTCCTATGCCTTTCTCTATCTTTATCGAGTGGCGATTCCCTTTGTTCAGTTGTCTCATTTAATTGAGCGTTTCGTTTATATTCACAGTTGCATCGCAGACGACGTTCTCTTGATTCTTGATTGATTCTTTCACAAAAATTCATCTTATTTTTTACGGCAACTGTCAGTAAGGAGCTGACATCATCATAGTTTAATTTAAAACTGTTCAGGAAAAAAGAGGAAAAAGAAAGAGGAATAACTAAATACACGAACAAAATTATGAATAAAGAGACATAAACAGAAATGGTGTTATGCGATTAAATATCACACCGTTTTTATTTCTCAGTGAAATGCAGTTGGATAGACTATTTCGTATCTCTATATTCGTATGTCAAACGTTTCTTAGTCTGGAAGATCAACCGCACGCTACTTTCCTGCTATCCGATCTATGAATTTGTAAAATAAAGCTCATTTATTTAATTAGGTGACCGACAACTTTTCCACGATATTAACTGCCTTAAAAAGAAATAATTTCGAAATTGACCCATCACAATTTTTTATAAGTATATCGCTACTATCTCTGTACTGCAATTAGACTTATCTTTGTTATGGACCGCGATCGATAAAATATGCTTTGCGATCGACCAGTCTATGGAATAATTGTTTAACAGATTCATTTCAGAGAGCATGGATCGAGAACATCTCGCACGGCTAGGTTCAACTGATAGAGGAAGAATAGTGGGCATGCTTTTCGCTGGAAACAGCGTACGTGAAACATCTGAAGACGTGCAAGTGAATAGGAGTACTGTTTACTACTGGGCTAAGCGTTTCAAAGAAGGAGACAGTTTCTTCAAAACCAAACCAAGAAGTGGATAACCAAGATGCATATCTCGTCAAAGGACCAGTCTGTAACTCGGAAGGCGATGGTAAACCCGTTGACGGTGGGAGGAGTAACTTCTATTAGAAGAGGTTTGGTAATGGACTGTAGTTACTCCGCAATCAGGCGTCGCCTTTGCGAGGCTGAAATCCGTCATCACAAGTCAGCCAAGGAATCCTCATTCACAGAGGACCATCCCATTGCACGGCTGCCGTTTGCCCAATCATTCGTCGGTATGGATGATGCATAATGGGATGCTACTGTATTTAGGGACGAAAAAACTTTTTGTAGCGATCAAAATTGAAAAGCTCAACTCAGGCGCTCTCGAAGTTAAAGGTAGTAACAGAATAAAGGTAAAAGTTACGTCTTCTTTTTAATAGAAGAAAATACAAAATTTGTGCTGCTTTTGATGATTTTATTTAAAGGTTTCAACCACAACATGTTCTTAAAACTAATAAACCCAACCATACAAATGTAAGTTTTTAGGAGCAATGACTGCTGCGGATCCTGGTCGCGAACAAGAATTAAATCCGCTGATTATGTCAGTATTTTAAGAGATAATCTCATTTCATATATAATATGAGATTGTTCCTAAAGGTGAAGAGATAATCTTTGATCGGGACAACTCCCGTCCATAACGTGAAGGTGACAAAGCGGTTTTTTCAAAAACATTCGTGCATAGATGAAAATGAAAGTGTGAGCTTTGCTGGCTGATAAATGTTATAAATTAAAATATTTCCTGAAACCAGCAGGTTCGTCAAGGTAAAAAGCTTTTTGTCGACAGCTGGTCACAAACTAAGTGTTGGTTTTAGCCGGCGCTAGGGAAAATTTCCCACGATGAGCCCAAATTCCCACGAGGAGGCAAGATCTCACAATAAGGAGAATTCCAACAGACTGAACGAAAAAGAAAAACCAACGATGTTCAAGAAAAATAGTTTTTCGTGATGTGCACACGATGTCGACGAAAACGTCCTCGAAGTTTCTGGCCAATACGTATTTCGACCGCCAGCCGACCATCTTCAGGGCCATGTGTAGTGACTCAAATTGGTTTGGTAACGGGTCTCTTTTATACCCGATCGTTCGAGGTGCGTGTTGGAGGGATAAAAGAGGATAGGGATATATTTATTGGCGTTTATGTGGTTTCCTTCCCTGGTTAAAGTCGTGGAATTTGTAAAATGTTTATTATGCTTTCTCACAATCAAATGTCAGAATCTGTGTTGGGGACAACAATCAGATATAGTTTGGAGATTGATTTATCTTGCAATTACCAACGACTCGTCTGTGAAAATTTTGTTCGCTTAATAATAAAGCGAAATGAAATGATGATGGCTGCAACAGTTTAACTCAAAGAATTAGAAAAAGATGTACCGTATTACAATTTCGTGCATTCCGTCAGCTAAACCGACTTTTTACGTCGGCGTTTAACGTGGAATATACGGAAAATGCTATCAAGTGGCAAGTAATGGAAGAAGAAACTCTGCAATAGTGTTCTTTTTTACTTTTTTAAAAGTATATATCTCGACTGTTTTTGAGAGTAGTGACTGGTCGCATTCACCATTTCTGTTACGTAACGTATACTATCGAACTGGAGAATTTGATTAAACCGATGAAATCGTTGATTCAAAATTCGTAAATCCGCTCGTACTTCTACTACTAGAACTAATTACGCAACGAGTTTGCTTCAGTTCTACCAAACAACCTCTCACTTGGACAAAAAAAACATTTTCATCATCTTCACGATACAAGAATGACTGTTAAAATTAAATGGCAGATTATAATAGTACGTTCAAACGATCGCGCAAGACGCGGAACACTCTTCATTAACTTCGATCGATACTCAAGAATTCGTCGTATATTACACAATAATAAACCCTGAAGGCTTAGGTGGCGTCACGACAGGAATACATATATTCATGTAGATAGTAAGTTAAAACTCAATATTTTGCGAAAGCGACGCCGCTTAAATTGTTGGAATACTTTGGAAAATGATTGTACATGTACAACATTAAAAATCGGTCCTCATGCTACGGAGGCTGGATTGCCTCTGACCGTGGCAGTGGTCAGGATCAAGGCATGAAGGCAGAGGGTGCTAAGAGTCTTCGGAGGTTAAACATCCACTGCCACTCTTTCTTATCCTTACCCAATTCCTTTAACCTAAACCTAACTACCGTCAATTGCCGGACTATTTCTATCAAAGACAAACTTCAGGAGCTTCAAGAAGAACTGAAGATGATCAAGTGAGATATCTTAGGGCTCAGTGAGGCAAGAAGAAAAGGAGAAGTCCTGCTGGAACTGAAGAGTGGGCATATTTTTTATTACAGGTGACTTTACGCAGGAAGAACAGCAGGAGTTGGATTCATCGTCAACAAAAAATTGAAAAACTACATTGTGGAAAGATAATGCTCATCCGAGAGAGCAACAAGACAGGTGATTCAAATAAATTACATATATCAAATGTAAATAGTCGAAATCTACGCACCAACTTCAACATACTCGGATGAGGAAGTGGAAGATTTCTGCCAAGAAATTGAATAACTGCATGACAAAGGAAGCTGCCATTTAAAAGTGGTCATCGGAGATTTCAACGCGAAAATAGGAGAGCGAAAGGAATATGATAGCGCAGATGGAAAATGGGACTATAGAGACGGAAAGGAACGAGGAAACGGACTTGTAGACATTACCGAATGTTCCAGCTTCTACATAATGATCTCCTTCTTTAAGAAGAGCCCTAACTCAAAATGGATCTGGAAGGGACCCAATGGCATAAAAAATGAAATTGACGATATACTAGTTCATAAAGGGCATGTGGTAGAAGACTGTTCTGTCCTCAACCAGTTTAAAACTGGAAGCGACCACCGATTAGTGCGATGCAGAATTTCATTCAATTTTAAGTTGGAAAGGCGGAAACTGATAAGAAAGCTTAAGCCTATCGTAAACGCACGAGTACTAAAAGAGAAAAAAGGGAATTTCAGCTTGAACTACGAAATCGATGCATTCTACTAGAAAACCAAGAAGCGGAATTAAAGTTAACGGAGGTACTCAGAAAAACCGCGTAATAAATAGGCGGAACAGTTAATGTTAAGCCAGATAAAAAGTTATCTGAAAAAAACTGCACTGCTGATTAAGAAAAGAATGAAAATGAAGAAATGAAATGATCCACTTCGCAAAACTAAAAAAAAATATTAGGAAGTCCATCAAAGAAAATGTGAAGAAATATAATTATGAACTAATCAAGAAAACTATAGAAGTTATAAGAAAATGAAGCAGCATCTCTCGATTCGTAAGATACAGCTGGTGGCATTGCTGTTAAAAAATGTTTTGATTATCGATAGCAGGAAGTTAAATTTAAAACGCGTAAAAAAATCAACGAGAAACTGTATGAAGATCTTTTAATCAATGAGGAAATAAATGAAGAAAGAAACATGGCCACCGAAGAGGTTCCAGATATTCTTCCATAAGAAATGAGACATGCAATCAAAACTTGTGGAATGGAAAAGAATCTGGAAGTGATTAAATCACAGCAGAAGTAATTAAGGCAACTGGTAACTGTATGGAAAAGATCTTCTCCAAGATTTTTACGTCTTGCTTAAAGAAGAGGAATATACCAGAGACGTGGAACCATGCAAGCATAATACTTTTACACAAGAAAGTTTGCAAGGAAGATTTGAATAATTGTCGGCTAATCAGCCTGCTCCCGGTAGTCTACAAAATATTCATTCATTTTCCAATCCCAGTTGTATCAGTTAGTCGATTTCATAAAAGTAAATTGGAAGATTTGAGATAACGTGTCCTGCAATGTAAATATGAGTGTGATTATGGAGGGGGGAGAATAAGAGAGATAGAAAAACAGGGATGGTAGAAACTCGACGTTCAATGGAATATCAATAAATATAATTTTTTCAGAAAAATTTAGCACAGATAAATTATGTTTATAAAAATGTTTTTTACACTTATAAATAGAAGTACAAGAGTAACAATGAAGAATAGATAGAGAATGAAAGGGAAAACACTAGAGATACTATTAAAACGAGAGGAAAAGGAATGATGGAGCGGCAGGTACTTCTCTACCTATAGTAATTCCCTACCCCTTCTCTAGCCCTTCCCTACACAAGTAACTCCCCTACCCTACTGTGCCTCTCCCATGCCACTCCTCTACCCCTCCCATGCCCCTCCCTTACATCTTCCATAACTCTACCCTCCCCTTCCCTTTCCATCCCTTCCCCTCCCCTTCCCTACCCTCCGCTACCCCTCCCCTGCCCCTTACATAACCCATCCCCCTTTCCTCCTCCCACAATCACTCCTCGTCCACACTCGCCCTATCTTTGCAATTCGAAATATCAATCACGTGCACGCTGTCAACGCCATCTCTCTGGAGACCTATTTTTCTCCTCTCCCTTTATTCTCTCTTTCTAGCAATCACTCCCCTTTATCCCTGTTTCTCCCTCTTCTCTCATTCTACCCTATTTCTCCTCACTTTCTCCCTCTCCCTTCCCCCCTTCGCTTCTTTATGCATTTTCACTCCACTAACCTTTCCCGTTCAATTTCCATCGCAAACATTTTTTTCACCAATTGCTCTTAAGTGTTGCCTCATTTGTTCATCCTCTGCACTTCCTCGGGGAAATCCCTCTCTTTCTCATTTTAGTCCATTATTATTGAACCCTTTGTGGTTTTGTCTCTTTGTCACTCCCTTCCGAGTGCACTGCTATCCGAAAACAGCGCCCTCTCTTGGAATGCTTTGGTTTTACCGTTCGGGCCATTCTCTACGGAGAATTTGAAGAGTATTTGTGATCAGTTAATAGAGTAAAGCTTTCCTGAAATAATTCAGCTTTCCAATTCACAAATACTCAAATCGTTATGATGTATCAACAGTAATCGATGAAAAATGCTCAAAATAAAAAAAAACACCGTCAATCTTTCAACGATAAGGAATATGATGCTGTTCAAAAAATCTGAAACAATCACAAAACATACACACGTAAGTATACATAGGATAGTTCATATAAAATTTTCCAAAAAGTAGCAGTGAGCGAAATTTATGAGTTAACGAAGAACGTTTTGATGATTAATAACAACGCAAAACAAATCACTGTTATTTTTCCCGTAAACTTCCTATTGAAATCCATTCCTATCTTTCCTCTCGGTTTTAATTCTACAATCATATCAATTACTAGAAAAGTCACCGAGCAAATTTTTACGAAACCTTTAACTTTAGAATATTAGTCTCTCTGGAAGCACGGAAATTTAAAATTCAATTTTATATTTTTCTCAAAATTAAAATAACATCAGCGCCAAAACATAATCACTAACTATTTCAAGTTATCCGGTACAAAATGGACTACTTCAATTATTGGTTTAAGGAAATCAAAACACCAGAAACCTTAATTCTAAAGTGGAAGGCGCAGAGATTTAATTCAACTGCAAAGTAGTCGGGTTCTATTTGTTTTTTTGGGTTTCCTACGAATTTTTCTACAAAATCAAGAGGGCTACAAAAAGTCCTTTTATTCTATCCATCTTTTTCCGGAGCAGCTCCTTCTTACACAAGTTACTCGAATTCGACGAAATGGATTTCTCCTCTCCTCTTTATCCTCTCCCGCCCTTCCTCACTTTACGGCCCCGTTCCCTCTTGCACTCCGTCTTCCTCCTCCTCCCCTTCCTCCCTCTTCCACTCATTCCACTATTACCCCTCTTCCTCCTGCCCCTTTTCCTCTTACATTTTCTCCCTCTCCTGCCCCTCCCACCTTCTGCTCATACTTCCCCTCCCACTCTCCTGCCCCTTCCTCCTACACCATGCGCTTCCCCTCTTCCCACCCTCTCTCTCATTCATTGGCTCTTTCCAAACTTTCCTGACGAACCTTATCCTCTAGAAATCCTCTCCATCCATCAGCCTTTTTAACTCGAATCCCTCCTCTTTCCCTCCCTCTCCCCTTCTCATCTACTCTCTCTCTCCCTTCCTCTTTCTCTATACCTTTTCCCTCTCCCTCCCTCCCTCTCTCCTTCACCTTTCCTCTCCCTTCCTTCACCTTTCCTCTCCCTTCCTTCCTCCTCCTCAATACCTTTTCTCTCTCTCCCTCTCTCTCTTCTTCTGGGACACGTAGTCCGCACCACCCGCCTGATTGGGAGCCCTTCTGTTCCGCCCTAAATTCGTTATCGCCCCTGTGGATAGCCAGCGCCCTCTCCATGTGGGAGCCTTGGCTACCATCTTCCTTCCCTTCCCTGCCTACGGGCAAAGTTCTAAAACTAGCCAATCGTTGCAGAGCAACAACGAGCACCGGGATCCTTGTATCTGCCTTTCCATGCTTTTCGCCTCTCCTTCGTCTCTGCACACGGAATCCCATCTCTCTTCTTTCTACTCAGCCCTCTAGCTCCTTCCTCCTTCTCTTGTCTCTCTCTCTGTCTCTTTCTTCCCTTTCATCCCTTCCTTTCCTTCTCTATCCACGTAATTTCCTTCTTTCCCTTTCCTTCTCTCTCCAATTCATTCCCTTCTTATCCTTTTCCTTCTCTCTCCACTTTATTCCCTTCTTTTCCTTTTCCTTCTCTCTCCACTTTATTCCCTTCTTTTCCTTTTCCTTCTCTCTCCGCTTTATTCCCTTCTTTTCCTTTTCCTTCTCTTTCCACTTTATTCCCTTCTTTTCCTTTTCCTTCTCTTTCCACTTTATTCCCTTCTTTTCCCTTTCCTTCTCACTCCACTTTTTTATTTTTATTTTTGATTACTACGCACTAGTGTTGGAAAGGTGCCATATGTGTCCATGAGTAAGGTAAAAAAGTTTTTTGAGATCGGATAATATTTAGAGGTGCCATTGAACCGTTAAATTTTAAAATTTACTCTAAAATCTTTCGGGATTGAATATTTTTTTAAATTTAATGATTGGACTACCGAACTATTTTTTAGTAGATCCCTATCGAGCTCATCATGAACGCTTTGGGCTCAGACTGAAATCAGACAATATCTTTAGATGCCAATGGGGCTCCAAATTTGGGGCAATTACATCAAAGTGTACAGTATTTGGCCATTCTCAGGTTTTTGCTTGTTTCGATTGGGATTACAGGCCTATATTGTTGCCATGAGAGTGGAACGTAAAGCAAGGTCCATATTTTCTTTTTAGGGAGGCAAAGAAGTTGTGAAAGCTGCTCTTGAGTTGTTAAGAAGGGCTCTGCAACAATGTAACAGCAGCTCTGGCCAGGCTAGTTGCCAAGCGAGGAGTGCCGTTAATGAGCCGCAACTGAGCATCAGTCGCCTCTGTTTTAATGGAAAATCTGAAAATGTTAACCGGAGAGGACAAATCTCAAGTGATTGATAAGAATAAAGTGAGAAGAGAGAAGAAGAAAGCATGGTCCGCTTTAAGAGAGCAGGAAATCATGGACGTAAACAAATTGGAAGCACTATTTTTTGACAGAAAGAAGGACATAACACTTGTTCAAGTAAAAAAGGGGAAGAAATATTATAGGACATTAAAATGGAAGAGCACATTACTATGTTGCAAGAACCTGATTCTATATACGTAGGACATGCTTCTGCAAATGGAAGACCCAATGCTGCCAATATAAAGAGGAGCATTAAGGAGTGCCTACAAAGAAACCATATAACCACAGGCTACCTTGTTTCATTGGGTGTGATGGTACTAATTTAAATACAGGGGTTGACAGCGGAGTGATTCGCCTGATGGAGCAGGTCGTTAACAGACCTCTCCAATGGCTGGTATCTATGCTTCATGTGCATGAGCTTTCGCGCCGCCATTTTTTGAAACCTCTAAATGGAGCCACTAGGGGAACATATAGCTACGGAAGACCAAACGGGAAGCAATTAGATGAATGTGAGCGGTTGCCTATGGTCACTTTCCAAAGAGTGGAAGCGGATTTGCCTTTAATAATTGACAGCAACCTTAGTACAGGCCAAAGATAATCGCTGCGCATTTGCAGAACAGTTGCTGCGGGTCATTGTCCACCTGACTTAGCGGAACATAATTCGGGAAAATTATCACACTCACGAAGGTTAACTACAGCAAACAGAGTCTTGACTTTATATCGCTAGTCCTGACCCATATGATAATTTTCGCATTCTAGTGCCTTCATAATAAGTGTGTATGCCGTTATGTGGTTCAAGATTAAGGAAAACCTTTTGTGCCACGAGGGTGCCCGTCATCATTGGACCTCAATCAAATTAACACGATACCTTCTAGAAGATCTCTGAGAATTGTAGACAAAACTATCAAAAAAACGCCTACGTTTCTCATCCAGAGGGCATACTCCTCTCAATGCTCACAGATCACCGTCCGCACATACGACAACATGGTCGCGAATTCTCCATGCGAGGGAAGTGGAAAACGCCAGTAACAGTACCCAGCTGCGGCGGGACAAAAATCCTGATCTCAACATTGACGCTAATGATTATGTTCAAATGATTGACTGGCAAAAATGTGCCATCAGTGAACCGCTCCTGACAAAGGATAACACAGTGGAGGGAATCCGTTTCATGATTAAGGGCGAGATGGTCGTAGACATTTCCATTCCAAGATTCCCATACACAGGCAGTGGAGAGAGCCGTTCCTCTAGTAAATGAAGCCTCGGTAGCTGTAAATGAAGAAGATGCCAGAGATGGTTTTGTGAGAGCAAAAATCACCTCGACACAATTAGGCCTCATTTTGGGCAAAAGGCACAATACGTACCTTTGACATTCAGGAAACAATAAACGTGCCCTTAAAGGTCGGGTGGTAAGGCTGGGCAGTCCCCAGTGCGCACGGGAGGAACACGACGTGCAGCCACCTCCACGTGGTGAGTTCTCGGTTGTTTCGAAGATCCGCTTCAGATCTAAACAAGCAAAGAGCTGCACACTACCAAAAACCTCCAAATGTAGAGAAATTGGTACTATGTGCATTGCCCAGTGGCACCTGAAGATATCCTCGGACTTCAGTCTGAGTCGAAAGGGTTCGTGATGGGGACGATGGGGATTCCTTGTATTGTAGCGCGATGCTCAAATGATAAAATTTAAAAATAATGAATTTGTATAAATTTTTATATAAATTGAAAACTTCAGTTTCCCAGTGGCACCTGTACATATTGCCTGATATAAAAAATCACCTTAAAATCCCAAATTGTACCTTTACCACACTAATGCATTAAGATCAGAAATAATTTTTTTTTCGGCCCACCCTACATCACAGTCTCAATCTCGCCCCGAATAAAATACAATCAATCAACTCTTCCCTTGTTTTTCTGTTAAATCAAGGCCCATTCGATTCACGTGTTAATTGCTGGTTTCACTTCCTTAGAGGAAATCATTTTAATCACGCTTAGTTATAATCATTTCGTGATTGAGTTTGCGGTGTAAGTGCTGGAGATAAAGATGGAAAGAACATAATTTATTAAGAATACTAGAAGAATCATTAAATATCAATAACCATAAATGTTCGTGGGAGAAAATCATTAACAGTTATCGAAAGTAAACAGGTCTAGAAGAATAGTCATCTTT
Organism: Tanypteryx hageni; assembly: GCA_028673005.1. Classification (NCBI taxonomy): domain Eukaryota; kingdom Metazoa; phylum Arthropoda; class Insecta; order Odonata; family Petaluridae; genus Tanypteryx; species Tanypteryx hageni. The sequence goes on from CM054114.1 coordinate 7,323,689, forward strand.
GTCTACCAACTGTCAAGCTTTCATTCAATTTAACTGACAGGAAAAAAGAATAAAACGTGAGATTGATTCAGAAATAAAGTAACTTAGTAACAGTCTCGAAATATTGGTCTAGTCCCTCTCATAAAATTGTTGTAGGAATGTTACTAAGTTACTTTATTTCTGTCATGAGTTATGGATTTATACAAAGTAACAGCCGAAATAGTACACTATGTGATATAGATTGTTATTATATCTACATTAATGTTTGGTAATATAAAGTTTCGAATAATTTTCGGTTATTGATTCGTAATTCACCAAACAAGGCTGTTTTAATGGTTTTTCTTAGATATATTATAGTCAAGTCATGCCTCCGTTAGGTCATATTCCTTTAGCGAAATTTCGATATAGCGCAATTGGACTCTCGGGGTATTTAAAATTGTATTACCTTCTATTTTTAATTTCTAAGAAAACGATAAGCTAAAATCAGCAGCACAATACACTGCTGCGTTAACTGTTAAGAAATAACGCGTTCGCATGACATTTTACTGGAATAATGGGAAAAAAATTTAGTGCATTGGAATGATGATCAAACCGAGAGTCAAATATCGATTAGTCAGTCGATTATATTGCACAAAGCGAAGAACATCCAGGACCATTTGAGAGAACAGGAAGTCGAGTGATCTACTACTGAGACATTTTCGGCCAGTTCAGCTTGGTTCCACAAGTTTGAGAGCCGCTGCAATGTCCATAGCGTTTGCGTCACTGGCGAATCTTCGACCGCTGTCATCCAAGTTGCATGTTAGTTAATGTTTTATGTATTCTTTAGTTCATTCTTTATTTAAGTAATTTCTTTTAAGTTTTAACAGTAGTGTTAAAAATATGTTGAACTGTTTGAATTTTGTAAGGCACCATAAAAATATCTCTAATAGGTAAAAATGGGGCTCGTCTTAACTTTATGGAACATATCCCTATATCTAACGTTATATATACTGTTCGTTTAACGCAATTTCGAGCACCGCAACATCCTTTAGGAACGCATCCTTTGCGTTGATCGAGGTCTTACTGTAATAGGTATAGTTTTCATACTCGATTGAGAGAGACAGTGTGAGGGACGAACGCAATGGCAATGGGTTCGATAGCTAATAGATCTCATAGTATTGCGCATTGATTTATTTCGCATCAAAAGTTACTCAATCTTTAAAAATAATAGATCAGTAAAACATATTTTCCATACTGCTTCTTCTAAAAATCGCCATATAGAAGGCAAAGAGAATAATGCAACGTTTAAACTTCACACAGTCATTGGAATCTGACTCATCTGGTATTTTGAAGCAAGAGAGAGAATAAATAGAGAGCGGTCAGCCATCGCTCCGCCAAATCTAAAAGAGATTTTATTTTTTTGTTCTTGCAATTTCTGCGGCTTCCATTTGCGGCCCATACATCGCCCGCCCACCTCAGGGTCAACCCCTTCTCCCATTTATTCCTCCCGTCTCAGAACTCCCTCCCCCGCCTTCACCTCCGCCTAGGGCTGCCAACTTTTAAACAGGGAAATACGGGACAACCGCAACTTTTAAACCGAGAAATACGGGAAATACAGGACAGACTATTTTTTAAGGGCGTTTAAATTTTTTTTATTTCAAATATTTTATTTAAATTAACTTGTGAAAATATCAGAAATTTCAATTTTAAAATAATAAAACTAAACACATTTACTTTTTTCACTTATACTTCATTTCTGATTTTACATGTAGTTGAAAGTTCCATATCATTTATAATAAACTGAAAAAATGACAACATGACATATCAGAATATACGATGATATGATTAAAGATTAAGTAGCAAAACTAAACAGTGTGGACACATCTCACCCCTCAGTAAATACAAATCACCTTAAAACCATCACAATAATATCCTCCATACATTAAATAATAGAACCCAATTCATTGAATCCATGAAATGATTTCCTTTTTTTATCTAATCTACACTGATTCAATGAAGGCATTTTCAGTATTGTTGGCAATGTAAAGTCGCGCCAACAGCTTATCTATTAGCGAATATAATCTGAAGTTTCAGTATTGACATGTTTGATATCAAATGTGAATTTTGCCTTTGGAGAAGCGTGTAAACTGTAAATAAACCAGGTAGGAAAGTATATCGTCAAGTCTTATAATTGTATCCATATGATCCAGGATCAATTTTGAATACATTCATAGATAATGTAACGCGCTAGTTAAAAAAGAAATTACAAATTAAAATACGGGGAAAAACAGCGTCCAGTATATAGTTCGTGCGGGACGCGGGAAAGTAAGTAAAAATACGGGAAATCCCGTATGATACGGGACGGTTGGCAACCCTAGTAGCGCCCCACGCTCCAATCTCACTCCCCCTCCCCAACTCTGCTCCTTTAGCAGAACCTCCTGACCCTGTCCAGGACGAGGACCAACCACAACGCCGTAAACACGGCTGGGAACATTCATATTTCATTCCGTAACACATGATATCACGACCAGAGCACACCTCTCCTCCCTTCGGGCCACCCGCTGCTGCTTCGCACATATTCCCATTCGCAACGCGACCTCGAAACGCACGACCGGCGCTCCATTGCGGAGTGCCTCGGTCCGATTGTCCGGGACCGGCCGCCACGCCCTCTCCGCGGGTCGCGCACGGGCGTGGGGGAGGGGTGTTGGAGTCTATTCTCCCACCACTCCCTCAGCCGAATTATAGTTACTCTTTATTCAATACAATCTCTATTTCCATCTCACCCCCTCCCTTATATGGATATTCATTTATGTACATATGTCATCATCATCATAGGTAGTCTGTCCGTAGACAGGTCCGTGATTATTCATGGTTAAACCTGGTTCTCCATATACTCCTATTTTCCGCTGTCCTCTTTATATCTTGATAACTCTCTTTCCCTTTCAGATCGTCTATCAGCTGAAACCTTTTCCTACCTCTTTCCCTTTTCCCATCTAGTTTTCCTTCTAACACGTCTTTAATCATACTCTCTCTCCTCAGGTAATGTCCAACCCAGTTAGCCTTCCTCTTTCTGATAGTCTGTATAATCATTCGCTTCTCTCCTATTCTTCGTAGCACTTCATCGTTTTTCATCCTATCTGTCCATTTTATCTTCAGCATTCTCCTCCAAGTCCACATTTCAAAGCTTTCCAAGTATTTGATGTCATTTTTCCTTAGCGTCCATGTTTCTGCCCCATACAATGCTATACTCCATACGTAGCATTTTATCAACTTCTTGCGGATATCTTCCCTTATATTCCCTGTAAGTAGTTGTTTCTTTCTCCTGAAAGCCGCTTTTGCTTTTCCTATTCTAGTTTTGATCTCATCCGTACATTTTGCCTCTCGTGTTATGATGCTTCCAAGGTATTTATATTCTGAAACTTGTTCTAATGGCTTTCCCCCAATAGTTATGTTCAGATTCTCTTCTTTACCCGATATTCGAATGACCTTGGATTTTTCTGTATTTATTTCCATACCATATTTTCTACCTGTTATCACTAGTCTATTTATCATTTTTTGTAGCTCCTCTTCCTTTCTTGCTAGAAGTACTTGATCATCTGCGTATTTTACTGTTCTTATAATCCTTCCTCCAATTTTGAAATCCCCTGTGCCTTCTAAAGCTTCTTGCATTAGACTTTCTCCATATATATTGAATAGGGTTGGCGATAGGCAGCATCCTTGTCTTACTCCTCTACCGATATTTATTCCGCAGGTGTCCACATTCTCAAACCTGACCTTTACAACTTGATTCTCATATAGATTCCTAATCAGTCTCCTGTCTTTCCAGTCTACACCTATATCCTTTAATATCTTCATCAACTTTACCCAATTTACTCTATCAAAGGCCTTCTGCCAGTCTACGAAACATGCGCAGATATCTTGACTGTATTCTATTGCCCTTTCTGATATGATTCTAACTACTCCTATAGCATCTCTAGTTCCTCGTCCTTTTCTGAAACCGAATTGATCTTCCCCTATTATATCTTCTGCCTTTTTCTCCAGCCTTTTATTAAGAATCCTCGTGATGATCTTCGATGTGTGTGACAGAAGGCTTATAGTTCTGTAATCTTTACACTGCATTGCCTTTGGCTTCTTCTTTAGAGGGATCATTGTTACTTCTAGGAAATCCTGAGGCCACTCTCCCGTGTCGTAAATCTTATTAATTAATTTCGTGATCGCTTTTAGTCCTTCTGATCCTATGACTTTAAGTATCTCAGCCGGTATTCCATCGCTGCCCGTGGCTTTCCCCTTCTTAAGTTCCACTATCGCTTTTTCTACTTCGCTCTCCATAATACTTGGTCCTAAGTTGTCTTCTTCAATGTTTTCCTCATTTTCCAGTTCTATTTTTGCCGCTCCTGTCTGTTTGCTGTATAATTCCTTAATGTATTCTTCCCATACCTGTGCTACATCCTTTGTTTCTGAGACTATCTTCCCATCCGTATTCATAATTCCTTTACCACAAATTCCATTAGACTTCTTATCTTCTAATTCCAGTGCCCTAGCGTACATCATATCGTACCGTCCTAATTTCTCCATTTGTTCTATTTCATCACATTTTCCTTTTAGCCAATTTTCTCTAGCTTTATCTGTTACCCTTCTCAACTCATTGTTTATACGCCTATAGTTGGCTCTACCTTTTTCACTGTTAACGTTTTTCCATTTTCGTCTCTCATCCATTTTCTCCAGCATTTCCTTCGTGATCCATGGTTTTCTGATTTTCTTCTCTTGTTTTCCAATCTCTTTATCCAAGGTATCCTTGATACTGGTTTTAATTTCATCCCATTCTATATCGACGGTCTTCGGTTTGTTTTCCAACTTTCTTAGGTTATCTTCCAACTTCATGCTGACTACATCCTGCCTTTCTTTCAGTTTTTCTAGGTCCCAGGTCTGTCTTTCTCTTCTCGTTTTTCTTATTTGTTTGAGCTTTGTACTCACGTCAAGTATTAGAAGGCTGTGATCTGAATCAATGTCTGCTCCTTGCAATGCCTTGGCGTTCTTTATGCTGTTCCTAAATCTTTGTTTTACAAGGATGTAATCTATTTGGCATCTCATTCTATCTCCTGGGCTTTTCCATGTGTATAACCTTCGTTTATGGTTTTTGAACCATGTATTAGTCACTACAAGGTCATTATTGATGCAGAATTCTACGAGTTTCTCCCCTCCTCGATTTCTCTTCCCAAGTCCGTATTGCCCGACAACATTTTCTTCCTGTCCTTCTCCGACTATGCTGTTCCAATCTCCCATTATTATGCAGTTTACCTTTCCTCTTCCGTCTTCTTCGTAAATTTCATTAATTTGCTCATAGATCTCATCTATTTCTTCATCGTCATGAGCTGACGTTGGCATATATACCTGGATTATCAGCATGTCCACTGGGACTGCTTTTAGCTTTATTGCCATCAGTCTATCGTTCGTTGCTATTATCTTTGTCACGCTTTTCATCATATCTTTCCTAAGTACCAGAGCTACTCCCCTTTCCCCACTATTTCCTCCAGAATAAACTACCGTGAATTCTTCCGAGTCGAACTGTCCTTCTCCCTCCCATCTAGTTTCGCTTAGCCCTATAATGTCAACTCTATTTCTTCTCATTTCTTCTTTCAAGTTCTCTAGCTTTCCTGCCTTTCTCATAGTTCTTACGTTCCAAGTCCCTATTCGTAATTTACTTTCGACAAATGTTTTCCTCAAGGCAGTCCCCGCCCGGAGATCCGATTGGGGGACTATTTTACCTCCGGATTGTTTTACCTCGAGAGAACTCATATTGTCCAACCATATAATCTTTACTAGGGATTGTAATGTGGTAGTTTCCCTCTTGCTTTCCACATCGCAGTACTGTAGCCGTTCAAATCGTCCTGATCACGCCTACAGCTGTATTGGATATAGACCCAACCAACATCATTTGTTTTCGGCTCTATACCATACTGACAGTACTGCTGCCTACTGCCAGGCACTGATGATAGTTTTTTTTATTTTTTATTTTTTTTATAAATAAAACCTCCATTCGAGGGGTTTGAACCCCCGAACTTTGCAATAGAAAGCCGACACGCTAACCACTACACCACCAGTGCAGTACATATGTATGTGTTTATAAATGATTTTTTTCTCTTTCTTTCAAATTATTGTTTTTTCCTTGAAACTGTTTGGAATTTTTTTCGCGGTTTTTTCGTAGGTGTTTTCCACAGTGGGACATTCTTTTTCAGTGTTTAAACAAAACTGTTACAGTTTTTTTGGACCCACAAAACTAACTATATTCTATGGTAATGCTCCATGATCTATTAACCAATATATTATTAATTTGTAATTAATATGTATTTTGATTGTAGTTAATATGTAATTAATTTATTTTTAACATATGAATACGGTTAATACATGACAAAAGGGTTTAATGTAAGAAGGGACTATATAGTTTCAATTTCGTCATAAATAGTCGTATGTCTGTCTGTCCGCCCCCGCCCATTATTCCGCTCCCTCTCTCTCTTTCTGACTTTCCTCTCCTTTCCGTTCCCCTTCCTCTCCCGATCCACACCTAACTCGTCCCATTCTCCCTGCATCTCTCCTCGCACCGAGAAATTAACTGAAATATCGCTTTCTTAGGTCGGGCCGCCGTAAATCCTCACATTTCACATTGCGCTTTCTCCTCGACGAACTCGCTTTGGAGGCCGAGTGGTTTTATTGCCAAATTCTCTCGACTTCATACAGCGAAATTGGCATTTTGCATTCGACGCTGCTGGGTGCAGTAGTTCGACATTTTCAATAGATCACACCATGGAAGTTACATCGAGGGAGTTACTTTTGGGCTTAATAGTTTTCGGTAATTTTCATAAAAAACGACATTTATTTTTTTTTAATCTACGACGACAATCGACGTTTATTTTAATGCATTTTATAAGGCTTGGTGGTTTTCGACGCTTAAATTTCTTAATTAAAAAGCCACGTGTCGAGTTTATATTTCCTAGAAATTAAACACGAATATCGACGTTTTAAAATACATTTCACCAATTTTTTCTAGAATATTATATAAGTTGATTTTCTTCTCCTAAAATTTTGCTGAAAGGGCTTATGTAACAATTGTACCTTTTACGCCTGATTGTTTGTTGCTCTCAAGATTTTGGTGGATGTACTGTTTTTGTCTTCAACCATTAATATGGTACAGCTAACTTTCCGGAATTTACCAGAAAGTTTGTTTAACTCGTTAAATCGCCCCTATTATTCACGAAATCTTGACCATTCGACAGCCAAATTAATGCGACATTAATATAATGTACAACCAAATTAAGATATTGAAGAAAAAACCTTGTTGAGTAACAAACGACGATGAATTTAGAAAAAGTGCAAAGTGGGACTGCACCAAGAAGATGTATTGCGGGTATGACTCCCAAAAATATAAAGTTTATGTCAATATGTTTGTGAAAATACTGTAGGGACATCTTGTGATCAGTACTCATTTCTCAGATTGGGAAAATCTTTTTCACCTTGAAGAAGATCGGAAGAGTACACAAGAAGCGTTCCCCGACTTTTGCGTAAATGGAATTTGGAGGCTGATCATATCGTGAAAATGATCCAAGGCGCGTAGAAATTATCAAATTTGATCGAGGTTAATCACAAGTTGCAATAAACGGATTATTTTGTTTCATACCGTAAAAGTGCTTCTCGACTTTGACAGAACAGAAAGTGTTTGGAATACCGAATGAAGTGCTGCCGTCTGGTATGACAAATATAGATTTTCTTATCTGTTTAGGAAAATACATTGTGTGAACGGAGTAAAGCGAATTTTAAAATCTTGTCATATAATTCTGAGGAAAAATTAGTGGTTAAAAATCGACACTTATCGACGACAATTCGTTTTCGTCGGATTTTAAATTTTTATAAATTCAATATTTATCGATTTATCTCGAATCCTACCACGCCTAGTTATATTATAGAATACTTTCACCGCGATACATACAACGATCAAAATCAATATTCTAATAAATGTTTCATGTTCCATTGCGGTGTCTTACATGGGAGATATAAGCAAACGCTTTAGATTCAAGGGATCTCCATTAAAACAGTTGGCGTGTTTTACAATTGACAAAGGAGGCAGAGAAATGAAATTCTAGACGACTTTTGCAGCACGCATAACTGATTTGGTTGCTTAATTATCTTGTACCGTAAAGATGAAGAGAAAGGAATTGAGATAGAGAGAGAGAGAGTTGTATCGCTTCGATCGAAGAGAATAATTTAAATTAAAAACTCAATAAAGAGGGGTAGAATCCAAGGTGAATTGGCAACACACAAATCCTATTGATTTCAACGAACTCCATTCTTTTCATTTCGCCAATAACGAGACGGAAAAATTAGATTATCTCAATGCAAACTTTCGCATCTGAATATGAAAGATATCGGGTCTTTCTTCAATCCGATTGGGACCTTTTCTTTTTATGTATCTTCTTTCCTTCCCTCTCCTCCTTTTCTCTCTCTCCTTTTATCCCTCTTTCTCCAACCTCTCTCCACCCATCTCCTCCCACCCTTCCTCTCATCTCCTCCCACCCCTCCTCTCTCTTCCCATCCAGCCCCTTCCATCCTTTTCTTTCCTCCCACTCCTTATATCTGTTTCCTTTCATCTCTCTTTCTCCACCCTCTCTCTCTCCACCCATCTCCTCCCACCCCTTCTCTCTCCTCCCATCCAACCCATTCCATCCTTCTCTTTCCTCCTTTTATCTCTCTCCTTTCATCCCTCTTTCTCCACCCTCTCTCTCTCCACCCATCTCCTCATACCCTTCCTCTCCCCTCCCCTTTCCCCTCCCAACCCTCTTCTCTCCTCTCCTCCCGCCCCTTCCATTCTTTTTCCACCCACTCCTCCCATCCTCCACTTAGTTCGCCGATTGCCAATTCGCAAAAAGGACTGACTCGAGCATTTTTCCTTCCTTAAACTCGCCCCCCCCCCCTCTCTCTCTCTCTCCCACACACTCCAAAAACTCTCTCTTCTTCCTCCTCCCCTCCCCTTCTTTCCCCTCCCTTCCCCTCAATCCACTCGAAACCTCTACAAACCTACACTTATCCTTACCTGGAGCTTTCGATCCATTTCCTACATCTTTTATTCCATCCCTTCGTATTCGCTCGCTGCTTTTCCTTTTTTTACCGAACACATTTATTCCTGATTCTTTCCTACTGCCTCCTCTTCTCGTATCGCCTTTTGCTCTCTAAACATTACAATACCGATTTGTCTTTTAAGTATCTTACGCCCAATGCCCTTCCATCGTATCTGACTTCCATATCTGTTTATCACACACTTTGCATTCAACTTTTCCAGACTTCAAATTACCTGTAAACTTATTCGTGTATTAATTATACAAAATATCTTTCCAATACTATTTAAACATTTTAAAATTACACTCATAATTGTTAAATACAGTTATCAAAGCCGATATACATTTAGATACATTTAATGCTACTGTGCGTCTCTAATAGAGCCTCTATAACAGAGAATAGCGTCTCTAATAGAGAATAGCTAATATGAAAATTAGAAAAAGAAATCGTGTAAGAACACGATTCAAATTGCTTTGTACACACCATTGTTATGCCTCGTTTGAAATGGGGAGCGATTCAAATGACGAATTTTAACGCGAGCAGTTATAACACAGCTTAGACGGATAATCGTCCATCTGACTGATATCTAGTAGACGACACATCCTTATGAAATATGAGTTTCTTCCACATGCTCCTCGATTCAACTTTCGATCATAAAATGTCCCAAATGAGGTGGCCTCCACATCGCCTTCGCCAAACGTAGCTCTCCAACATTTGTTTCTATATTATCGTGGAATTTATTATTTTTTCCATCTCCCATCTCAGTTGTTCTCTTGCCAAAGGAAAACGACTCCGCCGCAATCCTCTCCACTTACCCACTCTCCAATTCCATATTTTCCCTTTTCCTCTTTCTCTCAGCCGCGCATCCTTCCTACTTTGACCCCTCCACTCTCCCAATGACCCCTTTCCTTTCTCCTCCCTAACAGCCTCTACTCCATTTCGCTTCCGTTCCTTGTTCTTCCAGAATCCCTCCCTTCCTCATCGCCCCTCCTTCCCTCACTACTCACCCCTCTCACCCTCCTCGCCCTCCCTCCCTCCTCGCCCTCCCTACCTCCTCGCCCTCCCTCCTTCCTCGCCCTCCCTCCCTCCCTCTTCGCCCCTCCCTCCCTCCTCTTCCTTCCCTCCCTCCTCGCCCCTCCCTCCCTCCTCTCCCTTCCTTCCCACCCTCCTCGCCTCCTCCCTCCCTACTCGCCCCTCAATCCCTCCCTACTCGCCCTTTCCTCCCTCCTCGCCCCAACATCCCTCCCTCCTCGCCCCTCCCTCCCTTCTCGTCCCACCCTCCCTCCTCGCCCCTCCCACCCTACTCGCCCCTCCATCCCTCCCTCCTCGCTACTCCCCTCCCTCCTCGGCCCTCTCTCACTCCTCGCCCCTCTCTCCATCCTCGCTACCCCACCCTCCTCCCCCTTCCTCTCTCCTCGCTTCTCCCCCCTTTTTCACCTCTCTCCTTCGTCGCCCCTCCCTCCCTCTTTGCCCCTCCCTCCTCGCCCCTCCATTACTCCTCTCCCCTCTCTCCTTCCTCGCCCCTCTCTCCCTCCTCGAGCTCTCCTTTAGTTTTTTCCATTTAGACTTTCGTGTCCGGTCATCATGCTTATTCCGTGGCTCGCATTCTTTCGCAGTTTTCGCGAAGCCCCCTCCTCTCTAATAGCGCGCGCGCGTGTATTTTTGGCTAATCAACCTTTTAACGAAGAGCAAGAAGGGGGCCAACGGCTTAGCGTCCCTTCCGAAGGACGGGGCGCTGACTTTGCGCGGTCTCCTCAAGCCACAGAAACAGGGAGCCGGGCGACCTTTTAAAAAATCCTACTTTCGTAGTATTCGTGTTAGCTGCCCTTTCGAGCAGCAGACTAGTAGCAACCAGTGTCCTAACCACTACATCACCGCCCCCCCCCCCCCTAGTCTCTAATACTGGGATCTCTCTCACACTAACTTTGTTCTCTCCTCCGATTTCCCCTTCTCTCCATTCGCGCCGCCGTTCACGATATCGCCACTGAGGACCCGAGGGTCCGGGCGCGGTCGCTGCGGCCCGTATGGGGCGCAATGGAGATTGATGTGGTCTTTATTTGGGACGAGATAGAGACTGAGACGTCCCATATTCCACCTAACCCCTCGGTATGAAACATATACAATAATACATAGAACATTAGCAAAGTAAATACAAGTAACAATAAAAATACAAGTATTGGAAAGGAAAAGATGTAATTTTTTGGGGGAAAATGACTGTTGAATAATGAAATCCATGTACAAAAATCCACTGCAGGAAAACACACACACAAAAAGGGGAGTGTGAAAAACCTGCGAAACCTACTAAAGACATCAAATAGATGAATTTAGAACAAAAATATTAAATAAATGAAAATCCTAAAGGAAACATTTGGCACAACACAAACAGATCATTGATAAGAGAGAGAGAGATAAAAATGGCGGAGAAAGTGAAAGAGGGTGGAGAGAGAGAGAGGGAAGGGTGGAAGGAGAGGGCGTATTTTTTATTTCTGTCTAATAAACTTCTTGGATTATAATAATGGTCATTACTCCTTCCACGCCGAACGCACACAAGAGAGGAGGGTCACCCGGTGCCGGAATTTGCCTACTCTTAACGAAGAGCACCAAGGGGACCAACTGCTTAACGTCCCTTCCAAAGGACGGAGCGCAGAATTGCGAGATCTCCTCAAACCACACAAGTAGGGGACGGGACAATCCCAATTTGAATAATCCGAAATCCGCCGGATTTGAACTAGGGACCGCAGTGTGTAAGGCCAACTCTCTTGGAGGGAGGGGAAGAGATAGAGAGGAGGGAGTGAGTTAGGAATAGTTAGGCAGAGAATGGGATAGGGGGGGAGAGAGAGAGAGAGCAATAATGCCAAAAATTAAAATGAAATAGAGAAAGAGATAGAAAGAGGAAGAGGAAGGGAGAGAGTGAGAGGAGTGAGACAGAGAAAGGATTGAGGGAGGTGCTATTTTGAGAATGCGGGGTGCGGCAACGGAGGAGAGCAGATCTTCTTATAGGGAAAGTGCAGAGAATTTTGAATTTATTGCGAGAATATGGAAAATCGGAGGGAAAAACGGCAGGTGAAAGTGGAGGAAAATGGAGACGATATACAGAATATCGGATTGGAGATTTTTGGAGAAGGAAGAGATATTTATTGAGCTGCCAAAATAATGCGGAAATCACGTGACTTGGTCGAAATGGCAGCGTGTATTTTACAGCGCGATCCTGAATGCCTGTGTACTTCTGAGAATTTTTTCGCTGATTCTATTTCACATAAAAAAGTTGCACTTATGTCAGTTAAATGGAGAATCATTTATCTTTGGCACAGCAACGCGAGAGTGTTTAGAAAGTAATGAGAAACTGATGACAAAGTGCTACATTGTTGCCAGATCTTAAAATTTACGGTCGCTTCAGCAAGTATTTGGATTTCCAATGGTATTAAATTTATGCTAGGTCAGTCAGATTCTTATATTAGCCTCTCAGTTCCAACCCACTCTCAATTTCGATCACCTGTCGAAGGGAATGCAATTGGTTTGTCGTTCGCTTCGGAATTTATGCGTCAATCATTTTTGGATGGGAAAAATGTTTCGAGAAAACCCAAACGGTCGAAAGAACGAAATTCTTGGCGATTGATGAAGGAGAGCGGAATGGAGAGAGAAAGAGAGATGGAGGAAGGAAGAGAAAGATAGAGGGAGGTAAAAAAGGAGAGAGAAAGAAGGCGAAGAGATTCAAGAGATGTGAAAGCGGAATGAGACAGGGAAATGAAATGAGAAAGAGAATTGAGAAGGGCGAAAGGAGAGAAGCAGAGAAAGGGAGGAATAATAGATTGATAGAAGTCGCACAGAGGGAGGAGGGGAGAGCGGAAACCTTTTATCCTTTTGATTCCGGCAAAGGCGAGCGTCTTTTTAGAAACGGCAGACGTTTCAAAAATGGAATAAGGCAAGCCGAGAGTTCCAAAAGGATATCCGAGAATGGGCGATTTAAGGAAATGGGAGGAGTGAGGAAAGAAGAAGCGCGAGAGGAGAGGAAGGATGGTTTGAAAGAGGGAACGGTGGAGGAAGAGAGGGCGATATAGAAGCTTTGGTTTGTAGAAGAAATGTGAGAAAAAACAGAAATAGAAAGAGAAAATTCGAAAATATTCGTTAAACAAACTATTTTTTAATTATAATTCCGATACATTTCTAAAGTAAATTTTTTATGTTTAATTTATATACAAGAAATATTAGGGAAAAATGAATGGCATAAATCTCCAAATTATTTAACGCCGCTAAACGACGAGAGAGGAACAAGTTTATCAACAACTCAAATCTAGAACATCGCGATAAAAAAATCATTTCGATTTGAAAGGATAATTCTAACGAATTCCTCCTTAGGTATATTTGGGGTGGATTGGGAAATGAGAAGGAAGCGAGCGGGTAGGAAAGAAAGATGTATTCGGAATAGGAAAGCAGAGGGAGACGCTTAAGCGGAGTGGGAGGGTGGGATCGAAGGGGAGAGGAGGGAAAATGGAGAGGAGAGGTAAAGTGGCGGGGAGAGGGAAAATGGAGGGAGACGGAGATTAGAGGAGGTGGGCTCTCTAAGGGGGATATGGGGCACTGGAGTGAAAGGAAAGCCGAGGTCCATTTCAGCTCTCCCTCAAAAGACGTTTGACGTAGAGGAAGAAAAGGGAGAGAGGACGGAGTGGAGGAAAGAGGGGAAGAGTATGTGTATAAGAGAAAATTCGGAAAGGAAAAAAAGAGGATTGATGAATGAGAGTAAGAATAAATAACGGAGATCATTAAAGAGATTGAAAAAAGGGGTTTTCGAGGGTACGAGACGAAAAGATATTGGCTAATGTATTGGAACGTAACGGCGTCGCGGCAGGAGAGCGAGGGAAAAAATATAAATGATAAGTTAAAAAAACGGCTAAAATGGTATATTCTAAGTGGAAATGATTACAGGAACCGATATTGAAAAAACTTTATGATATTTTTCTATAATGTAGATACGCCGCCTCGTATTGATTTCTATGGAGCGGTCCGCGGCGGAGACGAGCTGGAAAAAGGGAACAAAAAACGTCGAGTTTACTTTCCGCCGCTCAAATAAATGGTCCCTCTTCCAGGAAAGATTTAAAGGGGTTATTCATTTGCTGTTATCAAAAAATACGTCATTCCTACAAATCACTTATGCTAAATTACTTTGCGGAACTCGGATCTGTAAAATTTATTATTAATGGAAAACCAAAACTAAAGGTATCGTTGTCGTTTTGTTACACTGCTATTGTTCCGTGATTGAGAATACGACGAGGGATTTCGTAAATCATCGTTCTTAAAGAGCTTAATAATGTTGTTTTCGGAGTTGACTTTTATTAGGACCCCCTTTTTCGCCTCTGGCGGTGGAGTCGTGTAACTATACGCAGCGAGCGTTGCGTCTTTTCGTGTCGCGAGCGATTGTGTGTGCTCGCAGCCATCGCGTTATTCATTTTCCCCGTGCTCCCGTGCCAGACGTGGGGGCGACCTGCTTCGTAGGCTTTCAACGCGTCGATGTTATTGCTCTTTTTAACTCTAATAATGCATAAAGACTTCCTTCGAAAGAGATGAATAAATAACATCCATAACAAACCACATGCATTTTTGAACGATGATCTTATGAAAATATTTAAAAGCCATCGATGAGTTAAATCATTCACTTATGCATGGAATTTAATTATAAAATATAATAAATCACCATTATCGATTAATTTTAAAAGATGAAATCGTACTTTCTGGATAATAATGATGTAAGATAGTTTGAGACTTGAACATAAATTGTAGATGGTCGGTAAAAATGCAGTCAATTTTAAATTAAGTACAGAATAGAATTTTTTATATTTAAAAATATTCCGCGATATTTAATGTGTTTCGAAAAATAAATACGTTAACGATAATTTTAAAACGCAAAAAAGTTCTGCTATGGTTGGGAATCGAACTCGAGTCTTCCGCCTGCCGGACGTTCTACCACCGAATATCCCGGGCTCGATTCTCGGTCATAGCGGAACTTTTTCTCGTTTCAAAATTATTCCCAACTTAACAGCTAATGCCTGTCTGCATATGATCTTACG
This sequence comes from Tanypteryx hageni, assembly GCA_028673005.1. Lineage (NCBI taxonomy): Eukaryota > Metazoa > Arthropoda > Insecta > Odonata > Petaluridae > Tanypteryx > Tanypteryx hageni. The sequence continues at coordinate 7,338,814 of CM054114.1, forward strand.
ATCATTTCATTCTATCAAATACGTTAAGGTCTAATTATCAAATTTTTTAAGTTTAAAATATGAATTCAGTTTTCAAGCATACTTCGCGCCTTGTACAGTGTCCCAAAATGAATATACCTGAAACAAAGTTAATTTTTTTATTATTCGAGATTACAACAACATTCAAAAGGAAATAACCTATGAAAGATTGAAAGTTTTATATAAGTTAACGATCAAGCTTACATTAATTTTCTAATTACAGAACTTCCCATTAAGTGTCGTATAAATGATCTTCCATTATTCACCCATACGGTTGTGTTGGAAAATATGTGAATTAGATTGATAATCTCTAATTATGCAACATATGGAATTTTATTAATCAACTTAAATAAACATTTCAACCTTTCATAGTATATTTTCTTTTGAATTATGCTGTTATCTGTTGTATCTGTTCGGTATATCCATGTATTATCAGAGACAAAATACACACATGCCTGAGAAGTATTTCTGCTCCGTTGCGCTAAGTTCTGTGACGTCGCGACACAAGACTTGACTCCCTACTTTTTTCCTTTTCCCCGCCATCTACACACTCATATACACGCGCGCTCACACACCTTTTTAACCAGCCCTTCCCCCCTCCTGCCCCTCCCACCAGATCCCCCCCAGATCCCTTCCCAGATCCCCTCCCAGATTCCCTCCCGTTCCGCCCGGCGCGGCATGCCTTCGCGGTGTTTGGCGTGGGATCAATCCCTGCGCTTAGGAAGGCGTCGTGTGTCCAATAATGTGCGGCGCATAACAATGAGGTGGGCGAAGGGGCGTGAGAGAGGGCAGAGGGGCGTGAGAGATGAGAGAGAGGCGTGAGAGGGGGGAGGGGCGTGAAAGGGGAGGAGGGAGAGTGGAGATACAGCTTTTTCACGAAGGAGGAAGAGCTCCCATAATGCCCTGCGCCATCGCTTCCAGGCGGATTTTTATTCACCCCACAGACAATGTTCGATGCTCCATAATGGAATCTGCTTACGTGAAACACGTCAGCTCGTGATTCATTTCGGAGCCGAGAGAAGAGCGTATTTCTTTCTTCTAGGCAATAAATTTAATGTCTCTTTAAAAAAAGTATAGCGTGACAAAACGGTAATTACATAGCGCCTATAAATCAATTGGGATATTTTAGCTGAAAGTATAACGATATTAAACGTTTGCTGGAGCTCTTCGTTTGGCGAACCTTTTCTTTCAAGGCTGTGATATTCCTGGCTTGTGATTTATGGTGTTAATTATGATTTGCGTCTTCAACTAATACCTTCATATTTGTTGAATTTAAATTTTGACTTTCAAATTTCTTTTCTTCTACTTTTATCCTCTCGTTCTGATAATCGTCATTATGCATACCAATTGTACATATTTTAAATCATCCTATGCACAGTTCTCCTCGCTTTGAATTTAAAAAAGCTACCATTCTATCTAGTTGCACTTGCAATCTATCTTTTCATTTAATTGTAGCATTTGACAAACGGACGGCTAGGTTTAGCAAAAGTTATCATGCGTTTTAGTTATAGCATTATCTAAGTTTTAATTTTTGCTACGAAAAATAAAAGAAGTAAATGTAAAGTTATAATATCCAAATCATCGCACATTAACCACTTCAGTCGTATTTTATTCATTATTTTGTAAAATACAGGATTTACACAGAAAACGACAAGGGGTACAATAGCCCCAAGGCTTATTCTCCTTGCGTTCTTCTCTCCATGCTCATCTTTCCCAAACTTCTACGAACATTCAAACTTCTCAAGGAGCTCTATCTTGCTCCGTTTTCCTTTTATCCTTCCTTCTGCCCTTCCCAGCAAAACCTACTTCCCCTCTTTTGTGATTTACATCCTCTTTCCACTCCTCATAGCAAACTCGCCTCCTCAGACTTCACTCTGGATCCGTTCTCGTTTTCTTGCCCTTCAAACCAACATCTTTATAAAAGGAAAAATACCGAATATTCTGCCTCGAACGGGAATCGAACTTCTCCTGATGCTTTAGAGTTTACGAAGACAAACCACGAAAGATACGGTTTTTTGCACAGATTTAATGTAACTAATGCAATTATTTAGAAGCAAAGACACATTTATACACTTCTCAAAGTTTGAATGTTAAAACGCGTGATTTATCAAAGTACGTCATTAATTGAGGTTTATTCTGCTAAAATTATATCCGAGTGCATTAATGAAGGCCATAGGAAGAATGAAAGAGGTCTAGAAAGTATTCAAATTATGAAAAAACCGTCCGAGTTCTCCATCATACTCGCGTGGCTTACGAAATAACAAAAGCAAACTCTCCATCCCTCAATGTTTTCTCAATATAAAAAGAACGGCTCAGTTTTTGAGGAAAGAGTGTATGTGAGTGAGAGAGGTAAAAAGAGAGAGATAAATGTATCTGCCTCTCACTCAATCTCTCTCCTACACTTTCTTCCCTCTGACCGGCTCATTTCCTGCGGCTTCCATCGCAAGGTGAACTCCCTCTGTTCATATTTTTATATGCCGTGTTATTTTTCCTCCTTTTACTCTCGGTGGCTTCATTGTGCGCGTGGGAAGGGACGGAGAGGAAGGAGAGAGAGAGAGAGAGAGAGAGAGAGAGAGAGAGAGAGAGTGAGAGAGAGGGAGGAGCGGAGGTGGGAATGTTCGGAGAGGGAGGAAAGTAAAGGAAAGAGAGGCGAAGGAAGAGAAATGCGAGAATATGTATGGAGGGAAAGTGGAAAGGGAGAGGGGTAGAAGGGGGAGGGGAAGAAGGGAGAGTATGGGGGTGGGGAATAAGAGGAGAGGGGGAGAGGTAGCGGGGAGAGGTAGCTGGGAGAGAGGGCGGGACGGCGAGATAAGGGACGCTGCGAGAGGTAAAAAGGGAAAAATGGAAGGAAATGGAAAAGAGGGAAATACGCGAAGGGGTATTCGAGATTGGGGAAGGAAAAGAGAGAGGGGTTTGTGGTGAAGAGGAAAGCGAAAGTGGTATTGGAGGATGGCGTACGGAGCCTCTATATAACCCTCGTAGAAGAATGAAACGGTGAGTTTAGGCAGAGAAAGAGGAGAGTAATATAGGAAAAGCAGAGATGGGATGTAAAGGGTAGGAGAGATCCGAAATGGAGATGAATAGAAGAACCAATATGCGGCGAAAAGGATCGAAGGGGGATGAAGAGAGAGTGGAAAAGGGGAGAGCATTGTTGGTGTGAAAGCGAGGAAATAGAGAGAGAGAGAGAGAATAGAGAGGTTGGGTTAGGAGAAGTGGCTTAAAGGCATTGGAAGGATGTGTATAGGCGTGTGGTGGAAGAAAGAGGATATGAATTAATGAATGAGAGAGAGAGACACCAACGGGAGTTGTTCCGCAAATAGGTGAGTGAAATGATAAGAAATATGTTCGAAGCACGTGTGAATGAAAACGAAAGTATAAGAAGGGGAGACGTGAAAAATGGAAGATACTAGAATGAGTAACAAAAGATACGTTCATTGATAGAGCCTAAAAAAAGATGATATCCGTGGGCTAATAGGAGATCATACATTGGGATCTGAAATTACATAGAGTTGGAAGATTCAGAGTAAAAAAATATTTATTTAAACTTGATCGAAAAAATTAGGCGGCTAAAGCAATAACGATATGATTAATTTCTGGCTTAACTTAAAGAAAGACACGTTTCTGAAATCAAGAATTGATTTTTTCTTATCAGAAATGTTATTGAACTCAAAAGTAAGCTGCCGAAGCTAACTTGTAGCGATTTTAAAGAGTGCCACAAAACATTTCAAATATATTAGCCAAATACGTCGGGATAAAAAATGTCAGTGTCGACGCAAAGAGCAAAAAGCACTGTGAGGTGAAAAAATATAGGAAAAGGGAAAATGACGAGACGATAAAAATAAGATAAAAAGAGAAAAATGGAAAGGAGGGGGAAAGAAGGAGGCAGCGGGTTAATGGATGGAAAGTGATTGAGAAAAAAGAGAGAGAGAGAGGAAGAGAAAAGAGAGGGGGAAGCATTAAAAAGAAGGGTTTCTGCAGAAGGAGGTTCCGGAAGCGAGGAATTCGAAATGGGTTGGTATGCGGCCGAAAGAAGTGCGTCGAGGGAGGCGAGAGATGAAAAGAAGGGACTTTATGGCATGGCAGAAGGGTTATGGGGAGGTTAACGGAGAAGGAAATAGAGAGAAGGTAATAGTTGCAGATAGGGTGCGAGGTGGGAAGAAAGGAGGGGGAGAATGAGGGGGGGTGGGAGGGAGAGAGGAGTAAAGGAGGGAGAAACGCGGTGTGAGCGGATAAGGTATGGGAGGGGAATTGTCCCTGCAGAGAAGGGCGCGGCTCGCTTTAAAACCTACGTGTAAGGCTTCCGTCGTGACATCAATCTTTTAAGAGCGATTAGAACGAAAGAGGAAAGAACGCGGAGAGAAGAATATAGGGAGGGTAAGGGAGGTGAAGAGAAGAGGGAAGGGCGTAGAGGGGAAGAGGGGGGTGTAGAAGGAATGAGGGGTTAGAAGGAGGGGGAGGGGGCGTAGAAGGAGGGGGAGGGGGCGTAGAAGGAGGGGGAGGGGGCGTAGAAGGAGGGGGAGGGGGCGTAGAAGGAGGGGGAGGGGGCGTAGGAAGAGGGGGAAGGAGCGTAGGAGGAGGGGGAAGGAGCTTAGGAGGAGGGGTAGGGGGCGTAAGAGGAGGGGGAGGGGGTTTATAAAGAGGGGTGGGAGCGTAGAAGGAGGCGGAGTGGGTGTAGAAGGAGGGGAAAAGTGTGTGATAGAGGATATTACATTGGGTGAGCAATAACCGTTTCTCCCAGCCAGTTTAAACATTCGCCATTCCGCTTTTACCGCTTCCAGAAGATGTATACAGATACATTTCACATATCAATTGCAACAGATAACGATATGTAATTAACAACCGACTTGACCGCTTCACATTCATGATGCAATGTTATAGAAGTTTCAATTAATCACTTTTAGTGCGCATGCTAAAAGATAATCAAACTAGTTAAATCGCGTACTGGTAGAATTTTAGCAATTATAAAGACAATTAAAGTAAAAAATGCTAAATAAATCGCTTAATAAATGTATCTAAGCCTCATTGGCAGGAATCTTTATTTTTAACAATCTTCGTTTGATAATGCTCTTTAGAAAAATAAGTTGCCTGGAAAAGAATGTCCATTATCCCAAATAAATAAGTGATAAGTGATGAATTGGAACACGTTAATTTAAACTGTCTCTTCGGAAAAGTAAAATCTTTGCAACAGTATTTTAATATATTATTCTTAACAAACTAACTGTTTAATGGAAAAATTTATTTGAAAAAAACGGTCCTCTTAGTTGAAGAGAACATAGTGCAGTGTGAGACACTTTAGCTAGAGCTGTGAAACAGAAAAATACATGCAGGGTGTTCCTAAATTATACCGACAAAATGATAGGGGTTGTAGGGCAGCAAGCCTAATGTGCGGAACACCCTATTCCTGTGTTCTGAGCAGTTTTCTGTTCGATGCAGTCGGTCAAGGGGCGGACATTTTCCCTCGCAGCCAGGATGCTTGTGATTCAATCCAAAACACGGCGGGAATTTTCGAACGAATGAGGCAATCATTGTTCAGAAGATGCATTTTGTGTGTGCAGGTTGGGGGCCGCCAGTTCTATCACCTCCTTTAATGAATCTTGTCCCGTAATCAGTACAATAATTGTGGATTAATAAAATATGCTGTTACATCCCGAAGTTCTAATTTCTTTTTCTTCTAACTCGGCAAAAACATGTGCCACCGAATGCACCATCCGCAATCCGTACATTCGTGCCTGCAAGTAATATTAAGTAAACAAAGTGAGCAAAACATTTCTCCGTGAACCGAGGCAGCGCATCACAGGTGGCGTGCAAAGCACAAGGATTGCCTTAACACGGGGCACTTAGGTACGAGATTTCTCACCTCGTAGCTCGAACAGAAAACTGCTCCGGGCACAGGGACCGGGTGTTTCGCATATCGGGCATGCCGCCCTACAACCCATATAATTTTGTTCGCATAATTTCGGAACACACTGTATATAAGTCATTACATATATTTAAGACGAAAGCAATCCATACATTAATAACTTTCATAAACACGTCAGAACCATGGATAGCATTTTTTGGGTGAAGTACTTTTTCCTAAGACATTCTGTACTCTGCATTTTAGTACGAAAAAAATGTTCACAAAATGTGCGCTAATCAACATCAGTTCATTCCTAAAACAGCGAGTAATTTGCTCGTAAAATGAACTGGGATGAATAATCACAACGGAATCCGACGATTTTCCCCCTACGACCTGATGATGTAGTTTGAAAATTTAACTACATTTCTTGTATAACTAAATACTTTAATCGAAAGCATCATCGCTTTGGTATGTTTTCAAATCTATGAGCCTATTTAAAGAAAAGACTAACATATCTACGTGGTATCTTTGGAAACTTTACACGTTGCAAGCCGCATTATTTTTTGTGACTACTTAAGGCCGTATTAGCAGTTATTCGATGGGATGAAAGAGAATTCACATCAGAAGTTCATAGAGATATGGTTTGGGATTCTTCTGGTGAAATCCAATTCTAAATAACATCCTCTAAAGACGGCATCACTTTGTGGAACTCTATAATAATAGGTATGAATGTATGTTAATGAAATGAAACACAATCTTGCTTACTATAAATAATTTTTAAAAATTTATTAATCCAAAAGTTTATGGTTCATAATTCTCCCAATAAATGAGTGAAGTTTTGACATTCCACAGATCGTTTTCATAATCGCTGAGCGGACCTCAAAATGCGCGCGCAGGCCGTAGAATGCTTGTCTCTGGTCTTAATAAATTTCACTCTCCTTTAAACAATGACTACAGGAACTTATTTCATCAAAGTGACGTACATTATGAGGCTCTTCATTGGGCATTTGAGATTATTTCGATTTGATCACATTCGTAATTAGCTGGAATTAAAAGAAACACACACGACTGATTAAATCCCAATATAAAATATTCGGTTTAATTTTTGTTTCGATATGACAGATCTAAAAAATCTCAATAAACGCTAAAAACATATTAGCAATTCTAATTCTTAGATCTTTTTCACGCACGTCAAATTCCCGCCCAAAAGGTTGAACCATACTTTTGCTAAGCTGACAGCCGATGATATCCTTTGGGAAAAAAGAAAAAATGATAGAAGATTATAATAGTCAATCTGAAGTTAGCGATGAAGACCGATGGTTATTTTTTCCTCACCTAACGATACACAATCCTTTATATAAGTATGAGTAAACATGTTCCCAAAATATAGATATCCTCCGGCACGCATGTGTTTGTTTACGGTATGTTTGCCTGTGTTATATTAGGACGCGAGTATTTCCGAGTTATATGGAGCTATCAAAATCCCAATGTGTTTTTAATTATAAGAGACTCTTTTTAACTATAACTGTTCGCCGTTTTGCTTTCCCATAAATAGGCCATGCACACGTATGACCTAGTTGCATAGCTTAAAGGATAACAAATAAACCTTTTTAAATACAAACCATTAAGCTTGACGCTTTTAAGTATCAAGAATCAAATAAACATCAACCGATCGAGAGAAAAGGTTTCCAGTTTATTATTCCGTAAATGTTTTGTTTCTTTGCACAAAAATATCGTTTCGCCACTAAAATGACTCTCCGAGGGAATACAGACTGCGGCGACAAAATATTTTCCTAGTACCCGGAGGGCTAAACCGCGCTTATTCGAGGAACTCGGGAATCTCCGATCTCCAATGCCGTCGTTTGTTGCGAATTATTCTCGCGCTACTTTTTAATTCCAACAATTTTTCAGCATCACGAAAAATACATTTGTTATTTTCGGGATTGAGTCACAGATTGTTCTGAAAAAAGAAATGTTCCAACTAAGAGAAAATTATTAAAACAATCAAAGGCTACGGAAAATGGCGGAAAATTAATCCGATGTTCGCTTAAGTTGCTAAGATAAATTGATGCTTTCTGGAAATAGCAAAATATCATCATCATCCTCATAGGTAGTTTGTCAGTGATTATTCTTGGTTAAACCTGATTCTCCAAATACACCAATTTTGTGCAGCCTTCTTCGTGTCTCGATATTTCTCTTTCCCTTCAAATTCGTCTAACAGCTGAAACCTTTTCCTTTCTCTATCTATTTTTCCTTCCAGTTTTCCTTCTAACACGTCTTTAATCACACACTCTCTCTCTAGAGGTAACATCCGATCCAGTTCGCCTTCCTCTTTCTTATAGTATGTATAATCATTTGCTTATTTCCTATTTATCATATTACTTCCACGTTTTACAGCCTAACTGTCCATTTTATCTCCGGCATTCTTCTCCATGCCAACTTTTCGAAGCTCTCCATGTATTTTATATAATTTTTCTTAGCGCCCATGTTTCTGTCCCATACAAAGCTTTACTCCTTATATATAACCCATCTAATATTATTACAGCGATCCGCATTTTCCTAATTTTATTCCATTGTTTCCCAATCTCTTTATTCATAGCATCTTTGATACTTCTTTTAATTTTGTCCCACTCCGTATACACCGTCTTAGGTTTTTTCCAAGATTTTAAGACATTCTTCCAACTTCGTACTACATGCTACCTTTCCTTCAGGTTTCAATGTCTCAGGTGTAGTGTAGTTACATCGACTATTATAAGGCTGTGATCTGGTCCTGGTAATGTATTAGTATTTATTATGCTGTTTGAGCTTTATTACCATTAACTTATCGTTCGTTATTATTACTATACAAGATGAATTAGCCCGTTTAAAACGGAATTTGTAATAAAACATGATAAAAAAAATTAAACCACTAAATATAATTATAAAATTATAGTACAGTAAAAGTACCAAATTTGACTGAATTGGCTGAAGAAACGGATTAGATGTTGAGCGTTCTGATAAGTAAAAAAAATTCTTTGCAGTTTATATAAGAATTATGACATTTATTCTTCCTTTGCGGAGTGGTTTATATTTATAGCGATGTGAAGAATGGAAAATTTATTGTATATACTCTGTCGTGGAAATTTTAATTGATTCATCAGCACATGTGATTCTTTAGCATTAAACTTCATTCGCAAAAATTGACCGTCACTCATATTAGCGAGATTCAAAACCATTTCGAGATAAATAACTGTGCTATACTACTGCTGAAATCCCAACTTAAATTATTGCGCAGAATTCCGCCAAAAAATATAATGAACTACATTTGACTGATTGCAAGCACCTACGAGAGGAAAGTACACTATTTCGTTTCCTATCATATTTTTTTTCAAATTTTCACCGAAAAATCGTATCAACGTGTTACAATTTCGCCTGAACATTCGCCTAACTCCATTTCCTCTCTTCCAACAAAGCCTTTGCATCCTCGAACACCGACTACCTTTTTAACCACTATTCTCGTATATCTTGAACACATAGACCCTCATCCGAGCTGCCTCTCAGACAGAGGGACTTTCTTTCCCTCCACGCCCACGCATCCATCCTCATCTCCCTCTTTCCACCTCACTTTAGCTTCTTTCTCTCTCTCTATCTATATCTCTCTCTACTACCTACAATACCACGCTCTCATTTTATTTGCTACTCAGAGTTTGGGAATATTTGTGTCGTTTATTTTTGCTTCTGGTCCAAATAAGGATTGAGTTAAAAAAATGGAAAAGAAACTCTTCCAATCCTTTGTTTCCCGAACAATTTCTTTTTTTCCGTCTCATTCTCTTTTCAGCCGACATTTCACAATAACTTCCGAGTGTTTGTGATAGACGAAAAGGGAGCGCTTTTGTGAAGAGAGAGGAAAGATGAGAAGAAGGAATAGGAAAAATTGAGAGAGAGAGAAAATAGAAAACTGGAAATATAGGGGAGAGGGGAAATTGAGAGAGAGAGAGATAAAATAGAAAACTGGAAATAAAGGGGAGAGGGAAATATGAGAGAGAGAGAAAAGGTGAGAAGGGATAAGCAAAATTGAGAGAGAGAAAAAATAGAAAACTGGAGATTGAGGGGAGAAAAGAAATTGAGAGAGAGAGGAAAGGTGAGGAGAAGAAAAACGGATAGGAAAAATTGAGAAAGAGAGAGAGAAAATAAAATTCTGGACATTAAGGAGAGAGAAGAAATTAAGAGAGGGAAGGAGAGGAAAGAAGAGAAGAAGGGATAGGAAAAATTGAGAGAGATTGGAAAGGTGAGGAGAAGAGATAGGAAAAATTGAGAGAGAGACGAAATAGAAAACTAGAGATTGAAGAGAGAGGGGAAATTGAGAGAGAGAAAGAGGGAGAAAATAAAAAAAGCTGGAGATTGAGGGGGGAGAAGACATAGAGAGAGGGTTAAAAAATTGAAAAATGGAGATTGATTGGAGAGGGGAAATTGAGATAGAGAAGATAGAGAGAGAAAATGGAAAACTGGAGATTGGGGAGAGAGAGGAAATTGTGAGAGAGAGAAAGAGGAAAGGTGAGGAGAAGGTGAAGAGAATGGAAAAAATTAGAGAATTAAAAATGCAAAACTGGAGATTTAGGGAAGAGAAGAATTTGAGAGATTGAGAGAGAAAATAGAAAACTGGAAATTGAGGGGAGAGGGAAAATTAAGAGAGAGAGAGAGAGAGAAAATAGAAAACTGGAGATTGTGGTGAGAGGGGAATTTGAGAGAGAGAGTGAAAATAGAAAATTGGAGATTGAGGGGTGTGGGGACCGGATTGACTGAAGATAATGTAGGCGCGCGGCAGTGAATGGGCTGCCGAGAGGAAAATTCGAAAGGGAAATGCGCAGTGGAAGGGAGAGAGACAAAAGCGGGAGAGGAAAAGGGCAAGGAGGTTAGGGGAAGGGCGAAGATTAAGCGAGAGGTAATAAAGATGGTTGGAAGGAGTGGTGGAAGATGGGAATGATAGAAGAATGAGACGGGGATAGGCAGCAGGTATTGAAGGGAAAAGTGGTGGAGTTGATTGTTTGGAGATTTAGAATAGGGAGGAGGAATAGGGTAGGGGGTTTAGAAGGGAGAGTTGGAAGGGAGAGCGAGAGGGGATATTTAGAAAGGAGAGAGGGAGGAAGGGAATTTAGAAGAAGGGAGGGATGAACGTGATTTAGAAAATTTATAGATGGATTGAAAGAGAGATATGCGTCTTCATTTGTGCGAGATTGAAACTAATCAGTCTTTTCCTCCATCTAAGCCACTGCCAATTACAGAAAGGAAGAAAGTAACAACGAATAAAAATAAAATAAAAGATTACATAATTCTAAGTACTACATAAATACAATGTCAAATTATAAATTTAGGAAATGAAAAGAGATGGAGATTTGCTTGTTCGTGGGATGAGGGAAAGGGGAGAGAGGATGTGGATTTTCATGAGTGGAGGGGAAAGAGAGACATAGAAAGAGGAGAGAAAGAATGGGGATTTTGAATGGAGGGAGAGGAAGAAGCGTTCTAAAGAGGGAGACAAAGAATCTTGAAGAATAATGCTTCAAAGAAAGAATACGAAACGTAAGGATCAAAATGTCTCGAGAATCAGAAGTCAAATGTATCACCATAGATAGAATTCGACTGAAAGACTTCGAAATTTTTAAAAATCCAAAGGAATGTTAGATTTTTACCATGGAGAGAATTGTTTTGTGAAATACTATGAAAATTTTGATAGATGGTTTACTATATCAATTTAGTAGGAAACGATACAGAATATTTGTCAGAAGCTCAAGTAAATTCATATCAACTGCGAATCGCCTTGGATCTGAGAAACATTTAACCAACACTCACAATTTATTTATAATATACATTATTTTCGTAGCGTATGTTTCTAATATGGTGTTTTTTACAATTTTTCTTAAATAAAAAAAAATTACGAGAAATTTGAAATTTTATTTTATTCTCCAGGAAATTTCTCTAATAAAAATATTGCATTTTTACTCGATGAAAAGAATTGAAAAATATGTATCATTGTTTTTGTAATTAATCTTAATCAGTTACATAGTTTACGGCTCGCGGGCTACATTCGGCCAGTTGACTGTTTTAATCCGGCATATAATGAATTAAAACGTTTACACTTAAAATACTAAACGTAACGTAAGATAAAAAACTAATATACGAGTACGAAGAATGTTTCCAAAGTTCTGGGAATTAGTTTTTATTTTTATGTGATTAACTTTCATCAATATTACACTGTAGTTTTTCAATATAATCTCCACTGAGATTTATACATTTTTGTCAACATGAAATTAGTTTTTTTATACCGGTTTCAAAAGAATATTTTGGCATGTCTTTTATCCATCTGCCTATAGCACTTTTCACTTCATTCAGGTCCTGAAAACGCACACCTCTTAGTGGTTTCTTCATTTCTGGAAATAAAGTCGCTAGGTGCTAAGTCAGGAGAATAGACTAGATACGGCTTCAATTCCCATCGTAGATCTCCCAAAACTTCCTTTGTACGAAGAGCCGTATGAGGCCTTGCATTGTCTTGCTGCAACAACAGTCACGCATGCAGCTTTCCAGACCACTTTTTGATGGGCTAGAAAGCAAATCTGAATAATATTGTGCATTAATCGTGGACCTCTTTGGGAGATAATTTACGAGAATTATTCCTTCACAATCCCAAAAAGACAATCTTAACCTTTCCGAATGACGGCACAACATGAGTTTTGATAGTGGGTCCGTCTTCTCCTCGCCTCCATTCTTAGGACTGACTTTTTGTTACGGAATTAAAGTATAGAATCCAAGTTTCATCGGTGGTTATTAATCGATGCCAAAATGTGTCGCCGTATGCTCGGATTAGGTCTTGCAATTGTCAAAAAACAGTCAACTTACAAAATTTCTGTTCAGGTCCAACAGTCGTGGCACCGAACGTGCCGAAACCTTGGTTACTACCAAATGCTTATGCAGAATCTGATGAACTTGTCTGGTACCGATACCGATACTATTACCAATTTTATGAATTGTCACACGCCTGTCTTCCATCAAAAGTTTTTCAACTGCAGCAATATTTTTCTCATTAACTGCAGTGTTTGGTCGTCCATTGCGCCGATCGTCTTCTAGGCTTGGTCGTCCATTTTTTATTCGGTCAACCCAGCGATAAAAGGTACTTTTTGATTTTCCAGACTCACCAAACACTGCTTGCAAGCGCTGAACAATTTCTGATGTTTTATTACCCTCCTTTCACAAAAAGAAAATGATTGCTCTTTGCGATTTTACATCGTCTTTCATGGGTACTATTGTAGAGTTCTTAAAGTAGCTGTTATTTACCGAGTGACAAAAGCAAACTTAATAGCTTTGTTGCAATGAAATGATAAATATGTATGTAATTGTTTATAACTCCTATGATTCAGTATGTGCTTTAAACTTAAGCAGCAGAAACCAATTCATAAAATTTTTGGAAACCCCTCGCATTATAACCGCTGTGTCCGTCTTTCTGCCTGCGTGCCTGCCTGCGTCACTGGCTGCCTACGTCATTGCCTGCCAGCGTCCGAAGCCTTGAGTGACATCATACTCCGGCATGAACGCAAATAAATCAAACTGGTAGGTTCGATTTCGACGAATCTTTCGCCTGTATACTCGGCGAAAACTCTTGCAAGCTTTAAGTGGGTAGATGTCCCCCGAAAACGCATGGGTTCGATACCAGGATAGTTTTCGTTTTTGCATTTGATTAACACGTAATCGGCTAGAATACGATGTGTAGACCTTTAGTCTTTGATATTTAAAATAGTTTACCATCGAGACTTTGACTGGAGATTTATACCATTTCAAGTGAAAATAAATGGAAATACTCATTTATACCGTCGATTTAGTTGTTTAATTCATGTTTGCTCATATTTTAAGTTTATGTTTGATTTTTCCAGATTTTTCAACATTCCAAAAAGGAGTTTCCTATGGTTGCCGACATTGTCGGTCTCGGATTTTTGCATTGTTGGATTTGGGATTTCAAGTGCATTTGCACTAAGATTACAATGATACAAACGCATCAAATGCAATAACCGATTGAAAATTGAAGTGAGAAGTTTCATGTAAATATAAAACAAATGAAACGTAGCGAAAAAACTTGAAGTCAGAAACGACTCCAACGCATTGTAATATTGGAACACTTAACATTTAAAATAGGAAGATATTTCACGCTTACATTGAAAATATCGATTTTTTTGCGAATTTTATTGAACAGTTTAAGGCAAATTAATATATTAATAATGTTTGCGATTTATTTCTTTCGATAATTAACCAAGATATTTGACGCGTGGCCGGTGCATTTATAGTGTACTTTATATTAAACAAACCACAGAATATACGAGTTGCTGTACCATCAGAAAGAGTGACCAAAACAAAAAATGTTGTGCACCGGTATTTGTCTAAATCATGTAGGTATGTGGTTTTGGTTATAAAAATGGTGTGAGATATATGGATATTTTGAAAGTGGCAATAAAATGGTTCAACTAATAACATCCTGTGGAACAATTTTTTCCTATAAGAACTATCGCATTGGGCCACCACGTAAGGCTCCCTAAATGTTAGAAGAAAATACTGCAAGGGGCCCCTAGTGAAAATTATAAAAGCTATGAATCTCTTCTTAAGCTCTGCTTTTCTTATAGATAAGTAAATTTAAAATAAATTATAATAGATTAACCCCAAAATTAACTCTTTATTTCCCTTAAAATATTCTTCAACTGAACGTCGACTGCGTGTAACCGTGATAAGTGCGGAAATTTAGGCCTCCAAAGATGCAGAGCACACCAGCCGTTTATATAAAGCGCTTCCTAGTATTTTATTCTCAGAATCTACCATTTCATACATAATTAGTTCTAGCGATACTGATTCCCATGCAGTACCTAAACGAGAATAAGTACGTTCCATTTTTGCTCTAAATGATCATCAAGAACTTTGAAGTAATACTGTCAGAGCACTAAATACAGCAAACTAAGTTGAAGTGGGAGTCATTCGATATCTTAACAAAAAGTGCCTTTGTTCGTTCCAATTACTCGCGATAAGCTAAACAAATCCAACAGAATTTGCCACGCAGACGGCCACTCGAATATTACTTCTTAGTGTGATAGTTGACTTTGTCGTAAATGACTGTAATTACCAAAAAGAGGTTTAAGCAAAAATCGCGAGAGCCACTTGTTGAGAATGTTGCTTCTCCATAAAATTCATTCATTTGTCTCGGACGAGTTACCTCGGGCGCACGAGGTTTTTTCGCCCTCTCCCCCTACCACGTCCAGACGAAATAATAAATGAGCAAAGTTTTGCGTATGCGAAAAAAATAACTACAAATTAAAACAAAAGAAGGGAGAGAGGCATATAATGGAAAGAGACAGGGCGAGAGAAAGAGATATAGAAAAGAGAAGAGAAAGGAAGGGTAGAGGGAGGAAGAAGAATGGGGAGGAGAGAGAGGGGGAAGAGAGAAGGGAAGGAGAGATAGATAGATAATTGTCTTTATTCGGGCGAAATTTAGACCATAAGGTCCAGAGAGGGGGGGAGAGAGAGGGGATGAGAGAGGGAGAGAAGAGATGGGAGGAGGAGAGAGAGGGGGAGGAGATAGATGGAGAGGAGAGATGGGAGGAGAAGAGAGAGGAGGAGGAGAGAGGGGGAGGAGAGAGAGGGAGAGGGGGGAGAGGGAGGGGGAGAGGGGGATGAGAGAGAGGGGAAGGAGAGAGAGGGGGAGAAGAGAGAGGGGGAGAAGAGAGAGGGGGAAGAGAGATGGGGGGGTGAGATGGGGAGGAGATATGGGGAGGAGAGAGAGAGGGGGAGAGAGATGTGGAGAGAGGGGGGAGAGAGAGAGGGGGGGAGAGAGAGAGGGGGATGAGAGAGAGGGGGAGGAGAGAGCGTGAGAGATGAGAGTGAGAGGGAGAGATGAGAGGGAGAGATGAGAGGGAGAGATGAGAGGGAGAGGTAAGAGCGAGAGAAGAGAGCGTGAGGAGAGGGAGTAGAGGAAGAGTTGAGAGAGGGTGAGGGAGAAGATGGAGGAAAGAAGGAAGGATAGAGAGGAGAAAGAGAGAGACAGATAGAAAGAGGTGGTGGTAACAGGAGAGGGAAGGGTAGGAGATAAAAGGAGACTTCGGAGGGATGGAGGGAGGGAGAGAGATTGACAAAGTTCTTTCGATGATACCTCTCAATCGAACGGCATTAGCTCGTCGAAGCGATTTCTTTCCCTTGGAGAGAGAGAGAGAGAGAGAAATACGAAACTTTCATTTTCGTTTCGTTCATTCGTTTGTTATGCGACGACCGTGGGAAGGTTCGGAGTGACGGAAATCGGCAGAGAAGATGTAGAAAGTGACAAAAGAGGAGAATGGAAGGTTTTTTGATGGTTGAAATGACAAAGATTTGCGACGGCCGTCGAAGCAACGCCACCCAAGAGAGGGACGGAGAGCTGAGGAGATTGGACTAGTGCATTCCAAGGATTTTGTAAACTAATATTAATTCCAGAATAGCTTCAAAAAAAATAAAATTAAGGGGGGAACCCCTGCTTCAAAAAGTTACGATATTAAACAGTATGGAATGGAAGAGTTTCAGTTCTTTAGAATATAATACGATACGTAACGCCCGTACTAAAGTGCAAGTGATATTGTCTCATTCAAGTAAGAAAAATGAAATAAAAACTAAAAACAAAGAATGAGTAATCTGAAGTTATAATTTTTATAGAGTTTTATGAAATTTTACCTCAACTAATTACGAAATTGTCGTTTTAAGTCTACTGGCTCCGTTTCCCCTTGTATTCTTATCGACGTGAACATTAATTATGAAACATTCGCTCGTTCCAGTTCTCGTAAATTTTTCACTAAAGAAGATCGTAGAGAAGAGAAAAAAGTTTCTTAATTTAGACAAATCCTTTAACTCGAGCAACAAAAATCAACCTCTTATTTATACGACATTGTAACAGCTAATAAGTCTTCGCGAACGAGCACCTACGGAATTTCGCTAGTGGTGTTTCAAAGGCAAGAAGAAACTTGGTCGGCGTCTCGAGAGAGTTGCGTCGCCATGGTAACGGAGGAGAGGCGCATTCCATAGATTTGGATTCGCTGGAGGGAGGCGTTTAATTGAGTTATGGGCCGAAGGGGAGGGGAACTTCTATTGCAACGGGGGAGGGGGGGAGGAGGTGGAGGACGCCGTGGGGCGGAAGCTAAAGTAGAAGGCAACATAATTCGATCAAGAGAAAACGGCGCCGCGAAGATTTCCCAAGATGACGCCGTTGGTAGTGGGGCGGGGGTGGGCGCCGCAGATCCACCGCCGACCGACCTCCTTGATCTCGCCCTCTCCTCCCCTCTTACCCCTCTTCCCCTCTTACCCCTCCTCCCCTCTTACCCCCTTCCCTTCTCACCCCTCACCTCCTCCCCCCTCACCACTCCACCCTTCTCGCCCTCTCCTCCCCTCTTACCCCTCCTCCCCTCTTACCCCCTTCCCTTCTCACCCCTCACCTCCTCCCCCTCACCACTCCACCCTTCTCACCCCTCCTCCCCTCTCATATTCCTCCCCTCACCCCCTCCTCCCCCTCACCCCCTCCTTCCCTCACCACCCTCCTCCCCTCGCCCCCCTCCTCCCCTCGCCCCCTTCCTCCCCTCACCACCTCTTACCCTCACCCCCCCTCCTCCCCTCTCCCCCCTCCTCCCCTATTCCTTCTCCTCCATTCTCCCACCTACTCCCCCTCCCTGTGTAAACGGAAGACGTGAAAACATCCCCTATGAGGCAACGGCGCAAGTGCTGCAGAGAGTAGTGATTCGCCAGGTACAGTATCGGAGGATCGAAAGGATTACTCACTAGTTTCGTGTACCAAGCGACGGAACTCTCAGCAATTTTCTTTTTTATTGGATAACCGTTAGGACGCACGATCCGATGGATGTGAACTCAAAGAAAATATTTAATTGAAGAATGATGAAAACCAAGTTTCATCTACGTCTGCATGATACCCTGCAGGCCTCCTTTTTGGTGGATGGCAGGGGGTGCAGTGCACCAAAGGTCCTCAGTTTTACTACGTTATCGTTTCCTATTATGTTCTCTTGTCGTCCTAGGGTAAAACTATCCTCTATAATGCTCCGTCCTACAACAGATCTCTCGAATCTTTTCCTCGCTGTCCTGCCTTCCTAGATACATGGGGCTTCTGATAAGATCTACCAACACCTTTGCTATTACCTCCGACTTAAATTTTTCCAGCAGCTTAAATCTGGTCTGCAGTCTACGCTCCCCTAACGATGCCCATTTCAGATTTTCTATTATGACGCTACGCTTTGTTTACTATCGTAATTTCCCTTTACGAATCCAACTGCCCTGCGCTGGACTTTTTTTACCTCCTTAGTGAGACCCTTTTCGTAGGGACCTCACACAGCTGACGCATATACGACTTGCAGTAAACCCAAAAATAAATAACATAATTCTTTCTCTTTTTATGAACTACTTCAAAATATTCTCCCTATAGTTTGGTAGCAAACGAACGTACTTCGTTCGAAAGAAGAAAGAAATTTCGCACCAGATGGCCATCGATCGGAGAAAATCGGCTGTTTTGGTCTAACAAGAGACAACTCCTAATAGAGCCATGTTGGAAAACAGGTCAGAAATATACATGACTTTTGAGTCATGTATATTTTTTATTTATTTACAAGCAATAATTCAGAAACAGCACATGGGCAGTTACACATAATATAATTAAAAATATATAAATAAAGTATGACAAATAACCTAACATATATATAAAGTAAGTAATATAAAACAGTTGACACCCCAATTAAAAATAAAATGTCCAAGAAGTGTACAAATGCAGGCACAGAAAGACTCATTAAAAAGAGAGAGAATAGATAAATAGAATGTCATAAATGTAATTCTATTTTAAAATATTTCGAGATCAGATTTACTGCTGAAGAGATTTTATGAATTGGGGACACGCAAGGAGGGAGAGGGCGCTGAACCACAGAGAGACGAGGTGTACGAAAATGAAAGAGTGCAGATAGTCTAGTGGATCTTGAGGGAATTCTTAAAGAAAATAAGAGAGGAGCTTAGATTAGTATTCATGGCATTATAAAGAAGAGAGATATCGATCACCTTTGGGATTATGTCATTTGACCAATTCCCAAAAAAATACTATTTTCATGATCACCATGCATCTGCTGACGCACAGCCTAATTTCGGCGGTTCATCCATTTTTCTACTCTTCAGCATTAACAGGTATTCGAATAAGCAAATGCGTCTCGGACCATAAAGTATAAGGCGTTTTAAGAGATCTGCAGACGGCGAGGCAAAGAGGTTTCTCGTTTTTCTGATGAGATAGCGACTGCATCTAAACCTTCACCTGCGGTGGCACAATTCCTTTCTCACATTTTTCTCTTTGAATTGCTGCCTCGCCTTTTATTTTTCTTTTCGCCGTCTTCCTTGAGCTCTGCTTCGTGCTACGAGTCTTAAGAAGTCCACGACCAGTTTGACGGTGTGTGTGTGTGCGCGCGCGCGCACGAGAGTAAAGCGAGAAATAGTAGGAGAGGGAGAGAAAGAAGAAGAGAGAGAGAGTGAACGATGGGATAAATAAAGAGAAAGGGGTGGTTTTCATTTCGAGAGATTTAAGGGTTTCGGGGGCGTGAAAGCGTTTTGTTCTGGCGTTGGAAATGCGTCATCGGAGTATATATAAAGGATGCGCTGCACCCATGGTTGGACCATTGTAGAATCGTGTCTCGTTTCTTTTTTTCTCGGAAAAAATGGTGGATACGTTTTTGGCGCTGCGCGGAAAGAAATAGAGTCGAGTCCCGATAATCCGAGTCTCGTTTAACCGAGTTCCGCTTAATCTGAGGAGGCCTCCTCAGGAACAAAACAAGTTCCAGTGAAATGTTGTAATCTGGAATTGAAAACTATTTATAGGAAAAGAATACTTCATTTAAACACCTTTATACGTATGTACCTTTAAAACTTTCTTTTTTGTTGGTTGGATGCGGAAAAAAGATTTACAATCGCAGCGAAAAAAGGTGTATGGCAAAGAAAATAAAGAATGTCGACGGTTTTTTATCTTTAATATGTACTTATGTTTTATTATTATGTGGTATTTTCCAATGACGTCAAAATTTCTTTTTGTATTTAATTTTAATAATAAAAATGCTTCAACGTTTTTTTTTATTTTACGCTTTTTACTTTTTATCATTCTGTATATTCAGAGTTTTTAATAATCTGACTTGGCTCTGGTCCCGTACACATCGGATTTTATTCGAAAAATGACATTTGCGCCGCCGCTTGATTGAAAGAGACAAACAGATGACATTTTGAAAATTTAATACTTGCAGTCATGCGATGAGAAATTAATGGGAAAGTTTTCAAGTGCTTAGATATAGATCACAACTGGATAAAAGCTGTAATATCGCTCATAGCATTTGGCGTGTAGTTCGACATCGTGTAAAAATGAACATATCGATTATTAAGTGAAGGTATAACTTCTTCCCAAGATTTAAGACCAGCATATTTATGAATTTCAGATGGCGTGTTATTTAAATACGAGCTGAAAATGCATTCGACATTTATGTTTAAATGAGAGATTTTCAAGAAAAGCGCGAACAAAAACTTTAATTTTCGTGAATTTAATAACATGATAGATGTTTTAAATATCGAAATGCAGAATTTAACGATTTGGTCATAGTCACGACTTAAACAATTCCCTATCATACGGAATTTCGGTGATCATAGGAATTAGAAAATCGGAACAAATTATCGGGTCATCTTTCCTGCGTGCGAGGAGTGAGTTGCCATTTAAGGAACGAAAACGCGAGAGTCAGAAGCAATCTCTTCTTGTCATTCGGCGGTCGTGAAAAATGGGAACATAAAAACCTCACAGCAAACGTGTTCGACAATTCTTGAACGGATCTTCCACATTTGGGCGCGGGGTGTCGCCACCGGCGTCCTTTTTTGGAGCCAAGACACGTAGCGTGTAAACGGCGGCGTGCCGCTCTAGTGGGCCTCTGGGTGCGGCGGATGGATGTATTCCTCTATATAATAGAGGGCAGGCGCGTCGGTGTCGCATTCGCTGGAGGCCTGTTCGAGGCGCTTGTGAATGGAGCCGTGCGCGAAAGGCATCGAGGGTAAACGTGACAACACCGCGAATGGGAGAGTGTTGCCCTCTGGGGTTGCGCAAGGAAAATTGATGATCGGTAAAGCTTTGGGAATTCTTAAGGTTAGGTAGGAACTCGTTGCTTTGGGAAAATACAGGGACCTTTTTCGGTGTTTTAAAGAAGCGACGCTTCATCAATTAAAGGAGAATAAACATACCAGCCAGACTTCTTTTGCTGTTTTTTATATAGGAAATGAAAACTCGTTGTTATATGGAACTTATAATGTTGCAGGAAGATAAATTAGCCCCCTGCTCCTCATTATGGCAAAAGGTATTTCGCTTTTCCCTTTGTAGTTAATATCCTCGAGAAAAATCTATGTTAGGCGTGATAATGATAAATGAAAATACTGTATTTTTCGGCATATAAAACACCGGGGTATAAGACGCACCCCGGTTTTTTAGATAAATTTTTAGGGAAAAAGCATTTTGGTTCACCAAGGCATTCACGAAGGGCCGCGTCGTGTATCATTTCCAGCCGTGATTAAGTCCGTATCTGGGAACATTTACAGAAAATATTACGGCGTGATAATAGTTAAATATAACGTGTTAGGTAAACATAAATAGTAAAATAAATAGGGATGATCTAAAACATAAATAATTGCTTCAAGACTTGCATAGCTAATTGTGCCCGGCGCGAACTCGGCAGTCGCATTAATTAAGCTGTCGGAGTGCGCCACACATGTTGCACGTATAGACATACTTTACCGATCGTTCTTACTTAAACTAAAGTGCGAGATGAGATTTTAGTTTAATGGAATAAATAACAAATGGAATGCATATGTAATAATGATACGTACGCTCAACTAGTCATTTTCTGCTGCAACTCCTATATGCCTCGAACATAACTATTTTGATCGATACAGCAATACCAAACTTCCTCTGTTCTACTATCCATCACGTCCTCCTCTAGTTGTGCCCAACCTTACGAAGACTATGTTTTATCCAGTCAGCTTCAGTTTTCCTCGTTTTCTTCATTAACGGATCATTTTTTTCTGCGGGAGGTGGACCGAAATGACGTGCTGCTGCTCGGTTTCCGTGCATTTTTGCGTATTGAATCACCTGAAGCTTATAGGTAATAGTGTACGCCAGAGGTCGGCAACGCAGCGACCGCGGGCGCCATAGCACCCGCAAAACATTTGTGTGTCGCCCGACAACCAAAAAGATAACTCAATTAAAAAAAATACCGAAAACTCTCAGAAGACCAATAAGTTGCGGAACAAGATGAAGAATTGAACTTTGTAACCAACTTCTTAATCTTACATCATACCGAGCCGAATCGTATGTCTGTTACAAAATAACATCGTCAAGGTCAGGACTTAATAAGCGAACAGAATGGGGACGTACATTGTTGGATAAAGACATCGTTGTCATTAACAGAGTTCTTTTCATAATGCCTCCTCCGTTGCCCCTCTCTTGTTTGTCCACGTCACGCCGAGAGTAGGAGAAGCAGCTATCGTGTTTGTGTGATTGCCGTGCCTGTGCTGGCAATTCTTACAAACGTTCTCGTACAAGCTGTCCGAAAAGATAGGGAATTCTCAGCCCCCAGTTTATGCTAGGTGAAGGTGTCCTGTCGCCTTCAATCGCTATTACGGGTGCAAGGCTAACTGAGATCATTGTTCTCAACCCGTCGTGTGCTATAGCTCCGTTAGCTGGTTCAGGCTATTTGGAGGTGGGCGCTCGATACGGGAAAACTATTTCCCTATGTCGCGTGAAACTCACAAGCTCTTGTCAAAAGTCGTTGGTTTCGGAGATCTGTCCTCCGTCTTGTAGCATAACTTTGCTCGAGATATTGTTGTGAGTCGTTGGTTTCGGAGTTCCGTTCTTCGCTGAGTATACAAAGTACAGGGTTTGGGAGATATTTCTTCGTCTCTTACAATATCAGCCAGTGATAGCAGTGATCCCTCTTCATTGGTTATACATAAATCAATATAAATTGACCAACAGTTCACAATATTTCTGATATTTTCCCGATATTCAGTGTGTTGTGTTTATTAATTCATTTGTAGAAAATTTCATCCCCATTATGAGTAATAAGAAGAAAAGGACATATTACTTCAATGTTGATTGGGAAGAAAAATTCTGTTTTATTGATTTGAAAGGAAAGTGTGCTTGTTTATTGTGCAATGTTTGTGTCACACTTTCAAAGAAAAGTAATGTTGAAAGACATTATAATACGGTCCACGGAAATTTGAATATTAGTTATCCGTTAAACTCTGAGATCAGGAAAAAGAAAATTTCTGATATGAAATCAATTTTAACTAAACAGCAGAACATTTTTACCATACCGGTGCAGCAATCAAAAAGAGCAACGATTGCATCACTTAAAATTTCGCATTTGTTGGCCAAGAGCAAAAAGCCTTTTGAAGATGGCGAGATTTTAAAAGAAGCCACGTTAGCAATTGCTGACTCACTTTTCGAAGATTTTAAAAATAAAAATGAAATTACCTCAGCAATCAACACTATTCAGTTATCAGCAAGAACAGTTATAAGAAGAATTGAAGTTATTGCAACCAATATGGAAAAAGAGTTGGCAAATGATTTATAAAAATGTATTTTCTTCTCGTTGCAACTGGATGAGTCAGCAGACATATCAGACACTTTTCAATTGTCAATGGTTGTGAAGGTGGTGTTAAATGATTTTTCAGGAAAGGAAGAATTTCTTAAAATTCTTTCATTTAAGGGACGAAAAAGAGGTGAAGACATTTTTTCAGCTTTTAAGAAATATGTCCAAGAAAGTAATATACCATTAATGAAGTTGACCGCAATTACTACAGATGGTGCACCTTCGATTACAGGTTGTAAAAATGGATTTATTGCGCTATGTAAAGAAGACTCTTTCCAAAATTTATTTCATATCACTGCATTATACACCAAGAAATGTTACGCGCAAAAGTTCTTCATTTTCAACGTCATGAAAGCAGTAACAAAAATAATAAATTCCATAAGAGCTGTACCAATGCAACACTGATTGTTTAAACTGATTTTACAAGGTGAAGATACCGAATTCGATGATCTCCTTTTATATACCGAAGTTGGATGGCTTAGCAGAGGCAAAATACTTGTGAGGTTTATAAATCTCATAAAGGAGGTAAAGGAATATCTCACGTCAAGAAATGAATATTATGCACAGTTGGATGACAAAGCTTGGTTGATGGATTTCAGATTTCTTGTTGATACAACTTTAAAATTGAACGAACTGAATATGGAGTGGCAAGGGAAAAATCAGCACATTGCAAAAATGATAAGTGCGGTAGATACATTCAAATGTAAATTGGCATTGTAGAAGTCTCACCTGGAGAGAAATTCATTATCACATTTCCCGAGTTTAAAATATATTATTGTGAGTCTGACTGATGAAAATGTTACCACTGAACCATTTTCACTACACATTGAAACTCTCCTGAAGGAATTTAATTTTTGGTTCCGTCAGTTTTCTGAAATAGATCCCATAATAACATTCTTTGCTAATCCGTTCAATTTTATGGACAATGATGTGTCTGTTAATATTGGAACTTACTTTAATATCGCTAACACTGAGGACTTAAAAATGGAAATAATAAATATGCAGAATTATATTATTTTAAGGTCACATAAAAATGATGAAAACTTTTGGAATTTAGTTGACGAAAATCGCTATCCATTATTAAGAAAATGTGCCCTAAAAATTCATTCTTAATGTGCTTCAACATACATTTGCGAGTCCATTTTTTCAAGCAAGAAACACTTGAAATCCTAGTACCGATCGAGACTCACCGATTACAATTTAGACAACTGCCTAAGATCAGGTATCTCGAGTTATGTGCCAAATTTAGCAAGTTGGCTGAATATATGCAGTCCCAAGTTTCACATTGATTTATTTTTTATGTTTTTATAATAAATTCTTTAATAGTTTTTCTCTTATGTATACAAAATATCATTTTAATAAATATTGGTACACACATCTACTATTGTTACTTCACTTCACGCCCTCAATAATTAAAGTTGCGCCCTCATAGATAAAGAGGTAGCCGACCACTGATACAGAGAGATATCAACTGATCTTGCTTACGCGCCCTTCACGTCCTCAGTAATATAAATTGCGCCCTCGTAGGTGAAAAGGTTGCCGACCCCTGGTGTACGCATATCTTTTCATCCTTGAAGCCATTGCGATTACAATACTCGTAACGATATTTATCCTAAGTATTTACAAATTTTGCATCATATCTTCCGCGGTTATAATGTTCCGGGGCCATAAACAACGGGCCCATTAGGAACTAAAACATATGAGTAATATCAAAAACGCACCGAAATTGTAATTGCTACTAGCGAACATGTAATAAAGCGCAATAATGAAAATACGTCATCGGAATTCATGTTGCATAAGATAGGTTTTACTGTATATATTAACAAATTTCTCAATATTAATTATTAATCTATCATATATTTTAAAGAGTTTGTTTGTCTGTGTATTTTGTTTATAAAACTCCTACCAAACGATAAAAGTGGGAACAATCAAATTTGGTAGGATTCTTCCATACATCCTAACTTAGTGAATGGTGAAGGTTTGGTCTATCTAACATTTTTATGGGGTTATTTATGACCCCATTGTTGAATTTCAGTTGGTCATAATATAAGCATGGGTTTCTGTGCAACTTAGTACCAAAATGCTCTTTTAAATTACTTAAAATTAAAATACGAACTCGGAGCAAAAACTGTTATGCAGAAAAAAGAGTGGAGTTGCTTATTATTGAAAGCAGCATTAAAATTCGTGCCGAATTTTAATCGCATAAAAAGGCTTTTTATTCCTCTTTTCAACAAAGCCAAATGCTAATAACTGTGGTAACAAGCTCAATGCTTTTAAATGGGAACTGATATCATATATATATATGATACGATAGCATTAATTTATTGCTTTTAACCGGAATTAATGGCGTCATATTTGAATCGTTATTTTCAAATTGTATTTTTAATAGTTTACACTCGAATAATTAACTCGCAACAAAATCGTAAATTAGTGTTATCAATATAAAACATTTATGTCTTCTCAATTAAATACAATCTCGACTATTATCCAACGGATTCTCATGAAAACGGCGATTTTCGTCGCCTAAAATATTTTTATTTGATAGGAATGTATGCATTCGTTCCATATAATTGACAGCGAAATTTGTTTTTACATTAATATTGGAAATTAATATTGAAAAAGATATCACAGAAGATACAATAAGAAAACTTCTATAATATTTCTTTAATTTCGACCAAAATATAATCGTTAACTTCTTCCTCCCTTAAATCTGTATATGTACATTTTGCTTTCTCTTCAACTGAACATTAAGCCAATATCCTATATCATTGTATGATCCCTGGATAATAACATTATTATTATTATTTATACTGATATTATACTTATTAGATTATAACAACACTTTTAATGTCATGCTAACACCATTTTTATAGCCAAATTGATTTCAAAGTCCGGGAACTTATTTTGTTTCGTAGGTTTGACTTTAAAATATTCACGTGACAAATTAGACCACGGGAAGTCAATTCGAGTTTTAAATATTTTTCCATCGATTGTTTATCATGATTATTTGATAAAAATACAGTCGCCTAATTTGTCGGTAAAGGATGTGGGAAAATTTCATTTATTTGTGCAAAAGATGTGAAGACAAATAATATTGCATACCATCAAGCGTTACAATAAAAATTTACTTGGTTTTATTTTCAAATCTTCCTCGATATTTTTTGTCTTGACTTAAAATCGCTAGCAACGCAGGGTCCTTTGAGCTAGTAATGTATATTTTAATGTTTTGCGAAGAATGACTGCCAATTATTCCATTTTTGGGATGAGTGTTCGTTAGTTTCAGTATTGAGAACAGTAATAACCTTTCCATCGGTTTATAAGACGCATGCTGATATTGGGTGACATTTTTCTGGAAATATAGAGTTTTATATTCCGAAAAATACGGTATATATTTAAACATTTTCTTCATATTGCCAAATAACTTTGTAAACAAACTTTTATATTTAAAATGCTAAACTTTTGAGAAAATAATTTTCAAGTTCTTGCTTTGAAGCAGTTGACAGCATTTGAAACTATTTTTGAATTCTGCCAATACTACTGAATATTTTGAGTAACGTTGCACAATTCACTTGATCAATAAATAGTTTGTCTATCAAAAGAAGTTCCTGTGAGCGAAAGATGTTTCTAATGAGTAGAAACTTTTAAATGGAATGTGATATAAGATATTGTATAATATGTATAATGCATATATGTAAAATCTTTCCTATGTTTTGTTTAATGAAACCAAAATATTTTTTAAAGCAATACAGTAATATATTGTAATTGGCATGGATTTCGAGTTTCTTGTATTTTTAACTGGCTTCTATTTATTTATTAGTTTCGATTTAAATAAATTTGTCACCAGAATACAATTATTATTTATGTAAAGAGTAATTATTTGCACCCGTGAGCTTTCCTTAAAATGGCCGCCGCACTGATTGGAGCATTTATTTAAAATGAGGCTAGAGGCACTCACACACACAGATGGGAAAGGTTTACAGATGATACGTCCATTGTCCTTTAGTCCATTTTTACATCCAGAGTCATAATATGCACAAAACTTTCGTCCACTAGATTTATGTCCACTTAACCATACGTCCACATTAGTGCATCTCCATTACCAAGATATCCACTAGCATTCATGTCCATATTTTTCTCTCCAATGCTATTATGTTCACTGTTAAGCTTGATATTTAAATTCACAATGTCCCCAGGGACAATGATATCTAACATCATGCGTGCGTACATATGCGAGGCAGAGGTGTTCTTTACGATTTATGCAATCATGCAAAAAAATATATTAATGGCTTATTATAATGTCTAATAACTGAAAACTGATATGCCAGTAATGATGGCAATATTGAATTTTTTAGTCAGATTTATTTCCTAATCGTCTATAATTAATAAAACAATAGACAATTATTTAAAACATCTCACTTGAATAGTAATATAATCTTTATGTTCACGTTCATTCCTTCGACGTAATGTACCCATTAATTTTCACTTACGAAAGGAAAACAGACCTATTTAAATTCATTTATTAGTCTTAGTCTTAGTCGTATTTACTTTCAATTACCAAATGCTACGTGCGCACAAAAGAAAATTAAAGGCAATTGGTCATTTCCAGCAGATGTTTACTTCAGTTGCCACGAAGATTGTTTTCGTTGACAACGGTTAAAAACACGGGAAAAAATTTCCTCGAAGTAAATGACGACTTACTCGTTTGATATTTTTGAAACCGGCTACTCCTTCAATAATAATGTACTTAACAAAACATATGCTATTTAATTAGTTCGACAAATTGTGTTTGAAGACTTTTTTACGAGATATAAAGAAAAGTAAATTTTTTTGTCACCTGTAAAAAGGCACTCCCAAATAGATAACTTGAACCATTTATAATATTTTATTATTTTCATTACCTTTATTGTCCTAAATACCTAATTTCATGAACATCCACCCAGTAGTTTTACAGATGAAAAATGCGGACGGACAGACGGACGGATACGATCAGACCATAATGCGTTCTTTGTTTGCTTTTTGTAAAGAACGCTTAAAAAGCTCTAAAAATTGAGCTTAAAATGATCAATAGAAAGAATTTGTTTTGGGTTGGTCATTTCGAAACTAGTAGTAATTTATTTCGCAGAAAAGGAAAAGACCTTTGTTAGCATCTGGCGTCACCTGAACGACACTCGGTCACAATGGTTTAATCCCAACTCATAATTACTTACGGAAAAGACAAATTCGTACGCGCTACCAAAACGGCTTCCATTTTGTTCTATGCTATTTCCTAGGTAAATAAACGCGAAATATATTCCTCAATGAAAACGGAAGACTTTCGATTGAAATAGCGCTGGTAAATCCGAAGACAATTTGAATATTGCCTGAATTTGGGCCGGAGCAGCGATGCATAAATCCAGATACACATTTAAGATTTCGGTGCAAAAATGGACGAAAGAAGGAGTAATATATGCCGTTTAAAAAATAAAACAATAAAAAATGCTTCAGGATTAACGCGGAATTGGTGAAACATATTCAGCGGTAAAAAAACAAAATCGCATCGGCTTCCGGTCCAACGGAAATTCTGCCAGCGATCGTTCTTTTCAAAAGCCCGATACATATGGCAAATTGCGAACACTCGAATCGCTTTTATTTTGTATTTTCCGACGTCGTCGAAAACGCAATTTGATCTTCTCGTCATGTCGGCGGTGCAAATCCATTAAAGCCTTCCATAAAGGCATTCCATAGCGGCGCGCCGCGCTGCCTCCGACATCCAAGTCCATCACGCACTGACCTCCCTCCCAGAGGACGAGATTGTGGATATACTGAAAATACCCGAATACAAGCCGACGTTTTTTACTAAAATTACATTAAAAAATCTTCCCTCACCTTAAATTCGAGTCCGACCTAAGAATTTATCGTGGTAACTTACAGAGTCGCCCATAGGTGGCAGAATGATTACAGTAATTCGGTTCAACGCCTTCATGTTTCACTAATTGTATTAATATATTTTTTCGTATAATAAAATACATATTTAACCTACAATGATTATTTACTAATCAACAATTAAATAAATCTCAATATCAGAAATGCAGAGCGGGTGCTGGGATTGGCGAATGGCCAATACCCAAATCAGGTTGCCAGCTATGCTATGAACCTGTCTTGGTTTGATATTTATTGTGGAAGGGTGTGCTGTCAGGTTTAGTGTGGCGGCGTTTATATCCGCAGATGTAGTAGTGCAATGAATTTCCGGGGGAAGGGAGGAGGGAAATCTGGTGCCGGCATTTGCCTGCTCTTACGAAGAACACCAGGGGGGCCAACAGTTTAACGTCCCTTCCGAAGGACGGAACAGCTGAGTTTGCGCGGTCTACTCAAACCACACAAACAGGGGACCTTGGAAAAAAATTCTACTTGCGCAGGATTCGTCACCGATGACTTTTTTCAAGCATCAGGCGAGTAGCAGCCAGCGTCCTAACCACTACACCACCGGCACCCCCTCCCTATTCATAAATACCGTACGTTTGATATATATATATATATATATATATATATATATATATATATATATATATATATACATACACGTATACGCCAGCGAATGAAACATGCACCTCTTAGCTCGATTCTTGCAGCAATGAATTATATCAATGAGTAATTGATAGTAGCTTAATAACTTTGGCTAAGATTAATAAAGGTGAAATACTCCTTTAGCCAAACAATTAGAGGGTTACAACACCCAATGCATTTCGCCCACAAGGTGGGCATCGTCAGGGGTAAAACCTGTTTCAACAGTGACTGGGAGCCAACTGCAAGGTTTGAAACGGAAAGTATTAAGAAGACGACCGAGAAACAAGTGAAGCGCGGAAAGATTTTTCGGCGTGTGTGTCGTTTAAATCTGTCAATTTGTATAGGGTCTTGTTGAAATCTGTGTCCGTGTTCATACGTGTATCGCGGTTTTTGTAAATGTGAAGGTTTTCTGACGAGTTTAGTGAGTTATTGGCTGAAGTTATCAATGTTAAATCGTTTACGTGTATACTATGACCTGTTTCAAAGATGTGGTTGGCAACGCTTGATTTTTCAAAACGATTATATTTATCGTGAGCCATGTGTTCCTTGAAGCGTGTTATTAGTTTCCTTCTTGTTTGTCCTATTTACTTTTTGTCGCAGTGTGAGCATTGTATTTTATAAATACATTGGGTGTTGTAACCCTCTAATTGTTTGGCTAAAGGAGTATTTCACCTTTATTACATCAATGAGTGTTTGTTTACACCAACAATACATTTACTACAACGAAGAAAATAGATTCTATAACTTCTGATAATCGAATAATTTAAAACAAATGTCATAAAATTATTAAAAAAGGCAAGTTAGTGTTAATAGGTCAATCGTAACACTTATGTTTACTTATTATGTGTTGAATTATACAGTTTTCATTAGTACACAATAACTAAAGAACATACAAAATTAATATTTAAACACAATAATTTAAAATATTACTGAATAAATACAAATTCATTATATAACTCACAAGACCGATATAAATGTCAATTATTGCTATAATTAGGATATGTTAGTCTTTTAATACTTGAAACTAAAGAAATAGCTTGTTATGCCATCTCTTATTTACGTGGATAATTAATTCATTTCAATGCCAAAGGCTTAGGACATTGAGTTTGGCAACAATATCAGTCACCATGGAAAGGAAAACCTTTTCATTAAAAAAACTCGATATTTTGTAAGTAAAAGTTTAATTTTGGAAAGATTCGATCTGTATTTGAAATTTCACCATAGAAAAATGAAAGTTCATTATATTCTTCGTTCTCGAGTTCGTCCTGACTTTTTACCATAATCTTTAGTAATTTTAATCTACAAATGAAAAATAATCTACACTCAGGTTAAAATGACACATTCAACTAGTCTCTATGTTATGTAGTTTTTGAGTTATGGGTACATACTTATACTTGACCGGACAACGTCACAGACACTCGATTATTATTTCTCCATATACGAAGTATAGAGAAAGTAGTTTTTTAATGAAAAAAATCGAATTCGAGATTTCAACGGAAATACATCTTTTAAGGTCCCCTGAACACGTTTTGACTATGTTCTCGATGATGTCTGTGTGTCTGTCTTTTTGTCAGTCTGTCTGTCTGTATGTGATAGATTTTTGAAGGCGCTCTAACTCAAAAACTATTAATTAGGTCAACGCAAAATTTTATATTTAACATTTTTATAAAAATTAGAATATCTGATAAGTTTTTGGTAAAAGTCGGTCGACCGGAAGTGGGTGTTTACTCATGTCACTTATCCGTTATTTTAAAATATTTGCTTTAATATTTGATAAATGTAAAAATGTATAAGAATAAAAGTGGTACGAAATTTTATTTTCTACAACCTTTGTTTGAGATATTTTTCCATATAATGCATTGTTTAAGAGATATCTTATATTTTTAGCTCCCACCGCCACGCCACCTACCGAAGACAATTGTTAAGAACTGACGCTTAGTTACGTCATAGTAACGCTCCTTTTTCTTTTCTTAATTGTCAACCGAAAGTAAATATTGACAACGACTCCAGAGCTAACATGTAATTTGCCATATAAATATGGAGAAAGTCATGTGTTTCCCACATCAGTTTATTTTTATATATAGTGTGATTATAATTAGGAACCAGGTTTAACCACAAATAATCATGGGCCTGTCTACGGACAGACTACCTATGATGATGGTGATGATTATAGTATATCCAATCGGAAAGTCAGCCTTCTTCCTAAAATTTTTAAACTGACCAGCTGTTCATTGCACTACCTCTCAGATACCCATTGCGCGTAAGCCATAGGGAATCAGCAGGTCGTAAAAAAGTTTTTACAAAAATATACAATCGATTTTTATCCTTCGTACATAAGTTTCTTTGTAAATTAAGTGCACAACTTCACTGAATAGGGAATCCAAAGCTTTGCATCACTAAAGGTACAATTCAGCCCAAAGTTGCAAATTTACATAAAATAATATGAATATATTGTAATTTTTATTAATTATATGAACGCATAAATACTATACTGAAATTTAAAATTTCTTAAAATAAAATTTCATTCTAAGAGAATGAGAAAGTCAATGTAGAAGTTGAAAAAAACCATCTTAAGGAAGAAAAATGGCGGTATGGTTATGCAACGACCCAACATTTAAAAAAAGCTGCATAAAATGTTCAAAACGTTTAAAGGAATTTTAACCCAATTCGAAATGCAGATGAGAGGAAACGAAGGAGAGCAATGTATTATGGCGGATAATCTCTAGCGCCCATGGATTCGGATCATAATCCTCTTTTGGCTAATTTATGGATACGGCGCGAATACATTACTACATGCAATGCGATCGGTGAACATATGGGACGCGCGCGAAATTGTTAAATATTCTCTGTATATCCAGACAAATAAGCGAACGGATTCGCTCGCTCTCGATGCCTTATCGCATTCGTCAGTATTAAAAATAGGAAATAATTAAATTGAGCTCCGCTAATGCATTCATATGCAAAGCGTCTGCCTATCAAATAATTTGCAAGTGTCCGTCCGACCATAACGGTCTTTTTGGTACTTGCAGTTGAAACCAAATGCTGAAATTCTACGCAACTGATTACCAAACAGTGCGCCGCGACACAATGGAAATAGTTATCGATCATCGATATTAAAATATATTATTTTTCCTTACGAAGAATATATTTGTTGATATAAATTGGTTTAATATGTGATATTCAGCGAAATCGAATGGAATACTTTTACAATTTACTCCTCAGCTACTAATTCTGGATCCACTAATTTTTTACCACGCTATGTAGCTCTAATGTCGAACAATCCATAAAAGAATTTTGGCGTTCGTAACTTACGTCTTTTTTGAGTTTAGGGATGCCGCAAAAAACTATTATGTAGTAGCATCAACAAATGGCTGTGTCCAAGGGTTGTAATTATAGTTTTGGAACCGGGAATTTCCGTTCTCGGTTAACGGGAATTTACTCGATATTTCTTATTCTCGATTCCCGGGAAAATATTTAACGATTCCCAGGAATTGTTCGTTTGAATTTTGTGCAGAGTCAAGATTTTCCAGAGTTGCCTTTATAGTTGGACTTTTATATATTCCTTCGAATTTCAGCTTCAAATGTTAAACTATCAACATTAGTTTTTATTTTTTTATTTTATACATGTTGTACAAATAGAATAGAAGCGAATCTATTATCCAAATCAATGGTACCCAATTACACGAAGCCGGCAACAATGCAAATCATTAAGAATGCGTAAAATTATTGCGTTAAAAACTGATCTGTTGTTCGATTTGATGCGTATTCAAAAATCAATCACAGGAAAACAAACTTTCGTTCTTTTAGGCGTTCATTATTTTAAGTCTCGAACTCCAAGGATAATTCTAAGTGCAAATGATAAATGTTCTACATTAAAAATTATTCCTTCTCGCATATAACGCAACGAATGTTGTTTACATTGGTTGCTATGAAAATCATTTACCTCTCCTTCCTCTCTCTCTCTCTCTCTCGCATTAAAAGCATTAAAAACATTCTCATCCATAGGAATGAAATGTCAACAGAATTTCGAGGTTAAACAATATAATTGGATAGCAAAGGAAAAATTTCGTTAAACGGCAAGATGTCCCCAAAAGATATGAATTAAATGTTTAACATGAGGAATTTTGAACTGTAGGAGGAAAAAGATGAAAAGAATAAGAAATATTATAATTTTTCTTTAAAATGGTTTAAATCGAAGATTGTAGTTTAATTCCTTCTAATTTAGATCTCAAAAAGAATGAAAGCCTTCACGTTGAAAGGTCGATGTTTACGTGTTATTGTACGGAAACTGTAAATGTCTTCCTTGGAGTAGAACCCAGGACTTTTTTCGAGTTTTTTTCGTCATCACCCTAAAATATGTAAATCGAGCATTCCTGCCAAATTAAAAAGATATCTCGGTCCTTTATCGAGTTATTTGCATTTATAGAGCGTGAAAAAGGGAGCCACAAAGGGACAGAAGAAGGCTCTTATAGATTTTAGATTGCTTTGAAACCTCTTCCATACATTTTCTACTCTCAATTTTAACTTTGAGGGAATTGCAATATAGGATACATTAGTATTGGTCTCTTGTTACCTCCACATCTTCAACATTGAGGAGAGATCGGTTGCGCAAGTCAAAGAGCGTCTGAATATTGAATCTGCTAACAATTTGTCGCAAATAATGTATCACATGTAATTGGGATTTATTCAAGACTTTTGTATTTACGCTGTATCAATAATAAATACCATGTTTAATAGAAAAATGGTGAAATAAATATTAAAAATGCGAAATCGTTCTTATTCCCGGGTTCCCGGGATGCCAGGGATTCCCGGGATATTTGAAAATCTAATTCCCATTTCCCGGGGAAAACAATATCACCGGGAACCCTAAACTATAGTTGTAATATCTGTATCTAATATATATATATATATATATATATATATATATATAAAGCTTGTCACAAGACTG
This sequence comes from Tanypteryx hageni, assembly GCA_028673005.1. Lineage (NCBI taxonomy): Eukaryota > Metazoa > Arthropoda > Insecta > Odonata > Petaluridae > Tanypteryx > Tanypteryx hageni. The sequence continues at coordinate 7,373,837 of CM054114.1, forward strand.
GGGTGTCGAGAAACCATCACTACCTTTAAAAGTGTGCCACAGCTAAAAAAAAGTTTGAGAACCACTGTTCTATAAACACAAAGTGATAAAAAGTGGTAAAAACAAAAAATAGTAATTCTTAGAAAGAAGTCCCGGGTTTATACTTTGTTTCTCCATTGGATCATCATTGCGGAGAGTGCAGGATATTTTTAATTTGCATTTTAAAACAAATTAGAATCAAGTTATGAAATTGAAACTTAAGCATACGCACGTAGAATAGAATGAAGTTAATTATTCTTAGCAAAAGAAATTGAATCCGTTCCTAATTCGTCATAATATTACTTAAGAATCCGAAAAACGGTAATTAACCTACGGGACATTTTGTCTGCCATGGAGACCCTCATTGTGGCGGCATTTGCAACATCAATGATTTTATATTTAAAATATGTATAAACGTAGAACAATTTTTTATTATACAGTTTTTCGGAAAAATAAAGCGTGCGTGTGTGAGGACAAAGTATCCCTGGCATGGTGGAGTAGTTTCCCTTAAACCCAGAGAGTGTGTGACTTTGCGTTGGGTGTTCGGTCCGTGGCGCGGAGTAGTAGTTTCCCCAAACCGACCAGTATGTGATTACTTCCTTTTATCCTTGCTTTGGCGCTGCGGTGTGTATTTGAATTCGCGTGGGAGGATAGACAAGCGTCAATCATAGCAACGAGGTTACACAAACTATAGTGTTGGTGGTGCTGTAAGAGAAGTCTCTTAATTTCAATGTGCATTTACATTGATACTAGCATTCCTACGTTTTTGAAGGGATATTTCTGCTAATAATTGTGTCTTTATTTATCGTAATTATTATTGATAGCATGTTTTTATTTATCTTAAAAACTTTTATCATTATTCATTTACTATTATTCTGAAAACTGTTTTCCCTATGGAAAGACCATTTAAAACCTCGGTGAATTGTATTGTTACTATTACTGAGAGTTTCATTAATAATTACATCTGGAAAATCAAGGTAAATGTAAGTTTTGGATGAATTTTATTATTGTTATTAAATTATTATGAAATTCTTATCGCTCCTCTTATAATATTGCCATATACATGCATTTTATTATTATTTCATTATAATCACATTCGTATTTCTCTACTATTAACAATCATAAATGTGATCTTCTCAGAATAGTTCACATTGAAAATACATTTGAAAACAACTTTAGATGACTATATTTGTTTATATTGTTTGTGCCATGAACATAATTTTATTCTTTGAAACTGTTCACTTGCCGTATTATTTACTTGGGATGAAATCTTTTCTAATTATATATTAAGACCAGTTATTCTTGCATTTTTCTAAAAGCCCTCACATTTAAGTATCATATTCCTTTTTTCAGTATTTAATATAGGTAATACTGTTGTAAAGGATGATAATTTGAACAAATTTAAATAAAACATTTTAAAGTGTTGTGCTGTAGCTTAACAATCCTTCAGCTAACTATACTTATACAGTGGTTTTATATGGATGGTTGATGTGATGTTAGGAAAAGAACAATTTATTATTTTTGTCATTTAAGTTAGGTGATTAAAATATGAAATATTCAACAATTTCACTCCTACTAGTATCTAAAGCTGAATTACTCTGAACTAGCAGTATATTTTCGTTGATTTTAAGCAATATGAATGGATAAGTCAGTATTTTTATTAATGAAACAAAAGATACTATCAAACTTCTTACTACTTATATACTACACATTTTTACAGTTATCTATTTCTGTCTACCATTCTCACAACTGTAGAAAGATTAAAGGTTAAGTATAGAGACTCAACAGCTGATATATACTTTGGCAATTTTTTATGCCAATGCAAGCAGAAAGGTTATCATAATTATATTGTAGAGTTAATTCTTATTAAAGTATTAACTATATAAAAGTTGATTATAAAAATTCTTTTTTATATCTTCACTTTTTATTTTTTGTGGTTACTGAGAGAGTTCTCTGTCGTCATAAGAAAGTCGTAGTTCACTTTGAAATTAGGAAATTTATTGCATGGTTATTTAATCGCTGCTCACAAAAACAATCTTTGTAGCAACTGAAGCAAAGAAGATCCACTTTAATTACGTAAATACGTTTAATTTCCCGTCACGTACACGAAGCAGTTAATAAGTGAAAGGAAATGCATTATCTACGACGTCGAAATTAACCTAAATACGTACGTCTATTTTCTTTACTTATACACAGAGTTTGAAAGCGAAAATAAATGGACAATTCAAGACGAAGGAATGAACGTGAACATGGAGATTACGTACTCATTTCAAGTGAGGTATGTTTAAAATTATTACAATATTAGAAAATGAATCGAAAAACAATAATTTCAATATTTCCTTGACATCACTTCTGGCACATCGTCTGCCAGTGTATGAACATTATACTATTAAGTTATTATGTTTTTCGTTTTATTATACGATTATGAGATGGGAATCGGAAACGCGACAGAAATAATGAAAAATGAAAGTTTGGGAGAAAAATAATTCCGATTAACAACTCGTGCCATTTTCATCAACTGCAGTAATTCTTTAAAAAAAAAACTAATCTTTCAACATTTTCTCTAGCAGCCAATTTTAATTCCGTGTCTGTGGACCACTCCGCAGAGCATTGCAGCGTGACATTTATTCCATATCAAAAGAGTAGCAAAAACGCTTCGTTCCCTTGGTAACGTAGAGATGAGTTAACGCCCCTCATCAGGACTCAGGTATTGCGTTCCCCTCTCCAACTCTTTCTTTCAATCACCAATTTAAATTTAAAACAAGATTCCAAAGAAGAATAAGTCGGCGGCGAAGCACAATGCAAACGACCAGCGAACATAAGGGCGTCGGCTTAACAATAGCTTTGCTCATGAAATATCTGTGCACGCAAGTCAAAAGCTTTTGATGGCCCGTCGCCGCAGAGTGGTTAATGGAGGTTCGAGCAAAGGGGGAGGGCCAACAAAGGGAGGTTTTTGGGTCGAAAGGGGGTAAAGGGGTAAGGGTAAAGGGGGAGTGGACGAAAAGGGGTGAAGGGGAGGGCGGACTTCGCTCGTTCCGGATAAGGGACGAGGATGAGGAGGGAGGGGGGATGGAAATGAACTCGATTGCCACATTGTACACACTCATCCCTTCCGCAAACTCCAACCCAACCCCTCTTCCCTCGACCTGCTCCCGACCAACCCAGACACACGTAGACAAACACTCCATCGAATGCCCTGCTTTCGCAATCCCCTCTTCCTCTCCCTCTCCTGGCATACCTTCTTACTCACCACGCTTATCTCCCCTCTCTCTCTCTCTATCCCTTCCTCCATCCCTCCCTCTCATCCTCCTTCTCTCCCAATTCTCACCTACCTCCAAAAGGTTTTAATGGAATATTTTGCCGCTAAAATCTCCATTCTTGTACATACATTTCACTGTCGGAATCGCGTTAACACGCTTACAAACAAAAAACGCAGAACTACTAAATTTATAAGACAAATCACTGTGCGAAATGATGAGATTTAGAATTAATTGCAGAATGAATTCGCTGGAACACTGGATATATCCAAGATGAAACATCACGCAATTTCTACAGATACGACATGACAAATATCGTGTCGTTATTCGAATATCTACGCCGAATTTTCTTTTAAAATTCAATTATTTAATTCATTGTTTAATCATCTTATTATTCAATACATCATCCACCAATTAATTTTATTTACGGAGATTTTTTTGCGAGTGAAATGTTTAAAAGCATAATGACGATAAATAAATCTAATCTCTAATTTTGAAGAATTCAGACTCGGTCTCTCCAGGCGAATACCTCCAAATCTGAGAAAGTTCTCTTGGGTTTAGAATGCTTTCGATTCTCTTTTGTGTCATTACCGCAATAGCTCTCAAAAATCACATTGCGCAAGTTTTACAGATTTTCGTAACTAACTTATAAAACTGGGAATGAAAGTCACGTTCTCGAAAATGTAAGGAAATGTAAGGAAATGCATAATTATTTCTACGATCATTTTATATTTTGAACTCATTTAAAACTTTGTTTTAACACCTTCTCTAAAAGAAAAAACCGCGCTTATGTGATCACTTTTGTCTGTCTGTGTGTATGTCTGTCTGAGAACAATCGACATTTTTCTTTTCGAGATTTTTGGAAAATATTTATTAATCTTCGAATTTTTCAAGTATTGCATTTTCTCAATAATTCGTTGTTTTTTCACTAGGTGTCTTCAAAGTCGTAAAATTCAAAACTTTGAACGGTATTTTAGCCGAACTACTGAAGCTAGAGGAATTTATTTTTAAGGTTTATTAAGGATCTACATTCTAATAGCAAAGGTCTCTCCATCCCCAAAGGTGAAAGCAAACAAATATGCTATAACATTTTTGAAAACGTGGTTTAGTAAGAGTATTTTAGTTATTTATAATTTTCAATAGATATAAAGTGGCTGTTATGCTTATACACTCTTCTTGCAAAATAACAAATTACATTTTCAATGAAAAAAGGTTTGCCTGGCGGATGCATGAGATGAAGCGTCCTCGGGTTTTAAACCGGGCGATATCGTAGTTGTCTCTTCCGTCGTTTCGAAATCTGCCTCAGATGATGATGGCGACTGAGAAAAAAAGCTACGATATCACCCGGTTTAAAACCCGAGGACGCTTCATCTCGTGAATTTTAAATATTTGATAAAACTGGAAAATGCATTTATAAATTCACTTGATTGCACACTATTTCCGCATAGCTGTATTTAAACGTAAATAATAAAAAGCGAATTTCTATGAAATGTATAAACTACCTAAATATAATTAATAATGTAATTAATAATATTATATGACAAAATCATTCTGCAGTTTCTGTGGCCACTCAGGGAGAGAGGGAGAAAGAGAGGAAGAGGAGAGAGGGGGAAAGAGAGATAAAGGATAGAGTGGGGAAAGAGAGGAAGGGGAGATTGGGAAAGAGAGTAAGGGGAGAGAGGGAGAAAGAGAAGGAGGGAGAGGGAGAAAGAGAAGGGAAGAGAAGGAGAAAGAGAAGAAGTGAGAGGGAGAAAGAGAGGAAGGGGAGAGAGCGAGAAAGAGAGGAAGGAGAGAGGGTGAAAAATTAGGAGAGACGGAGAAAGAGGCATATCCAGGGTCGTAAGTGAATTCCTTCTATCTCTGTCTCTCCGCTGGGCTTCCTTCCACACCATGTTGCCACCCTCATCATTACCTTTTCCTTTCCTTAAGTTTATATATATATATATATATATATATATATATATATATATATATATATATATATATATAACAACTTACGGAAAAGGAAAGGTAAAATGAATATATGGATGTCAACAAGGTGTTGGGATGAGGAAACCCAGTGAGCACTCACCAATCAGACGACTTCAGGTTGGCGAGGCTCCGGGGATGTCGAAGCGACACACGTAAAATAACACAAAAACACAGAAACATCACAAACGTAAAGCTTTCGGAACTACTCCTTCTTCAGCTACAGAGAGAGAACTGATGGCGGTGACACTGGGTGGAGGCATGGGGGTGGAAGGGTAGTACGGAAAGGTCGAGGATTGGAGGAAACGGAGGGGGTTGGGGATGGGTAGGGTGTTGGAAGAAGACAGAAAGGGTGTGAAAAGCTATCGAAGGTTGAGGCCTGGGGGAGTGAAGGAGTTTAGGAGATGGATATGCGAAAGCTCCCACTGACGGAGTTGGGGAGCCGAAGCATTGTCGGGGAGAGCGCGAATGACTCTCACTGTGAAGCAGTTGTTGAACTTTAAATTATGTTTGTTCGCATGAACGGCCACCGGCAGCGGTCGTTTGAGAATGACGCTGTTGCGGTGGCCATTCATGCGGATGTTGAGGGGATTGCTGGTGAGGCCAACATAAAAGGCGGGACATTGGGTGCATCTCAGGAGGTAAATGATATTGCGGGTGGTACAGTTGGTGGTGGAAGTTATGGGGTATGTGATGTTAGTTGTGGGACTGGAGAAGGAGTTGAAGGGGGGGTTTATTGGGCATGTTCGACATCGTGGTCTACCGCAGGGGTAAGATCCGGCAGGGTGTAAAGGCGTGGATGCTGGGGGTTCTTTCTTCCATAGAATATTTGCCAGATTAGGGGGACGGCGGAAGGAGAGCATCGGTGGTCTGGGAAATGGAATCTGGTGAGGGGAGGATGAGAGGATAAGGTGGGCGGCTTTCAGGATGTTTTTCAGAATTTCGTGGATGCCGGGGAAATACAGGGTGGTTAGGGTGAGTTGGAGGGTGGAATCGGTGGTGGTGTGGGTATTGAGGTGGGAGTTAGGGGTGGCGGGTGCGACTGCCCGCCGGATTTGGTCTCGGATCAGATCCGGCGGGTATCCGCGCTGTAAGAAGGCATGTTCGAGGGTGGAGCAGTACTCGGACAGGGAATCTCTGTCCGAGCAAATTCTCCGCCCTCGTCGGGCTAGGGCGTAGGGAATGGAGGTTTTGGTGTGGAGGGGATGGCAGCTGTTGAACTGGAGATATTGAAGGCGGTTGGAAGGCTTGAGGTGCACGCTGGTGTGGATTTTGTTTTCCCGGATGGAGAGATCGACATCCAGGAAGGTGATGTTGGAGGCAGAGGAGTGGTGGGTGAAGGAAAGCGTGGGGTGGGATGAGAGGCGTTGTAAAAAGGATTGTAGCGAGTCGGGTCCATGTGTCCAGAGAAGAAAAATATCGTCAATATACCTCAGCCATAGGAGTGGTCTGGGGGAAACGTCAAGAAAGCGTTCCTCCCATTCGCCTAAGAAGGCATTGGCATAGGAGGGCGCCATGCGAGTGCCCATCGCGGTACCTTTTATTTGTAGGTAGTGGCGCCCTCCGAAAGAGAAGTTGTTTTTTTGGAGCACCATTTCAGCCAGCTTCGTTAGGAAATGGGAGGATGGTCTTGTGTCAGGTGGTCTGGAGTCCAATAATTTTCTCAGGGCGGACAGTCCTTGGTTGTGAGGGATGTTGGTGTAGAGGGAGCAGACGTCTATAGTGGACATAATTGTGTTAGGTGGGAGAGGGGAAGGGAGTGATTTTAGGCGTAGTAGAAAGTGGTTTGTGTCTCTGATGAAGGATGGGATTTGACGGACGAGAGGTTGTAGGTGGGAGTCAACATAGGCAGAGATGCGTTCCGTGGGAGAATTAAAGCTGGCAACAATGGGGCGGCCGGGGATGTTGGGTTTGTGGATTTTTGGGAGTAGGTAGAAGGTTGGGGTCCGGGGTGTGTTGGGGATCATCAGGGAAATGGTGGAATCAGAGAGGCCTTCTTGTTTTCCCACGGAACGCAGATATGCAGAAATTTCGGAGGAGTGGCGGTCAGTGGGGTTGGAGGGGAGAGGAAGGTAAGAAGTTTGGTCAGATAGTTGGCGGAGGGCTTCGTCGTTGTAATGCGAGCGGTCCATTACCACGGTGGTGGTACCTTTGTCTGCAGGGAGGATAATAATTTTGTCGTTGCGTTTCAACGTAGAAATTGCGTGTCTTTCTGGTTTCGTCAAATTGTCGTTGTGGTCAAGGAGGTCGGGAAAGTTGGGCTGGGCGACTGCGTGAATTATGTAATTAGCATATTGCTCGATGGGATGGTGGGGAGGAAGAGAGGGTGGGATGTATTGGGAAGGGGGTTTGAAGGCAGAAAGGGATTGTGGAAGTGAGTCGGGGGAAGATGAGGAGTCAGATGTGGGTGGGGCGGCTTTGAGGCGGAGTAAGCGTACGAAGGCTTGTATGTCAGCAAGGAGACAAAAATGGTCAAATTTTATGGTGGGGCAGAAGGAGAGGCCCCGGGAAAGGAGGGCATTCTCGGCGGGGTTAAGAACATGAGAGGAAAGGTTCAGGACGTCATCTGGCTGGGAGGGGTTTGCGGTATGCGTGGGGGTGAGGTCCTGCGGAGAATTGGGATGCATCCTCGGTTCGCGGGTTGAAACAAAGGGAGACCTCCTGAGAGAGTGTAGTGGGGGTGGAGTGGGGATTCCCAAAAGGTCGGCCAAGGAGGGTTTTTGGGCGAGGAGAGGCGGGGGAGGGGGGATGTCGGACTTACCAGCTGGGAAGAAGGGGAGAGGTAGGCCGAGCTGGAGGTGGCGGACGCACATAAGGGAAAGTTTGCGTATGAGTCTGTATCGGTTGGCTGCGATATCTTCTGCAGCTCTACGGAAAATGGCGTCGAGATCAGCTGTGGAGTTTTGGGAATGATTGAGTTCGTGTATGAGGGTTAAACATTTCTCAAAGTGCATGTTAGAGAGTGATTTATAGTGGCGTAAGATTAGACGGACAATGTTGAGGGACATGAGGTGATATGTAAGGGCGAAAGATGAGCGGATAGCCGGAGGAAGGCCCGATAGGGGGATTCTCACGGTGAGACCTTTGGGGGGGAGGACTAGTTCTAGGCAGCCATTGAGGAATTCAATCTGGCAAGTTAATCATGTATGTTTGCGGAGGTGATAACGGAAACGGCGGATATTTTCCATGGTGGAAAGAGAAGTATAAAGAATAAAAGATAAAGGCGATAGGAAAGTTGGTAAAAAGGAAAGGATGACAGACACGAAAGGATAAGGTAAAATAATATAACAACTTACGGAAAAGGAAAGGTAAAATGAATATATGGATGTCAACAAGGTGTTGGGATGAGGAAACCCAGTGAGCACTCACCAATCAGACGACTTCAGGTTGGCGAGGCTCCGGGGATGTCGAAGCGACACACGTAAAATAACACAAAAACACAGAAACATCACAAACGTAAAGCTTTCGGAACTACTCCTTCTTCAGCTACAGAGAGAGAACTGATGGCGGTGACACTGGGTGGAGGCATGGGGGTGGAAGGGTAGTACGGAAAGGTCGAGGATTGGAGGAAACGGAGGGGGTTGGGGATGGGTAGGGTGTTGGAAGAAGACAGAAAGGGTGTGAAAAGCTATCGAAGGTTGAGGCCTGGGGGAGTGAAGGAGTTTAGGAGATGGATATGCGAAAGCTCCCACTGACGGAGTTGGGGAGCCGAAGCATTGTCGGGGAGAGCGCGAATGACTTTCACTGTGAAGCAGTTGTTGAACTTCCATACATCCATACATCCATATATATATATATATATATATATATATATATATATATATATATATATATATATATATATATATATCATTCTATATAGACGTTCCTTAAAGAGGAGGAGGAGGATATACCATACTAGTAGTTGGTGCTTGCATTCAGCAAGCATATCATCTCAACATAAAAACACTTTCATTTTTCATATTTCATCATTACAAATATATTTTTAGTTCTAAATATTTCACCTCCGGAACGATTTTCGTTTTTCCCTTGTGTAAAAATAATAGACTAAAACAATCCCAAAACTTTGCAATTTTAAGAATTTTATACTTTCTCCATTATGGGGTACTAATGCTACACATTTCTGCCAAATTTTAAAGTTGTGGTACTTCTAGAAGTAAAAAAATATTTTTCCAATTTTCTAAATTTTTAACATTTTTAACGGCCGCCGCAATATGTTTATGGAGAGATTTAAATGTTTATTTGTGAAAAAGCACTACTTGGTATATAACCTGAAAACTTCTGCTTCTTAGCTCATCCCGTAATGTCTAAACAGTTATCTGTTTGTTTAAATTTTAAGAATTTTTAACTGCCAAACAATTTAAAATATCAAAATTTGTATGATCCCTATTTCGTTTTTTTTAAAGAATTATACTTATAAAAAAATTTTAACTCCGTAGCACATGCGGAAATACATAAACCTTGAAAATTTGTTTAAATAATTGCGAATTTTTAGCGTCTGTATTGTTGCACTTTTACAATTTTTTCGTTTTTTCTAGTCAGTTTTGCACAAACTCCTACACATGTAAAAAATTTCGAATCTCCAGCACATCTGGAAGAGTCTAAACATTAGTTTCCTCCTATATGTTATAGCCTCCTCGTCTGTAAGAAACGTCGATATATAATGATACTAGTAGTTGGTGCTTGCATACTGCAAGCATTTCATATCACCTTGAACAAACATTCATTTTTCAGACAGATATTTTATCATTACAAATATTCTTTTAATTCTAAAGATTTCACCTTCGCAGCGATTTTCGTTTTTCCCACATGTAAAAATAATAGTTTAAAACAATCCTAAAATGTTATAACTTTAAAAATTTTACACTTTCTTCATTATGGGGTACTAATGCTACACATTTTAGCCAAATTTTAAAGTTGTAGCATTTCTAGAAGTAAAATAATATTTTTCTAATTGTTTAAATTTAAATAATTTTTAACGGCCACCGCAATTCAGATATGGTAAAATTGAAATGTTTAATTGCACAAATTCACTACTCTGTAAATAATTTGAAAATTTTAGCTTCCTAGCTCAACCCATAGTACCTAAACAGCTATTTGTTTAAACTTTAAGAATTTTTAACTGCCAAACATATTAAAATATAAAAATTTGTATTATCCCTATTTCATTTTTTTAAGAATTCTACTTATTAAAAAAATTTAAACTCTGTAGCACATGCGAAAATACATAAACCATGAAAATTTGTTTAAACAATTGCGAATTTTTAGCGGCCGCATTGTTGCACTTTTTCAAGATTTTCGTTTTTTCTAGTCGGTTTGGCACAAAATCCTACCTATGAAAAAAATTTCGAATCTCCAGCCCATCTGGAAGTGCCTAAACATTAGTATCCTCCTGTTATATGTTATCATTATATATCGACGACTCTTACAGAGGAGGATATAACATACTAGTAGTTGGTGCTTGCATACTGCAAGCATTTCATCTCACCTTGAAAAACATACATTTTTCAGACAGACACTTTATCATTACAAATATTCTTTTAATTCTAAAAATTTCAACTCCGCAGCGATTTTCGTTTTTCCCGCATGTAAAAATAATAGTTTTAAAAAATCGCCAAATGTTGCAATTTTAAACATTTTACACTTTCTCCATTATAAGGTACTAATGCTACACATTTCAGCCACATTTTAAAGTTGTAACACTTCTAGAAGTGAAATAATATTTTTCTAATTGTTTAAATTTAAATAATTTTTAACGGCCTCCGCAATTCATATATGGTAAAATTGAAATGTTTATTTGTGCAACCTTTACTACTCTGTAAATAATTTGAAAATTTCGGCTTCCTAGCTCATCCCGTAGTACCTAAACAGTTATCCAATTGTTTAAACTTTAAGAATTTTTAACTGCCAAACAAATTAAAATATCAAAATTTGTATATTCCCTATTTCGTTTTTTAAGAAATTCTACTTATAAAAAAAATTTCAACTTCGTGGCACATTCGGAAATACTTAAACCTTGAAAATTTGTTTAAACAATTGCGAATTTTTAGCGGCCGTATTGTTACACTTTTTCAAGATTTTCGTTTTTTATAGTCGGTTTTGCACAAAATCCTACCTATTAAAAAAATTTCGAATCTCCAGCACATCTGAAAGTGCCTAAACATTAGTATCCTCCTGTTATATGTTATATGTATGTTATATCCTCCTCCTCTGTAAGAGTCGTCGATATATAATGATAGTAGTTGGTGCTTACATACTGCAAGCATTTCATCTCACCTTGAAAATACATTCATTTTTCAGACAGACATTTCATCATTACAAATATTCTTTTAATTCTATAGATTTCAACTCCACAGCGATTTTCGTTTTTTCCCACATGTAAAAATAATAGTTTATAAAAATCCCTAAATGTTGAAATTTTAAACATTTTAGACTTTCTCCATTATGGGGTACTAATTCTACACATTTCAGCCAAATTTTAAATTTGTAGCACTTCTAGAAGTAAAATAATATTTTTCTAGTTGTTTAAATTTAAATAATTTTTAACGGCCGCCGCAACTCAGATATGGTAAAATTGAAATGTTTAATTGCACAAATTCACTACTCTGTAAATAATTTGAAAATTTTAGCTTCCCTAGCTCTTCCCGTAGTACCTAAATAATTATTAAACTTTAATGTTCATATGGGGTTAAAACAACCCCTGTAATTTTCAATTTTAAAATTTTTGATTTTTATAGTTGGTTATGAGAAAAGTTCTATTATCTTGCAATATTTCAGCTTCCTAAACTTATTAGATTGGTCTACACACTGGATTTCGTTTTCCCATGTTAACTTATGGGAGATATTCTAGGGTCTCTGGAGTCGAACCCAAGACACTGTAAGAAAAAGTGACAATAATTCCTAATACATATTGCGGCCCTCTAGCAACACTGAAAATTTCATCTTTCTAGCTTACCGGAAAATGCCCATTAATAATTTACAAACATGGCGCAATGCTTTTCTTATGGGAAAAAAAGCAAATTTCGAAATTTCTGGAGTCGAACTCATGTCACTTGGGTAAAAAGTCTCATTTTATCTGAAGGTTTCTCCATCATATCTACAAAAACTGAAACTTTCAGCTCTCCAACTCTAGTAGTTTGGGCTGGACATTAGTATCCTCCTATCATTATATATCGACGACTCTTACAGAGGAGGATATAACGTACATATAACATATAACAGGAGGATACTAATGTTTAGGCACTTTCAGATGTGCTGGAGATTCGAAATTTTTTTAATAGGTAGGATTTTGTGCAAAACCGACTATAAAAAACGAAAACCTTGAAAAAGTGTAACAATGCGGCCGCTAAAAATTCGCAATTGTTTAAACAAATTTTCAAGGTTTATGTATTTCCGAATGTGCCACGAAGTTGAAATTTTTTTTATAAGTAGAATTTCACAAAAAACGAAATAGGGAATATATAAATTTTGATATTTTAATTTGTTTGGCAGTTAAAAATTCTTAAATTTAAACAAATAGATAACTGTGTAGGTACTACGGTATGAGCTAGGAAAATGAAATTTTCAAATTATTTACAGAGTAGTCAGATTGCACAAACAAATATTTTAAATTTACCATATATTAATTGCGGAGGCCGTTAAAAATTATTTAAATTTAAACAATTAAAAAAATTTTATTTTATTTCTAGAAGTGCTACAACTTTAAAATTTGGCTAAAATGTGTAGCATTAGTGCCCCATAATGAAGATATTGTAAAATTTTTAAAATTGCAACATTTGGGGATTTTTTTAAACTATTGTTTTTACATGTGGGAAAAACGAAAATCGCTGCGGAGGTGAAATGTTTAGAATTAAAAGAGTATTTGTGATGATGAAATGTCTTTCTGAAAAATGAATGTTTTTTCAAGGTGATATGAAATGCTTGCAGTATGCAAGCACCAACTACTAGTATGTTATATCCTCTGTAAGAGTCGTCGATATATAATGATATAACAGGAGGATACTAATGTTTAGGCACTGTCAGATGTGCTGGAGATTCGAAATTTTTTTCTTAGATAGTATTTTGTGCAAAACCGACTAGAAAAAACGAAAATCTTGAAAAAGTGCAACAATGTGGACACAAAAAATTCGCAATTGTTTAAACAAATATTCAAAGTTTAGGCATTTTCGAATGTGCTACGAAGCTGAATTTTTTTAAATAAGTAGAATTCTTTAAAAAAACGAAATAAGGGATATACAAATTTTGATATTTTAATATGTTTGGCAGTTAAAAATTCTTAAAATTTAAACAAATAGATAACTGTTTAGGTACTAAGGGATGAGCTAGGAAGCTGAAATTTTCAAATTATTTACAATGTAGTGAATTTGCACAAATTAACATTTCAGTTCTACCATATATGATTTGCGGCGGCCGTTAAAAATGATTTAATTTTAAACAATTAGAAACATATTATTTTACTTATAGAAGTGCTACAACTTTAAAATTGGGCTAAAATATGTAGCATTAGTAACCCATAATGGAGAAAGTGCAAAATCTTTAAAATTGCAACATTTGGGGAGTTTTAAACTATTATTTTTACATGTGGGAAAAACGATAATCGCTGCGGAGTTGAAATCATTAAAATTAAAAGAATATTTGTATTGATGTAATATCTGTCTGAAAAATGAATGTTTTTTCAAGGTGAGATGAAATGCTTGCAGTATGCAAGCACCAACTACTAGTGTATATATATATATATATATATATATATATATATATATATATATATATATATAAATGAAAAAGGAAATAGCAAGGAACGATAGACTGATGGCAATAAAGCTAAAAGCAGTCCCAGTGAACATGCTGATAATCCATGTATATATGCCAACGTCAGATTATGAAGATGAAGAAATCGAGGAGATTTAGGAGCAAATTAATGACATTTAAGAGGACGGAAAATCGAAGGTAAACAGCATAATAATGGGAGATTGGAACAGCATAGTCGGAGAAGGACAGGAAGAAAATACTGTCGGGCAACACGGATTTGGGAAGAGAAACAGAGGAGGAGATAAACTGCTGGAATTCTCACGGTTCAAAGACCATAAACATGGAAAAAGGAGATAGAATGAGATGCCAAATAGATTACATCCTATTAAACAAAGATTCAGGAGCAGTATAAAGAGCGCCAAATCATTACCAGAACCAAACATTGATTCAAATCACAACCTTCTAATAGTTGACGATAGTACAAAGCTCAAAAAAATAAGAAAAACAAGAATATAAATACAGACTTGGGACCTAGAAAAACTGAAAGAAAGGCAGTATGTAGTCAGCATGAAGTTGGAATATCGTCTAAGAAATTTGGAAAACATACCAAAAACCGTAGATATAGAACAAGAAGAAATTAAAACCAGTATCAAGGATACCTTGGATAAAGAGATTGGAAAACAAGAGAAGAAAATCAGAAAACCAAGGATCGCTAAGGAAATGCTGGATAAAATGAACGAGAGACGAAAATGGAAAAACGTTAACAGTGAAGAAGGTACAGCCAACTATTGACGCATAAACAATGAGTTGAGAATGGTAACAGATAAAGCTAGAGAAAATTGGATAAAAGAAAAATGTGATGAAATACTACAAATGGAGAAGTTAGGTCGGTATGATATGATGTACGCTAGGGCACTGGAATTACAATATTAGAAGTAGAATGGATTTCGTGGTAAAGGAATTATGAATGCGGATGGGAAGATAGTCTCAGAAACAAAGAATGTAGCACTGTTATAAGAAGAATACATTAAGGAACTATATAGCAAGCAGACAGGATCGGCAAAAATAGTACTAGCAGATGAGAAAAACGTTGAAGAAGACAACTTAGGACCAAGTATTATGGAGAGCGAAGTAGAAAAAGTGATACTGGAACTAAAGAAAGAGAAAGCCACAGGCAGCAATGGAATACCGGCTGAGGTATTTAAAGTCATGGAATCAGAAGGAGTAAAAGCGATCACGAAATTAATTAATAAGATTTACGACACGGGAGAGTGGCCTAGGGCTTCCTAGAAGTAACAATGATCCCTCTAAAGAAGAAGCCAAAGGCAATTCAATGTAAAGACTACAGAACGATAAGCCGTCTGTCACACATTTCGAAGATCATCACTAGGATTCTTAATAAAAGCTTGGAGAAAAAGTCAGAAGAAATGCCAGGGGAATATCAATTCGTTTTCAGAAAAAGTCGAGGAACTAGAGATGCTACAGGGGTACTTAGAATCATACCAGAAATGGCAATAGAGTACAGTCAAGATGTCTGCGTATGTTTCGTATACTGGCAGATAGAGTAAATTTGATAATGTTGGTGAAGATATTAAAGGATATAGGTGTAGACTGGAAAGACAGGAGACATCAGGAATCTAAATGTGAATGAAGTTTTACAACTTGGTTGGGGAATGCGGACACCTGCAGAGTAAATATCGGTAGAGTAGTAAGACAGGGCTGCTGTCTATTGCCAACCCTATTCAATATATATGGAGAAAGTCTAATGCAAGAAACGTTAAAGGCACGAGATTTCAAAATTGGAGGAAGGATTATAAGAACAGTAAAAGACGCGGATGATCAAGTACTTCTAGAATGAAAGGAAGTAGAAATCCAGAAAATGATAAATAGACTAGTAATAACAGGTAGAAAATACGGTATGGAAATAAATACAGAAAAATCCAATGTCAATGGAATATCGGCCAAAGAAGAGAATTTGAATATTTGTATTGGAGGAAATCCTTTAGAACAAGTTTCAGACTATAAATACCTTTGAAGCATCATAACAAGAGAAGCAAAATGTACGGATGAGATCAGGACTAGATCAGGAAAAGCAAAAGCGGCTTTCAGAATAATGAAACATCTACTTACGAGGAATATAAGGGAAGATATCCGCAAGAAGTTTACAAAATGCTATGTATGGAGTATAGCTTTGTACGGGACAGAAAGATGGACGATGAGGAAAAATGACATAAAATACTTGGAAATCTTTGAAATGTGGACTTGGGAGAATGCTGAAGATAAAATGGACAGATAGGATGAAAAACGATTAACTGCTACGAAGAGTTGGAGAGAAGTGAATGATTATACAGACTATTAGAAAGTGGAAGGCAAACTGGGCTGATATTACCTGAGGAGAGAGAGAGTATGATTAAAGACGTGTTAAAAGGAAAACTAGAGAGAAATAAGGAGAGGTAGAAAAAGGTTTCAGATGATAGACGATTTGAAAGGGAAAGAGAGTTATCAAGATATAAAGAGGACAGCGGAAAATAGGAGTATATGGAGAACCAGGTTTAACCATGAATAATCACGGACGTGTCTGCGGACAGATTACCTATGATGATAAAATATTGTGTGAAATTTGTTTGATACAATTAATGGGAAGAAAATGAATATGTGTACTATTGTAATAACGAAATCGCTCCAAGCGAGAGCAATTTGCCATTTATTCTCAAGCGACGACAATTTGCCATCATTCCAGCTTTTGCCGGTACAATCAACAAAGCTCAAGGTCAAACTTACGATCATGTTGGTATCTATTTGACAGAGCCCGTCTCCTTATATGGACAGCTGTACGTTGCATTGTCAAGATAAAAAAATCGAAACAACATCAAAGTCTTAATTAAGGAAAATTTTGCACAAGGTCAACTGCTTGGCACTGATGAATGGTTTACAAAGAACGTTGTTTTGCAAGAAGTCTTCCAAAATTGATGAATAAAAGTTATATTTAAATTTGCTCATATATATATATATATATATATATATATATATATATATATATATATATATATATATATATATACACACACACGATTAGTAGAGAATACTATGAGAAAGGGGATGTAATTAGCGAAAACGTAATCTGAAGACATTGAGCAAGTGGTAAAGTGGAAATGGGAAATGGATGGGAAATATTTATTAATCGGATTTAAATTATAACTGTATAAAGACAACAAAGAGATATTGGACTGTTGGAGGGAGTCAAATTGGAGTATGCGGAAAAGTAATTGAAAATGAGTACTAAAGAATAAGATTATCGAACATTGGTTATTTTGTAGCTTTTATATATCTGTAATGGAATTTTAGCGTCTGTAGCATACGTCTTTTTTAGTTATATTCTAAACGGACAGACAGACAGACACGGACGAAAAAGCCAAATAAATAAGCAACTTTTTTAGAAAAATCATTAAAATTACGTAATAAAACGAGAAGGATAACATTATCTTCTTACATATAGTTTTCCAGTTCTGTCTCTGTGAGACGCTGACGTCATCAATGGCACTTTTAACGCGTTTTTGACAAACTTCCCGATTAGGTGGAAGGTTGAAATTTCGCAGGAATGTTTTATTCAGATATAAAAATTAAATGACGAAAAAGACCAGGGTTCGACTCCAGGGGGTGATTTCCGTTTGCCGTAAGATAACACGTAAAAAGCGACTTTTTCAGGTGCAAGCTTTTATTCTTTTGGAAATTTAAATTAGAATTAATTGACGTACGATCTTCGAATTTGAACTATGTTTTAGGAAAATTATGTCCGTTCACTACGTGTTTTTATGGGAGAACAGTTTTCCCATGTCATTTCCCTGTACTGCTAATTCGCGGCGTTGCCAATTCGTGCAAAATCCAGATTTTCGTCGTTTTTGGCATAATTATTTACTTAAACACCTAACAAAGGATAGGAAATTTTAAAAATGAGTAAGAAAATAAAATAAATACTTTTTTACACCGAATAATCGCCATTTTTGCATGGTAAAACAATAGTTCCCGCTTTTTCATCGAAACTTCCTAGTTTCTTCCGCCGCATTTATATTTGAACGGCCAAATCTCGCAGTCTATTTGGTTAAAACGCACGAACATTTTTATTTTGCTTTAGAATGTGTTCCCTAAGTTATACGTATCATTAAAAGGAACAAGCAATGGAATTCATTGTTGTTAAAAATTAAATAAAACCGAACGAGGCTATCACATTCCATCAGTGCACGAAATTTTCACTCTCTTGCTAACTTACGTACTATTAGGAATAGGTGGGTAAAATAGGTAGATGAAATTAATTGAAAATTTGAGAAAAGATTAAAGTTATTTGTTAAAGTAGAATAAACTCAATATCTTAATTGGTTTTTAAGATATGGGATTTTACATTTGGGCGCGAGAAACTTCTGCCGCCTCGTCGGAACTTTTTCGCGTGCCACGAAACGAAAAGAGAAATTTAAGTCTCTTTGGTGTTTAAGTGAGTAATTATGCGAAAAACGACGAAAATCTGGATTTTGCACGAATTGTCAACGCCGAATATTAGCAGTATAGGGAAATAACATGGGGTAGCGATTCTCTCATAAGAACACGTAGGGCACAGTCGACTTGAACGCGCTATATGTATTTATGAATGCATTATATTGAAATATGCATGAATTTTTAGACTAATATTTTGGAAAGATACGTTCTATCATAGCTCAGCTGGGGATTACCATTTATAGAAAATATCTGTTCATTCTAATAATAAAATATTTCATCGTTAGATTGCTTTTTGGTATTTACAAAATTAGAAAATTACGCGATTATTGGGTCCCCAAATGCTAATGCAACAAAAAAACTTCTTATTTATTTATTTATTTAAATATCAATATCGCAAGTTAGCTAAAGCTAGGTGGCTTATACATTACGAAATTTTTAAAATACAATATAAGCAGAATGATAGTTAATTTATCAATAAACAAAAGCAATAGTATTTCATTTAAAACTTATTAAATTGACATATTACCTATTCTTATGGAGTTGAAAGTTGTCTTAGTTCAAGATGGTCCCTCACGGCTACCGTAACGGTTAAGGGGCTCAAAAGGTCCCCACCGTATTTCACCCCATCAGGCATTCCTTTACTTTCTTCAACTCCATCGTCATCTGTTACAATTTGTAAAAATTTACTTTATTATCTATAATCAAACTAACTTTATTTTTAAATATTTTAACATTTTTAGGTAAGGTTTGAAGAGCTCTTCAGATAGCGTGCTACAATCCCAGATTCCTCTGTTAAGAAAATAATATTTGGCAATATTTGTTTTTTGCGGCTTCAATTTGATTTTAAATTCGTGCCCGCTTTTCAAAGTAAGTCTGACTTCTTTATCTATTATAATCATGTAAATGCAATATCTTCGTCAAGTAAAGAAAATCGCAAGACCAAGGTTAAGTTTTTTGAAGGATTTTGACTCAATGCATTTCCGAAACATAAAGTATCGGAAAATCGGGTTTTTACACTTTTTCGCTCAACAATATAATAAAAACTTCGATGAAATAATTCATTGGATTGCGCGGCAGGTGACGCAATGTGTTTCTCAAGAACCCACGCCGGCGTCGCAATTGCATACAAGGTACACACAAGTGCAAAAGGTGGAGGGAGGAAGCGAAGGGGGAGGGAGGAAGCGAAGGGGGAGGGAGGAAGCGAAGGGGGAGGGAGGAAGCGAAGGGGGAGGGAGGAAGCGAAGGGGAAGGGAGGAAGCGAAGGGGAAGGGAGGCGCTTTAAGGGTGGACTCAGGATATTCTCCTAAAATGGAGCTCTGGTTCGTCCAAATGAATTCCGACCTCCCTTCCCTCTTCCTGCTTCTCTTAACCCCCACCTATTCCTGCTCCCCTCTCCCTTTCTCTCCTACCTCTCTCTGCTTCCCCCACCTCCCTCCGCTTCCCTTCTCCATCCCTAAACCTCTCAACTTCAATTCTCCGCTCAACCATCGCATTCGAATCGGAACTGTGCGAGTCCACAGCGGGCGTGGGAAGGGCGAACGTGTGCGCCCTGATAGAAGAAAGGGCGTGTGGGGAAAAGGAAGGAGGCCCAAAGACAAAAGAATCGCGCTAAAACAACACGAAAGGAGGAGGAGAGAAAGTTACTAGGTCGCACAGAGGTGGAAATGATGAGGAGAGGAAGAAGAGGCGATCACGGATTGACCACCGATCGGCTTTTGGCTCAAATCGAATGATGGCGGCTACGAATGAAAAGGCGCGTGTGTGTTTCGTATCATATGTTCCACCAAAGAAAAAAAATGGCTTTTGTCGGAATATGCCGCGGGCAAAGGCATTTCGGCTCACCTGAGAGCGTTGCTAGGATGCTAATAGATAAAGAGCGGTGAGAGGGATTTCGGGATTTATTCCGAGGAAAGAGAAGTCCGAGATGAAATTATCGATTGTAACGAAAGACAAGATTGATTAAAAAAACGACAAAGCATCGCAATTGTTTCGGTGATTTTTTTATTTTCGGGTGATATTATATACTTATACTGTTAACACGATTTTAAGCTCAACTCTATTTTGGAATAAATTTTAGATATTTAGTAGCAATGTTTAAGCTTTAAACAAGTTCTTGATAACAGAAAGAAATTTTAAGTGAACAAATGAGAGAAATATAATATTAAATATTCAAAGAAACACAACATTTCGGGAATACCATTCATTAAATACAATTAAAATAACGCTGGAAGGAATTGAAATACGCTTATTAAATTTCACTAAAAAGATGAAAGGTATAAAGCGCAAAAATGATTGTCTCCTCTTAACAAATCATAATTTTTAGTTTGACCTAAGATATCCAACACTATAAATTTGTTGATAAAAAATAAAGAGAAATATAAATAAATAAATACCTATTTATATAAATAAATATATAAATACAAAAGTGCTTTAATGACTAGTTGTGTTGTATAGATGACGCCTGCGATAAAGAAATAATTTTATTTGTCAAGATGGAAAGTTGAGGAAACGATTGGTTTTGCATGAACGCATATAGACTTAACAGAAGTTGAACATCTAAGAAGAGAGAAAAATGCTGTAATTTTCAGCCAAGCACAGGATTTTTTCTCCTCAAATTTCAAATTTTATTATATATTTATGCTACAGAATAAGACATTATTATCTGATTATTTTATTCGATTCAATATAAATCATTTTTAAATACTTTTTTCTTTGGATAAATACTTAGGCTGCAGTTGGCAGAGACATCAACGCCGATATATCGATTCCACCAACGCAACAGTTAAGTGAATGTGTCCTTGTGTGGATTCCCCGCTCTACAATCCGATTCGCCTGGGAATCCCCAAGGCAGCGGCATCAATTCGCCAGTCGAAGCAGGATTTAAAGCATCTCTTTCCAGCCAATAGAATAGCTCCGAGGACGCGGATGCAGTTATTCCTTTGGCATGCATTCCATAGGTCGAGGAGGGGCCAACCCAACCCACCCCAATCCGCCCTTTTGGCGCACGATCCTCGCCCTGCGAATTAGAGAATGCCGCGTCGCGATAAAAATAAATTTAAAGTTTGGTGGAATGGAAACGGAGAAGAGAAGGAGAGGGGATGGAAGAGGGAGGAAAGGAGACGGGAGAAGGAGAGGAATGGAAGGAGAGTGGGGGAGGGGAGAAGAGGAGAGGAGAAGAATAAAGCAAAGAGAAGAATGGAGCAAAGAAAGGGATTCGCCTGTACATATTTACATCGATGTCCCGAGATTCCCCATAAATAATCGCGGCGCTCTTTTGCAAGACGTCCGTCTTCTCCCCAACGATTAAATTCGTCCTATCGGCGACATTAGCTTGGAGCGCCGCTCTCGGGCTCGGCGATAACCTCGCTTCAGACGCCGGAAGGATTTTTGAAATGCGGCTTCGACCGAATTTGTCGAATCTTTTTAATGTCGTTTGCAATAGTTCCAAAATCTCTATCGTATAGTCATACCCACTTTCTTTTTGCAATGAAATGCGTTAATCTTAACCAAATTTTTAGCTACGCGTGATGTACGTAGCTGAGTAAATTTATTTGCAGTTTCAAGATAAATTTTTTAAAGGATTTTACGAAGCATTAATACATGTCGGTTTCCATTTGCTTCGAAAAAGTTAAAAATTTAAACGCTACAAAATAACGGAAAGTATCTCCTTAACACTAGAACCGCCTATTGAACAAAAATGTCCCATGTGAGAATTCACCATTTTGAAGCAAACAGACCTAGGTTTGAGAAACGGTGGTGAAAGAACTCAATTAGTCTCCTTCAATACAACTATTTGATTATTATTCAATACAACTGTATGTATTATATATACAACTATATTAATGCATCAGTCAAGTAAGAAGAGGTATCAACTGAAGTAGGTAAAGAAAAAAATAACAAATTACAATCAGACAGTCCGATTTCCGTGAATAGAATAAAATCGGAAATTTACTTGCTTGATGAGTGAAATGCTTTTAGTAGTTTATGTATCACTCGTGCCGGTAGCACAAAGGACGATGTGACATCCATACCTATGTATTTTTCGAATGTAACTTTCCGACATGAGTTACATTTGTTCACGCCTTTGCTCTTTTTGAAGTTCACTCGCGCCTGGGATTTTCGGCGCCTCTTTTCCCCTCAACGTGCTTCTCCTTCGTCGGACATTTCGTGGTCTTCTCGAACTTGGAGGTTTACTGCTCTACTCGGAGTATATGCCAGACTGAGTTCCTCAGACAGCTTCAATATAAAATATCGCATTGATATTTTTTCTCTGTCACTGCTTTGTACAGAGTCTAAGCGTTGATTGCAGCTAGATCGATACGTTGTAAAATGTATGGATAGGACATCGCGGCGAACTTGCCTTCACCGAATATTCCCGTGCCATTTGGTCAACCACATCTACGCCATACTTGGTATTATTATTACAGAACACAACTGGTTTTTCATGTTGTCTGAACCGATTTGCACGTCAGGATGCATTGCACTGAAGATAATAACGTTCTTAGCCTTTTTTCCTTGAGATACTGTGTGGTGTCTCCACTTTTCAGTAAATGAGTAGTGTGTAAAGGCTCTCGAGAGTTCTTCTCAACGATCAGAACCTCTCTTCTTGCACGGTTCATTGTCCCTAGTAGGTTTGCGGATTTTCCTTCTAGTTTTCAGCCAGTGACAATGAGGTAAAGAAGTTATCACATCTGACGTTTCTGCCCTTATTTAGAAAGGTTGCATCAGGTTGAGGACAATATAATCAGAGAGTCGCTGAACATTTGGACGCAGCTCATCTTTTCCAAGATACGGAAAGGCATTCATTATGTACTTAGATTAATTTTCTACGGCCACCCAAACCTTTGTCCCTACATACCTAGCTTAGATGCCATTAACTGGTTAATTCTGCACTTAGCCTTTGTAGGAAAAACTGCTCTTCTACAGATGTGAAGTATTTCTTCAGGCGTCAACCCAGGCCTGCGAGCCATGACGTGAATGTGAAAGACAAACGGAACACAAGATGCGTCCCTAGGCATCGCTGCCGGTACTGTGGGCTCCAAACGTAGCAACACTCGACAAGCAAACGATCTGAGCGCTATCACGGGGAGCGGCAGAAGCGCTAATTCGGCGCCGTGCATATTCACGTGAATCATTAGAGAAAAAGAGAATAATATCTACCGGTGTTTTACGAAAAGAGGAATGACATCTAAGAACATTACGTGAAGATAACGAAGAGTTGAATGGCAGCTAAAACTACGTTACATAATTATTATGAGTATACTATCGCAAACACAATTATACCATTGTAAGTATAAACAATTGCGTATACAATCATCCAGAACAGCACCCAATATTGAATACAGGCCGATGATAGGCAGTTCTTTCGTCACACGAACAACAGAGAACATTCTTTATGATATTTTTCAGACAGTTTTGTCCCCTCGGCGGTTATAGGGTGGATGGAACGCAGCATTTAAAATAATGAAGCTATGAGGTGAAAATTTTGCATTATGGTACATTGCTAACAATCGTGTAAAAACAATGTTCCTGAGTGCTACGCTGGAAAATCGAAAAGAGGACAATTTTGTCCCCTCGGCGGCTCTAGCGTTAAGAAGCTATAGTGCAAACATAATATTTTAATAATGTCATTACAATGCGGAGAATAAAAATATATTTTTAATCACCATGATGGACAAATTCCACAAAATAACTCTCCAACTACGAATTTTATTTATTGCCACGAACATTTGAGTACTTTAAATGTATTCGGCACATTTCGTTCTTCTTCATTTATTTTAGTATACGACTGATATTTTCGATAATTTTAACCACATAATACTAGTTAATGAATGAAAGAATAACATAATTAATATAAATGTCAGTTTTAGTACGTTTCCAGCGTAAAACAAAGCGCAGAATATATAAAAAATGTCGAGGGTCTGCTTTTGAATAAAACCGAGCCCGAAACATCGCGCGCACAAATTACACACGGCGAGATAAATCCGAAGCCATTAAAAATAAAAACCTCGAAGGGGCCTCTTTTGGGAATTCGCGAAAGGATCGAGTCGGGGATGCGGTTCAAAGTCCCAAGCGAACGCATTTGCGTCGATCAGGCGGTCAAGAGGGGGAGGAGGAGGGAGAAAGGGGGAGGGAGAGGAGGGAGGGGAGGAGGGAGGGGGGAAGGGAGTGAGGGGAGGAGGGAGGGGAGGAGGGAGGGGGAGAGAGAAAGGGGGAGGGAGAGGAGGGAGGGGCAGGAGGAGGGAGGGGCAGGAGGAGGGAGAAAGAGAGAAGGGGGAAGGAGGAAGAGAGAGGGAGAAGAGGAAAAAAGGAAGGCTTGCTTTAATTCGAACCACTCATCCAAACAGACCGAAAACAAAACACAAAGGATGAAAGGGAGGGGAAGGGGAGAGAGAGGGGAGGGGGAGGTGGACAGCCGGAGGGAGGGAGAAAGAGAGGAGGAGGAGAAAAGGGATTTTGAGAAGCAACTGAGTGTTACAAATTGGTTGTGCCTAGAATCAGAAAGGATCGTATTGAAACGCTAAGGCAAAAAGAGTGGCGAGGCAGCCACGGCACAAAAAATTAATGCGGTAAACATGTTAATGCCGTGAGTGCGTGTGTGCGGTGGGAGAAGGCGTGTAATGAAGTTCAAAAGAAGTGTTTGGGAGGGAAAAAGAGAGAGAGAGAGAGAGAGAGAAGAGAGAGGAGAGTGGAGCAGGGAATAATATGAAATTTAAAAAAAGAGGAAATCAACAACGATTTTGTAAGAGAAAGAGACAGGTTATTGCGAAAATGGGAGTGACCCAAGAAATAAGACCAACAAACAAACATGTTTTTAAAGAAAAGGCAATTTTGAGCATGAAATAGTTAAAGGAGCAAATGAGAGAAAAAGAGAGAGAGAGAGAGTGAACGAGTGAAAACAGTGCATTCCCAAACAAGATAGAAGGTAAAAATGAGTGATTCAGAGATTGGCGGAGTGGAGAAATGTCATGAGAGAGGGGAGAGTGGATAAAGGGGAAGGGGGAGAAGAGAGGAGAAAAAAGGGGAAGGAAGAGGGAGGAGAGGAGAGAGGGGGAAGGAGGGGAGGGAGAGAGGAAGGGAATGTGGAAAGAAGGGCGTGTTATAGACAGGCCGGAGAGAGAGAGACAGAGGGTAAGAGAGAGGGGGGTGAGGGATTGCGGAGTGGAGAATTAAGAGAAAGATAAAAAATGAAAGTGAGAAAAGGAGAATAGAGAAAGGAAACTGAGGGAGTATGTGGAATGAAGAGGTGGGAAAGGAAGCAGTGAGGAAGGAAAGAGAAAGGAGGAGAGAAGTAAAGGGACGAAAGCTGCGCGCGATGGATATGGGAAGTGACGCCAGATGGGGCAGAGATCGCCTCCTCTTCTACATGTTTCATGCCCTACTCACTGATATAACACCGAATGTGAATGAAATCAGGCGCAACGGAAAAAGAGGGAGAAAGAGCGGAGGGGGGGAGGGAGAGAGTGTTAGAGTAAATATATTCGCGACCATGGAAATTTTGAATTAAGCAGTGAACGGCGTGGGAGGTAGGTTGAGTGAGGGAGGGAGGGAGCAAGAAAGTGGAGGAAGGGAGGAGAGGGGAGAGAGAAAAGGAGGGGGAGAGATAGAGAGTGGAGAGAGAGAGTGTGGAGAGAGAGGAGAGTGGAGAAAGTGGAGGGAGGGAAAGTGGAGAGAGAGAGGAGATAGAGAGTGGAGAGAGAGAGTGGAGAGAGATTGGAGTGTGTAGAGAGTGGAGAGAGAGTAGAGAGAGAGAGTGGAGAGAGAGAGAGTGGAGAGAGAGTGAAGAGAGAGTGGGGAGAGAGTGGAGAGATATTGGAGTGTGTAGAGAGTGGAGAGAGAGTGGAGAGAGAGGAAAGAGTTAAGAAATGGAGCGGAGGAAGGATGTCGATCAAAACGTAGGAAGAGAGGCTAGATTTCGGTTTCAGAAACTCTTTCGCATGGAAATGAATGGAGATGACACCATACAATATGCGTTATATTGGAAACTCTTTCGCTATGCTGAGGAATAAAATCGCAAACAACGCACAGTTAGGGAAGTGGCATTAAAGAATAAATGGATGAAGGGCGATTCCGTTCTCCTTGGAAGCATCGACGTTTTCATAACCGCACCTAAGATGCGCCGTAATAATGCCATCGAATTTCCTCACAATTGCATCGAATCACGTAAATAAAAAGAGCCTTTACACTGTTTACTGGATAGGATTGCTAAATATGTCTTTACTGAAGTCTTATGGAGGAAAGTCATTTGCTATTCACGTAAGATAGAAGGAGTTATAAATATCATAACTAATATATCTCAAATATGCATGAACATGGATAACAATAACGACTCTTTCAATTTCTATGTGGTTATGGCGCCACACATTCGGTCGCTAGAGGCTGTCTTTTAAGTGACATCAGTGTGGGAATCTACTATCAAAATTTCAGGTATCCATCATTTGCACCTTTGACGATATTAAAAGAATTCAATGGGTCACTATTCGGTTTTGTATATTTCCAAAATCTTTAATCAAAATAAAAAATTCTGATGTGGACGACACATGATTTTCTCCATATCTGGAATATTTCTAAAAAATTCCAAGTAGGTTAAACGATGAATAATATTTTAAAGAACTGCGAAAACAATTTATGGACTTTACAAAGAACAGAAATAAACTCAAACCGTAGTCTTCTGCTATTAGATATATCCCCGAAGCTCCAACAATTAAAAAAATAAAAAGGAGCGTTACATAAATAAACGTAAAGTGTTTACAATAGTCGCCACTGGATGGCGTGGTGACGGCAGCTAAAAAACCAGATTTTATAATACCTTATCAAATGTTAAAGGAAATATTTAAAAAAATCTGATGTGGCCACCACATGGCCTTCTCCATATTTGTAATATTTCTAAAAATTCAAAATAGGTTACATAATAAAAAATATTTTAAGAAACTGTGAGAAAATTTTACTTTACAAAGAACAGAAATAAACTCAAGCCATAACCTTCTAATATTGGATATAGCCACAAAGCTCCAATAGTTAAGAAAATAAAATTTCCAAATAGGTAACATAATGAAAAATATTTTAATAAACTGCGAGAAAATTTTACTTTACAAAGAACAGACAAACTCAAACCATTGCCTTCTGATATTGGATATAGCCACAAATCTCCAACAATTTAGTAAAGAAAAAGGAGCGTTACTAAGACGTAACTAAGCGTCAATTGTTAACAATTGTCGTCGGTAGGTGGCGTGGTGGTGGCAGCTACAATTATAAGACATCTCTTAAGCAATGCATTATATGAGAAAATATTTCAAAAAAAGGTTGTAGAAAATTAAATTTCCTACAACTTTTATTCCAAAACATTTTTACATTTATCAAATATTAAAGCAAATATTTCAAAATAACGAATAAGTGACACTTTCGGTTGAACAATTTTTACCAGAAACTAATCAGTTCTTGTGACTTTCATAAAAATGTTAACTATAAAATTTCGGGGTGACTTGATTAATAGTTTTTGCGTTAGAGCATCCACAAAAAAGCTGTAACATGCACACACAGACATCATCGAGAAAATGGTCAAAACGTGTTCAGGGGACCTTAGTAACGTATTTCCGTTGAAATCTCGGAATCAATTTTTTCACGAAAACAATATTTTCCCCTATATGGAGAAAGTAAAAAACGGAATATGTACTATAATAAACATCCACTTCCGGTCGACCGATTTTAACTAAAATCTAATCAGTTCTTGAGTTTTTAATGCAAATGCTAAATATGCAATTTTATGCTGATCAGATTTTTAGTTTTTGAGTTAGAACGCCCGCAAAATTCCGGTCACAGACACACACACAGACAGACCCACCCACAGTCGAGAAAATAGCCAAAACTTATTTAGGGAACCTTAAAACATGTATTTTCCGTTGAAATCTCGAATTCAATTTTTTTCATGAAAACAATATTTTCTCTATACTATATAAATGGAGAAAATAACAAATGGCAGCGGAACAGAAATATACACATCAACTTTCAGCTCTCTATTGTTTACGGTTTCGTTACAATTTCAATTTAAGCGCACAGACAGCACTTAATGTTAAGTTATAAACTCAACAAAAAACGCCCTAAAAATTGATTGTAGGCTAAGCATAGCCATGGATAAATGACTTTTAAATATCATGTTCGATTAGGAATTTCCCATTTATTACGTTCTTCGTATTTCAAAGTAAAATTCGTGGTTCTTTGCAAGTGAATATTGCCATAGGTCAGGTCATATCTAACCCAAGACAATCAAATCGCAGTCTTTAACCCCTCAAGTGCGGAGGATATTTGATGATACGAGTTGTTGTGGCTTAAATACTGCTAGTGCTTTAAAAAAATCACCAGACACTCATAAACAAAACAAGGCGATCTCCAAGGAAACACACACATATATAATATTTATTTATATATCAGTTTCACTCTCTCTCTCTCTTTGTCGCTGAAGAAGGGTTTAACCCCGAAAAGCATCCTTTTTGTGTGTATTACGTGTGTTACTTGGACAGAGACTCAGCAACTCCGGTAAGTGTCCGCTGGGCTCCCTCCAAAACCTTGTTGCCACCATTATTACCTTTCCTTTTCTAGCAGTATGTTTTCCATTTTCCGCGAAATTATGGCATCCGGCTTTTGCACATTCGCAGACAATCGGCTAGTGCCCTTAGTTTGCGTGTTAGGATTATAGCGTCACCATACGTGTCTTTATCACATATTTGGATTTTAAAAATCGCGAAATAAGTCTTTGTATATAATAATTGAAAAGAAGTAAAAAATTCTCGAATAACTACAAAACAGGACATTAAAATATTTTTCACTTTTCATTACATTTCGTGTATTAGTGAAAAGATATAATCATAAGTTTAGGTCGTTATAATATGTTTATAAATTTACTTAAAACAACATTTTTATAATATATATTTTACGTTATCATATGTCAATCACAAGTTCTTTGACGAAGAGACGTGATAGAACATCGATCGCTTATTTGCCCAGCGCGCGCCTATATATTTATCAATATTTTGAAAACTTTTACAAAAATGTATTTCAAATTTTCCATGCAACATTTCATTTGCTGAATGTACCAATTTAATCTATGAAGTAGAAAGGTTTCTCGCAGGTCAACTTTTTCATGTCCCGACTGAAAATTTGACATGAATGCAAAGTTTCTTATTTAAAAAAAGATATTTAATAAACCTTATAATATTTTGAGCTGCGTAGTCTTCGTTCGTAATCTTTATAGAAGTCACATAGAAATAATTCTCCCATTTCATTCGATAGAAGCGTTGATATGGCGTTCCATATATCATAAAGGAACATATACGCAGAACACAACAGAATAATTTATAAATCTTTTCAGCACGTTATAATAAATAACAATAAAATTGAAGGAATAAAACTAAATGAGTTGGCGACCGTTTCTTCTTTTAAAATCTGTCAAAGTTGTTAAGATAAAAGACATTTCAGCGAGTCATAAAAGTACAAAAATCTGATGTGGCCGCCACATGACTTGCTCCATACCGGCAATATTTCTAAAAATTGAAAATAAGTTAAATGGTAATATACATATTTTAAAAAACTACGAGAAATCTTCAGATTTTACCAAGAACAGGAATAAACTCTTACCGTATCCTTCTGATATTGGATATAGCCACGAAGCTCCAATGATTAAAAAATAACAAGACTCGTTACTGAAACGTAACTAAGCATCAAGTGTTTACAAACGTTGCCGTCAGGTTGTGTGGTGATGGCAGCTAAAAAAATGTAGATTTTAAAATCTCTTAAACAATGCATTTTACGAAAAAAGGTTTCAAACAAATGTTGCACAGAATAAATAACATTATTTATAACAACAAATAATAATGATAAAAACAATATTTAAATTTAATGTTATTAAAAATTATGAAGTTTTAATGGAGAAAATTGATAAAATCGAAAAAGAGACCAAAAGTAAAGTACCACTTTCGGTTGACTGACTTTAACCAAAACCTTACTAACATTTGTGCCGTTATTAAAAATACCAAATAAAAAATTTTGGATTGATATGATTAATAGTTTTTGAGTTAGAGCACCCAAAATATTCCTATCATTCAGACATCATCGAGAAAATGGTCAAAATGCGTTTAAGGAAACCTCAAAACGTGCACTTCCGTTAAAATCTCGGAATCGACTTTTCTCATGAAAACAATACTCTCCCCTATACTGCTACGTATGGAGAAATTAAAAACAGAGCGATGATAACGAGGTACTATTACGTAGGACGACAGCTAGTGAAAGTTTCCGCTGGACGTACTCTCACGTATTACGGAATTGAGGGCTACCTTTCAGCGTTAATGCTGTAGGGATTAAATATAAAATAATCGCATTTATACGGAAAAATTATAAAAAACAAAATGATTTTATTAAAGCTTATATAACCATAACATGAAGGACGTTATTGTTTAGTTGCGCGGGAAATATTTCTCATTTCATATGAAATTGCTTAAAAGGATATAAATTGCGCAGAGCCTGATAGGAAAAGCAGATGGCGAGAGCACGAAAGAAGCAAAAGGAGAGAAGAGAGATTGGGAGATAGAGGGATGAAAACGGAAAGTGGCTGCTTGTCAAATATACAGGATACAAAGAGGGATTGCACCCTTGGGGAAGGGAAAAGAGTGAAGTGGGGAGAGGGAGGTGAAAGGAAGGAGGTAGAGGGAGAGAGGGAGGGAGGTGGAGGGAGAGAAGGAAGAAGGTGAAGGGAGAGAGGGAGGGAGGGGGAGGGAGAGAGGGAGGGAGGTGGAGGGAGAGAGAGAAAGGGGGGGTGAGAGAGAGAGGGAGGTGGAGGGGACGCATAGGAGAGGAGGACGATGGGAGAGTGAGCAGCGTGCGGGATTAAATCGGAATCCTCAATCTCGTGGTTGCTGGAACCACCTCTCCAAGCCAACCACCTCCTCCGTGCCATCCTGTTCTACCGCCACGCCCTCAACAGAGGATGCAGCGGGAGGGCTGCCGCACCGTCACCTGTTTTCCCCAACGAAATCCTCCCTTACCCACCTCAATGCTCCATCCTCTCCAAATCGAGAATTGCCGAGGGGCCGTCACGACCAGCCCACGGCCGCCTCTCGAACCACGGAAACCCCCATAACGCCCCCGCTCTCCTTTAAACCCTTCCGGGGCTATTCGGGGTCATGCATTGTCGCTCTCTGCTTGAATCGCTTCCCTCCAATCATCCCTTCTCCGTTTTCCTCCCGTTCTATCCGTTTAAGAGGAAAAAATGTTTCGCGTCTGGACGTGCGTTCGCTGTCCCTCCAAAGGACGTAAGCGTTATGCGTGTACGGATGCGTGCGAGCAAATTTTCCCGGTGTTGAAAAAAACACGTTCCGTCAAATGGGGAAAGTTGGAGTTTAATGCCAAATCCACTTTAGCGAAGGTATCCAGAGCTTCTTACGAGGTCGTGCATCAACCGTTACGAATTAAATCAATGCAGGTGGTTAAAATAAATATTCGACGCATTATGAGAAAGGAAGAAGTATGCGAATAAACAAAGTCATTTCCAAACAAAATTGGACGCCGATCAAAACATATTGGCATCGGGAAAGCGGCGAAGAGCGGCGCTGTTTTTAATATCAATATAGATTATTGGAAATTCAAGTCGTAATATCGAACTGCTAGGCGAACGAACCACCAAGATTCTCGACCTAGATAATAGATCGATCAATACATTCATTCCTTGCGAAATGCCTCAAATATGTAATTTAACGTGTTATTTGATATTTACAGATATATCTTAGCTTCTGTCAAAAGTTTCATAAATCAAAATTATAATCACCACAACATAAAATGTAATTTTCACAGTAATATCATAGAACTATAAGGCTTATGAACAACTGACTTATTTTTCTTAACATCTATGAGAAGCTTTAAAAGAAATTTATCAATTGTAGTATATTATTTAAATATTATAAAATTTGATGATTAAATTATAACGGAAATGCCAAAAATCATAATTTTGAATGGAAACAATGAATATAAATTTTAGCATAGAAATATTATCTTAGTGCTTACGTTATCGTGAATTTCTGTTTAAACAAAACTTTGAAGGAATGTCTTTGCCGACTTTCCACTTTGGGGAAAATAACATATTACAGAGAAATTTAATTTTATAAAACAGTAATGTATGTTCCTTAAGGCTTAAGATATTAAATAATGTACGTAAGATAAAGTTAAAGGTAAAGATAAGATACAGTTTACAAAAACAATATTAGATAGTGTTTTTTTATTTGTGTACACGTAAGATTTTCAATATTCTAAACATTGCAAACATGCACTAATTTTATTCAAGTAATTGCACTTGGGGAACTTTTTATATTATCAACACGGTGAATGAATACTTTTTACAAAGTTTTATATCTACCAGAAACATTTCAACTAATATGTGGTGTTGCCCAATAAGTCGCTCAGTGTTTATAAATTATCTAAGTGAGCTGAAACTACAATAATTGCAATACAAGAACAGAATAAATAGGTTACTTTCTCTTAAAAAGAGAACAAACAAATAGTTCAACCGATTAAAACCAAAGAGAAATATGTTTACACAATATACAATCAAAATATTTTGAATATTCTAAGGTGAATGCCGAGTTTCAATTATGCTGTTACATTCTTTGCTTAGATTTGTATAGCTTCATTGTTTTAAAGGCTGACCTCCATCTCGTTCGTGATAAAATGCCAAAGATGACGACAGACACAAAGGAAGATTGTCTATTGTGGAATTCCTACTCTTCAATGTCTTTAAATCATCGTTAAGCGCGCTAGTTACCTCTATAACTGATGGTATTGTATCTCATATTTTAAATTAATATTTAGCCGGTTTATAAGGTTCACATTTATCTAAATAAAATATGACGACCTTTTGGAAA
Organism: Tanypteryx hageni; assembly: GCA_028673005.1. Taxonomy (NCBI): domain Eukaryota; kingdom Metazoa; phylum Arthropoda; class Insecta; order Odonata; family Petaluridae; genus Tanypteryx; species Tanypteryx hageni. Next base: position 7,407,219 of record CM054114.1, read on the forward strand.
TTGGAAGCAGGAGAAAAATTACCGGAAGTCGAACTGTGGTCTTCCACTTGTCGGGAGGATATTCTGCCACTGAACAATCGTAGTCGAGTAATTATCCTGTTTCAGAACGGGAAGGCTTCCCGGTTTAGGAACATGCTATACTAGAGGACAACTCTATAGAGCATTCAAGGTCGCACATCTCCCCACCTAGCCTTCCCCTCCACATGGCCGAACCCATGCGGCCTCTAGTCACATAATATCGTTCCTTCTGTCTAACGTTGCAGTCTCGTTTCGTTGAACGTGATTTTGCTCAAAACATTGATTTCCAAAACATTATTTTTGAATACTACTTTTCATTTCAACTGTGTAAGATGTCCAGAAAGAGCTCAGATACGAGAAAGCAATCAAAATGAATCATATACAATGTGAACCTTTAATTTTTTGAAGGATCTTCCGCGTAAGGAGAACACCAGGAAATTTTTATCGGCGAAACAATAAGTTACCTTAGTTACAGCTAATAGTAAAGCAAAACTGGGACAACTATAAATTATATAAACTGGACGCTATTGCAGCAAAAATGGGACAGGAAATAGTTCGACTTTCACCGTATCACTGTAAGTACAACCCAATATAGATGATTTGGGCCCAAACAAAAGGAGAGGTCGCTGAAAAATAATACTTTCCAAATGAAAGATGTACAAAATTTATTGAAAGAAGCAATGAAACGAATGACCTTGGAAGACTAGAGGAGATGTGGGCAGCACGCCGAAAAATTGCAGGAGGAAAATTTTCGGAAACGCAGATTAAGAGAGGAAGTTATGAAAAGATTCGTGATTAATTTAAAAGGTAGCAGTGATAGTAACATAAACTTCAGAATAGTGATGTTGATAATGATTGTCTGATTTGTTTTTATTTTAAAACTCTTTATTTCAATATTTATTTCGTCAGTATATATTTTTAATATTGGAATATATACCTTTTGATGCACAAATTAAAAATGTTTTTTCTTTTATTTGTTTTTTTTATTACTTTCAATTGTATACTGTCTACAGGAAAGGAATCTGAATGGGTAAATTTATTTATATATTTATTTTATTAGTCATTAAGCACTTAACAATGCAATAGACCTCATATACTATGTACAATCACAGTTTAACTAAGACTAATTGTAAGACCACAAACTATAAATCACAATAAATATCGTCCAAGATTAAAGAAAATAATACAAAATTCACATCAAAATGCCAGATCACACAAATCACTGTCCATAAATTCATAAATTGAATAAAAAGCCTTAGTTGTGAGCCAATATGACATCTTGGATTTGAATCAGTCATAGCAGATGGAGGCAATTTGTTATGGAACTTTATGCTCACATTGCAAAAGGAATTATGGGACTTTGTCAATCGAAAGCGAGAAATATCTAGTTTTCACATGTTTCTGGTACCATAATCATGTACATCAGATCTAATAGGTAGTAGTGATTGTCATCTCGGAATCCCGCTTCAAACGTTTCTTAGTCTGGAAGATCAACCGCACGCTACTTTCCTGCTATCCGATCTATGAATTTGTAAATTACAGCTCATTTATTTAATTAGGTGACCGACAACTTTTCCACTATATTAACTGCCTTAAAAAGAAATAATTTCGAAATTGACCCATCACAATTTTTTATAAATATATCGCTACTATCTCTGTACTGCAATTAGACTTATCTTTGCTATGGACCGCGATCGATAAAATATGCTTTGCGATCGACCAGTCTATGGTATAATTGTTTAACAGATTCATTTCAGAGAGCATGGATCGAGAACAACGGCTAGGTTCAACTGATAGAGGAAGAATAGTGGGCATGCTTTTCGCTGGAAACAGCGTACGTGAAACATCTGAAGACGTGCAAGTGAATAGGAGTACTGTTTACTACTGGGCTAAGCGTTTCAAAGAAGGAGACAGTTTCTTCAAAACCAAACCAAGATGCATATCTCGTCAAAAGACCAGTCTGTAACTCGGAAGGCGATGGTAAACCCGTTGACGGTGGGAGGAGTAACTTCTATTAGAAGAGGTTTGGTAATGGACTGTAGTTACTCCGCAATCAGGCGTCGCCTTTGCGAGGCTGAAATCCGTCATCACAAGTCAGCCAATGAATCCTCATTCACAGAGGACCATCCCATTGCACGGCTGCCGTTTGCCCAATCATTCGTCGGTATGGATGATGCATAATGGGATGCTACTGTATTTAGGGACGAAAAAACTTTTTGTAGCGATCAAAATTGAAAAGCTCAACTCAGGCGCTCTCGAAGTTAAAGGTAGTAACAGAATAAAGGTAAAAGTTACGTCTTCTTTTTAATAGAAGAAAATACAAAATTTGTGCTGCTTTTGATGATTTTATTTAAAGGTTTCAACCACAACATGTTCTTAAAACTAATAAACCCAACCATACAAATGTAAGTTTTTAGGAGCAATGACTGCTGCGGATCCTGGTCGCGAACAAGAATTAAATCCGCTGATTATGTCAGTATTTTAAGAGATAATCTCATTTCATATATAATATGAGATTGTTCCTAAAGGTGAAGAGATAATCTTTGATCGGGACAACTCCCGTCCATAACGTGAAGGTGACAAAGCGGTTTTTTCAACAACATTCGTGCATAGATGAAAATGAAAGTGTGAGCTTTGCTGGCTGATAAATGTTATAAATTAAAATATTTCCTGAAACCAGCAGGTTCGTCAAGGTAAAAAGCTTTTTGTCGACAGCTGGTCACAAACTAAGTGTTGGTTTTAGCCGGCGCTAGGGAAAATTTCCCACGATGAGCCCAAATTCCCACGAGGAGGCAAGATCTCACAATAAGGAGAATTCCAACAGACTGAACGAAAAAGAAAAACCAACGATGTTCAAGAAAAATAGTTTTTCGTGATGTGCACACGATGTCGACGAAAACGTCCTCGAAGTTTCTGGCCAATACGTATTTCGACCGCCAGCCGACCATCTTCAGGGCCATGTGTAGTGACTCAAATTGGTTTGGTCACGGGTCTCTTTCATACCCGATCGTTCGAGGTGCGTGTAGGAGGGATAAAAGAGGATAGGGATATATTTATTGGCGTTTATGTGGTTTCCTTCCCTGGTTAAAGTCGTGGAATTTGTAAAATGTTTATTATGCTTTCTCACAATCAAATGTCAGAATCTGTGTTGGGGACAACAATCAGATATAGTTTGGAGATTGATTTATCTTGCAATTACCAACGACTCGTCTGTGAAAATTTTGTTCGCTTAATAATAAAGCGAAATGAAATGATGATGGCTGCAACAGTTTAACTCAAAGAATTAGAAAAAGATGTACCGTATTACAATTTCGTGCATTCCGTCAGCTAAACCGACTTTTTACGTCGGCGTTTAACGTGGAATATACGGAAAATGCTATCAAGTGGCAAGTAATGGAAGAAGAAACTCTGCAATAGTGTTCTTTTTTACTTTTTTAAAAGTATATATCTCGATTGTTTTTGAGAGTAGTGACTGGTCGCATTCACCATTTCTGTTACGTAACGTATACTATCGAACTGGAGAATTTGATTAAACCGATGAAATCGTTGATTCAAAATTCGTAAATCCGCTCGTACTTCTACTACTAGAACTAATTACGCAACGAGTTTGCTTCAGTTCTACCAAACAACCTCTCACTTGGACAAAAAAAACATTTTCATCATCTTCACGATACAAGAATGACTGTTAAAATTAAATGGCAGATTATAATAGTACGTTCAAACGATCGCGCAAGACGCGGAACACTCTTCATTAACTTCGATCGATACTCAAGAATTCGTCGTATATTACACAATAATAAACCCTGAAGGCTTAGGTGGCGTCACGACAGGAATACATATATTCATGTAGATAGGAAGTTAAAACTCAATCTTTTGCGAAAGCGACGCCGCTCAAATTGTTGGAATACTTTGGAAAATGATTGTACATGTACAACATTAAAAATCGGTCCTCATGCTACGGAGGCTGGATTGCCTCTGGCCGTGGCAGTGGTCAGGATCAAGGCATGAAGGCAGAGGGTGCTAAGAGTCCTCGGAGGTTAAACATCCACTGCCACTCTTTCTTATCCTTACCCAATTCCTTTAACCTAAACCTAACTACCGTCAATTGCCGGACTATTTCTATCAAAGACAAACTTCAGGAGCTTCAAGAAGAACTGAAGATGATCAAGTGAGATATCTTAGGGCTCAGTGAGGCAAGAAGAAAAGGAGAAGTCCTGCTGGAACTGAAGAGTGGGCATATTTTTTATTACAGGTGACTTTACGCAGGAAGAACAGCAGGAGTTGGATTCATCGTCAACAAAAAATTGAAAAACTACATTGTAGAAAGATAATGCTCATCCGAGTGAGCAACAAGACAGGTGATTCAAATAAATTACATATCATCATCATAGGTAGTCTGTCCGTAGACAGGTCCGTGTTTATTCTTGGTTAAACCTGGTTCTCCATATACTCCTATTTTCCGCTGTCCTCTTTATATCGTGATAACTCTCTTTCCCTTTCAAATCGTCTATCAGCTGAAACCTTTTCCTACCTCTTTCCCTTTTCCCATCTAGTTTTCCTTCTAACACGTCTTTAATCATACTCTCTCTCTCCTCAGGTAATGTCCAACCCAGTTAGCCTTCCTCTTTCTGATAGTCTGTATAATCATTCGCTTCTCTCCTATTCTTCGTAGCACTTCATCGTTTTTCATCCTATCTGTCCATTTTATCTTCAGCATTCTCCTCCAAGACCACATTTCAAAGCTTTCCAGGTATTTGATGTCATTTTTCCTTAGCGTCCTTGTTTCAGCCCCATACAATGCTATACTCCATACGTGGCATTTTATCAACTTCTTGCGGATATCTTCCCTTATATTCACTGTAAGTAGTTGTTTCTTTCTCCTGAAAGCCGCCTTTGCTTTTCCTATTCTAGTTTTGATCTTATCCGTACATTTTGCCTCTCGTGTTATGATACTTACAAGGTATTTGTATTCTGAAACTTGTTCTAATGGATTTCCCCCAATAGTTATGTTCAGGTTCTCTTCTTTACCCGATATTCGAATGACCTTGGATTTTTCTGTATTTATTTCCATACCGTATTTTCTACCTGTTATCACTAGTCTATTTATCATTTTTTGTAGCTCCTCTTCCTTTCTTGCTAGAAGTACTTGATCATCTGCGTATTTTAATGTTCTTATAAGCCTTCCTCCAATTTTGAAATCCCCTGTGCCTTCTAAAGCTTCTTGCATTAGACTTTCTCCATATATATTGAATAGGGTTGGCGATAGGCAGCAGCCTTGTCTTACTCCTCTACCGATATTTATTCCGCAGGTGTCCACATTCTCAAACCTGACTTTTACAACTTGATTCTCATATAGATTCCTGATCAGTCTCCTGTCTTTCCAGTCTACACCTATATCCTTTAATATCTTCATCAACTTTACCCAATTTACTCTATCAAAGGCCTTCTGCCAGTCTACGAAACATGCGCAGATATCTTGACTGCATTCTATTGCCCTTTCTGATATGATTCTAACTACTCCTATAGCATCTCTAGTTCCTCGTCCTTTTCTGAAACCGAATTGATCTTCCCCTATTATTTCTTCTGCCTTTTTCTCCAGCCTTTTATTAAGAATCCTCGTGATGATCTTCGATGTGTGTGACAGAAGGCTTATAGTTCTGTAATCTTTACACTGCATTGCCTTTGGCTTCTTCTTTAGAGGGATCATTGTTACTTCTAGGAAATCCTGAGGCCACTCTCCCGTGTCGTAAATCTTATTAATTAATTTCGTGATCGCTTTTAGTCCTTCTGATTCTATGACTTTAAGTATCTCAGCCGGTATTCCATCGCTGCCCGTGGCTTTCCCCTTCTTTAGTTCCACTATCGCCTTTTCTACTTCGCTCTCCATAATACTTGGTCCTAAGTTGTCTTCTTCAATGTTTTCCTCATTTTCCAGTTCTATTTTTGCCGCTCCTGCCTGTTTGCTGTATAATGTATTCTTCCCATACCTGTGCTACATCCTTTGTTTCTGAGACTATCTTCCCATCCGTATTCATAATTCCTTTACCACAAATTCCATTAGACTTCTTATCTTCTAATTCCAGTGCCCTAGCGTACATCATATCGTACTGTCCTAACTTCTCCATTTGTTTTATTTCATCACATTTTCCTTTTATCCAATTTTCTCTAGCTTTATCTGTTACCCTTCTCAACTCATTGTTTATACGCCTATAGTTGGCTGTACCTTCTTCACTGTTAACGTTTTTCCATTTTCGTCTCTCATCCATTTTCTCCAGCATTTCCTTCGTGATCCATGGTTTTCTGATTTTCTTCTCTTGTTTTCCAATCTCTTTATCCAAGGTATCCTTGATACTGGTTTTAATTTCATCCCATTCTATATCAACGGTCTTCGGTTTGTTTTCCAACTTTCTTATGTTATCTTCCAACTTCATGCTGACTACATCCTGCCTTTCTTTCAGTTTTTCTAGGTCCCAGGTCTGTCTTTCTCTTCTCGTTTTTCTTATTTGTTTGAGCTTTGTACTCACGTCAAGTATTAGAAGGCTGTGATCTGAATCAATGTCTGCTCCTTGTAATGCCTTGGCGTTCTTTATGCTGTTCCTGAATCTTTGTTTTACAAGGATGTAATCTATTTGGCATCTCATTCTATCTCCTGGGCTTTTCCATGTGTATAACCTTCGTTTATGGTTTTTGAACCATGTATTAGTCACTACAAGGTCATTATTGATGCAGAATTCTACGAGTTTCTCCCCTCCTTGATTTCTCTTCCCAAGTCCGTATTGCCCGACAACATTTTCTTCCTGTCATTCTCCGACTATGCTGTTCCAATCTCCCATTATTATGCAGTTTACCTTTCCTCTTCCGTCTTCTTCGTAAATTTCATTAATTTGCTCATAGATCTCATCTATTTCTTCATCGTCATGAGCTGACGTTGGCATATATCCCTGGATTATTAGCATGTTCACTGGGACTGCTTTTAGCTATATTGCCATCAGTCTATCGTTCGTTGCTATTATCTTTGTCACGCTTTTCATCATATCTTTCCTAAGTACCAGAGCTACTCCCCTTTCCCCACTATTTCCTCCAGAATAAAGTACCGTGAATTCTTCCGAGTCGAACTGTCCTTCTCCCTCCCATCTAGTTTCGCTTAGCCCTATAATGTCAACTCTATTTCTTCTCATTTCTTCTTTCAAGGTCTCTAGCTTTCCTGCCTTTCTCATAGTTCTTACGTTCCAAGTCCCTATTCGTATACATATTCAAACATAATTTAGACGAAAACAAAAACGGCTCAAGACCACTGCGCTATAGGGTTTGAGTTGACATTGTGTATAGATTGTCTCCCAAATTGAGCATATTTTGATAAACAGTTTTGGGTATTAAAGTTCAGGTTTTTCTCACAAATGCAGCTGGTCTTTCTATAACCAAAATATGCACATCACTGAGTGATCGTAGTGTGAACACATTATGTTTTCTTAAAATTTACTATTAATCAATTACAAATAGGAAATTAGAATTAGAACACTATTGTCTATATGATTTTGTATCTATGTGAGAAATGTATGCTAATGGTATAGATGTTTCAATTCATATTTTATTTTACAAACCGTGTGTATTGGTAACTATATTCTTACAATCATTATGATAAGCAAATTTCAGGTCAATAAATAAATGCTAATTTCAATTATTTTTATCTTATTCGTGTAACCAATATTTGTAACCGATTTTAACAAGTTTCTTCGAACTTCTGAGGGTCCCGGTAGCGATTAAAAACCGGAAAACACAAGCACATCAATATGTAAGCGTTTTATCTGATACGAGGTTCAAATAAATAAATTGGAATAATTTTCTACTTAAACATTAAATAACCCGAATGAATTGATAAAAAATCCTAAAGCTAGAAAAAAATTACTTAAGATCCACCTGTTCATAAAAAAGTTGTAACAATATTATTATTTTATTCCTCCTTTTTATAATTTTAAAAAGTTTTATTTCGACCCTGGTTCATAAACAAGCAATTGGTAACCTTGTTTTTATTTTTTCTTTCTTTTTAAATGATTTTTAAATTGTTTATCGGAATCTCGGGAAATTCCCGGGATCCCGGGATTGTGAAAGATCCGGGATATGACAAGCACTAGTAGGTAGGTCTTCCAGATTTTCTTTAACACCGACCACTTTGATATCAACATAAAGTCTATATACAGTCATGATTTGAAGCTGTATGAAGAATTACTTTTGGTGTTCCCGAATAACTACATTTATTAATAATCTGACAGCCTTCTTTTGTAAAGAAAGAACATGCTTAACCCCTGATGCATTGCACCACAATCTGAGACCGTAGCTCCGGTGACAATGACAAAAAGGATAGTCAGCATTTTTCAAGTGTTCATCCGAAATCAACGATGAACAATATCACTTAACAAGGTTAAAAAATTTTTAAGTATAGTATTTTTTAAATGTATTCTTTCTGCTATGTATTTTGCTAAAAATAAAAGTTCAATAACGGCAAATGTTTGTGTCTTAGAGTAGTCCGCTTATTATATAGGAATGTATATTTCTAAATGAAAGTTATTTTCGATTTGGTAAAAATGAAATGGCGTATTTGAATATTAATACATATAATAACTGCATATTTTTAGTTCTATAATAGGTGTAGTCTGCTTCATACATTCCATTTTCATTTAGAAAAGAAACGCAACAACTATAACGAAGCATATGACGGCCGTACTGCAGACTGCACGCCCCTCCCATTTTGCTGGCTCAGATAGTGAGTGGAGGGGGAAGTGGGGGAGGTGTGCGACCTTGGACGCCCTATAAAGTTGCTCCCTAGTATACCCAAGGCAGTATCAACCACCCCAAACGGATCTCCTCTAAGACATGGCTCGACAAATCCCGGGCGCAAAGTCGACATGGCGCCTAAACTTTTAATGCTGGCGCCTAGATATAGTATATGCGTGCTGTAGTTAGGTTTTGGTTATACTGTAGTCGGTGATAATCATATTGCATTGTCGGGCCCAGCAGTAGGAGCAGCAAAATATAATATATCTGTCGGAAGCATTCCGATTCCTGAAAATATGTGCAAAATTTTGTATTCTTGTTCGTAAAATACGTGTTTCAAGAATATTATTAAACTTTTTCAGATGTATAAGGCCCATTTTAATTTGTTCTGCTACAGAATTATTGTTGCTGATTACTCTCAAAATTATTACGAGTTTATTTTTCTGACGATGATGAAAAATATCCGTCTAAATTACGCAGCGCCAGCTCTGGCTCCTATGTTTTGGAGCTGGCGTCTAGATTTTTAGAAAATTTGTCTAGCTCTGCTCTATGAGACAGAGCAAATGCTGACCTTTGAATAATATTTTGATGAGTAATCTTAAAATATTAGTGGTGCTATTGAATTCATTTTCAAAGCCACGTATAACATCTATTAACAACAGAGTAATATGTTATAGTACATATATTTGGCGCTAAATTTCATTTACCGTCTTGGAGGAACGATTCCGATATCTCCAACCTGCTTCGACAGGGCTCTTCGCCATTAATTTTATTTTCCCTTTCCTGGGACAAATTCGTTTTTGCGGACAACCGAATAGACGGACCCCTCAACACAGACCCACACTGACCATTTGCTCGCTAAGCGCTCCGACCGCCCATATCGCCATGACAAATAACAGCCGAACATCCTTTTTTGTGGCTTCTTCAGCTTTGAAAATAAGACGATCGCTCAAGAAAGATAAGCAGCACGAGCGCCTCATGGAAGACATTACCACGATGTATAGTATGTTCGCATCGTGGTGGCGGTGCGCAGAAGGCACTCTCACGGAGGGACAAGTCCTTTCTTGAGGCGGAACTGCCTATAGCGGAGTCCACGTTTAGTCGTGGGCAAAAGCCGCGTGACCTATTCCCCGAACTATTAGTCCGAACCCAAAATGTGCTACTGCGCATGGCTATGACGTCCAGTTTCCCCTTAAAGGTTCCCCTCCCAAGTGTTTCCCTTTCACTCTCACCCATCACTCCCTCTCTCCCATTCTCCCTCCCTCTTTACTTTCCTCTTCTTCCTCCATATGTACTCTCCCATTCTCCCTCCGTCTTTACTTTGTCCTTCTGTCTCACTCTTTTCTCTCCCATTCTCCCCCCCACTTTACTTCCTCCTTCTCCCTCCCTCTTTACTCCCCCATTCTCATTCCCTCCTTACTCCGTCCTTCTCCCTCCCTCTTTATTCCCCCATTTTCCTCCATCTTTACTCCCTCTTTCTCTTTCCCTCTTTACTCTCCCATTCAGCCTCCGTCTTTACTTCCCCATTCTACCCCCATCTTTACTTCCTCCTTCTCCCTCCCTCTTTACTTCCGCATTATCCCATCTTCTTTACTCCTTCCTTTTCCCACCCTCATTACTCTCCCATTCTCCTTCCCTCTCACTCTACCATTCTTCCTCCCACTTTACTTCCTTCTCCCTCCCTCTTTATTCCCCCATTGTCCCTCCGTCTTTACTTCTTCCTTCTCCCTCCCTCTTTACTCTCCCATTCTCCCACCCTCTTTACTCCCTCTTTCTCTCTCCCTCTTTACTCTCACATTCTGCCTCCCTCTTTACTCTCCCATTCTCCCTCACTCTTTACTTCCTCCTTCTCCCTCCCTCCTTACTTTCCCATTCTCCCTCCCTCTTTACTTTCGTCTTATCCCCCCCTCTCTCTCTCTCTCACACACACACACATATAATTGTGACTGGATTTTATGAATCGGCTATAATTCAGAGTCTTTTCAACGCTGTCATACACCGTCAGAATAATTAATTGTAAGCGTCATAATTGTAGCCCGAAAATAATAAAAATCGATTATCTTTAATAAATCAATTACCTGATATATTTCTATCAATCTTAATAAATGTATTTCTACTAATTACGATAATTTGATACCCTGCTGATGTATGCCAATCCCAATACCATCCGTGGACGTCATATCTCTCTCCACCCTTTCTGTTTCTCTCTCTCTCTCCGCCCCTCTAATCTCTCTCACCACCCATCGATTCTCTCTCTCCACCCCACCCCTAATCTCTCCCTCTCCTCTCCCCTTATCTCTTTCCCTCTTAATGGTCTCTTCGCCTCCCGAACACTTTCACTCTCACCCTTGTCACATCCTATCTCCTATTACTCTTCCTTTCGCATTGAATTTTTATTTTTCGTATTATCAAAATTTATCTTTACCATCTCATTAAAATTATAATTTACATTTTTTATCTTGATGCAAACAATTTCGTATGACTTCCCTTTTGTATTTTATCAATTTACATTCTCTAAATTATTCAAATTAATCTCTTCCTTTTTCCAAATATTATTAATTTAATCCAATCCTCACACGTTCATTTATTCCGTACTGAGAACTAATATTTCGGAACATTTCCATTCAAACCAAGAGAATAACTTGACAATAGGACATGCAAAGAGAAATACTTTTATTTTCACCCTCAAATGCATTATATAAGGTTTTAATTTGCAATTAATCAGCAAAGAGATGCGTACTTTTTATAAATTCAACTGAGAAAGATTAATCCCCATTATCAACTCAGATATTGTTCCCTAATTAGGTCCCATGAATAATTTTCCGCATTATATTTTGCATCATAAATGCAATTTATTAATCGAATTAATTAAGAGGATTTAAGTATGAATATAACATTTTTAATCCGAGCAAAGTTTCCATTTTATTTGCATTTAATGTATCTATATGGATTTTTAATATGAAGGAATAATAATTTTTGTCCAGTATTAGAAAAAATACTGCATCTGCTGTTCCAACACTTGACTTTTTATTGCAAACGTCGTTTTAGTTCGCATCTAAAAATATTTTACCAACATATCTTCCATAATTTAATATACATTTTCGTATTCCCGAGTTACAATTCCTTCGCATTTAATCGTTTCCTTTTAGACCATACATTCGTGGATTAATTGGAGATAAAAAATTATCGAAGCGCATTACCTAAATCCATAAAAAGATTTATTTTCCTTTCCTTCGCCATTCATTTCACTTTCGGGAAGATCTACCATCGACTACTCCTAATGTTTGCCCTTTCCTCTCTTTTAATCTCATAATTCCCGCTCTAAATCTTAAAAGGGGAGTAGAGAAAGAGAGAGAAAGGTTGGGGGGAAAGATATTCATATATCCAAAGTCTGCAGAGAAATAACGTCTAATCCATACCGTGTTGTATTGTAGTCACGCATAGACCCGAGTATTTCTCCCATACAAGTTCAAAGTACCCTAAATTCCCATGTACAATTCGCGCGTTAGACAAGTTATTTTTATAAAATTTTTGTAATTTCTTGTTGATCGTTATGTATAAGGAATGCCACTTTTTAAGAAAAAATAAGGTACGAGATATCCTTAAAGCGAGCAGACTATTCCATCTTGTGTTCACTAAATTGCTGCCATCAATCGAAACCTACGCAGAGCTTCTCCGAAGATACGTTAACTCTGCAGATTTCACAGAAAATTCGATGTTTTCAATGTATGTAGTACAAAGAAAACTAAGTTCGAAAATACTTTTTCGGCTTAAACTCACACTTTAGTACGTAATAAGCAAGCAACATTAACATGGTTGGTTGGATAACCAAATGAAATTCCTCTCTGAATATGAAAACATCTCCATACCAAATGCGTACACTTTCTATAATAAAAAATTAACGTATTGTTCACAAATTTTTGTCATTAATTCATTATGAATAAAAACCATCAAAATCTTAAAATTCCGTCTCACAATCCAAATGAAAATCATTGATTTAATTTATAAATGATTCAGTTAAATTTTCAATTGACATATCTTCGCTTTTATATGATGAAGAATCACTGTTCTCCCCACCAACACTTTGAGAATGAATTCTGGCGGTAGAAAGAAGAATTATGTTCTTGACGATCGATACAAAGAATAACTCGATTTGGTTACAAAAGAAATGAAACAGAAAAACTAATCAGTAGAATGATTTTCGTCATCAACTAACAGAGCAGATTCTATAGCCGTTGAAGTACCTTAAATATCTTTTTCGGGAGAAACTTGCGAAATACAGTAGTATGAATAAAATACCTTTTTGATGATTCACTATTCAATCAGTGCTGCGCGGTATACATGGGTGCGCGTTATACTAGAGACCTCAGAAACCTGTGGAAAACGGGCTAAGATCGACCTGCGCGTTATGAATGGGAATTTAGGGTAGCTCTTTAGATTAACTGCTAGACCAGATAACGAACTTCAGGAAGCACATTACGCAAATTATATATTATGAAAATATTCGACCGCTGATACTTATGCCGAAGGTATTTATTCTATTCGGTGTCGGAGAGATTATATTTCATGAAGAGATTTTCGCTACGAAAATCGAATTTTACTTCCTTTCCGCACTAAGATAATTATTTATTTCATCGCAATGAGGGGGTTTATGTAGAGAAACCGTCCGAATGATCATATATAATACAATTCAAACAAGATGATCAAAATGGAACTTGTGATGCCTATTTTTCACAATATGTATTTAATAGTTATATTGGTTTTAATTGCTTTAAAATCACCGCGGAGGAGTTGCTTTTTGTTTTCCCAAATTTCATAATTTAGCGTTATAAAATATAACAAATACACTCGAACAGAAATTTAAACTGATCACATATATTAGTGTGGCAAAGGTAACGCGTGAATGTACCTACATACTAGGCTATACCGAATCTGAGTCCAACAATGGCACACTCTCGTAATGTGCGATAAAAAATGCATAAAGGGCATTTACGCAAAATTCGAAGAAATACGATCGATAAACAGAATTATACGAAGAAATTGGAATTACCATTTCTTTCTCCATAGAATAGTACAGATCCCACCCTGATATTACAATTCTAAGATATTTTAATGTGCAAGAGAAAATTAACCTGCACGATGTATTTCAGATTTCCCATGTAAATCAAATGGAAAGGATAGTTTCTGGATTCGAACCCAAGACTTCACAACAAAAACTATCCTCGGAGGCTCAGCCCCAAAAGCAAGAGATTTTCACCAAGTGTCATGAAAATTGGTTCAAAAGTTAATCGGAGGGACGATCAGACAGACACGACGAAACTCGAAGCCTATTTCCATTCTGGGAACTAGGCTAAAAGACACAACCGCTGTTAAGCGTTGGCGATGACGTATCATTCCCATAACAAGTTTATAAAATGAACTTTTAGGTTTCGAAAGTGTATAAACCTAATTGTTGCCAGAAGTGATTCCTGAAGACTTTTGTCGGTGATAAGAACTCAAAAATAACGCGTGTAAATCAAGCAGGAGAACTGTTCACCCTCCGGAGAGATATTAAATTGGCAAAGGCTTCTGAGACGAGGACATTTCCATTTCGGAATGAGTTTCTGAAGACGTGCTTAACTGTCAAACGGCGTCGTTCGGAGTTCGGTTTTACGAGGAAGGTGTCGCGCACAACATACAAGGAATAAATGTTTTACAGGGACCGGTTATTGATAAGATATGAGAAAGCAAATGCTTTGAAAATTCTCGATATAGCCGCATATTGTGCTTAGAGCACCTTTTAATAAACATTTTATAACCCTCTGATTCACGGCTTTATGAATCGAACGCCATTTCTACTTTCTTCATATACGAAGTATAGTGGAAGCATTTTTTCATGAAAAAAATCGAATTCAAGATTTCGACGTAAATACATGTTTTAAGGCCCCCTGAACACGTTTTCACTATTTTCTCTATGATGTCTGTGTGTCTGTCTGTCTGCATGTGATAGGATTTATTGGTTGCTCTAACTCAAAAACTTACACATGTATCAATACCACTTTTTATATTTAGAAAGAGTACTATCATTATCAATAGCTGCTTCTTACAGGATATAGGATATAGGATACTAGTAGAAGGTGCTTGCATTCTGAAAGCATTTCATCTCACCTTGAGAAAACATTTAATTAAAAAAATATATATCATTATTTGAAATATTTTTTAATTCAAAAGATTTCACGTCTGCACCAGTAATCTTTCTTAACTTATGGAACAATATTGGAGTAAAAAAATACCTAAAATGTGCAATTTTTAGAATATTATACTTTTCCATTGTGGGGTACTAATGCCACACATTTTTGCCATATTTTAAAGTTAAAGCACACCAAGAGATGAAATAATATTTATGTAATTGTTTAAATATTAATAAGTTTTAACGGCCGCAATAAGAACCTAATGGAGATATTCAAATATTTATTTGTGCATTGCTTAAAAATTTCAGGTCCCAAGTTCGCTCTATAGTACCTATACATTTATCTATTTGTTTAAATTTTAAGAATTTTTAACAGCCAAACAAATTAAAATATCAAAATGTCTATAATCACTAATTCGTTTTTTTAAACAAATTCTGCCTTTTAAAAAATTTCAACTTCATAACACATTTTGAAATTCATAAACTTTAAAAATTTGTTTTAACACATGCGAATTTATAGCGGCCGCATTATTGAGCGTTTCAAAGATTTTCATTTCTTCTATATAGAATTAGCTACAAAATATTTCTATTAGTTCGTATTTACGACTTACAGTTTCCGAGATAAAAATTATTAAATTTTAATGTATAAATGGGGTAAAAACAACTCCTAAAAATTTACAATTTTGAAATTTTCGATTTTTCTGGTTGATTGTGAGCAAAATTATACAATCGTGCAAACTTTAGCTCGCTGTTCTTCTTAGATTGGTCTTCACACTGGAATAAATTTTCCCCATGCTAACTTATGGGGGATTTTCCGGGGCATCTGGAGTCGAATCCGGGACACTGTAAGCAAAACCAATACTAATTCCTAATAGGTATTGCGGCCGCTGCTCTGGAGGGAAGGCGTCGAAGGAGCGGTTGACCGTATTGCTTTATGCATGCATGACTGATGACTTCGTAAGACCACTGGTGATCGGAAAAGCTGAAAACCCGCTATGCTTCAAAGGCGTAAGTAAAGAAAAACTGTCTGTTGCGTGGAAATGTAATAGGAAAGCCTGGATGACTACAGACATTATGTCAGAGTGGTTACAAATGCTCGATAAGAAAATTAAAATTATTATCTTATTAAAATGGGCTCTGTTTAGTTCAAATTCTGCCGCGTTGGTTTATTTGCGTGTTTATATCTTGGTGTTATTTACGTGTTAATAAGAAAACTATATATCAACAGGAAAAAAGGTAGGAAAAGGTTTTAGCTGGTAGATGATTTGAAAGGGAAAAAGAGTTATCAAGATATGAAGAGGACAGCGGAAAATAGGAGTATATGGAGAACCAAGTTTAAATATGAATAACCACGGACCTATCTACGGACTGACTACCTATGATGATGGTGATCTTGGTGTGTGGTGATTTTTTGAACGCTTGCAGTATCCAAGCACCGACAACTCGTATTATAAAGAGCTGATTTGGTTTTGGCAATAATCGCTCAACCGGTAGTGGATGTATACTCTAGTCATATTTTGGTTTTTGGCAAATAAATCCTTTAAATCTTCATTAATGTAAACGTTGATTAGTATAAACTTCATAGATAATGCTATTCTCTATACCTTTTGTTTGAAACATTTTTTTCTTAGAACGCATTGTAAAGGATATATTCTATTTTATTAATATTTGCTTTAATATTTGATGAATGTAAAACAGAACTGGAATAAAAGTCGTAGGAAATTTAATTTTCTACAACCTTTGTTCGAAACATTTTTCCATATGAGGCATTGTTGATGAGATATTTTCAAAACTATAATTTTAGCTGCCACAACTACACCACCTATCGGCGCTATTGTAAAAACTACGCTCCTTTTTATTTTCTTAATTGCTAGAGCTTTGGAGCTATATCCAATATCAGAAGGCTACGGTTTTAGTTTATTTCTGTTCTTTGTGAAGTCTTTAAATTTTTCTCGCAGTTCCTTAAAATATCCATTATCATTTAACCTATTTAGAATTCGTAGAAATATTACAGGTATGGAGAAAGTCATGTGGTAGCCACATAAGATTTTTATCTATGGGGGCACTATTTCTTTATAAAAATAAATACAGTAAATCAAGAGAAAATTAAATAATAATAAATAAAATAATAAATAAAATAATAAAAAAATCAGCGACTGAATTAGTCGTTTTTTCAGGAAATATCGCAAAACACCCTAAAGCTCAAAGAAAAAGTCGAAGTTTAATGTTTTTTCTTCGATGCGTAAGGATGGAAGAGGTCGTGAGCGAGCACGGATGTTGGAGAGGGTAAATTGCGAAGGGAGGGAGGGGAAAATAGGATTGGAGAAATATGGGAGGGGAGGGAGGGTTTGTGAAAGGAGTGGCGAGGAGGAAACCGTGGGTGGAAAGAGAAGAGGAAGGAAGGGAGGAGGGAGGGAGTTTCTTAAGAGGCGGAGTTGGAATAAAAGTTCATGGGGAATGGGAAAAGATGTAAAACTACTGGAGCCAAGGAAAGGGATTGAAAGGGACTAGAGGGAAAATAAGTATGGCACGGAGAGAAAAGGAGAGAAAGGGAGAGATGGATAGAGGGAGGAAGAGACTAGGGAGTGACGTAAGTGGGTTGCCTGTAACGTAGTTTTGGAGAAATTAGACTTAAGACGCCTTTCCACCGTGAGGCGGTAAAGCATGGACTAATGACGGGTGGGGCAGCATAGGAGGATGAGAGATTGAAAATGCGCCTTAGAAGAAGGAGATGGGGATAATGGGAAGATGGAGGGTAATAGTCGTCATGGAGAAATGGAGAAAAGTGGCAGAGGTGAGGATGGCGAAGCGAAGGCAAATGAAAATGTTTGTTTGCGGTTTCGAAAGGAGCTTGGAAGAAGTAAAGATAGAGGACTAAATGAATGGATGAGAGGAAGAGGAGAGAAGTGGGAATGATGGAGTGCAGAGGAAGAGAGAAAGGCGTAGGAATGAGTGGAGTGAGAGGAGTGGGAAAGAAGAAAGCCAAGATACGAATTTAGAGGAAATAGTTGCTTGAAATGGCTTTAGTACAGGCAAAATAATTACTAGGATTAGTTCTTTCAAAAATTTATAATATCACATATGAAATACAGAATATCATGAGGATTTCTATAAAATAAAGATAGAAGAAAATAGAAGTAGCAATCTGATTTACGATAGTCTTATAATAGGTAAAAGACGCGTAATTTGATGCAAAATTTTATAAGAGAATATTATTCTACATCGATGAAAACGCTACTAATAGATCAAAAACGAATGAGAAAGGAAGGGGGAAGAGAGTAATTGATGGAGTGAACGAGCAGTCGTTGGTTGTGTAAAGGGAGGGAGAGAGAGGGAGCGGGAGGGAGAGAGACGTAGCGAGAGGGAGAGAGAGAGGGAGAGAGAGAGGGAGAGTTCAAGGACGAATGCGAATGGTTTAGGAAAGTTTGGGAGTTAGGTTTGAAGCGTGTTCTGGGTAACGCTGCGATGGAGCGTGGGAGAGGAGAGAGGGAGAGAATGGAGATAGGGAGAAAATAAAGAGAGGGAGGGAGTTGGGAGAGAGAGAGGGAGGGAATGGAGCGAGGAGAGAGAGAGAGAGGGAGAAAGAGTGAGGGAGGGAGAAAGAGCTAGGTAGAGAGAAAAGGAGTGAGTTGAAGGAGGGAGAAGTTGCATTCTTGAAGATTTGCTGATTTTGTCAGGAGTTTGTTCGCTCCAGTTTACCCTTTTAGATCATACCATGAGATTGTTTTCACAATGCCCGCTGACTGCTTTGTCGGGTTTGTTTCCGTGGAACTACATTGAATGTATTTTGATCCATATCAATTGAAACGGAAGCAAAATTTGAGTACTTACTTTCGATGGTGTTTGGCATCAAAATCGGCACATCGAAGGAATCTTCTTGCCGAGAAGTTTTTTATCACTGAAAATAAATTGTTTGTATTAAAAAAGTATATTTTCCAAGAGGGCTATTTAGCTATTTAAGCCCTGGTGGGAACTAAAACTCCCACATCTTAAAAAGCAAATAAACAACTGAATGCTAAGAAACTGGTCCTCAGATAACCTACAGCTTTGAAGTGCTCTCCAAACAAACTTGGGAGCAAAATTATATAGCACTCATTGACGCAAAAATATAAGGAAGCTATTATTACTCTAGGTCTTCCAAGAAGCCATTTGTAGTAATTTTTTAGTGTTTTCGTTAGATATATCTATGTGCTTAATGCACATACAGACATATTTCTCCTTCCTTTTTGAAACTTTTGAATTTTCTTGTTTGCAGTGATATTTCTTATGGGTAATATTTTTGTTATGTCATTACTATAGATTTTTTTATTGCTGTCTTATTGTTTGTCTTTAGATCTCGTTGTTGGATGTGTGAGAGACCTACGAGGTTTCTTTATGTTACCACTTGGCAGATCGCCAACTTGTGGCACTAAGTTTTAAATAAATAAATGAATACATATAAACATACATACGTATCTATGTACGTACATATATACATGCGTATAAATGTACTAAGAGCTCAGCTCCTTATGAAGACAAATCTTGTCTGGCGGTTCGCTAAGCTCAACCAATATTTTCCAAATATTTTTCATAAATTTGATAAATAATTTAAATTTAAAATACATTTTCATGAAGCGATTTAAGCCGATAAATGAAAGTAAATATTTCAATTAATGGGATGTTTCGTATTTCGAGATTATGACGTGATCATATGTTCAGGTCTTTGGTTGAAATCAACGGTATCATAAAGTAGTCCATGAATTCCCATCAAAAGCAGTATATTAATTACAAATATAACATACACTAGTCTGCCCGTGGCATAGTTGTTAGAAATTGGGATAAAACGGTGAAAAGAGATAAGGATAATTACATTTTTTTTAAATTTTTGCAGGCAATATTTATTACTTAATAGATAAAATAAGATCCTCATTCTATTATTTGATATTAAATAATCGAACAGTTTTCAATTCAAAATAAAAATAGTTTTGGATCTCTCTTCTCCTTACTGCATTTCACGGTATAAAACACGATTGTCTTATTCTCCTCTACTTCTCTTTTATGCCCCATTTAGAAGCATAGCACTCATTTTCATTCATTACCAGAATTTCTCATTTCCTGATGCTTTTGCGTACGAGGGTAAATCAAAAAGTTAGGGCTATTTATTTTTATCAAATCTAGAATGGTAAAATGTACAAACTTTTAGTATAATTTTTCAACGTAGTCTTTTTGTATTACCAAACAGTAGTTAAATCGATCCACAAGCATCATAATGCCACCTGAGAAGAAAGTTTTCGGTTGTTCCTGCAGCCAAGTATGCACCGCTTCTTTGGCAGCGTCATCATGTAAAAATCAACGTCCACGGAATGCTTTTTCCGAGGACCCAAAAGGTGACAATCACTTGGGGCGAGGTCTGTATTGTAAGGTGGGCGAGGAAGATTTCAAGTTTAAGCTCTTGAATTGCTCCAATGGTTGCAGCGGCTGAATGAGGTCAAGCATTTTCATGATGCAAAACAACACTTTTTGACTGCAATCCTCTGCGTTTACTGCGAATAGCACGAACTCTGCGGTTATTCAGGTCATTGCGCATGACGGACTACACATATCCATAGCTGATGTCTAACATTACGGTAATAGCAATAACAGTAACACATCTGTATTCTTATATGAGAGAATTAACTCGATCAACATTGATTGCTGTTCTTGAACTTTTCCGATGGCCTGAAAGGTCTATGTCAACCAAACTTGTTCTATCACTTTTGAACCTTTCCACCCATTTGTACACTTTTCTTTGACTTATACACTTTTTACTATATTGTGTTAACATTCTCCCGTAAATTTCAGTAGGTTGACCCCTTCTGAAAACGAAAATCTGCTGACAGTACGTTGTTCACTAACGGTGCAATCGGAAAGCAGATTTGGCATGTTTACCCCTCAACTGTACTAGGTACAATGAGCACTGGCACCTGGGAAGACACGTTTAGACTTGTTTGACTACATAGCAATTATGATGACCTTGAGTTCGCGTTCTGATATTGTGTATTATTATTACATGCAAATTACCTTTAGAATACTAGTGCAGGATGACGAGGCATTTACCAAACTTCAGAGCATCATACCCCCACTGGATTACGAAGAATTCGGCAACCTAAATATAATCACTAATCACACCCGATCATTTTAGCGTTGCTTTCGATTTGGGTGAAAAGAGATTAATAGGCTAAAAAAATATTTTTTATAGGTAATCAATCCACGGTAGTCTCATAAGTGTGTTAAGAGGTTAATATATTGTCAGATATTGACATATATTTACAATGCACATACATTTCGGGTTCGAGGAAGGGTATTAAACACAAAACCCCGTATTTCACCCGATTTTGTGTATTCTGTCAGCAACAGGGATATTTTAGTGATAAACATCGACACAAAGCCAATCCAGATATATCAAAGTTTTTTGCTTTAAATCAGTGTTTCGACAGCTGCCAGTGAAGAGTTTTCCTTTTTCCTGTACGCACATATCTCATCTCTCTTTCTCTCTCTCTCTCTCTCTCTCTCTAGCTCTCTCTCTCTCTCTCTCCCTCTTTCCTCTCTGCAGGATCATTATTGCTATCGGAGCTTACACCATTGATTGTGCGTGAATTTTGCTGTTTTAATTTGATGGTCATCCAAAATATGAACCATAAATCCACAATTTTCTCTTTTTTCCGTTGGGAAATTCTTGTCTAAGAATCTCTATTTTTTCAGAATTTTTTTCTCGAAATGCTCATGAACAAACATATAGTGTAGGATTTCGCAAAATAAAGAATTTGGCGTAGACGAGGGGAATGAGCAGATCGTTATAAAAATGCTATCCGGAGGACTACATTTCTTGTATAGTTGTTTAGAACCACACCTACGGTGCAGCGAAATCGACTTGTACTGCAATATAAAATTGGTTTTGTGTTTAAACAGAATCTTTCATATACACATTGACGCGGTTAAGGATTTGACCCTGAGGCTTCTTGATTGGAATTATAAATGCTAAACGTTCAAGAAAATAGTGCCCCTGAAAGACAAAAATTGCTGCGTTAAAATTAATACAACGAATCATTCGAAACAGTTATTAATTAAGACCCTAAACTTTCGGGGTGGAAGATTTACAAGTAATATTTTCAAAAGGTGCTCGTTATGAATCTACAAAGCTGTCGTTGCTAGTTAAACATACAAAAATATTTAATACTACGAAATAAAAAGAACATTATTGTAATTTAATTATATGTATTTATGCCAAAAAATTGCAATTGCAAATAACTTTCCGTCCATTTGCTTTCTTCATTTCACGATATACAATGTTTTTTTTTAATATCCTAAATTTTAGTATATCATTGAGAAATTACAACTTTTCAGCATCAGGAACCTGTCCTAATTATAAAATCTACTAACATGGAAATTATACAAAAATTTAAATTTGTGTTATAAGGTTTACGAGATTAGCCAATAGAAACACTGGTTAATTATTTTCTAATATTCTCCGTCAAAGATGTTTAAAAAATATGAACTCGATATAATGTGTTACAACACAAACAAAGTCCGCATTATAAACAAGTGTGTGCTGCAGTTCGCTTTTAAAAGTCATCGGGATGTTTTCAGTTACTACGCGTTCAGATTTCAGGATCTTGTATCAGTCCATTTGTTTTAATTTTAGACTAAATATTTTGGCAGCCGCCCCTTTGATCTTTTCCGAGGGATCTACTTATTCATTATTATTTTTATAAAAGTCTTTAAATGGTTCCATCAAAAAATTACTTATTAGCATCAAAAACTTATAGGAGAGCTGTAAAACAATGATAAAGTCACTTAAACGGCATTTTAATTCCTCTTTTCTCAATTAAAGCGGGGACTTTATTCTCCGTCATCCACGAGCAGTCGCAAAATAAGCATTAAAAATGTCGCCGCGTAGGGAGCGCCTCGAGCAGCAATGACGCGAGAATAACGGGAGCGCGTTTAAAGAATTTAATGCCATTCTTGACGAAAGGAGAGTTGAAGTAGTGCGCGGAAGGCAGAGCCGGTGGTGAGAGCCAAAAGTTGCGCACTTACGGAGTCCAATGCTTCACATGGTTTTTTGAATTACTCTTGAGAATGGAAATGAGGAAAGAAGTGGGAATAAAGGGAGGAGGTGTAGAGGAGGGATGGAGGGAGTGTAGAGGAGGGAGAGAGGAGGTGGAGAGGAGGGAGAGAGGGAGAGGTGGAGGAGGGAGAGAGAGAGGTGGAGAAGGGAGAGAGGATGTAGAGAGGAGGGAGAGACAGAGAGGATGTAGAGAGGAGGGAGAGACAGAGAGGATGTATAGAGGAGGGAGAGACAGAAAAGGAGAGACAGAGAAGTGGAGAATGGAGAGAGGGAGTGAAGAGGGAGAAAGGTGGAGAGGAGTGAGAGAGAGGTGGAGAAGGGAGAGAGAAGGGGTGGTGGAGGAGGGAGAGAAGGGGTGGTTGGAGGAGGGAGAGACGGGGTGGTGGAGGAGGGAGAGAGGGGGCGGGGAAGGAGGGAGAAAGTGATGCAGGAGGGAGAGGGTAGAGGAGTGATAGACGGAGAGAGGGAGTAGAGGAGGGGGAGAGGGGGTGGAGAAGGGGGAGAGCAGGTGGAGAAGGTAGAGAGGGGGTGGAGGGAGAGAGGGGGTGCACGACAAAGAGAGCGAGTGGAGGAGGAGTAGAGGGGGTGGAGGAGGAAGAGAGTGGTTGGAGGACGGAGAGAGGGGGTTGAGGAAGGAGAGAGGGGGTGCAAAACTGAGAGAGGGAGTGGAGGAGGGGGGAGAGGGGGTGTAGGACGGAGAGAGGGGGTTGAGGATGGAGAGAGGAGGTGGAGAAGGGAGAGAGGTGGTGGATGAGGAAGAGAGGGGGTGGATGAGGAAGAGAGGGGGTGGAGGAGGAAGAGAGGGTGTGGTGGAGGGAGAGAGTAGAGGAGAGAGGGAATGGAGGGAGAGAGTGGAGGAGAGAGGGGATGTAGGTGAGAGAGAGGGGGTGGAGGAGGGAGAGAGTGGAGAAGAGAGGGAATGGAGGGAGAGAGTGGAGGAGAGAGGGGATGTAGGTGAGAGAGAGGGGGTGGAGGAGGGAGAGATAGGTGGAGGGAGAGAGGGGGTGGAAATGGAGGGAGAGAGGGGGCAGAGGAGGGAAAGAGGGGGTGGAGGAGGAAGGAAGTGGAGAAGAGAGGTGGAGGAGGATGGAGAGAGGGGGTCGAGGAGAGAGAGAGGAGGTGGTGGAGGAAAGAAATGGAGGAGAGAGGAATAGGAGGAGGGAGAGAGAGGGGGGAATAGAGGGAGAGAGGGGATGGAGAAAGAGGGAGAGAGAGAGTGTTTAAGGAGGGAGAGTGGGGGTGGAGGAGGGATATAGGGGGTGAAGAAGGGAGGAGGTGGAGGAGAGAGAGAATGGAGGAGGGAGAGAGGGAAGGGAGGAGGGAAAAATGGGATAAAGAAGGAGGGAGAGAGAGGGTGGATAAGGAGGGAGAGAGAGGGTGGATAAGGAGGGAGAGAGAGGGTGGGTAAGGAGGGAGAGAGGGGGTGGAGGAGGGAGAGAGGTGTTGGAGGAGGGAGGGGATGGAGGAGGGAGAGAGAGGGTGGTTAGGTAAAAAAGAGAGGTATAAGAGACGGGAGAGTGGAAGTTGGAAAGGAGGTGGTTAATGCTAAATGAAAAAGGAAAAAGTGGGAATCAGAAATGAAAGAGAAAAAGAAAAGGAAAGAAAAGGTGAGCAAAGAATATCTTTGTAAGGATTAGAGTGTTAAAATTCCATCTTTTATCTCTAACCGCTCGGACATTACTTTATTAGTGGACAACGCTTCAAACAACCTTCCCTCCAAACTGAGCCAATGTGGACGACATTTTTTCTTCGGTAGTGCTTCGGTGTTTCCCTCAACCTTTCCTCCCTCACCGTCCCTTACCCTATTCCCCTTTATCTCCCCTTCCTAAGCCTTCTCCATCCTTCTACTTTATCCGCTCCCTTTATCATGCCCTCTGGACGCAACCATCTCCTCTACCTTTCCATATGCCACACATAGCATTATAAACTCTGCCTGCGATTTTTCTTTCATTTGTCTCGCGGTTATTTCAAAACAGCAAATATTTCCTGTGACCTTCAGTCCTCGCGAAACTAAATGAATGAGATCTAATACTTTTCCGTCTGACGAACAAAAATCGAATCATTATTTTTGCCGCTAACAAAATATGAAATTATTTCAGGAATGCGCGACCTAAATTATTATGGTGCACTTATAGAGCAATTTATATATGTTTGATTATAAACTTTATATTCCCAGCAATTTCTATTTACAGTAACACCATCAAACATACATAAGATAAATGTCGAATATTTTTATCAGTGTTGTTAACATCACTAAATATAGTTCGATCGAAGGCTTTTGGTGTGTTGCTGATTTCAATGCTTCATATTCCCGGGTGGACACCACGTTCTTCAAATTTGTAAACTGACAACAGTTTCGCCGACCTTCCCGTCTGCGTCTTCAGGTCGTAACGATGCAGGTGAATGGCAGAAATATGAAGCCTTCAAATCATTAAATATAAATATTTAGCACATTGTGTGTTTCTAATCATTATTTGATTCGTGCGTCTGCGTAGCATTTTGTCAAATGCAAAGCTTGCTCATTGAATAACAATTGGAAACACGTCAGTGGAATAAATTCATATTTTACTTCTCTCTAACAACAATAAAGTTTTAAGACACAGACTACTTTGTTCAAACATTCTTATTTGATTTTTTATAAAAAAAACCTTGATAAAATCCATTTTAATGAAGAATTAAAAAAAATCGCAGAATTCATGGATCCTAAAAAGCGTCTCCATTTACACCCCGATATAACCATCTCGTCTCTATATCTCTCTCTTTCCCTCCTGTTCCCTCCCCTTACGCCCATCACTTCGCACCCTCTCCCACTACGCCACCCTTCATCCACGCCTAGAGGACATAATGGGCACTTAAAGGCGGCTATGGACTCGCCGGAATTGCCATGGCTTCAGACCACTACGTCACATTCCGCCAATTTATGGACGAGAGAAATATCCAGAGCCGAGAAACTGAGATTGGCAGAGGTGTGGATGCAGCTCAGTGGCGACACCTACGAATCTCACATTTCTCACTATGAGATAATCCATTTCCCCTCCTCCCAACTTCCTTCTCCTTCTCTCTTTTCCCTCTCCTTACTTCCTCTCCAACTCTTCTCTCTTCCTCTCCTCCCTCCAAATTCCTTTCCCACCTCCCTTCCTCTCCAGGTCTTCCCCTTCCCTTCCAGCACATCCCCATACTCAATTCCGCCCCACTTCCTTCCCCTCCTCCCTTACCCTCCAGCTCTTAACCCTCTCACTTCTCACTTCCTCCCAAATTCTTTTCCACCTCCCTCTCTACCACCTTCCCCTCCATTCAACTCCAACTCTCCCCCTTTTCCCTCCTCCCCTCCAGCTCTTAGATTTTCCCTCCCTTCCCTACAGCCCTGCCACCTTCCACTCCCACCTTCTCTGCAACTCTTACCCCTTCCCCTCCTTCATTCCTCTCGAATTCTTCCCCTTTCCCCTTCAGCTCTTCCCCCTTCCTCACCGAACCTCCTCTGCAACTCTTCCCCCTTCTCCCCCTTTCTTCCTGTCTAATTCCTCTTCCTTTCCCTCCTACCTTGCTCTGCAACTCTTCCACCTTCCCCTCCGAACCTCCTCTGC
Organism: Tanypteryx hageni; assembly: GCA_028673005.1. Classification (NCBI taxonomy): domain Eukaryota; kingdom Metazoa; phylum Arthropoda; class Insecta; order Odonata; family Petaluridae; genus Tanypteryx; species Tanypteryx hageni. The sequence continues at coordinate 7,433,845 of CM054114.1, forward strand.
AACTCTTCCCCCTTCTCCTCCTTTCTTCCTGTCCAATTCCTCTCCCTTTCCCTTCTACCTTCCTCTACAACTCTTCTCCCTTTACATTCTCTCCTTTCTTAGGAGTGATGCAATGGCGGTTAAACTGCGTGGAGGCGTTGACTTCACGTTGGCATACTCGAGGCACCGATTAAAATAAGGATGCTCCACTGACCACCGTTAGCAACTGTAGCTAATCTTCAGTGACGTATTTTTTCGGAAAAAGCACGTCAGTGTTTCAGTTCAATGCCTCCTTAATATTTTAAATATAAATAAATATACTTTTTGAAGGTATAGCAAATTTAAGTTTCACTATCTTTAATCGTTACCTAAACTTGGATAAATACATAATAAAATTATATATATATATAATATATATATGTGTGTGTGTGTCACTCTGTTACTCTTCCTCCATCGCTGAAGAAGGGCATATGCCCGAAAAGCTAACGTGTTTTTTGTGTGCGTGTTTTCTGTCTCTTCGACGCCCCCAGCAGCCTGCCAACTTGGTCCTCAACCTGGTAAGTGTCCGCTGGGCTTCCTTCAACACCTTATTGCCACTCTCATCACTACCTTTTCTTTTCGTTAAGTTTATATATATATATATATATATATATATATATATATATATATATATATTAATTTAGGGAAAAGAAATGGTAGTGACGAGGGTGGCAAGAAGGTGTTGAAGGAAAGCGGCCACTTACCAAGTTGGGGACCAAGTTGGCAGGCTGCTGGGGGCGTCAAAGAGACACGTAAAACACACGAACACATAAAACACAAAAAACACGCAAACTTATCGGGCCTGTGCCATTCTTCAGCGATAGAGTAACACACACACACATATATATGGTTACGGAAGAGAGGATAAATGGATGACAGCAAGTCGTTGGTATATGGAAGCCCAGTGAGCACTCACTAATAAGATGTCTTCAGGTTGGCGAGCTGCTGGGGGTGTCGAAGTGACAAAAAATAAAAAAACACGTGAGCTTTCGAGGTTAATTCCTTTGTCTCTTTGTGTGTTTTACGTGTGACATTTCGAAACCCCCAGGAGCTCGCCAACCTGAAGACATCTTATTGGTTAGTGCTCACTGGGTTTCTTTATCCAAACAATTTGTTGCCATCCATTTATATATATCAGGGTCGTGCACTCAGGGTGTGCTAGGTGTGCGGTGCACACCCAATTTATCACCAAGTATGTGATATTTTATTTTTCAATTCAATCCCCGCCGCCCAAAAATGCTATCACTGGTAAATCCTTAAAACGTGCAATATGGGCTAAGCAAACCTGCTAGGCTTCAGCAGAGCAGCAGCGATACTTCGGTGCCGCGGAAAAACATTTCACTGGAAGGGCCTTGAAGCGAGCGACCTCGGCTAATGCACACTCAACTCTGTGAAGCCTTGAGCAGAAATGCTGCGCGGTGGAAAGGTATTTGGCTGATGCGTTGTAGATAACGGCTTGAATGGCGTGCGGTGTGTCAGTAGCACATAAAGGAATTTAGTGTCAGTAGTTGGCCAGCTGTCGAGTGAAAATGGTATCGATTTACTAAGTGTTCGTTTCTTATATTACAGTGTTTATTAAATTTGAATTTTGTACTTGTTTTAAAAAATATTTTTGTTATTTTTTAATATTCCGAGATATTTGCCCATCTTGTATAATGGAAAACAGTTATGAAGATTTATTAAATGCAGCGCCGTAACTGGCTATTTTTGCATCCAGAGAAAACTACCAAATATGCGCCTCCTCCATAAAAATTTTCTAATACCTATATATTTTACTATATGGATTTTGGATGAACAAATGATAAATAAATATAAACTATAAATGATATAATTTCTCACTATAAATGTACATAGTTTAAATACATAATTGTAAATATAGTTGCATACATACATAATTACACAATTTTAATCCAGAAAGTATAAATATTTTAATATTAACGAGTTATTCTACGTGGTCCTAATGCAACAAACTCAGCAATAACATCATCGAAATTTATAATTTCTGCTATGCGTAATGTCCGGAACAAGTATAGTAGTGAAATCGCTGTTATCCTTTTGACATGCAACCTCGCACAACTTGCCATTAACAATTTTTGCGCCTCTTCTATAGCTGCAGACGCCCCGCCCTAGTTACGACACTGATTAAATGTACCGTTTTCAACTCGAAGCTTTGCTGAACGTTTGAAAAGTCTGCTTTCCATACATAAAGACGCAAAATCTGAATATACAAGACATTTATCTTTTTCACATTATAGAAACAGTGGAATGGTTAACTGGCTGTAAAGTTAGATCTAGAATTTTTTGAGTGTCGTGTTTATTGTTCTCAAAAGAGAAACGGTGTGTGGAATAAACATGAGTTTTCCGATTTTAATCATTTAGCAAGAATTTTATCTCACCTTGAAAAACATTAATTTTTCAGAGAGATATTTTATAATTAGAAATATTTTTATAATTCAAAATATTTCGCCTCTGTACCAATTTTCGTTCTTTCCTTATGGAAAATTTTGGAGTAAAACTACCTAAAATTTGCAATTTTAAGAATATTACAATTTTTACACTGTTGGTACTAATGCTAACCTTTGTACCAAATTTTAAAGTTATAGCATATCTAGAAGTAAAATAATACTTATCTAATTGTTTAAAATTTAAATATTTTTATCGGCTGCAATGACAACTTCATGGAGATATTCAAATATTTATTTCTCCATTTGAATTGGGCTCTAAATAACTTTAAAATTTCAGCTCCCTCCCCGTAGTACCTAAACATCTATTTGTTTAAAATTTAAGAATTTTTTACAGCCCTACAAATTTAAATATAAAAATTTCTATACTCCTTATTTCGTTATTTTTCTACCTTTAAGAAAAATTTTTGCTTTGCGGCACATTCGGAAATAAATAATTCTTGAAAATTTATATAAACAATTGCAAATTTTAGCGGTCGCATTGTTGAAAAATTTTAAGATTGTTGTTTTGTTTTCTATATAAAATTTGCTAAAAAAAAATTGAAAAAGCTCGTAGCAGCAACTTATAGTTTCCGTGATAAAAATTAATAAACTTTAATGTACAAATTGGATGAAAACAACCCCTAAAAATTAACAATTTTAAAATTTTCGATCTTCATAATTGGTACTGAGCAAAATTCTATTACTGTACAAAATTTCAGCGCCGCATCCTTTTTAGATTGATCTGCACATTGGAATTCCTTTTCTCCGTGTTAACTTATTGCCGATTTTTCTCTAATATTTCCCGTTTTTGGATTTTGACGTCGTTATAAGTTTATTCCGTAGTTTTAAATCAATTGCATTATAATACAATTCTCTTAATAAGCACTAAATTAAAGCTATTATAATATACAGTTCATCAACCTCAATAATTGAAAGGAGTAACGTTCTTTTATTTAATAACATATATCGCGTTTCAAAATTATGAAGTCATCATATGAATTCCTCTTTGTTTAAAATCAATGGGACAATGAGAATTTCCCTATTAACACTAGAACGCCGGGACGGGTCAATTTGACCCGAAGGAGAATTCGAATGCGTTATTCTACTGTAATATGATCTTGAACCCAATATCTCTCGTGACTTTTAATCATTTTAGAAGGTATTTACCCACAAGAGATTTTAATCTTGTCATTAGAGTATGTCATGAATTATGAAGAAATTTGCCTTGGACGCCCGAACGGGTCATTTTGACCCGAGTGTAGAATGAAAGGCATTTTCTTCAACGTGGAATGCCAAAGTGCTTCCATGCTATCGCAGCTAATGATATTGAATTACTATTTTTCAGCTGTTCCTAGCATTCAACCATGCGTTTCTCTACCTCTCTCCATCTCTCTCTCTCTCTCTCTCTCTCTCTCTCTCTCTCTCTCTCTCTCCAGTTTTAGTTGTTACATGGTATAGTAAAATACTTACTATTCATAATTAGCGTTTGTTTATTGAATTAGTCATAAATCAACCTCTTCGTAGTATTTGTAAGCGAAATGAGTGTTTTCAACCTAAATGCATCACCGCTATGCATATCCGACTAATAATGCCTTTTTATAGTTGGCATGTTATCTCTGTAAATTTTAAATATGTAAATTTTGTTGATACGCGTACCTAATTTATTCTTCATGTTTGTAAATATGGCTCTCCCTTATATTACTTGAGTGTAAGTTTTTTTACGTTCTTTCGCTGTTATGCAATCCTTGCGGGATTTTCAAATATTTTTTTCACAATTGAAATTTTGAAGATGTACTTATTTTTTTTTAGTTTCAGAGGATAGAGTATACCAGCTCACGCTATCTATAAACAGTGTTAGTCTAAATAAAAAATGTATACCTTATTTAAACGCAATAAATACAAATAAATAATTTATTTATTTTAGTATGTTCTTACCACATGTATACTAACCGTTTATCAATAGCATTTCCGGTTTCTCAGGTGCCACATCCCAGCATATAACTCTTTGGAAAAGGATGTCTTTCTCTTATGAGAGCAGTAAAATATTTGTCATGTTGAAAAATTACTATAAAGAAATTTCATTTTGATAAATGTTACAAAAATTATTTTTTGACCATAATTGTATGAATGACGAAAATATTCCACCGCTTTTGTCTTTGCAACTTTTAGCTATAAAAGTTGATATTTCATAGTACGGGTCAAATTGACCCGGTTGGGCGTTCTAGGGGGTGAGCTAAGTTTGGATGTCCGAGTGTTAAAAAGCATTAAAGCGATGCAATTATAATCGGATTGCCATTTCCCATTGAAAAGCATTGTCCTGGTTGCTATGGTAACTGAAGTTCTTTATTCTTGAGCATCATCTTTTTTCAGATTAAAAACATATTTATTCGTCAATTCGGATACAATTTGAATTTAGTCTTAAAAAATAAGAAACCTCATTCTTTAACTGTAGAAATGTTTTCGTGCCGAGTTTCTATCTGAATTACAACTAATTGAAAAATGCAAATTTATGAAACTGCACAGATTTCCATGTTTTTCTTATGGAGTATCGAAATGGAACATTGGAGTCAAAAATACCCCACTAAAAATTTAAAAAATTTGGAATTTTATATTTTATATTTGGTTGAATCTAATTACCTATAATGCTCACAAATTTCAGGTCCGTGGTATATCTATAAGTACCTTAGGTTTATATATATATATATATATATATATATATATATATATATATATATATGGATGTCAACAAGGTGTTGGGTCTCTGTAGCTGAAGAAGGAGTAGTTCCGAAAGCTTTACGTTTGTGATGTTTCTGTGTTTTTGTGTTATTTTACGTGTGTCGCTTCGACATCCCCGGGGCCTCGCCAACCTGAAGTCGTCTGATTGGTGAGTGCTCACTGGGTTTCCTCATCCCAACACCTTGTTGACATCCATATATCTATTTTACCTTTCCTTTTCCGTAAGTTGTTTTATATATATATATATATATATATTGTGGAAGGCAACGGGAAACCACCACACCGTGTATGTATATTCCCTAGTCAAAAACCAATTAATTAATTAATTGGTAGGACCTGTCGTAAGACAGAACACGAATGAATGAATGAATATATATATATATATATATATATATATAACGATACGGAAAAAGAAATAATATGATGAAATAAATGCAACGAGAGGTTGAGGGGGATAGGAAGGAGCCAGTGAACACTTACCATACGGTGGGGGACATCCACAGACAGAGACACAGAGCAAAGAACTTCTATTAACAATTTGGAATGAATGACAGCCACGAATCAAAAGTCGAGTAGATTGTCAATATATTTTTGAGCCACAATTCAGGGAATAACTTTGAAACAGAAAAAATTCTGCTATGACCGTGAATCGAACCCGGGTCTTCCACTTGCAGGGCGGATATTCTACCACTGAACTACCGTAGCAGATAATCTGTCCTGTTTCCGAACGCGGGTGTTTTTCTTTTGAAAAGAATGTGTGGGCTCCCAGGAGCAGACATAGCAAGCGACCACGTGCTGCTAATGGTGGAAATGAAGATCAAAATAAAAATATTTAGAAAAGCAAAGATGGTTAAGAAATGGAATCTAGAGAAACTGAAAGAAAGGCAGAAAGAGGAAATCGGTCATGATATGGCAAATCAGATGAAGAGAGGAAATACACAGAACGAAGGAGTAGAGGAAAAATGGAAGAGAATTAAGAATGGAATAGTAAATGTGGCGGAAAGGGAAATAGGATACAGGAAAGGCAAGAGAGCTAAGAAACCCTGGGTAACAGGGGAAATGATAGCAAAGATGGAGGAGAGAAGGAGATACAAGAATGTAAACACAGAGGAGGGGAGAAGGAACTACAGGCGGTTGAACAATGAACTGAGGAGGGAGACGGAAAGGGCGAAGGAAAAGTGGCTGGAGGAGGAGTGCAAGGAGATACAAGAGCTCGAGAATAGGGGAAGGTACAACATAGCGTATCAGAAGGTCAGGAGTATTACTTGGGATGGACAGAAATCTAGAGGAGGAGGCTCAAAATAAATTGAGAGCAAGGATGGTAGGATACTGAAGGAGGAAAAGGAGGTTATGTGCAGGTGGAAATAATGCATGGAGGAGTTGTATAAGGCGAAGGAAAAGCCGGCAGAGCTGGAAATTGAGGAAGAAAGGGAAGTGAATAGGGAGGAGATGGGGGAGGCAATACTGAAGGAGGAAGTAGTGGCAGCTATGAAGGAAATGAGGGAGGGAAAGGCGGCAGAAGTAGACGGGATACCTGTGGAACTGTTCAATTGTCTGCAAGACGAAGGCATTGAAGAGGTGACCAACTTATGCAATGCAATATATGAGAGTGGGGAGTGGCCGGAGGAGTTCGTCAGAACGGAAATGATACCACTACCTAAAAAGAAAGGAGCAAAGAAATGCGGGGAGCATAGAACTATTAGTCTGATAGCTCACGCGGCCAAGATAATGCTGAGAGTGATGAATAGAAAGCTGACGAGGGTAATGGAAGAGAATGTTGTTCGTACATGCCAGTGAGAGACTGAACGGCGTCTGAGTGCCTTCATTGGTCTTCTATACACTCGTGGGACTTACGGAGCGAACACAAATATTCTAGATTTGGGTTCTCTGGAAGTTTTTCCATAGATTCTCACTCAAAGCATGCCACAAAATCTTTTCTTGAAAATAATACGGTTCCTTTGCTTTGATGAAAAGGCTACATGGCGGAAACGGCTGCAAACAGACAAATTTGCACTTGCTTCAGTCATTTGGGAGAAATTTATTGCTAATTGCATTCTTTGCTACAAGCTCTTTGAGAAAATCACCGTCGATGAGCAGCTTTTTCCCTCTAAAGCCAGATGCCCATTTACGCAATACATAGCAAAAAAGCCGGGTAAGTTTGGCGTAAAACCTGATGAGCTGTTGATGACAAGACTAAATATGTTGTTAATAGTTTTCCTTACCTTGGGAAAGACGAGACGCGACCCACCGAACGGACTCTTGCTGAGCACGTGTTTTTGCGTCTTATGGACCCTTACATAAACCGGGGAAGCAGTGTTACTTCTTCACCTCACTGAATTTAGGAAAACTGTTGAATGAAAAGTGCACAAGTCTCGTAGGCACAGTCAACCGAAGCAGAAGAAGGACCTACGCATGATCCACTCCACACGATGGTCCTGTACAAGCACAACGACATTACATTACATCTTACCAAGGTAGAGTGATCAAAAACATTCTCATTCTCAGCACTCTTCATTCTGATGTGGGCATAGACGGGAACTACTTGAAGAAAATTCCAGACACAATATCATTTTACAACACAAGTGTGCTCGACCTCGCAGGCATCTATGCCTACACCCTGTACGAGGAACTTACTGGTGCAAAAATACCACAGATGATATTCATTAGGCGGCTTGTTATAGAACTAACAAAGCTTTACTAGTCGTCCTGGAAATTAGAAGCGCCTTTACCTACTCTTACTATGGAAGAATAGGGCTAAGAAATTTCTCGCCGCCAGCAATGCAAGGTTGGTCGCTGAAACATGAATAAAACAAAAGTTAAAATGGCGGAGTTATAGCCATTCAAAGAGCACTACATACATAACTGGGGGTTGAAATATCATTTCCAAAACCCTACTACACTCTTTCTTTAGAATATATTAGATAGCATACCAAGTGTGGTAGCTCTAAGATCAAGCGTGTGGATTTGCATAGCCGGACAAACAGACAAGCACTTTAAATTATATTATAGACTAGTAGTTGGTGCTTGCATTCTGCAAACATTTTATCTCACTTTCAAAAAATATTAATTTTTCAGAGAAATATTTCATCATTGGAAATATTTCTTTAATTCGAAAGATTTCTCCCCTACACCGATTTTCGTGTTTTCCTTATGGAACAATAATGGAGTAAACAATCACTAATATTGGCAATTTTAGGAATATTATACGTTTTACACATTGGGTTAATAATGCCACACGTTTTTGACAAATTTTAAATTTGTAGCACATTTAGAAGTGAAATAACATATATCTAAATTTTAAATTTAATTAATTTTTAACGGCCGCAATAACAATTTCATAAATACATTGAAATCTTTATTCGTTTATATAGACTAAGCTTTAATAACTTAAAAATTTCAGCTCCCTATCTCGCTCCGTAGTATCTAAACATTTACCTATTTGATTAAATTTTAAGAATTTTTAACTGATAAACAAATTGAAATACCAAAATTTCTATAATCCCTTTTTCCTCTTTTTTTAATTTAAAAATTTTAGTTCCGTAGCACATTAGGAAATACATAAACCTTGAAATTTGTTTAAACAATTTTGAATTTTTAGCTGCCGCAATTTGGAACTTTTCAAGATTTTCGTTTTTCCTACAGGCAAAAAAAATTTCGAGCCTGCCGCTTATCTGGAAGTGCCTAAATATTATTTTCCTCCTATATATATGTTATACATGTGATATGTTACTCCTCCTCTGTAGGGAACGTCTATATATAATGATATAAAAACAAGCTGAATATGTCAAGAGATTAAAAAAATCAATCCGGTCCTTAAATGAAAATTGTACCCTTCTTTTCCGTTGCATTATACAAAGACGTGATTAAATCTCTGAAACAAAAGAGAAAAAAGATAGCAATCTGGATGAGCCACGTAATTTTAAAAAACTTATTCCGATTGGCTGAAGGACCAAATGACGCGGGAATGGAGGAAATTGGATGAGAGAGACCGCAACTGTTTTAAGTGTGTAGAGAGTTTCAAAATATGCAGTATAGTTCATGGATGAGAAGGGGAAGGCAGAGGAAAAAAGGTGTGTGAGAAATTGTTCTTAATGGAGGGAGATAGAGGCCACGCACGAAAGCAGAGGAAAGGGTGAGGCGAAATGTGGAAACAGGAGAATGTAGGTGGTGGAAGTGTCAATGGGGAGGCAAGGGACGGAGGAGATAGGGGCAAGTAGGAGATAGAGGTAAAAGGGCGTGAAGGAGGAGAAAGAGACAGTGAGCGGATGAGTGGAAAGGGAGAGAGAGTGGAGGGGTGGGAAGGGACAGAGAAAGAGTGGTACGTAAGTAAAAAACACGGTGATAAAAAAGAGACGGAAGGAGAAGTAGAAGTAACTGTAAAAGTAAGAGAATGGAAAGCGCCACCTTATGTTAAGGAGTGAGTGAGAGAGAGGGTGAGAGAGGATGAGAGAGAGAGGGAGAGAAAGAGAGAGAATATATCGCCCAGAGCTGGCGAAGGGAGTGATTCGGTAGATCTCGAGGATTTGGAGAGTCGTAGGTCGGTGGAAGGCTTTCTGTGGCCATTCCGATAAATGCCTCTCTCTCTTCTCTTCGCCGCCTCTCAAACCTCCTTCCGCCTACCTCCTCCTAAACCCAGATCCTATCTCTCGTCGGCCGCCTTCTTTCGGAGACTCATTGAGGCGCACTCCAAGTCCAAGAAGGCTCCCTTCGCACTCACACTTAGCAGTTTTCATGGTAATGACTTTACGGGGAAAGAAGGTCTACATAGGAGTAAGGAAAGGAGGGAGGGAGAGAGGTAAAAAGGAGGGAGAGGGGTAAAAAGGAGGGAGAGGCAAAAAGGAGACAGAGAGGCAAAAAGGAGGGAGAGAGGTTAAACGGAGGGAGAGAGGCAAAACGGAGGGAGAGAGGTTAACATGAGGAAGAGATGGAGAAAGCGCTGCAAAGAGCTAGATGAGAATAGAAAAGAAGGAGGGAGATAGAGAAGGCAAGGGAAGGAGAAGGAAGATAGGTAGGAAGGAGACCGCTGGTGCGATCTGCCCGGGGCGGGGTCGACAGCGACGAGAATTCCAGCGGACGCCCAAACCGCACCACTCGTTCAAAATTGAGGGGACTGGTCATTTTATTCCGCTTCTCACTCCCTCCTCCTACTTCCTCCCTATCCTCCCCTTCCTATCCCTCCCTCTTAACTTTTCCTTCTCCCCCCTTCCCCTCTATCCTTTCCCTTCCTCCCTCTCTCCATTCACTCTACTCCCATATCCGCTCCTATGCTTACGCCTCTCTCTCTCTTTGCCCATCAAACCGACACTCCCATTTTACCAAGTGCAACTCCCTTTAGATATTCCCATTCTCTCTCTCTCTCTCTATCCCTTTCGCAGATGCGATCCCCTTCCTTTTAAAATCTCGCTCTTTTCCACTCCGCTTTCCGAATTCTCAGATTCCTGTCCGCTCACGATGACGTCAAAGATCTCCGAATATCATTTGTCTCTGGAAACAGTAGTTATATACTCCCCCGCCCTCTACTTGCGCCCTCTCCATTCGATACCCCTGCTCTCCATCTACCTCGCCCTCTTTCTAACTCCCCCCTTCACCTTTACTCCCCCTCCCCATGAGCCTTAACCCTCCCCCTGACACTCCTATTCCAATATCCTTCTTCAGGGGGCAGTTAAACCCCTGCGTCGGGCTCATCTCCTCAAATTGTTTCCCTACGTCGTCTATTCCTCACACAGAAGGGATCTGCTATTCCACCCGGCGGCTATTATTCTACGAGGTGATTCGGTAAATTTTCACTTTTTAAGGTCAATTTCACAAATAAACTCCGAGCAGTTTGCAATGAAGTTGATCTTAGTTTTTATAACGAGATGCGAAAAATCGAATGAAAACTATCGTAAGGGCGCTCTGAACCGATTTCGAATATTTTTCTATCATCGTATTATTGTTGTTTTTTCGGTGAAAAAGTTTTGAAGGGTGAAAAGTAGATAGATTTATATTGATGTATTTTACGGAAATGTTGAATGCAACGCTGTGATTTTTCATGCAATATGTATAACTTGAAAGAATAATGAGATTTTAAAAAAATCACTCAATTTATTTTATTTTGTACCTGTATATTATTTTGAAAATATTAACATTAAATCTGTAAACATTCATATCAGCACAAGAAATAAATTGACTCGGGATTTCAAAAGAAAATATGCTTGGGGACAAATTTGATAAATGATATTTCAGATGCTATTTAACAGGTGGTGATAATTAATTAATTAATGCTGAATAAAAATGTTTATATAAAGCAGAAATGTATAAATTTTATTTTCATATTGAGCATAGGGTAAGAATTTTTATTACAAAAGTTTATAAATGAAAAAAAAATATTCCATCAAAACTGAGTCGAGATAAGATTAATCTGAGGATTCGAGGCTGACTGGTGGCCTACGAAAGAACATTTTGACATATTGTTAAACATCCTGTGCACTTGTACGTTGAAGCGAAATGGACGCGCTACATAAATTTCCTGAGAAAATTAATGCCGTCATTGGAGACTCTCAGAAAACAAATAATCTAAGCCAGAGATGGCTCGCAGTTCGTTTAAGGTCACTTAGATTTAATCCTTGGGAGTTATAGAGATTTATTTCGACCATGCGAAACTGTTTTGGTGAGATTGAAGGAATAGCGTCGATCATCGAGTCAGTCGGATGCAAGTGCCAATGTGCCAAAAGACCCCGTGGAAACGGTGGAGCGGAGACTCCATTCCAGAGCTACTAGGGGGCGGTCTATATCTCTGCCGAAGGATAGGAAGGGGGAGGGGAGTGAGTTGGAAGGGGGAGGGAGGAATAGAGAAGGAAGGGGTAAGTGGAAGGGAGGAATAAGAGGTAAGACGGGAAGAAGTGATAAGGGGGTGAAAGTGGTCAAGGAGAGAGGAAGGAGGCAAGGGTGAAGGAGGAAATGGTAATGGGGGAGGTAGGGGAAAGGAGGGGTGGTAGGAGGAAGGGGAGGGAAAAGGACCGAGGTTAAAGGCGTAGATCTCTTTCGGTTACGAGTGCCAGCCTCCAGGCGGTTTCCGTCTTCCAGAGTGCGAGATTGATTCTTAAGACGCTCCCTCCCCCAAACCAAACTTAACTTCCCACCCAATGCCTCCTCTGAGCAGAGCTCATCTTTACGGATAAGGATCCACGTCCGCTAGCCCTCCCCTCTGACTTACCTCCCCTTCCCCTCCTTCCTCCCACTCTCCCTAACTTATTTCTCTCTCCCACACTGTCATCCGTTCTTTCCCCCGCATTCCACTCCCCCATCTCCCCTCCCCTCTCCACTCCCGAATTCTTCCTCCCCCTCTCCCCTCCAAACTCTACCCTCTCCCCTCCCCCTTCTCTCTCTCTCCTTTTCCCTTAACTCTCTCTCCCTGCCCCACCCCTCTATACTTCACCTCATCTCTCTCCTTTCCCCTCCCCACTATCCTTTCCCCTCCCTCTCCCTCTTTTCCTCAACCTTCTCTCTCCCTTTCCCTTCCCTCCCTCTCCTTTCCCCTCCCCTCAATCCTTTCCCCTACCCTCACTCTCCCTTCCCCACCCCTCTCTCCAGAAATTCAAACTTTCTTTCGAGCTCACTATTCCTGCATTATCTCTTTATTTTTTCATATCGAGAAAAACTTCAACTCACTCCCGAATTTTTTCAATCTCATTCCCTAACTCCCTCATTCTCCTTCTCGCTCTCTCACACCTAAACATTCCTTCAAAATTTATTGCCTCTTACGAGCCGTTTGCACTTTAACCCTTTATATTTCAATGCTTCTTCCATTCTAACACAATCACTTCCAAACAATGGTAAAGTGCGTACGCGCAGGTTGGTATGTGTACATGTATGACTCTCGTCTCCGGCCACTTATTGGACCTGACTCCCTCTCCTGACATTCGCTTGCTCGTATTGCATTTAATGATTTTTACTACACCATCTCAATTGGAATAAAATGTGAGGTAGTCATGGAAACGTCATGGAAACTAACACCAGCATTGCAAAAATATGCATTTTTTCGAATCCAAATCCTATTTCTAAAGCAATTTGGGAGGCAATTAAATTTTTCTGCCTGTCAAAAATAGCTACATATTTTTCGGCTATGGATCCATCCGCGCCCACAGTTTCACATAACGTAATATAAACATTACCTCACTCTCTATGTACCGACTCAGTTTTATTTCGTAAGAGTGGTAGATATAAAAATATGACGATGAAAAAACCTTAAGAATAATTTTGTTTAATTTTACTGCTCGGTGAAAGTATTGATCGTGGAAAATTCAAAACATGCAGTCTTTCACAAGAGCATTTTATGACATCTCCTGTATGTGTAAGAAACAAATTTTCGTAATAGAGACGTATGTGCATACGTTTTTAGACTGATAGATGGCAGTAAAACATCTGAGGAATGAACATTTTTACTCCGACTCTCCAACTTACTAAACAATCCAAAAGACACGATCCCAACCCTAAAAAAATACGGTATATAAAAAATTGCCTGCACAAAATGTGAGAAAATATACATAGGTCAAACAAAACGAAAGCTAGAAATCAGATTCAAAGAACACACTTCAGACACAACAGGTTTAACAGGTCTAGCGTCGTAGCACACATACAAGAAAACAATCACACCATTAAAATCGAAAACATTACTCTCTTAAAATCAATACAAACAGACTGGAAACTTGACACTTACGAAAGCATATTCATAAACAAATACCGGGAAACGGTTATGAATAACGACAAAGGGCTCATCCCCCACTCACCTCTCTATGCATAAACGGCCACTTCGGTCCCCGCCCCCCCTTCATCCTATCACTTTTACCTCGAACACATAAATACACAACACAAGACACCTTCAAATCGGCTGGGCACTCAAATTCAAATCATACGACTTCAGCCACTGATGATGGAAACCTAGCTCTCGAAATACGTATTTAGTGCTTGTTCCAGAGAAGTTTTTCTTTATTTGTGCAGTGCTCGTCCTTTTCTTTTTTCCTTTTAGGCTTAGCTTTTGACCACAAGTCCCTGTTAAGCCATTGTCCAGCAAACTTGTATTTTTATTTATTTTTTATTTTAAACCTTTTCTTTTGAGCGCTTCTCTGGGTAAACTTTACGGTCGTACTAAATACGCCGCGCGCCTGGTCGTGTGACTTTGTTTGCTTTACCTTCGTCCTTCGAGCAGACGCGGAGGATTGAATATACGATTGAAAGAGTGATTTTTGATTTGGCTGAGTAAGCAGTATGGTTTGTCATGTAAGTTATATTCTTTATGTTTATACTTACGTCTGTCAAGTTACAGTTTCAATTTCAATTGTACTTTGAAATGCTCGAGGAATCAAATATTTTTTTATTGATTATGGTAGAATAAACATCTATATGATGAAATGGGCTAATCTTTCCTTTTTTCCTAGTATATATGTAGGTGTCATTTTACTACGTGGCGATCTATCGTCAACTCTCTAACAGAGTGATTGAAAGAGTGATCTTTGGCCTTGAGTACACCTCACGCCTTGTCATGTAAGTTATTTTTTGATTATATGTAAATCTGTAAAGTTGCAGTTAAAATTTTTGCTTTACTTTGAAATTCTCGGAGAGTGACATACGCTGGCTTACCGACTATATGGCGTTTGATTACTCGGCGTCCAATGTTCCAAAGAAGTATAAGGCAGTAATAGTACTATCAATAATGCACCATGAAACAGAAATTGATGACGAAACCCTTAAACCCTTAAACCCTCAATTATATTGGTCTACGACATGACTAATGGTGGAGTAGACACAGTAGATCAAATGTGTAGTACATACTCTGTAGCTCGTATTACTCGACGGCGGCCATTGGCAATATTCTTCTCGCTAATGAATATAGCGGTGATAAATGCGCAAATACTTTATTTTTCTAATGCTGACAATCCGAGACAACCATTTCTTAAAGGAATTATCATTGGCATTGATGAAGCCCTATCTCATTCAAATAGCAAAAATAAATTCTCTACCGTCAGATGTGAAGATACTCCATTCAAAATTTCGAGAGCCAGCGGAAAGGGAATTTATATGCCAGCACCAGGAAAGAAAAAATCGTGGACGATGTGTACTATGTGGTAGAAGAAAAGATGTAGACACAACCATTAAATGTGATTCTTGCAGTCAATTTTCTTGCAAGAAACATGTCAAAGCAACAAATACTTGTCAATAATGTAATGCTGAAGACTAATTAAGATTAATAATGAAAATTTTATAACTGTTACTTAGGTTTGCGTGTTGATATATAGCAACATTTTTAATTGGAATACAATTTGTTTAATCAAAAACTATCATTATAAGTTGTAGTTGTAAAACATAAAACATCATTTTGATAAAAATAAACCAATAATACCACCAAACACGAGTTATTTTATAAAAAATACGCCTTGGACAAAGTACACCGCGCGCCCGGTCGTGTAGCAAACGAATTCGCTTTTTTGCCTGTAACGAATCGTTTTTTTTCGTTTACCAGCACTGATCCAAATAGATGAAAGAATTAAGTTATTCCCTTCGTGCTTTTATGAAACATCTAAATTATTGTAGCAAGGTCAAACTTAGATCATAACGTTAGTAATTGCAGATAATTATTGTTAAGTAAACTGCGTGTGGAATGTGGACGTTTTTAACGATCGACCAAATTAAGCAATCTTCGGAATATTATCTTTTTCGAAACGGGGAAGCAACTAAAATTGCACATATATAATTACAAAAACAAACATCACATTCAAACTGTCAGTTGTTTAATTTTATAGGGTGAATATGGGCTATTATTAGGGTGACCTTACGAACCGGTTTAGCCGGAATAGTCCCGGATTTTAGACAGCCGAGTTAACGCAGAGCACATTTAGCTATACGAGTTTCGAAGCAATTATTTCTGTTTTAGATCATCCCTATTTACTTTAACAAATGAAGTTTATCTAAAACGTTATATTTAACTGCTATCACGCCATTACATTTTCTTGAATGTTGCCAGATACGGATTTAACCACGGCTAGAAATGATACACAAAGTGGCCTTTCCTTAATGCTTTGGTGAATCAAAATACCCTTTTTTCTGGAAAATTTTCTAAAAGCTTGGGGTGCGTTTTATAGCCAGAAATATAGTAATTATGACTCTAAAATATTTGTTCCCATAAAATTTCTGACCAATTCTGTAATAATATTGTGCACATAATGTTAGAATTTGAAAACATTTTGGGCTACTTTGTCAAGAAAATCAAGGCCACGCTATGCAGAATTTATCTAATTTGCACGTAAACGACAAAAAACTAAAGATCTTATATTGTTCCGGTTATGTTCCGGTTTTTCTTTCCCAGAACACGTTGTGTACCTGTTTTGCTTCCTCAGAATCTCGTCAGCCTAGTTATTATTAATAAAAGAAAAATAACACATTTTGAAATATAAAAAATGTTATTAATTCAAGATCGGTGAGATGACTCTTTAAGCCATAAAAATTATTAAAAACCCGATGCATTTTGCCCCTTGTGTGGGCATCTTGAGGGGAGAACTTCATTCGACAGCGACTGAAGGAGTCGTCTCACCGATAAAAATCGAGCCATAAGTTAACCAAGCCACCAACCTTTATATTAATTCAACAATAAAAATCGAAATAAATGGTTGAATTTTATATAGGAAATGCGTATATTTCAATAAAAGAAACAATTTTAAAATATTAGCAACGCCAAACTTTGAAAATAATTGCTACGTATCATTATTTTCTTCTCTTAGATGTTTTTAACACATGCTAATTTCTAAATGACTTTGCAAAAGTTTTTCGTGTACCACTAGTAATTAATAAATTTTTCTTTCAAGCAAGATTAATAAATTTACTTAAAATTCTACAAAAATTAATTTTCACATTCTAACACTCATTTAATATTTCCATTGTGTATTAAAGGCGAGACCTCGTTGTAATGGGGCCCATTCACAATTCCAAAACCTCCAATGTATTAGCACGAATAATGCAGAACTTCGTGCAGACTGATGAAAACGGCCTTACAAACGGATAAGCAATCTTGTCTTTTGTAAATATAAGTAATTATGGGTCAAATTAAGAAAGTTCAAATCAATTGGAATTTTGTCATCTTTAGAGTTATACAGCGTAAATTTTGAATGATTAAACCGTTTACATAGTGACGTTTGAGATTTCTGACACGAGACCGTAGCATTGGAACTGCTTTATCTTTTTAAATTTACATTTATGCTAGACGCTGTATGATTGCAGCGAGTTATGTCTGCAGTTCGGTCAGGTCTTGGAGTGATCGGGTCGCGGAATCACTGAATTAAGACATTTTGAAAACAAAATGAACTGGAAAACGAATACTGAAACCTTACATTTTTTGTTTATTTTATGAGTTTCTATTCATAATTAATAAAATTAATGTAAAAGGTAATTCTCTCATGCTGAAGTCACTGAGACATCTTCGACGGCATTATTTGTCTAAGCTATTTGCTTAAATTAAGTTGCAAAACAACGGTTTAATAGATTATATAGCCATTGTACAAACGTTAGTATATATATTTTCATTAATTATTTAAGTTCTCATTTTTATTTAATGCAAATCTATTGAGTAAATAGTGAACCTCAATGGTAGTTGGGCAAAGTTCCTGAGTAAAAACTTGAAAGCAAGTGAAGTTATGTGCTATTCATAATATTAGGGAAAATATTCTCTGCGCTATACCGAGTTCCGCTAGAGGGGGTCTCTATTTTACTTCGCTAAATAGAGAGCGAATAATTTAGGGGCAATGTTCTTATTGTACTTAAAAATATGAAGACATCCAATTATCATTGTTTCGATTTTATTTTGCGTTCAGTCCCTCTTCAACGCGCAATCACTGTCTATCTGCTTCACCTCCTTTTGTCTCTCTCTCTCTCCTTATGCCACCCTCTCTCCCTCTCCTTATGCCACCCCTCTCCCTATCTTCTTATGCCACCCTCTCTCCCTCTCTCCTTATGTCACTCTCTCTCTCTCCTTATGCCATCCTATGTCTCCGTCTCCTTATGCCACCCTCTCTCCTTATACCACACTCTCTCTCTCCTAACTTCTCCTCGGAGAGCAATAAATCCGTCACCACACTGTGGCACTCATTCTTCCGGACTCACGTCTACAGAATGGAACGTCTATTTAGCTTTCAGAGGAATCCTCTTCTGGCAGCCCCCTAAGAAGAGAGAAAGAGTGGGGGGGAGAGGGTAGATGCAGAGGGGAGGGAGGAGAGGGTAGGAGGGTGGAAGCGGAAAGAGGGGGACTGGAAACGCATGGAGGTCAAACGAAAAGACTTTCGGGAAATCAGGAAGAAGTAGAGAATGTCAAAACTCTCCCTCACTTCTTTCTCCGCATGGTTTTCACAATTGTACGGTTTTCCTTCTCTAATTCTTCTCTCCCGCTCTCCCCCTCCCCCTACTTCTCTCCTCCACTCTCTCCCACTCTCCTCTTCCCCTCCTCTCCTCCCTTCTACTTCCGCCTCCGTTAGAATTCACGTCCACATCTAAACAGAAAGACACGCGACGTCCCCACTGTCCCATTGTTGCAAAATTCTATCGCGTCCCTCTTTCTATATCCAGTTCGACTCTCGCCAACCTCCCCACCGACTCCCAACAATCCGCTACGCCCATAATGCCCAGCGAGAAACAAGAGAAAAGCGGCCGCACAAACAAAAGTTCAATGCCACTCCGACTGCAACAAAAAATTCTCCTCAAACCACGTTGCCTTTCTCTCCATCTCTCCCTTCCTCCACTATCTACCCCACCTCCTCACTCTACAGCCCCATTCAACCATTCCCTCCACCTTTCCCCTTTTCCACACACCCCTTTTTCTCCTACCACCCTTTATGTCACGTGACTCCCTACACCGCACTCGCACGCTTACTTAAAGGCGATCGCTACGTCGTCTGTGGCAACGGAGGGCAGAAAAGGAAGTGGGAGAGAGGAAAAGCAAAGGGAGTGAAAGAGTGGAGAAAGTAAATTGCGTGAAAGAGAGGAGAATAGAGTGGGAGAAAAGAGAAAGGAGAGAGCGGAGTCATGACGCAGAGGCTAGCGTGAAGGGGAAGCAATGGGAAAAAATGAAGTGGCAAAGTAAGATGAGGAAGAGAAAGAAATGCGAGGAAAGGGAGCAGGGAGAGAATGGGAAGAAAACGAGAGATAGATTGATAAATATCTTTATTCGGGCGAAATTTAGATCATAAGGTCCACTTTTAGGTTTAACCCTTCGTCAATGTTACGTTACATTATATTAAAATACCTTAAATTACATCAAAAACGATTAAGATAGTAAAATACTAATACAGACAGAGAGAGATATAGATAAGTACATTTTCAGGAAAACTTCTAAGAAAGACAAAGTATTTCTGGGAAAAATCTAGAAAGGACCTCGCTTGGCCAACCTACTAAAATCCCATGAAGGAAAATACGCACGAAGCGAAGGGGGCGGAACAAACCTGCGGAAACCCGAGAGATATATATTAAATATCAGTATGAATGATACGATAACACAAAGCGAAAAATCAAAAATTATTTGTTAATATAGCAAGTTAAAAAGAAAGATAAATGTATTTATTCGGGCGAAATTTAGATCATAAGGTCCACTCTTAAACTTAATTTACAGAGGGGAGGATAAGAGAAAAGAAGAGGGAGAGAGAAATGGAAAATGCGAAGGATATTAGAAGGGAGGAGAGGACGCAGCCGCGAGTATAAATGGGGTGAGGATGGGAAAATGGACACGGGAGACCGCCATGCGCATTGCACATGCACGAAAACTAAAACACGCTTGCGAACTCAAAATCTGTGGCAGTGTGAAATATTTAAAAATGAACACAAATTGAATATGCTGTAGTTTTTCTTTAAAACAAACGAAGGATGGAGAGACTTAAGGGATCGAATACGTCTTGCTACTATAGACGTCGATATTCTCGAGGCACAAACAGGAAGAAGGTTTACAGAATGATTGAATTAAGACCGTCCTTGACTAATCTACGGTATATGTTCTGTGACATGCTGAGTGTTATACGATTTTCCGAAATTTCCAATGATGCAGAGAAATATTTTCTATGTCGGATATCTCTAAATATCTGCCAAATTGTAGACAGGCCACGATGGATAAATAGATAAGGAATTTACCGAGATTCTCTCAAACACTATATGCATACACCGATTCAACAGGGTTAAATTCAATTTCGTTATATAATTATACTTTATTTATTTCTTCATTATGTGTTTTTTCCCTTAATTTTCAGGTCTATCGATTGTTTTATATACGGTTCTGTTTTTTCAGCGTCTAAAAAAACCCAAAAAATGGTCGTTAACCTTTAAATTTCGGTCAATAGCGCATTTGTTCCTATTTTTACGAGGCATTTTCATTCCGAGCGTTTCCTTTTGAAGAAGCGCTTTATTGGAACGAGCTTGACGCGTAAAACGAGCGATTCCTTTACAAAATTCAAATTTATGAGCTTAAAACGGAGGACTTGAGCATAAAGTAACATTTTCTAACGCTGCCAATAAGAACGTCGACATAAAGAAAAAGACGAATAGGTGCGAAGCGAGAGATTTTACTGCTCAAAAAGCGAATCTTTGGCTCGGCGAGGAGAGGAAGATACTCTGGTGGTAATGGCGAGGAGAGGAAGCAAAGGAGTAGCACCTCACTTCCATCACTCTCTGCTCATCCTATTCAACTCTTACTCCTCTCTCCTTCTCTCTCCCTTGCCACCACCTCGCATCTCATACCAATTTCATTGTCTCGAGCTACGGCTCTCTCACCTCTCTCTCTCTCTCACAAACTCTTTCCCTCCCTTCCTCTATACTACTACCTCCATCTCATCCCCTCCCTCCCTTTTCCTTCGCCCTGCCTAACTCCCCCTCTCATCCACTCCCTTTATCTTTCTCCCTCCCTCTCTCTCCCTCCCTCTCTCTTCCTTTCCCTCCATCTCTCTCCTTTCTCTCCACTCCTCTCTCTCCATCCCTATCTCTCTCTCTCCATCTCTCACTATCTACACCTCCCTCCCCCCCCCCCTTCTTTCTCTCCCCTCCATCTCTACCCCTCCCTCTCTCCCTCTTCCCCTCTCTCTCTCCCTCTCTCCATCCGCTCCAGACAGGAAAGAAATCCCATCACATCGGCCCGCATCTGCCACCGATGTTCCCTATAAAATATTTTACTATCTCCCTTGAAAAACGAGTCCATATAATTCTCATAACGCATCCGCCACCCGCGAGTGCTTGGCTGCGAAGAGAAATCCTTCTCCAAAAGACGGGACCGTGATTCTCTTCCTAGTTTTTAATTGCTCACGTAAAATTTTAACGATTTCAAAATGCATTCTTGAAATGTATCTTTCGGTTTGCTTTCAGTTAACTCAGAATTTCTTCTTCGATTTCAAATATTGTTAAAATAGTGGATTGCGTTTTATGACAACTTTAATTATCTTTCTCGATACGCTTTTTAAAATGCATAACTACCAGTTAACCAACAATAGCTGATCAAAGAAAATCGCCGTTTGTCACCATAGCTATCACCTATGACGAAGTTTTAATAATTATTTATCGCTATATATAATGAGAAGTTGAACTCGCTATATTGATTTTCGTTTAAACCATAAAAAATTTCAATATATAATTTATCAAGTACCCGTCTTTCCGTCCGTCCACCTCCCTCTATATTTCAGGAACTCTTTATCGTAGAGAAATGCGGTAAACGATATTTTATTTATATCGGCTAGGAAACCCCAAAAAATATTTCCATTTTCATCCCACATCTTGGAACAAAACGTTAGCCGTTTAAAATATTTAAAAATTAATTTTTCGGATACACCGCTATGGAGAAAAATGTTTTATACAAAAATATATCTTGATAAATTAGCTTCACAAATTATTTTCAATTATGTCTATGTCTTGCTATAGTTTTCGCCAACGATGGCTTTTTATGATTCAGTTTCAGACACGCAACAAGATATGCTGCAAATGCATACAAATAAAGTGGTTCTGATTTTAATTCTATCCCCGCATTCGGTAGCACTTCCGGGTTGAGACGATGGCACTTTTTTGACGCAAATCTGAGACACAAAATAAAAGAGGCAAAATGGGAACAAATGGGCAAAATGTGAAAGAGATAGCGACAAATCTGTTTGGTTGACAGAGATAAAGAGAGAGGAAACGTAACGTAAGTGATCCTCGAGTAGAGACGGATGAAGGAATTCGGGAGGCAATGGCGAAGGCAGGGCGAGGGAAAGTAGAAGGAGACAAACATGGCGACGCAAGAATCTCAACAAATAGAAGTAGGGGAGACGGCCGTGACGAGAGGAGTCGGGAGGGCTTGAAACATATAATGGAGTTGGGAAGAAGGAAATAGATAAAGTAAAAGGGGAAGATGAGGGGGGAGTTAAAATGTAGCGGATGGGAAAGAGGAGGAAAATGGAGATAGTATAAAGAAGACTTAAGGGAGTTGGGGTCGGACAGGAGGAAGATTCCTCCCCCTCCTCACTTATAGAAGAAGAAGAGTGAGGATGGAATGCCTGGGGCACGGTACTCAAATACACAACAGAAAAATATGAGCGGAAAGACTGGGATTCCTTGGAAAATTTAGGTACACTGCGGTTTTTTTTGTAGATGTGGTCGGAGCAGAGGGAGACAGAGCGAAAGAACAAAGGAAGAATGGAAGGAAAAGAGGGAGGGAGAGAAAAGAGAGAGGGAGAGAATAAGGAAGGAGAGAATAAGGAGGGAGAGACGAGGAAGGGGAAGAAAAGAGGGAGTGGGAGAGATGAGGGAATGGAAGAAAATATGGAGAGTGAGATAGGGAGGAGGAGAGAGGAATGGGAGAGAGGGATGGGAGGGAGGGATGGGAGAGAGGGAGGAAGAGAGAGGGAGGGGGAGGGTGGGAGGGAGGAGGAGAGAGCGAAGAGGAGAGAGGGAGGGGAGAGAGGGAGGGGGAGAGAGGGAGGGGAGAAGAGGGAGGGGAGAAGAGGGAGGGGGAGAGAGGGAGGGGAGGAGAGGGAGGGGAGAGAGGGATGTGGAGAGGGATGGGGAGAGAGGGAGGGGGAGAGAAAGAGTGGTAGAGAGGGAGGATGAGAGAGAGAGGGGGGAGAGAGGAAGGGGAGAGAGGAAGGGGGGAAGAGGGAGGGGGAGAGAGGGACGGGGAGAGAGGGACGGGGAGAGAGGGAGGGGGAAAGAGGGAGGGGAAGAGAGGGACGGGGAGAGAGGAACGGGGAGAGAGGGAGGGGGCGATAGGGAGGGGGAGAGAGGGAGGGGAGAGAGGGAGGGGGAGAGGGACGGGGAGAGAGGGACAGGGAGAGGGGGGAGAGGGAGGGGGAGAATGGGAGGCGGCTAGAGGGAGGGGGTGAGAGAAGAGAGGAAGTGAGCGAGGAATAGGAATAAGGAAGAGGAGAGATACGCTTGAAGGAGAGAGAAGGGAGTGAGAGAGAAGAGAGTAAGAGAGGAGAGGGAAAATTCGATCAAAAGGAAGGGTTTAGGAATATATAGGAAGTGAGAACGTTGCAAAACTTTGCTATATAAGTAGGAATAGTCTAGTGAAGATATCCGATGATATTTCCTGACCAAACATGAACGGACTGATCAACACGAAATGGAATGATAGATAAAGTCTGTTTATGGAAGAGTTACTGGATGGGAGTTTGTAAATAGTGTTCCGGAGAACGCTAGTTGTATGCAGGGCGAGATGTGTGTTGGCAGAGATAACTGCGTGGAGATAAAAGAAAATATATAAGCACCCAGCATGCACTGAATACCTCTATATCATGTCTCCCAACGCACACTAATCGTCCATCCAATATATGCACCCCAACGTACGTATTCCCCTGATATGTATGCATTTAACCTACACCACTTGCCCCTTCGATATATTATATTATATTATATTATATTATATTATATTATATTATATTATATTATATTATATTATATTATATTATATTATATTATATTATATTATATTATATTATATTATATTATATTATATTATATTATATTATATTATATTATATTATATTATATTATATTAATGCAATAGATAACTGAATTCGTCTTCACACCATCCATAAATCTAAATTACACGGCGCGTTTATTTTTTACGTGAAACCATCCGCATGAGACCTATAACCACTGAAAACAAATTAAATAGGACTCAGAAAATGGGCATTGTTTGCTAAACATTAATATAAATGAAATTGATGGATTAAACCGATCCGAAGATCCAATGAGACAGGCATAAGCTGTAATGTTGGGAATAATTTTGAAACGAGAAAAAAGTCTGCTATGACCGGGAATCGAACCCGGTATTTCTTACTTGGCAATCTCACCATTTGAGAGGGAGGAGTTTTCTTCGATGTATCTCCTCGAGGACATCCGTTGGGGCAGTTTGATACTAGCTTGGCTAGTTTCGTCCCAACCAAGAAAACATCCGCGTTCAGAAACTCGAAAATCGACCTTCTACGATAGTTCAGTGGTAGAATATCTGCCCGGTCATAGCAGACTTTTTTCTCGTTTCAAAATTATTCCCAACATTAATATAAATGACAGAAATGTTTATAAAACTTCATTTTAGGTGACCTTAATATTTCAACTTTAGAGTTCCACTAAAATGACCACAGCACGACCAAAAATTTCTGCTTAAAGAATATCGTTGTTGATTAAATATCCTGAGTAAATGCCTGTTACAATTCAATGGGAAACTTAGAAGCGATCCATAACAAAAGAGAATCGCAAGAAATTTGTTGATTTAATAGTAGGCGCACATGACGTTCTGTTTAAACACGATCGACTAAAATGAGTGGCAGAACACTAAGCCGAAGGTAATATTTAATACCCGCCTCTCTTCTTATTTAATATCTCTCCCTGGCTCCTCTCTACCTCCTCCCTACCATTACATGCCCCCTTCCCTCCTTAACCCCTCCCAGCTCTCTCCACTTCCACTCCCTACTCTCAACCTGCCTTCTCCCTGCCCCTTATCTGCTCCTGCTCTTTCCCCTCCCTACCATCTCCTTGTCCCTCTATATTGCACCTTATTTCCCCCCTGCCCCCCCTTTTGAAACGAGAAAAAAGTCTGCTACAACCGGGAATCAAACCTGGAACTTCCACTTACCGGGCGAATATTCTACCACTGATCTATCGTAGCAGATCAATTTTCTCGTTTCTGAAAGCGGATGTTTTCTTGGTTGGGACGGAACTTGCCAAGCTAGTATCAAACTGCCCCAACGGATGTCCTCGAAGAGATACACCGAAGATAACTCCTCCCTCTCAAACGGTGAGATTCTCGTGCAAGAAATTGATGGAATAAAGTGATTATTCTTGACTGATGGAGCTTTGTGGTTATATCCAATATCAGAAGGCTATGGTTTTAGTTTATTTATGTTTTTTGTCAAATTTAAAATTTTCTCGCAGTTTCTTAAAATATTTATTATTATGTAATCTATTTGGAATTTTTAGAAATATTACAGATATGGAGAAAGTCGTGTGGTGGTGTGTCCACATAAGCTTTTTTAAACATTGGCGCATGAACTGGCCGAAGACTCTTACGTATTCGTTCACGCTGCTCTACCTTACCAAAAACACTAAAACGGGATATTCAGTGTCTTTTCATGGAATCCCCTGAACGTGCATCCCTTTTATAATAAAGTACTGCCCAAAAAGACAAAGGTGTTATAAATGTGGGCGATCAAAAAACATGTATACACAATATAAATGCAGAAACTACAATAAATACATTTGCTTGCAGCATACACAACAAATTTGTACTGATTACTAAATTATCTATGCCAAACTTTGATATTTTATTTTAATATATTTGCTGCAAAATGTATTATATTAACATTATTGTTTTTCAACAATATTTAATGCGATATAATTTTAAATAACTTTTATTTTGGATTACTAATCGTACATGCCTTCATTATATTTAACATCGTAAAAATAAAAATAAAAATATTTTCATGATATTATTATATTGTTAATATTAATGCACAACATTAATCCCTACAAAATTATAATTATAAACCAAATAGAATAAGTATTCACTGGAGAAAACGATAAACAGAGAATGGAGTCTGTGAGACGTCACGCGACCGTTTCCGTAACATTTCGGCATGCGACCTGTGCAGGGATAACCCCATATAGGGCTTCGTACACGGGCAAAGCGTTTTCAATATAATAGATATATGTGACTTGAGACGTATTGGGGATGGTTAAGGGACATGATTTTATTCTGAACTATTTCGGATACATGTTATGTTTTATTGTTCGCAAATTTATGAACACAGAATGTGTCATGCGGCTCTCGAACTTATACAGTTTTTCAAATGCGGCTCCGAGGGTAAGTAAATTTGGCCGCCCTTGGTATAGACCAAGCACATCTCGAATTGAATTTTTTACTAAATCGTCAAGGATAGAGAGCTAAAACACTGAAGGTGGATTTTTGTACCGCTGTCATTTGTTTTCCTTTAATTTTTGCCTGTGAATAATACATAGGAGCCCGTTAAATAATGTAACATCTCCGAACGATTAAAAGACGGAAATCCGGATTTGAACGTATATTTTCAAATTGATGCTACTTACAAAAAATGCTCCAGTAACCCATATGTGGTGGTATCTACCACACTTATAGCAAGTATCCCGTGGTATAGAAGTGCTTTTCGTCAAATTCGCCGTAGTATAATCATATACTAATATATTTGCTTTGAAATTATTCTTCCTTACAGCCCTGCTTTTTAGATCCGATTTTAACATAGTAATTTCGTGTTGCCGTTCTATACTGGATCTACAATCGACATTTTTTATTGAAATCGGTTCGGCCAATATCTTCGAAATTCATAGTTACAGAACCATTCTAACCTTGATATTGTGGTAGCCCTGTTTAGTCGACTTGGTTGAAATATGTTATTTTGGTAATTTATTTTTACGAAGATTAAATATACCATATTGGGTTAAAATCCATGCGGACAGTTCTCTAAAAATATGTGTAAAAGTGTAATATTTTAGCTTTTATTGTGGCAGCCCTGCTCTTAAGCTCTGCTTTACACATCATAATTTCATTATTACATATATGTTGTACAAATCTTATATATAAAGTTAAGTTGACATCCGTTTAGCCAATTCCTTTCAAATCCATAATTACTAAAAGAGTTTCATTTGTGATTGTGGCACCCCTGTTCAGTTGACTCATTACAAATATGGTATTGTAGTTTTATATATACGGGATGGGGTGCCGGTGGTGTAGTGGTTAGGACGCTGGCTGCTACTCGCCTGCTGCTTGAAAAGGCAGTGGGCACGAATCCTGTGCGAGTAGGACCTTTTCCAAGGTCGCCCGACCCCCTGTTTGTGTGGTTTGAGGAGACCGCGCAAATTCAGCTGTTCCGCCCTTCGGAAGGGACGTTAAGCCGTTGGGCCTCCTGGTGTTCTTCGTAAGAGCAGGCAAATTCCGGCACCGGGTTTCCCTCCTCCCTCCCCGGTTATTCATTGCACTACCTCCGAGATACCCATTTGTGCGTAAGAGAGGCGAATCGGCTTGGGACAGAATAATAATAATAATATATATGGGTACATTTTCGCCCCTATATAAAAAGCTTCATCTCTATCGCTACAACGTAGGAGTTAATACTGTGTGCACTAGTTGGCAATGCAACGCAACGCGGAGTAGTGGCCCGAAACGGCATTAATCACTCTATAGAAGTTAGGTCTTTTTCCACTAGGTGGCTAAATAGAGTGAAGTTGTTCACGACAATAACATTGCGATTTAAAAAAACCGGCTAATTTCATGCAGAACTTTTGTAGTTCAGGAAATATTTCATATGGTAAACATTTTAATTATCTTTGTAATTATATACATAAAATTTATCGCCCCTATATAAAAAGCTTAATCTCTCTCTGTGCGTTACGCTAGAACAGGGGTCGGCAAACTTTTCTGCATGGCGGGCCACATTTGCAGTTGTGAATACTTCGGAGGGCCGCAATGGGAGTCAAGAAAACCTCGGCGGGCCGGATGAGCGAATAAATCAAAAGTTTTCTAGAGATTCTGTGATTTCATATGAACTAAATCATGTCTACATAATTTACAATCGTTAAAACTTCATCCGAAAAGGCTTTAAGACCAAAATTTTACTCAAAAAATATAAAATTGCCCATGAGAAATTTTTCTGATCACTTTTTCATTACAGCTTTGCGGGCCGCATAAAGCGTTCTTGAGGGCCGTAGGTTTCCGACACCTGCGCTAGAACGTCATCAATGCCACTTTTTAACGCGTTTTTACTAACTTTCTGATTTGGTGGAAGGTAGAAATTTCGTAGAAATGTTTGATTCAGTTATAAAAATTAAATGACGAAAGAAAAATACAAAAAAACCTGGGTTCAACTCTAAGGGGGCGATTTTCATTTCCCGTAAGATAACTCGTAAAAAGCGACTTTTTAAAGTTTTAAAGTTTGGGTGCCAATGTCATTGAGCTGGATATTTATATGAAACAAATGAAGTTATCGAAGTGTGAGTATTAGGAAGGTGGAAGGAAGAGCAATCAGAGTAATTTTATGGCTTGCAGGTGGAAAACGAACATTTCGAGGATGATAAATAGAGAGAGGGGGAAAATAAATAAATGGGGGAAAGAGAGATAGGGACGAGGAAGCGATTATTCTTTGCGAGAAGAATCCCTCGCATGATTTTCGCTCATTCGCAATTCGAAAAAGGACACGGATGTTAAGAGAAAGCGCTTCCGCTTGGAGGGATTCCCACTCTTTGCATTTCACTCTCGTGGAAACATTATCTCAACCAATGGTTTCGTGTTGACGGGAAAATGGGAGTTTTTGAGGATTCAGAAAAACTGCTCTAAACGGATTCACTCAGGGATAAAAGTTATGCCGAATTGAAACTGTACTTTCGAGCGAATTTGGCTTGTTTTAAAGCCGCAATAAATGAAGTGGTTTTAATATGAGTGGAACTGAAGCCTGATATCTAAGTGTAAGCAACACAACCGCTACATAAAATGTTTATGCAGGAAATACAACATATATGAAGATCGAATCCATCTGAAGACCAACTTTTAAAAAATGCGAGTTTGTGAGGTGGACATTTAGTGGACAATCAAAAAATATTTATTCACTGCCTTTTTTGGATTCCAGTGCCTCTTTGGGCGTGCCAATGATGCCTCTCGGATGTAAAGCAGATCAAGTGTTAAGCAAGCGTGACCGCTTTCAAGCAAACAGAAAGAAAAAGAAAATATTAACGAAAATATATTCGATTTTTATTCGTTCTTTGCACGAAGTGAACGCATACAGGGGAGGTCGTTTCCGTTCGTCCGTCCGTCCGCATGTTAAAACTCAATAATCGCTGGACGTATTTTAATGACATTTGGAATTAGGGAGTTTAGCTAAAATTGATCAACCGTTTCCAATTTTGGTTAAACTCGGAAAAAATTACATAAAGTCCTACAATGTTCCTTTGTTTCAACTCGGGAACCGCTTGACGTATTTTAATAAAATTTCGTATTGGGGAGTTTTGCTAAAATTGATAAATTGAATCAGATTTTAGTTAAAATCTGAAAATTACGACCACTTTATATGAGGACCTACATGTAGTTTACGATTTTCCTTTGTTTCAAATAGGACACCGTAGAGCGTACCTCGATGAAATTTGCTATTGGAGAATTTTGCTAATTGGTCGACCGATTCCAATTTTAGTTAAAATCGGACAATAATTACTACTACTTTATATGAAGACCTACATTTAGTTTATGAAGTTCCTCTTTTTCAACTCAAGACCTGCTTAGCGTATTTAGACCAAATTTAGTATTAAGAAGTCTTACTGAAATTTGTTAACCGATTCCAATTTTAGGTAAAATCGGACAATAATTACTACTACTTTATATGAAGACCTACATTTAGTTTATGAAGTTCCTCTTTTTCAACTCAAGACCTGCTTAGCGTATTTAGACCAAATTTAGTATTAAGAAGTCTTACTGAAATTTGTTAACCGATTCCAATTTTAGGTAAAATCGGACAATAATAACGGCTTTACATAAGGACTAAAATGTATTTTACAGCGTACATCGCTTACTTCTCGTTAAATGCTCATTTCAGCGAAAATTTTTGAGAACATTGTGATATCTCAAAGAATGCATTTGGAAACTGTGTACTCCTACATAAAGTACAACTTTCAAATCTCGTTTTTAACTGCAAAGATAAAAACCCCTTTCGAGATACGTATCGGTGAATTTCAGAGACCAATTATTTATCGACAATGGTCACTTTTGCTCTTTAAATCTTTCAACTCCATGTCGGATTACGTATTTTCCAAATGCGTTTTTTGAGATTTCACAATGTTCTCAATATTTTTCGCTCAGATGAGAATTTTACGAGAAGCAAGCGAGGTACATTGTAAGATACATGTAGGTCTTCATGTAAAGTAGTCGTAATTATTGTCCGAATTTAACCAAAATTGGAATCGGTCAATTAATTTTAACAAAACTTCCCAATACCAGATTTTATCACAATATATTAAGCGGTTCCCGAGTTGAAACAAAGAAACATTGTAAATTACATGTAGGTCTTCATGTAAAGTTATCGTCATTGTTGTCCTATTTTAACCAAAGTTGGAATCAGTGAACCGATTTTAGTAAACCTCCTCAATACCAAATTTCATCAATTTACATCAAGCGGTTCCCGAGTTTAAACAAAGGAACATCGTCAACTACATGTAGTTCTTCATGCCAAGTGGTCGTAATTGTTGCCCAAATTTAACCAGAATTAGAAACGGTAGACCAATTTTAGCAAAACTTCCCAATACGAAATTTTATTAAAATACGTCAAGCGGTTCCCGAGTTGAAACAGGAACATTTTAAACTACATATAGGCAGTTTTACGATATGAAAAATTACAAAGTAAAAGTTTTCATCAAGTAAATTAAAAACAGGGGGAGTTAATGAAATCTAATAACACTGGTTAGTCGAGCATAAGACTATCGCTAACTCCATAGTAAGTGATGAAATGGTGGCGATTCGGCTCCTGGGACAGAAGCGGTGGGGGGCAACAGGCGAGTCTAATTATTTTTATAATTACCTAACTACAAGTATAATAATAATAATCGATTTTAATTTTCTATTAAATGCGATAAATGTTATATTCTTTACACAGCCATACTGATCTCGTAGTTTAAACTTGGCCATTTTATATAAAATAAAGATATTACACTATAATGCCGTGATTTCTCACACTAGCTAAAACTAAACTTATATATTTTTTTAAAGAAATTTCCTGTCATGTATGTAAATGGTGTTACAGCATTTAATCATTTGTAAACCAAGAAAGTAAGAGATAACTTCACTTTATCGTCTTCGTTTTATGAAGGCGAACAGCACTATTTGCATTTAATTATTTCGAGACTGCCCTGTAAAAGTATTCAAACAGCGTAACGATGATACAATCGAAGTAAGTGAGAATCCCATCGGAAATAAAACTTTTCATTTTTTCTTCCAGAAAGGGCTCTTCAGCATCCGACGAGAACTCTGCACCATCTCTCTCCGATCTCCCTCTCTCCTCTTGCCTTATAACCCCCTCTACCTAATCATACACACGCATCCGATCTCGTTCACCGCAACGGCCGCAGAGATCCTGCTGCATCTGTTACCATTGAGGTTTATCCTATTCGTGTACTTCGCGTAATGTTCCTAGATGGAAGCACCAACCATAAAAGTCGAATTGGAACCCACGGCTGTGAAATTGAATGTTTCCGGATAGTTATTAATGCCCTTTATAAGCAATAACCCAGTTTCACGGAATGGCAATAAACTATACGAAATTATTTATCATACTATCGATGAGCACAGAATCCGTACATTAATGACATGTGAGACAAGTGTCCCCAGAATATCTGACGCACCGTAAACATTTTTCATTGGAAATTTTCTCGTTTGAATCTTACGGCTGCAATTTTTGCACTTCATTCGAAAGTTCTGTTAACGGATTTAAACCTGAATGAAGAAACACGGCAAACAAGTTTGCTTTCTTCAGTTGCGATAACAAGGCTATGAAAAATCAAATGCGCATATCGGCTCCAGCGCAGCCATATTTAGCGGTGATTCACAATAAGTAGATACTGCAAGAGTTAGTAAATTGTACAGTGCATCACAAATAGGCGCGTTTTGTGCGATTGAGAGTTTGAAACTTAGTGACACAGCTTAAAACTAACGCAAACCATAAAGCAGCGAAACATCACGGATCGATAGTTTGTGTCTACGAAAAATTTCTTCCTTAAGTTGGTGCATCGATAAACGTATTTACATATGGCTAAATACTGCAAAACGATATATTAGAAATTATGCCATGGAAATATAAAATTTGGATTAACCGGTTAATTTTCTAATCATTATCAATTAATCTAACAATTGAAAATTATTCAAAACATATCTCACTTTAAAAAACCATTTCTAATATTTACGCTTATTTTCTTTTCTTCGTCGTAATCCATCTACTTACGCTTGCAAAATGCTGCATGGCACGCAATGAAATTATACGTACTTTCGTAACTATAACAGATCTTATTTACTTTAGAAACCAATAAAATTGTTTTCGTTGACAACTACGTAACCATGCATGGATTTTTGAAGTTCAAAGCGAATTTCGACTTTCTTGTTTGTTTTTCTTGATAACGGTTATCCCTAAGATAAAAATGTACTTGGAAATATAAATAAATCCAAAACTTCTTGCGGTGATCGAACCACCTCACCTAACCTTACCTTACGAGTGATACGAGTGATACGAGTGATTTGGGCACCTCGGCCACCAGATTCTTAATTTAACACTGCGATAATTTGTATTTTAATTCGCGTGGTACACGTAGTACAAAGTCTTCTAGAAGACTTTGTGGATCAATTAAACAATATATATCCATCCATAAAATTCACTTTTGAACTTCAGGAGAACAATACATTACCATTTCTGGATTTACTAATCATTAATAACCAACAACAAATAGAGTTTGATATTTTCAGGAAACCAACACATACTGACAATTATATTCCAAATAACTCCTTCCATCCTATGAATCAAAAAACAGCTGTTTTCCAATTCTTAACACACCGATTGTGCAACATCCCCCTTAACAAAGATAGATATGTTAAAGAACTCAAACCTATAAAACAAACTGCAAAGAAACTAGGTTTCGATCCCAATTTAATCAATAAATTAATAAGAAAACACAATCTTAAAAAAACGTTGTCCAACTCCACCACTTTCAAACTTGACAACAATAAGGCCAACAAATATATAAAACGACCGTATTGTCCCAAATTAAACAGGGGCTTGAATAAAATTTTCAAACATAAGAATTGCACAATAACATACACGAACCCACATAGTTTGAAAAACTTACTGGATAGCACCAAAGACAGAATGGAGAATTTGAACAAATCCGGAATTTTTAAAATACAATGTTCACATTGCAATTTAATGTACATAGGACAAACCAGACGAAAACTAATAACACGATTTAAAGAACACTTAGCCCATTACAAACACAATCGTTTTGAGAAATCAAGCGTAGCCACTCATATCCTCGAAACTGGACACAGTACACACATAGAGGACTTAACCTTGTTAACTTCAGCCAACCATTCACTTAACTCTTTAGAAAATCTACATATCTATAAAAACAGAAACAATCTCATGAATACAGATACTGATTTTAACAAAACTTTATATAAATTGACCGAACTTAACAATACTAACGCACAAAATTCTTTTCGATCCTCAAATGTTTTTCGGTCTTCGTTATAAACTTTTCCTCTAATTTCGTCGAAGTTGAACTCTGTTCACTGCCAAGGCAGGTTCTCCCCTGAAGATGCCCACTTAGTGGGCGAAATGCATAGGGCTTATCCTATAATTTTTGGCTGAAGGAGTTTTTTACCACTGTTCAACTTGGAGCCAAAGTGTTCACGAGCTACCACCAACTGTTATACATTTACTTGTTAATTATTTGGTCAATGCAAAAATGTTGCTTAGTAGGTATATATAATTTTGATCGATTTTGCAATTTCAATTTTCTATGTTTATTTCCTATAATGATTAAATGGTAGTTTCGGAAAAACGAATATTTTTCTTATATTCCATAGTAGAAAAAGTGGGTATTGCTTAAGTAAAAGATACATAATTTAAAGTTTTTACGGCTTCGGTTCACTGAGGTACGCATTTAATATTAACGTTGGTATTTAGGTTTAGTAGTTATTTAAAATGCTGTAAAATCCGTAGTCTATTTGGCTGCTAATTAGAAACGCTCAATCGAAGGCGGGATACGGTCCAGGAGCAAACATACACGCTGAGAGAGAGAGAATGAGAGCAATTAATACATACGGGAAAGAGAGAGAGGGAGGGATAGAGAGAAATATAGATAGGTAATATTGCTGCATAACCGTCATTTCGAAGGGCAGTTAAGCCATTGCAACAGAAATGCCAACGGCAGTTTTTATGATTCATACAAAGGAAAACGATTAGCTCTGCAAAACAAGCACAATTCACTGGTCAGATCAAAATGCATTTAATAAACGGTGAAACACACTGAGTTGCTGAATAAAATCGTATATAGACTAGTGTATCATCATAAATAGCTGATTCTTACATATATAGGACTAGCTGAAACTCCCGGATTCGCTCGGGAAAGAGTTTCTTTTAAGTAGCAAACGATTTTTATTATTTATTATTTTTATTGATATTTCACTTTTGATGTCATATTACAATAAAACTAACACAATAAATTCTGAAATTTATTTACTTTCACTGTTAGGTACCCCAACTTTATCAAACGTTCTAAATTTCTTATTTACACAAGCGATGTTTATATTAACATTTACCATTTTATGTATTGTATTGTAAAGTTTTATTTTTAATATAATTACGCATTAAAGTCTTACTTAATATTCAGATGAATTGATTCACCTAATTCTTTAAAGCAGCAATAAAATTATGTGGATTATGTCAATAATATTAGCCAAAACGTAAACAATAAATAACATCTTGGTTACCGAACAAATAGAAGCAGATGTATCGATTTATGTTGCGATAAATCTTTCATTGTTAATGGTAAAGAAAAACAATATTAAAATATTCCTTAAACATGATTTGACTAACTATAAAAGTATTCATAGACTATATTTAATCCATTTGTACCCTTTATCTTGGCGTTGGCTATTCTTCTTCTACGGCTCGCCACGGCGTGGACTTTCCTTGCATTAATCTTTACGTGGCTATCTCCCTTTTAGGAGGACAACAATTGAGAAATTTAACTTTGTTGCCGCCTGTAAAATGTTAATAAATTTTGCACTTAAATGATAATTTCGAGTGATTTAAATGTAATACGACTCAAAATGAACAGAATTTAAATATTCAGTCTTTCGTTTGTAAAATAAGCCATTTCCCACGATCGTAAGTTAATATTTTGCTATATTTATATCCGCATCAGTGAAGGGCTGCATGTCATTTTGGGGTTTCTCCACATCATATCCCATACATTCTTATGGAAATAGTATTTTGTTGACCCCAGAAGGTATAAGAGACCCCACGGTCTGTAAACCTAGACCAAGTTCTTCCTTTGATCCATAGGATGGCCCATGAAACTTTTGAATTCGATAGATTCAACGGTGTAGAAACGTATAAAGAACATACAAATATACAAACATACATACATACACACACACACACGGACACTCTAAAATATTTACAAGATATAGGATATATATATATATATATATATATATATATATATATATATATATATATATATATATTAACTAAAGGAAAAGAAAAGGTAGTGATGAGGTTGGCAACAAGGTGTTGAGGGAAGCCCAGCGGACACTTACCAAGTTGAGGACCAAGCTGGTAGGCTGCTGGGGGCGTCGAAGAGACACGTAAAACACACGAACACAAAAACACACGCAAGCTTATCGGGCCTATGCCCTTCTTCAGCGAAAGAGTAACGTAAAGTATATATATATATATATATATATATATATA
Source organism: Tanypteryx hageni (assembly GCA_028673005.1). Lineage (NCBI taxonomy): Eukaryota > Metazoa > Arthropoda > Insecta > Odonata > Petaluridae > Tanypteryx > Tanypteryx hageni. The sequence goes on from CM054114.1 coordinate 7,470,041, forward strand.
TATATATATATATATATATAGCTGCTTCTTACGGAGGATATATTATATATAACTATAAAATATTGGGTACTTATAGATATTCTACAGAGCTGAAATTTGGAGGGAACCTTGGAGTTGGTCCATAACCAACATGTAAAATCGAAAATTCTAAAACTTCCCCTTACAACGGAGTATTTTACACCCCAAACTTTCATTTTCAAGTCCCATTACAACACCATTTAAATCCGTACAAGCCTTTGTATAATTGCATTTGTAAATTACGTTTAATTAAGGTACAAACTCAGGACTTAAATTAAAAGACGGGAATAAGAACGGAGATTATTTTTCCTGAAAGTACAACCCGAATCCGTTCCGAATTAGTCCAATTATTCGATTTTTACTGCATAAAAACGGGATTTTATGCAATTTATAACAATGGCCCAGTATTTCTGCAATGACTACGAGACAATGCTTTTCTTCGAGAATTTATTGTACGTGTTATTAAAACTTAACGAGACCTTAGTGCCACGAACTGAAAACTACGAACTGAACGAACGAACTGAAAAGTAGCTTAGTGTCATGACGTCACTCTCAGACCGTGACATTTAAAAGCAAACGGAAAACATATTTGTTGCGCAGACAGTACTAAGAGTAATATTGCGCTGAAATTTTCAGGGTTTGTAGATGCCATGAGTAGGTCTTCGGATAATATGAGACATCTTATGTAGGTTTCCTCTGTTCGAATCCAGGCGCTCCGGAAGTTGAGTTCTTTTTCCGTAAGAAGAATTAATTTAGACAATTTCTGGATATGTTACAAAAATGAAAACGACTAAAATATCTCTAAAAAATTAATATTTTTATCTTGGTGAGATGAAATGCTTGCTGAATGCAAACGCCAACTCCTTGTATCATTATATATAGACGTTCCTTACAGAGGGTATAACATATAGGAAGATACTAATGTTTAGGCACTTCTAGATTAGCTGAAGATTCTTAATTTTTTCCTTAGGTAGGATTTTGTGTAAAACCAACTATAAAAAACTAAAACCTTGAAAAATGCAACAATGCAGCCGCTAAAAATTCGCAATTGTCAAAACAAACTTTCAAGGTTTATTTATTTCCGAATGTGTTACGGAGCTGAAATTTTTATTAGAGGTAAGATTTGTAAAAAAACGAAAATGGGATTATACAAATTTTGATATTTTAATTTGTGTTTCCGTTAAAAATTCCTAAAATTTATACAGATAACAGTTTAGGTACTACAGGATGAGCTGAAGCTGAAATTTCAAGTTATTTACAGAGTTGTGATTTGCACAAATAAATATTTAAATCTCTCAATAAATATATTGCGGCGGCCGTTAAAATGTTTAAATTTTAAAAAATTAGAACAATATTATTTCACTTCTAGAAGTGCTACAACTTTAAAACTTGACAGAAATGAGTAGTATTAGTACCCCATAATGGAGAAAGTATAAAATTCTTAAAATTCCAAAGTTTGGGGATTGTTTTAATCTATTATTTTTGCATAAGGGAAAAACAAAAATCGCTGCGGAGGTGAAATCTTTAGAATTAAAAAAATATTTGTAATGATGAAATATTTTTCTGAAAAATGAATGTTTTTTCAAGGTGAGATGATATGCTTGCATATGCAAGCACCTTCTACTAGTATATATATATATATATATATATATATATATATGGATGTCAACAAGGTGTTGGGATGAGGAAACCCAGTGAGCACTCACCAATCAGACGACTTCAGGTTGGCGAGGCCCCGGGGATGTCGAAGCGACACACGTAAAATAATGTTATTTTACGTGTGTCGCTTCGACATCCCCGGGGCCTCGCCAACCTGAAGTCGTCTGATTGGTGAGTGCTCACTGGGTTTCCTCATCCCAACACCTTGTTGACATCCATATATTCATTTTACCTTTCCTTTTCCGTAAGTTGTTATACATATATATATATATATATATATATATATATATATATATATCATATAAAACCTAAGGTACTTCTAGGAGTGCTACAGAGATGAAATTTAGCAGGAATATAGGTCATTGATTGCAACATCTGTAAAAAATTTGAAATTCCAGAAAATGTTTTTTAAGAGGTCTTTTTGACCCCAGTGTCCAATTTTAAACATATAAGAAAAGCATTGAAAATGGTGGAGAGCTATACAAAAATGCTTTTTTAAATTATTTTCAATTATCATACAAAGTCGGTACATGCACCATAAAAGGAATGAAGTTTATTTTTCTTGAAGTCAGAATTCTAATCCATTATGACTTTGAGTAAAAATTCGATTTTACTCATAAAATTATTAAAATTTTTGTGGTCTTCGACAATGAAAAATATGAACTACCATATCAACGACTCCAATGCCTTTCCATGGGAATTGATTTTCCATACTTGAAGATCATTAATTTATTGCTTATGCTGCATTATAATCCATTTGATTTCAGCCAACGACGTCTACATATGATGACGTGATTATTTTAATTATTTTATCCGAATACGTCCAAAAGGCACGGATGATGACACCATAATCATAACACAAAATATCTTAATTTTTATTGTAACATATAAGCTATTATCTTAACGATGATTATAATTATTGCTTAAAAAAGCGATCTGAGCCATGACACTTGAAATCGGAAAACTTGGACGTGAGCCGATTGCCAGAGAATTTAAAAATTCCGGATAGATGCCTTAATTTCGCAGAAAATGAAAACTATTATCTTATATAAATGGGCTCTGTGTAGTTCAAATGCTGTCGCGTTGGTTTATTTACGAGTTTATATCTTGATTTATGGTGATTTTTTGAACGCTTGCATAAACGTGATTCCCAGTCATTGTATAATGGCAAATATGGATTCTTAAACCAAAACAGAAACGGTAAAAGATAATTTAAGTTAGGTTGACAAATGAGGAAGAAAAACAATGAGAAATGCTAGTGTATGAGAGAGAGAATAGGAGAGGAATAGGAGAAGGTGGAAGAAGAAAAGAGGAGGAAAAGAAGAATATGAAGAAAGAGAGAGAAAGGGGGAATAGTAGGATGTGGAGAGAGAGAAGGGAGAAAGAGAGAGAGAGAGAGGAGGGAAGGAAGAGTAGATGGAGAGATAATAAATATGTAAAAAAATGTTTTCGGTATACACACTTTTATGTGCACTAAAAAGTAGGAAATTAATTTTTCTATCCTCAACTTGAATTAAACTTGGTGTGCAGAATAAAAGTTAGTGGTAAAAATTGCCACCCACTCTTATTTTATACACCAATTTTAATTCAAGTTGAGGATAGAAAATTATTTTCAACATTTTTAGTGCATATAAAAGTGTGTACACTGAAAAACATTTTCTAAATATTTTATTTTCTCTTTTTAGTCTTCTTATATTTTAAGGTTTAGTTTTTGGATTATGGAAATTTGCAAAGATTATAATTGAATTTTCAATGGTTATTTCAATATACCCAAATTCTTAAAATATTTGGAAGTTCGACTATAATTCATTAAGACGGCATTAATTTCCATTAAAAGCATTAAAACGTCTTTAATTTCCATTAAGAGCATTAAAGGTCTCTTTAAAAGCAATAATGTCGTTGCCATGGTATTTATACATTTCCACTGTTGAAGAGAGGAAATATTTACACTTTTTTCAGATTCAATGCAGATATTTACGCTAATTCTGTACATGTATGACTTCGTTCTTAAAAAATTAAAAACTCGGTTCGTTCAGCTAAACAGTTGTCTTATTCGTGAATTCGTTTCCTAATTTAAGTAATTTTAAAATGTATTTTTAGAAAGCCTTGCACTGAATCCCATGCTTTTCTTATGGGGTATTGAAATGGAACATTAGGGTAAAAAGACCCCTTAAATATTATTTTTTTGCTACTTTCAATTTTGCTCGTCGGTTGTCATCTGAAATAAGAATATACCCAAAATTACAGCCCTGTGTCATTTATAGGGGTAGAGATATAAAGCGAGAAATATTTGCAAGAAACATATGTATTAATATATGCCAGAGTAAGTTAAATAAAAGTGTGCAAAATTGGGAAAAAGGAGACTATGAAGAGTGAGAGATGGTGAGTGGTGGATGAGAGGTGAGGGGAGGAGTGGTGAGGGGTGGTGGAGAGGTGAGTTATGGATGAGAGGTGAGGGTGGAGGATAGGTGAGGGGTGGATGAGAGATGAGGGAAGGAGGAGGGGTGAGGGGTGTATGAGAGGTGAGGGGTTGGTGAGTGGTGAGGGGTGGAGGAGAGGTGAGTGGTGGATGGGTCGTGAGGGGGGTAGGAGTGGTGAGGGGTTGAGGAGTGGTTGGGGTGAAGGATAGGTGAGGGGTGAGAACGGCCAAGTTCGGCCGAAGCGCATCTGCAGCGCACAAGCCTCCCTGCAGGGCACTGGAGGATAGCACGGGGTGATTACAGAATGCGTCTGGAAAGGAGGGGGCAGAGAGAAGCGGCGCGATAAGGAGTGCAAGGAAAGGGGAGTTGTCCATGCTGTCATGACTGTGAGCACCCGTTAGTCTTGAGGGAGAAAGTGTTTATGGAAAATCGCTGTGAAGGTGAATGGAAAAGGGATGGATAAGGAAGCGGGAAGAAAAGGAAGGAAGAAGGAATAGGGAAGTGTACGGGGGGAGGCGTACATATAAATGTGATAGTGCTTGAAAGAGTAGGTAGAGAAAGAGGAAAAAGGGGAGCGAAGATGGTAATTTGTAATGAAGTCTGGAGAGGGGTTAAGTATGGACTAATGCTTTGCATAATGTACGTGTCCGAATGGATACGGCTGGGAGGTAGTAACGGCGACAAATTTCGTTGCGGAAAAGATAGGCATGAGAATGAGAGTAGATGATTGAGCGGTCACGGAGTGTTGGGGGAGAAAAGGAGGGTAGTAGAGGGGGTAGGGAATAGAAGTAAGATACGAGAAAGGAGATAGTTGAGAGAGATTGGGGGTAGGAGATAGATGGAGTGTAGGGGAGAGGTGATAGGAGAGCGATAAAGGCTAGAGGAGGGAAGATAGGAGACAGAGTAGGTGAAATGAGGTAGGAAAGCGATAAAGGATAGAATAGAATAGAATTTATTGTTCTGGGACCGGATACTCCCATGGAACATACAACAAACAAGAGATAGATAGATGGTAGGATAAAGAACAAGAGACAGAGATTAGGAGAGAGGGATATGCTAATAGAAAGTAGTTGATAGAATGAGAAAGAGCGTGTTAAGAGAGAGGAGGATAAGAGAGATCGAATATCAACGCCCATAACTCCGCCTATTCGCTCTTCCATTTTCCGCCGTCTCGTAGCAGCGACGCGCAGCCATTACTTTTCATTCACACCTCATTCCTTTGCCATTTACTAGAGGCGCTCTTTTCTAAAGCGATGGTTGTTCCGCAACTCTTCTCCAACAGAATCAGGGTGAAGCGTAATTTTACAGGAATGTCTTAAGTTAGACAGCAGCATTCTCTAAAAGATATCGAATCATAAAAAAGGGGTTATCACGAGTTTCATATGCGATTTGATCTTATTATTTTTCTGCCGTAAGATTGGCTGTGATATTCCTATTCGAAAGTATTTCTTCTATAATGTTTAGCCCACTCTTTGAGCGATAAAGTTATTGTAGTTATTCACCACGAATCTTGAGTCCCAAGTGAGATGATACGATTTCATCTCTCGCGGTAATTCCTGTCCCAATGTGTACCGGCCGTAAAAATATTTCTCTTTTTTAATTTGAGAACAGAATAATGAAAGAAAAGCGGTTGCCATCGCATCGAAAGAATCTTTGAAATGGAGAAGTTCTGTTTAAGGGGCGTAATTGGCCAGAGTGACACGACTGAGAATGGAGGAGGACTCACGATCCAGTTGCTACGGCTCTATGACTCATAATTTGTAGGTTGTCTGTCCGTATACAGGTCCGTGATTAATCTTGGTTAAACCTGGTTTTCCACATACTCCTATTTTCTGTAATCGTTTTTATGACGCGATAGCTCTCTTTCCCTCTCAAGTGGTCTATCAACTGAGACCATTTCCTACATCTCTCTCTTTTTCTTCCAGTTTTTCTTTTCACACGTCATTATCATGTTCTCTCTCCTAAGATAATATATGATCCAGTTCTCATTCATTTTTCTTACAGTCTGCGTAGTCATTTGACTCTCTCCTAATCTTCTTAATGCTTCTTCCTTTTTCATCCTATCTGTCCGTGAGACTATCGATATTTATAAATAAGCTCCTCGATTAAATTTAAGCCTTGATTTTATTTGAAACTGATTGAAAATATTCAAGTTACTAGGCGATTTGATTAACTTAAAGTTAATTTCCATGTATTCCTTTTTCATAAAAATTATGATTATTTAAAGAGTGCATTCAACAAAATCTTCTCCTAAAATTATATTTACTGAGAATATTATTATAAAAATCATTTCTCTAATTCAGTAAGATATTATAGTCGACCCAGTCTAGTTTTAATAGTGAGAGCTACGAAAAAATTGATTGCGGGAACTTTCAATAGACAGCAAAGTTGCCACATCGTGTACACCCCCTGTTCCTGCGTTTTCCCTCGGTTCGGTCTTGTGTACTATTTGGCATCTTTGCTCTTTCCATCTACGAATTTTCAGAGCATAAGTTATACTACGTCGACTTACGGCTGAATATTTCTCAAACAGCACATGATTTGCTCTTGGATCTAGTTATGAATAACTGGAAGACAAAAGGAGCGTTGGAAATGACGTATTCTTATTTCGGTTACTGCCAAGTTAAATAAATAAACACTTTAATGTAATGTTTTGAACATGCCGCACAGCGTCATCAAATGAGAAATAAATTCGGCCACCCTTCCAAGGATATATTATAATAACTGGCTCAGCTTATGACAAATGTTTTTCTACTTCAAATGTCTGCAAGACGAGTGTTAAAATCGAGCGTGATCGAGCCTTGCATTGTTCCAATTATTTCATCGGCGTGAATGACAGTCGCGTCGTCGCAGTACTTCTCGAGTGCCACGTGGGTAGCAAATAGGGGTCGATGAAATTCTCGGGTACTTTTCCCTGCGACCCCTTCCCTGGCCCACCCCTCCTCTCCCCACCAACTCCCCACCCAACCCATCCTCCTTCCCAACCTCCCCCATCCATCCCTCCTCTTCTTACGGCCCTCGTCCACACTTGCATCTCCCCAGCCTCCGCAGCGCTTCCCAGGAATGCAGTTTTCGAGAGTCACCTATCCTCCCCAGAGCGAATCACCTCCTTCGTCCGTTCCATAATTTTGCACGCCAGAGGACAGAACCTGGTGGAGATGACGCGATGAATTCCGAGAGACGCCTAAGCCTCCCAAAAATATGGCGCCTGGGAAAATTCTGCCCCTCCGACCGCCTCCGGGCACTGCGTCGCGAAGCGAAAGGAACACCGCGAGACGGGAGGATGGAGGATCGAATGCCCCTAGCACAAGTCTTGATCTTGATTGGCTCTTGTTACAGAGTGGAATATCAACGAAAAACTACATTATGACTGTAAATGAAATAAACTCATTGATAAGCAATGCACAAAAAGAGCACATATTATAGGACAAAGGTTTGCGTAGGATGGCGCCTCGCATCAAAACTCTTACAACGGACACGACGTCACCCAACGCTTCGTTCCTTTATGTAAGAAAAAATCCTCAATCGTAGATCATCCAGCTGAATATGAGGCATTTTGTTAAGTTTATAACAGTTCTATGTAGAATCAATCAATCCAATTGGAATAAATTTGACAATGAATTTTCCTGAAAAACCAAAGTTAATAAAAGGGTTAGGGCTGGACTTTGCATCACAATTAAATAAATAAATAATCTTTTATTAAGAATAAAGTAGGCTATAAGAATGTGAGTTCGTATTATATGTTAGACTATTTGGTTTACGAGTTAATGTCCTCGCAATCTCATCAAAATCAAAAAGCAATGCACGAAAATATCATCGAGTCAAAACATTTCCCACTCAAAAGACAATGTTTATCTTTTTATAAAATTTAAACAGTAAATTACCTTTCGATTTTGTCAGAATAGATTTCTCATGGTATGCGAGGGGGGAGATTGGGATTGTTTGCTTGTTTGTATGGAATTCCTGACTAATCAACCTCTTGGATTATTACAGCCATTATTCCTTCAACACCGAACACACACACACACAAGGGAGGAGGAAAACCCGATACCGGCTTTAGCCTACTCTTAACGAAGATCACCAAGGTGGCCAACTCCCTAACGTCGCTTGCGGAGGACAGAGCGCTGACTTGCGCAGTCCTCTCAATGCACAAAAGTAGGGGACAGGACGATCCCAGGTTGAAAATTCCGACCTCCGCCGGATTCGAACCTGGGACCGCTGCGTGGAAGGTCAACGCTCTAACCACTCCGCCACCGCTACCCCGGGAGAGTGGGAAAGATGGGGAGGGAAAAAGGGGGGCAGTGTCCGCATTAGGTGCTAGCAAAAGGAGCCCCGCATTAACTTGGTTCAATCTAGGCGTACGGATCGGAGCTCAGAGCACAATGCGGGAAAGAGGGAGCCGTGCGTCGCCAATTCACACGGGTCAGTGGATTGGCCATTGGGTCAGCAGCAGCGGCTGAGCGGCGGTCACCGGAGGAAGACCGCAGGAGAGACGAAAGGAAGGAGGGTGAGGGAGGGTAGAGGGGAGGGGAAGGAGGAGGGAGGGAAATGGGGGAGATGGCATGCTGATGATGTGGGAAGGGGGAGAAGATGGAGTCGGAGAAAGGGGGTGGGAGAGAGAGAGGGAGAAGATAGAGGGGAGAGAGAGAGAAAGAAGGAAGAGAGAGAAAGTAGAGAGAGAAAAAGGTGAGAGAAAGAAGGGAGAGAGAGGAAGAAGGGAGGGAGAGGAAGAAGTGACAGAGAGGGATAACGGGAAGAGGGAGATGGGAGAGAGAGGGAGAACGGAGATGGAGAAGGGAGAGAGAGAAGATGGAGAGGAGAGAGAAAGGGAGAAGGGAATGAGAGAGAGGAAGAGAGTGGGAGGGAGGGAGGGAGTGAGAGAGGAGAAGGGAGTGAGAGGGAGAAGATGAAAGGAGTGGGAGAGAGGGTGAAGGGAGGAGGTAGAAATTGAAATGGGAGAAAGAGAGAAGGGAGTGGGAGAGACTGATAATATGGAAACGTAGAGTGGGAGAGAGAGAAAATGGAAGTTGGAAGAGGGAGAAGGGAGTGGAAGAGAGAGGGAGAAGGGAGTGAAAGAGAGAGGGAGAAGGGTGTGGAAGAAAGAGGGAAAAGGGAATGGAAGAAAGAGGGAGAAAGGTGTGGAAGAGAGAGGGAGAAGGGTGGGAAGAAAGAGGGAAAAGGGAATGGAAGAGAGAGGGAGAAGGGAGTGGAAGAGAGAGGGAGAATGGAATGGAAGGGAGAGGGAGAAGGGAGTGGAAGAGAGAGGGAGAATGGAATGGAAGGGAGAGGGAGAAGGGAATGGAAGAGAGAGGGAGAAGGGAATGGAAGAGAGAAAGAGAAGGTAATGGAAGAAAGAGAAAAAGGAATGGAAGAGAGAGGAAGAGAGAGGGAGAAGGAAATGAAAGAGAGATGGAGAAGGGAGTGGGAGAAAGGGAGAATGGAGTGGAAGAGAGGAGAGATGGGTGGAAGGCAGTGGAAGAGAGAGGGATAAGAGAGTGGAAGAGAGAGAGAGGACGGAGTGGGAGAGAGAGAACGGAGTGGAAGAAAGGGAGAATGGAGTGGGAGAGAGAGAAAGAGAGTGGGGAGGAGGGAGAAAATGGACGGGGAAGAAGGGATTGGGAGAGAGGGAAAAGCTGGAAGGCGAGATAGGCAGAAGTGGAGTTGTAGAGATGGGCAAGCTGGAGGGAGGGAACGGCACCGCAATGGAGGGAATCCTTTCTCGACCTCTACACACTCACCTGTGCCCTTTCATTACATTTTAATGACTACACAGAGATTGAAAATAGTTTCTCTCACCGAGGACTCCGAATATAGTCGTTTTGCGGTCGCACCCAAAGCACACACGATCCACTTAAATTGCCAACGAACACGAGACAACGCGGAACGATGTAAGAAATACTAGGATGCTCAGTCAAACTTTCTCCAATTTATTTATAATATTCTAGATGATGAAACGATGTTTTACATTTGGAAATAAATTGGCGTCTCGGCAGTGCAACCTTTTTCAACTTCATCCCAATGTTAGCCGTAAATCGAGTTAATGACTTCGCGAACACGTCGCCGTCGCAAGGGTTCATATTGTTACACGCACTCGGTGCAAAATAATCTCCAAATCTCGACTGCCTAGAATAAGACGTAGTGGAAAGGTTTGTTGTTAGCGTCATCGTCATTTGTCGGAAAAGAGAAATCAATGCGAAAGATATATTCCGAGAAAGAGGAAACACCGTCCGATTAAAAGATTGTCCTTCTCTGGAAACCATGTTCATACGGAAGTTGATTCTAAAACGCGAAGTGATTAACCGGAATAAACGGACTCGAGCATCCGGGAGGATTTTTATTTCGATTGTTTCCGTGTTCCTAGGTTACGGACACGGTCGGCGATATCGCCTGGGCATCTGCACTCGCAGGAGTATCAGGTGGTCGAGTGAAAGAGGCGTCGCCTCCGATCCTTAAATTGGAGCGGGAAGGTGGCCGCCCCGGGCGATGTCACCTCGGTCGGTAACTATCCCAATCACTGCTCCGACAAATCCAATAGTCCCCACCTCTTTCCTCCTCTCGCCCACCCCCCTGATTTCACCCCCCACCCCTTTACTCACTTCCTCTCCTCCTCGCCCCACCTCCTCCTTCCCCCCTCGCCAGCACTTTAAGTCGCCTCTCCGGAGCAGGAATCGATTTTTAAGTCTCGGAAGAGGGACCGAGATCGCGAAAGAGAGAGAGCGAGAGATATGCGCAGTCACTGATAAAGGCTACCGAGGAAAAGGTATGAAGATGCGCGAAAAAAGGAATGGATAACTGTCCACGAGGCATGAAAACATAACAATATGAGAGCATTTTTGAGGAGATTGGAGAGACGAATAAGGAAACGGAGAAAGAAAAGTCGCTCTTGGATCGATTTGGAAGTGACCTTGACGAATACGGAGGGGACTTTCTTTAAAATAAAATACCTGAAATGAAAAAAGTAACGAAGTGGTTTTGCCACACAAAATTTGCACACATTCGATATGTCTGCACTATATGCAGTTAAGTTTGTGCAAATTTTTAAAAATAAATCGATTTGAAAAATAGCATCTTATTCAAAGTAAATGTTTTGTGTTTATGTCTCTATACATGTAATCTATATTAATAAAAAAGAAGCGTGCATCTGTGTGTACAGCATTTCTCGAAAACAAAAAACAGATAATTAAACCTTGGTACATTCACTAATGAGACCATGAAGATGTGCACCTCGGGGCAAGAACTTTGATTTTTGGGGGGTGGGGGGAAGTGGAGGAGGGCGCCACACAGCACAGATTGTCAACCTTTAGATCCAGCCCGCCACCTCCTTGCTAAATTAATACAAAGTACGGTGAATGTCTCCAATCGTTTTGTTTTCTCATACTCAAGGTAGGGGCCCCACTATAACGTCACTGCGATCGGAAACGGGAAACGTAGTTCCCGATAGTACGGAGAAAGCAACCCTATTAAATCAACACTTTCAGAAAGCTTTTACTCGTAACGACGACGAATGTGAAACCCCTACTCCTATGCATCAGGGCGATTCGATGGAAGATTTGGTATTTTCGGAAAATGGCATCGCGCTCCAACTTTATTCGATTAAGCCAAATGAATCTTCTGGACCGTATGAAATTTCCGCGCGTGTATTGAAAGAATTAGCTGCTGAAATCGCGCCCTATTTGAAAATTATATTCGAGAAATCCATTAGGGAATGAGTAGTTCCTAAAGATTGGAAGGTAGCACACGTTATTCCATCCATAAAGGTGGCGACAAAGAGAACCCCGAAAATTATAGGCCGATATCCTTAACTTCATTATCGTGCAAGATACTTGAGCACATAATCTTTAGCTCTGTAATGCGCTATTTAGATAATCATTCATTACTTAGCGGATGCCAGCACGTATTCCGGAGAGGTAGATCATGCGGAACACAGCTCGGTCTGTTCGTAGACGATTTGTTGCGATGCGGAGAAAAAAATACTCAGGTCGATGCCATATTCATTGATTTCAGGAAGGCGTTCGATAAAGTATCTCATAGGAAATTAATTGCGAAGTTAGGGCAATGTGATATCAATCCGAAAGTTGTCGGTTGGGTGAGAGACTTCCTCTCGAATAGGGAACAGAGAGTTGTCATCGATGGGAAATACTCGTCCCCCGTTAATGTTGCTTCGGGTGTTCCTCAGGGAAGTGTATTGGGCCCTCTGCTCTTCTTAATCTATGTAAATGATATCTGCTCGGTTTTTCGTAGTAAAATTAGGCTTTTCGCTGATGATACTGTTCTATATAAAAAAATAAAAAAACCAGGAGGATCATCAGTCACTGCGTGAAGACTTAAGAGCCATTTCAGCGAGGTGCAAAGAATGGCAAATTGAAATTAATTATACGAAATGTGCCGCGTTCACGTTCTGGAAGAGTAAGAACAAAGATTTTGGTTTCGAGTATAAAATAGATGAAATGAGCATTCAAGCTGAGTATGTAAAATATTTAGGAGTAACCATTTGTCGAGATCTTTCGTGGGACATGCTCATTCGTCGAGTTATAGGCGCGGCCAACAAGAAACTGGCATTCATAGGTAGAATAGTACGGAACACTACAGAGAAAGTACGTGAAACATGCTACTCATCACTGGTAAGACCGCAATTGGAATACGCAGCGAGCATATGGGATCCGTACGAGAAGGGACACATAATTCAACTAGAAATATTTCCGCGCAGAGCAGCCAGATTTGTAAAACAAAAGTACGAACATAAGGAAAGCGTCACCTCTTTACTGAGCGATTTGAACTGGGTATCACTGGAGGACCGTAGATTGAACTCAAGGTTGAGACTTCTAGAGAAATATAGATCGGAATGTCTAAAAGAGGAGGTTGTAGGAATAAGCACCAACGTATATAAGTAGAAATGATGGAGACGATAAAATACGTGAGATCGACTTTAGGACGGAGCGTTATCTAGGCTCGTTCTTTCCGAGGACAATACGAGATCACAAAAGGGAATTTCGAATTGCGTTAGACAATCTATAGGTAGGATTTAGTGCATTGCACCCACTGCCACCCACCAACTAGGTGAATTGCAGAGTAACTTGTAGATGTAGATGTATTATAACCATATTACATACTAGATAATATATCTATATAAATAAACTCTAATTCCGTCTGTCTACCTGTTATTCTGTTTGTTCGGGCATCACTTGAAAACGGCTGAATATATCAGCACGAAATTTACATAGTGTTTATAGTATGGCCTGGGAGTTTACACCCGTCTATTAAAAATATTTTTTGCCATCCTGAAACAAAATGACAGTCATAAAACTCCCTCTTCTCTGTATAAACTCAACTGATTTTCATTGAACAAACTTTAAATAGCTTCTAGCACTACGTAAAATTCAAATAAAGATAGATCATTGTATCGGCAATCTTAAAACAAAATGGCGACCATAAAAAAATCTATAAAAATGAATGTGTATATAAATGTATGTTTGAATGCCCCTTATACGTTTTTACACCGTTGAAGCTATCGGAAGTTTCATGGGCCATCGTATGGACCAAAGGAAGAACTTGGTTTAGGTTTGCAGACCGTGGGGTCTCTTATACCCCATTGGGTCAACAAAATACTATTTTCATAAGAATGCATGGGAAATGGTTTAGAGAAACCCAAAATGCCATGCAGCCCTTCACTGATGTGGATATAAATATACCTAAATATTAACTTACGATCACGGAAAATGACTTATTTTACGCACAAAAGACATAATATTTTAATTCTATTCATTTGTAGTCGTATTTTATGTTAAATCGCTCGAAATTATCCTTTAGGCAAACAATTTATTAACATTTTCCAGGCGGCAACAAAGCTAAATTTCTTAATTGTTGTCCTCCTAAATGGGAGATATCCACGTAAAGATTAATGCAATGATAGTCCACGCCGTGGCGAGCCGTAGAAGAAGAATAGCCAACGCCAAGATAAAGTGTACAAATGGATTTAATATAGTCTATGAATGCTTTTAAATTGGGTCAAATGATTTTTAAGGAATATTATGACATTTTTATCTTTTACAATTAACATTGAAAGATTTAGCGCAACATAAATCGATACATCTACTTATATTTGTGGTGCCGGAGGTGTAGTGGTTAGGACGCTGGGTGCTACTCGCCCGATGCTTGAAAAAGTCATCGGGTACGAATCCTGCGCCAGTAGGATTTTTCTCAAGGGGCGTATTTTGAGGAGACCGCGCAAATTCAGCTGTTCCGCCCTTCGGAAGGGACGTTAAGCCGTTGGCCCCCCTGGTGTTCTTCGTAAGAGCAGGCAAATGCCGGCACCGGGTTTCCCTTCTCCCTTCTGTTTGTGTTTCCGGTGTGGAAGGCAACGGAAAACCACCACGCCGTGTATGTATATTCCCTAGTTAAAACCAATTAGGACCTGTCGTAAGACAGAACACGAATGATGATGAACTTATATTTGTTCGGTAACCAAGATATTGTTTATTTTTTACGCTTTGGTTAATAGTATTGACATAATCCACATAATTTCATTGATGCTTTAAAGGCTTCGGTGCATCTATCCATGTGGATATTAAGCAAGAGGTTAATACGTCAATATATTAATGATAAAACTTTACAATAAAATAGATAAAATATTAAATGTTAATGTAAACGTCGCTTACGTAATTAAGAAATTCAGGGCGTATGGTGCACTCGGAATAATTTCTGTTTTAATAAAACTGCTCGATTATGCCAAATATTCTTGGAAAAGCAGTCTGCCTTGATTATATGATTGTTTCGCCATTGAGATATACACCCACGAGCACAAGTCTGACTTAAACTTTTCAATGGTTTCTTTAGGTAGTTGTTAAAATTCCGTGTGAACTTCTTCTCCGAATAACACATTTGAGAAACTTGTGGATACCGACAGCGCGGGGCGAGAAATAAAAATCATTTGCTAATTTTAAAAAAATTCTATCCCTAGCGAAGCCGGGAAAATCCAGCTAGTACCTAATATACATTTACATGTCATCATGATATAACATAATAATAAAGAAATTATTATGTCTGTGCATTTTTATTTATATGAGATATATTTAGAAAACATGTCCCGCCGTCCTGCAAATTTCGGAAAGTGACCTTTAGGTAACTGGTTCCACGTCAAAACAGCGAACGTCAGAACAGCGAACGTCAAAACAGCGAAAACAAAAACGGCGAACGGACAAAACAGCGAACGTTAAAACAGCGAAAAATGGCAATGTAAAAAACAGCGAACGTGAAAATGGCTGAACTAAATATAGCAAAATACATTTACATATATACCCTGCAAGCCGCCAATGGCGTGTGGATGGGGGAAAATACAGTATATTATAATTATATGCGAATATTTCAGAAATGTAAGTAATAAAGTCCATCCAAAATCTTTATAATTCAATGGATTTGAGATAGAAATTCTAATTTTCGAATTTTTAAGGAACATCATAAAGATCAAATACAGTATGATAAATAGAATGTCATACACAATAAACTTGTAGCTCAAGAATTACAAATTCCTTTATTTCTCCCGCCTAAGTCCAGCATAGCGGAACTACTAATGCATTAGAAGGTTGGCACCGTGGCTTCAGCCAGTAAATCCTACCATATGGAAATTTATTGAATGCTTACAAAAAGAACAAAATGTTCATAAAGTAAAAATTGAACTATATATTTCCGGCAAAAACCCTCGAAAAGCCGAAAAATTTACCGAGATACATACAAACGTATCGAAGGTCTCGTAAAGGAGTACCACAATCGAGATAGATTAAATTTCTTGAAAGGAATCGCCCAAATTTTTCATCTTCAAGCATAAGGCTTTTTGAATTCATTATCTCTTGTAATATTTTTCTTACAATTTTTGACATACTTTCAAGTATCTTTTGTAATGTTTTAACAGTAATTTAAAAATTTTTGAATTCATTATCTCTTGTAATATTTTTCTTACAATTTTTGACATACTTTCAAGTATCTTTTGTAATGTTTTAACGGTAATTTGAAAATGTATCTATTAGTTTTGACTTTTAATGCAAATATATGTCCTTCTTCATTAACAACATATTTTCTATTTCTTTCGTGCACTCTGTATCATTGTCGCCCATTATATATACGTGTAATAAGTAATTCACTTTAGATCTAAGTAATACGAAAGGATTTTTTAAAATGAATTTGGAGCCATAATACTAAATTTTTTAAAAGTTTTTCATAAGGAAACCAATAAAAAACTAGCTAATGTCGTTCTTTTAAAATGACCTACTACCACTCAAAAGTCTGGTAAATTTTTCTATAGGATATAGGATTCGTTTCTTATGTTAATTTCAGTAATTCCAGTAAATTCAGCGCAGTTTTAAAATATTCACTTATAACTGTAATTTTCTGGTTTAACATTTCTGACTATTTAAAATTTAATAACCAGCAATTATTTATTACCTATAATAACTACAATACTGACTTTTGCTAAACTGTGTTCAGCCATTTTGACGTTCGCTGTTTTTTATATTCCGATTTTTCGCTGTTTTGACGTTCGCTGTTTTGACGTTCGGTGTTATTCCTGCGCTGTTATGACGTGATACCTTCCATGAATGCATTTCCCACTAATTATCCTCTATCTTTGTCTCTACATGCTGCTTTGATATATTGATGGCGAGAAAAATACCCAGCCGAGATAAAGGAGGTGGAATGGTTCACACGTTATATGATATTGCTATGACAACGGACCTAGAGCGCATCCATGATCTTTCGGAGATATTAGCATTGATATCGCATCTTATTAATCTCATTCACTTAAACTTTTTTCTATTCTTGTAGGAGTATTATAAAATTTTGCGTTTCATATATTGTAGAGCAATGGATATATTTAAGAAATATTTATTTAAAATTAAAGGAAGATACAAAAGAGTAAAAATCAAATGATAGCTAAAATGCTCAAAGATCATTTTATTATCATTCACTTTTATTCAATAAACATTTTTGAAATATAAACGATCATATTTGACCTATATAACCTTCAATAATATGTAATAAAAATCAAAATTGAAGAAAGTAATTATCTGAGGTATATCCAATAACAACAGGATTTTCATCAATTGTTATCTCAACTGTGGAACCGAGTTCTGAAAGACTTTTAATCGCTTATTTCAGTTACGATCAGCAAAACTTGATTCTACCAATTAGATCGCGACGATAGGATCACTTCCGGCAAGGTGAAATCGATGCCATCCAACCATAGCGACCTCATCACGCGCCTAAGCCAATCAGTTATATTGTAGACACGTTCCCTCTGATTCCACAGCCTCCTCTCCTATCCATCCTCCAAACCCAATCTCATCTCCCACGCACCCTGCACACATCTATTCCCTCGCCCCCTCACCCACACCCTTTCACACACACCCTTTCACCCACACACTTTCACCCACACACTTTCACCCACACCCTTCCCCACCTATTTGCACAACCGTCCGCCCACCCTCCACCCACTCCCCGTTATCCTCGCTCCCTTCCATCAGTAACTCATTCACTCCCTCCTGTTCTCCTCTAAATTTTCACCTGCACGGCAGAGGTCGGCAAAATGCGGCCTGCGGGCCAAATGTGGCCCCCGAGAGCGCTCTATATAGCCCCCAAAGTTATGATTAAAATGTCATCGGCTAAATTTTACATGGAAATTTTCATAAATTCAGTGAAGTGGTGGTCTGAAAAACTTTTTTGGTGATTTCTTAACGCTAGTCAACTATTTACACTTGACTTACATTACTGTGTAATCACAGAGCCTCCAGGTAACTTATGGGTTAAGCGCTCATCCCGTTTGTCAAAGCTCCCGTGACTTCCAATGCGGCCCTACCAAGCATTCACAACTACGAATGCGGCCCGCCATGAAGAATAGTTTTCCAACCCCTGCACTACGGGATGCACTTTCCAGCCCTCTCCGCCACCCTCTCTGTTACATTGAACTAATATCAGAAAGAAATGAGAACAGGTCAACGCAAAATATCTCTTGCCAAATTGTATCGTTTAGCATTGGACGGCGGGCAATTCAAAGCGGCAGTTTGACTGTTAACCAAATCGTTTCTCATGCTATTAAAATATGATATTCCAATCTCGACAATTCACCCACTTGAATGGCGCTGCACGCCAGACGATTTTCATATGTTTATTCCAGACCTGGGTAACCCGTCGCTCGCGAGACTCATGTGGCTTTTTACATAATTTTTTGTGGCTCTCGCGTTCTTTCTATATGGGCATATAATGCGACTATTTTGATTTAAATAAAAAAACAAAATCCAAAGTTATGCCTTTAAAAATCAGCGAATATGAAAACATAAAGCAATACTAGCTATGACAAAGAATAACGAAAAGAAGGGCCTAACGATGGGAGACCAACAGTGCGATTAAATTTATTGTATTACAACAACTAAAACACCTTGAAATTCTCCCACTTCCAATTTCTTAAACATGTACATAATCCCCTCCACATTATCTGTTTTCCAACGAAATGGAGAATTTCTCTCTAAGTTAAATTTTTTTCAAAATGATCACAAGTTCATTTTACATTGATGCGAGCTTTGTTCCTGAGAAAATCCATTAGAATTGATAGATTTGCAATGCAATAATGAGTTGCGGAACATTTTTTTCAGCAACTGAAGTTAAAATACAATTTTATAACGAATTCATAAAAGCAGAAAAATATCCATCTTTAAGAACGTTTGCTTTAAAAATTGTTAGTCATTTCATAAGTACATACATATAGAGACGAAGCTTTTTCCAAAATTAAAATTTGCCAAATAAGGAACTTTGATAACTGATATTAATTTGGAAAATCAATTAAAAATCGCAAAATCCAAAATTGATGCCAGCCTGTAATATCTCAGCAAAAGTAAGGAAACCCGAATTTCTCATTAGGAAATCTATGTAATTTTGTTAACATATTATTTTTCAGTGGACCATTAAAATATTTTTTTTTTCGAGTGGCTATTCAATTGATTTGGGTTGCCAGACACTAGTTTACCATTTGCAAATTTCTTACGATCGACCAGAGATATTTAATGAACACTCCTACCAGGCTATCCCAGCATCTCCTTTGCCCTCTTATGACGTTTCACCGAGTGGTCTTTATGCAGACATGGCGGCGGAGGGTGAAACGTGGTTGAGGAGAAAAGTGTGGAGAGCAGGCATGAGGTGGGAGGTGATATGATGTGGGGGGAGATATGATGTCGGGAGAGATATGATGTGGGGAGGAGTTATGTTGTGCGGAAGAGATATGAGGGGGGCATATATGATATGCGGGAGGAGATATGTGGGGAGTAGATATGGAGTGGGGAGGAGACATGAGATTGGGAGGAGATATGAAGTGGGGGAGGAGATATCATGTGGGGGAGATATGAGGTGAAGAGGAGATATGAGGTGGGGGAGAAGATATAGCGTGGGGAGGAGATACGATGTGGGGAGGAGAGATGAGATTGGAGAGGAGATATGAGGTGGGGAGGAGATATGAGGTGGGGAGGACATATGAGGTGGAGGAGGAGATTTGAGGTGGAGGAGATATGAGGTGAGGAGATATGTGGTGGGGGAGATGTGAGGTAGGGCAGAAGATATAGTGTGGGGAGGAGATATGATGTGGGGAAGAGATATGAGGTTCGGGAGGACATATGATGTGAGGGAGGATATATGATTTGGAGAGAAGATATAGTTTGGGGATGTGATATGATGTGGGGAGGAGATACGAAGTTGGGGAGGAGAAAAAAGGTGGAGGAGAAATATAGTGTGGGGAGGAGATATGATGTGGGGAGGAGATATGATGTTTGGTAGGAGATATGATGTGGGGAGGAGTTATGTTGTGCGGAAGAGATATGAGGGGGGCATATATGATATGCGGGAGGAGATATGTGGGGAGCAGATATGGAGTGGGGAAGAGACATGAGATTGGGAGGAGATATGAAGTGGGGGAGGAGATATCATGTGGGGGAGATATGAGGTGAAGAGGAGATATGAGGTGGGGGAGAAGATATAGCGTGGGGAGGAGATACGATTTGGGGAGGAGAGATGAGGTTGGAGAGGAGATATGAGGTGGGGAGGAGATATGAGGTGGGGAGGACATATGAGGTGGAGGAGGAGATTTGAGGTGGAGGAGATATGAGGTGAGGAGATATGTGGTGGGGGAGATGTGAGGTAGGGCAGAAGATATAGTGTGGGGAGGAGATATTATGTGGGGAAGAGATATGAGGTTCGGGAGGAGATATGATGTGAGGGAGGATATATGAGTTGGAGAGAAGATATAGTTTAGGGATGTGATATGATGTGGGGAGGAGATACGAAGTTTGGGAGGAGATAAAAGGTGGAGGAGAAATATAGTGTGGGGAGGAGATATGATGTGGGGAGGAGATATGATGTTTGGTAGGAGATATGATGTGGGGAGGAGTTATGTTGTGCGGAAGAGATATGAGGGGGGCATATATGATATGCGGGAGGAGATATGTGGGATGTAGATATGGGGTGGGGAGGAGACATGAGGTTGGGAGGAGATATGAAGTGGGGGAGGAGATATCATGTGGGGGAGATATGAGGTGAGGAGGAGATATGAGGTGGGGGAGAAGATATAGCGTGGGGAGGAGATACGATGTGGGGAGGAGAGATGAGGTTGGAGAGGAGATATGAGGTGGGGGAGGAGATATGATGTGTAAGGAGATATGAGGTTTGGGAGGAGATATGAGGTGGGGAGGATATATGAGGTGGGGGAGGAGATATGAGGTGAGGAGATATGTGGTGGGGGAGATGTGAGGTGGGGTAGAAGGTATATAGTGTGGGGAGGAGATATGATGTGGGGAAGAGATATGAGGTTCGGGAGGAGATATGATATGGTGGAGATATATGAGTTGGAGAGAAGATATAGTTTGGGGATTTGATATGATGTGGGGAGGAGATACGAAGTTGGGGGAGGAGATAAAAGGTGGGGAAGAAATATAGTGTGGGGAGGAGATATGATGTGTGGAGGAGATATGAGGTAGAAAGAGAATATAGTTTGTGGAGGAGATATAATTAGAGACCACAGAAAAAGTCGCAATTTTTCAAATAATAGTCGACTAAATATTAGATGAGATATGAGGTTGGGGAGGAGATATGAGGTGGAGTAGGAGATGTGGTGTAGGGGGAGATATGTGGTGGGGGAGAAGATATGATGTGGGGGATATGAAGTGGGGTATATGTTAGGTTGGGGAGAAGATACGGTGTGGGGAGGAGATATGACGTTAGGGAAGAGATATGAGATGGGGGAGGAGATATGAGGTGGTGCATATATGAGGTGGGGAGAAGATATAGTGTGGGGAGGAGATTTAATTAGAGACCACAGAATAAGTCGCAATTTTTCAAATAATAGTCGACTAAATTGCCGCAAAAACAGGAAAATTGGTCAAACAATAGTCGCTATCTTAAAAAATCGTCGATCAAAAGTCAAATGCCATATTATGGGAATTTAGTGAAATATTGCAAACGGGAATATTTTTCAGATAAAATATTTTATTGCGGGAAACGTGTTACAAAGCAAATCACTGTGAAGTATTGCCGTAGTTGACATAACAGTGGGCCACAAAGTACTTTTCTACGTTTTCTGTTTTAAAATTTGTGCGACGGTTAGTCAAAATAGCTTTAAAAGTTATAAGATAAGACCTCAGAGCTTGAAAGTTGTTCAAATGTTTTGTTGGAGTTCGGTGCATCAAACGCTCCATTCAAAATATCTGCTGCCTTGCTGAGCATCAGGAAGCCTCAGTTCTTTCCAAAGACTGCACAGAATTTTTCATGAATAACTTGAGAACGAGGACCTTTGGCGTCCTTCAGTTGTGCTGCTATCTCGCAAATGAGGCCTACTGCTTCTTCAAGGCTTAATATTTGAGCTACTAGCTGCTTGATTTTAACAGGAAAAAAGCCAAAGGATGCAGCAACACAGGTAAGCTCAAGAACAACTTCCATATTGGTACCGCCGGCTAACTCCTTCGCTTTTAGCACGAAGGCAGCATCGTCCTCATCGTCAATGCTCAAAATTACCTAAAATTGAATAGTATATTTTGCAAAAAAATACTTGCAATTGCAGACCTAATATTATAAAAGCTTACGTTTTTTAACTTGTCAAAATTCTCTGCGTTGTACATGTACGCAGCTACCCATGTGCCAAACCTCGCAGGCACAGGATCTGGAGGCAATGAAAGGTCTGGACATATGCTCTTAAACAGAAGGACGCGCAAGGGAGCTTTCAGAAAAACCTGTTTGAAAACGTAAACAATTATATTCTGGACTTCTGTATGCTCATATCCAAATTCTTAAATAAGAGCCGCTTACTTTTTTGATGCAAGACACCCACTTGTTTGCTTGAGTGAATTGCGTTCTGATAGCTTCACATACCCTGTGCAGACCATGAACCGTGCAGGCACAGTGGATCATTTTTCGGTAAAAAGCAGCGAGTGTTCTCCCAGCCTTAAGTATATACGCCGCACCGTCAGTTAGCAGAAGTAGAAGTCTGTCTCGTACGGAGTTGTTTCCAAAGAAATTAACTAAAATACATGTACTGTAAAAACATTAACGCTAAATTTTAAAGGTATAAATGAAAATGAAATTGGTTTTGCTAAATTCGCAAAATATAGGATGAAAAATATACTAAAACTACTTCATAGGAAAGATAAGCTTTATGTTAAAATTTGAGTGTTAAAAAATGCCAAAGACAAACACCCTGCCAAGTGTGACGCATTTTAAATAGCTTATTTCTGCATTCACTCAGAGAATCGTCCAAACAACGAGCGACGGTCTCGCTATTCGTACGCTCTAGTACCTTTGAAGCAATAAGGTACGGAGGTCTAGGATCCTCACTAGTCAACTTTCCCAGGAGGAGGTTAAAGATGTACCTGCCTTCTCGGTCGGTGGTTTCATCGACCACAGCGTACAGTTTGCCGACACAGAGCACTTCACGCATTTCTTCCATGCACTGCGTAGCGAATAAAAATTAACATAAAACTGTACATTTAAATAAACGAAAATTGTAACGCAAGCAAATTCTCTACATTGCAGATAGAATGTCGAGTGTTAATGTGATAGACTGATTGTATAAATGCGAGGAAATGTTTAATTAAAATGTATGACAGCAAATGAAAAGCTTACTTTTTCATATGTTTTGTCCAGACAGGTGGTGCGCAGCGGCGATTCGCCAGGCAACGACTTCTTCACGTACTTTTCCATGAAACTTTTGAATATCAAGTGATGCATCTTGTACATGGGAATGTTTAGGGCAACAAAGGGTTTGCAAAGATCCATCACGAAATTATCTCGTCCAGAGAAATTCAACCTTGTTTGCTTCGTTGAGCCAGACTTACTTTGCTCCAAAATTTTGCAATGAACCTTATATAGTGCCGTTGTAAGATGCTGCGCTGCATGGGACTTTGTATCCGAAGCAACCTAAAGCAACTTTGCTGTCAGACAAAATCAAGTTCTTATTTCTTATATAGACATTATTTACTTGTTTACTTACTGTCTTGTCGCAAGCGTTGCAATATAGCGTGTTTTGCGGAGTAACACCACAGTGCTCAGACAGTGATGCATATTGCTTCAGCCACACATTTTAGGACATTTTCCTTTGTATGTAAACATCCTTTCTCCACAAAGGACACGAGTTTTTCAGACACCGAAAATGCACGAGCAACACGTTTTCTTTTGAGATTCTATCGAGAAACGTTGCTCTTTTTTTCAGTTTTAGTCTCGGCCGCCGACACAGTTGTACACTTAGGGGTGTTGCATACCCCTCTATGTGGCCGTGCGGCATATAGAGGACTCTGCCCTTCTATTTCTAAGTCTCTGAGAAAATTCCTGGAACCCAGTGTGGAATGGGTAGCGTCTCCACCAATCACAACATGCTTAATTTTCTTCCCACGGTCGCTTTATATTTTGATGCCCAGCCTCCTCCACCCTTACCGGTTTCGATCAGTCATCAAGTTGAGCTATTCACTTCAAACACTAATGGTCAAATGCCCCTAAGGTTTCTTGCTTAGTCCCTCACGTCTTTTATTTCTTATTGACTTTCTCACAGCTGCAAAGGATACGAGAGTGTTTACTCTGGCTATATCGTTGACAAAATTTTTTCTTGCGCAATCCCTCCCGATAAGGTCCATTCCGTTCCAAAGGAAAAACATTTTGAAAGTTGTTTTGATTTATGTTTTCTTAAATTAGAAAAATATAGCCAGAAATATTATTTTCATAAAGAAATTCGTAAAAAATCTGAGAATAATCGAAATTCTTCAAAAAAGTCGCAAAATAAGGAAAGAGTCGAAAATAGTCTATCGTAAATTGACTCATATGCCGCTATTTTGCCAAATCGGTGAATGTATGTAATAAAATATGCAATAGTCGACGTTTTGACGATAGTCGAAAAACTATTTCTGCGGTCTCTAGATATAATGTGGGGAGGAGATATGAGGTTCTGGAGTAGGTATGATTTGGGGGGAGATATGATGTGGTAGGAGGGATACATGAGGGTGAAGAGGTTGCCGGAGGGAGATTTACGTCTTTGCACTCTCTGGGAATCGAATCGTTCTCGATCCCATTGCCAACAGCGTCTTTTTTTCGATGTCGATGAGTTTGAAGGATCCGCCACAAGGGAGCAGCAGCTTCGGATGAACGTTTAGAGAATCGAATCCCACCCTTCGCCCTGCCTCCAATCGTCCACCTCTCCCCTTTTGAAACGGCCATCCTCGTCCTCCCCCTGCTCCCGAAGCTGAGCGAAATGAGTCCTACGTTGACGCGTGGTGGAAGTGAGAGGCGGTCGAAAGGAGAAGGGGTAGAAGTTGGAAGAGGGGATGGAGCGCGAGGTGGAAGAGTGGAGGGGATGGGTGGTGGAATGGGAGTGAATGGGAATGGGGGACAGTCGGCCAAGTTTCTTCCCAACAGATTGCAATCCTTGAGACGTAAGGAGACTGGAGAATCTGATTCAATTCAACGGGAAATATACAAGGAAAAGTGATCTGGCGGTAAAAAATCTGGGACCATATAAGATTACTTAAAAAAGCTAATTATTAATCTACATATAATTTAATGATGTTCTATAAAACATTAACAGTTTTATAATAATAATAAACATTATAGAAGAATTAAAAAATGATATATTAGAAAACGCATAACACATTACGCTGCTGGGGCCCCTGAATCCACGGGGCCCCAACGGCTGCCATGGGTTTCTGATCCCTTTAAATCCGCAGAGGCACACAATCAAGCACACAACCGTAATTTAGTTCTTTTTAAAAAACAGACCAATTGGATTTCAAGAAATTCGAGAGTAAAATCATACTTTTGTTCTATCTTCTGTAATTATTGTTATTATTATTTTTCGCGTACGAAGTATACCGATGAAGTATTTTACTTGCGAAAGCAATCGAATTCGAGAATATAACGAATAATCACGTTTTAGGAGTCTTAGAAAGTTTTTTTTATTTCACAATTCCGTTTGTCTGTCATCGGCGCGTGACTCTTGAGGCAAAGCGGCAGAATAGATTCTAACGAATTCTCGATTCACGTTGGAGATCAGCAGCATTGAAATCTTTTCTGAAATGAATCGTATCGTGCGAAAATTTTCATTCACTCAAAAATAGCAAAAAGGATTTTTGTAAATCGGCTAATTGTATATTTATAGAATCTAAAGTCAAAAGCAATAATGCATAAGATTATATTTCTTGAAATATAAGTCAATAGCGCCTAGCGGCAGAATATTATGAAGAGTTTACGCGCAGCTACCGCCAAGTTCTCTCCACTAACAGCAGTAGGATTATCGTTACGAGCCATACTGCGCTTATATACGTTTAATGTTCAGCAGTTCTGTTTCCCTTCAAATCGAGAAATTTTCGCTTTTCCAAATCTTTCGTCTTATGCCGAGTCATAATTCATCACTATAGTAAATCCACTGCTGTCCGCGCATTTGTGCGGAACAACGTATTTCCATATGTAAGTGCGCTCCTGAAATTAAAACATCGACTACAAAAAATTCCTAAATAGCAGAAAAACTGATAGAATGAGGTTAAAATTTCATAACGCACGGAAAATTAACAGAAAATGAAGTTCACAAAAAATTAACATGCAATTCCTTTTGTGACTCGAATACAAAAAGCAATAGAGTTTTATTCTAGGAGGCTCAATGATGCTTTGCTAAAATTCAAGACAAAGAAAAACAATAGTCACATTATGAAATGAAAGAAACCGCCGGAGTGCGTTCTTCAAGTTTAGGAAATCCGATAACATAAGAAACTTCTCCAGGCACCTTTATATAGAATTAAACCGAGATAAATCCCCTAAAACCAGGATTCCTTGTGTAAACACAAAATAGCAGAAAACATTGAATCAATTTTCTACAAAATATTCACGATATATAACACCAGCGACACGAATCAACAGTTAGTTTAGGTAGCAGTATTTTTATCAATTTAAAAAACTGCTCTCTCCTGCTAAACGAAAGCAGCCAGAAAATTTTTTCGCCAATGGATTTACTATTCTGTCTCGTTGAGCACGTTTTGTTGTGAAGGTTGCAGTAATAAAGTTATTTCAGACTAATCATACTAGTATATACATAAATTTTAACATGCTGTGTGAGCAAAAGTTTCTGAAAAGCGCTATTAACGGTGCTTTTCCCTTACTTGTTTATTGTATAAAGAGAGTATTGGAGGATCGATCTCATATAAACCAAATTTAAACGGCATAATTTAGCATTTATAGTCTGACCCAGTCATAGTTTTTGAATGAAATATTAACCAATTATTCTTATAAATAGGAAAATAACTAAAAACAAGTAAGGAAAGAACTGTTGAAGCAGATGGTAAATGGAGGTTTGAAAAACATTTTTGGACAAACCGAGAAAACGTGCTCGGCTAGACAATTCTGAATCGATTGGCAAAAACGCGAAGTCTGTATCTGCTTTCGTTTAGGAGGAGTAATCACGTCAGATAGACACACAGACAGACGGACAAACCGAATGCATAAGCGGATTATTTTGAAAAACCGGGAAAAATGATTCTCCAGCTAACCTTATGCATTGGATCTATTCGACATCTCAGACACTTGCTGCAGCCATAAAAATATTTAGTCATCTATGTATGCTTTTCAAATGCAAAGAATCAATCCCCATGGACCACTCAGCGATAGATTACTGTGATGGTTATTATAATAAAAGAAACATCTTCACAATAGATAACCCTGTGTTTAAAACGCGCCTTTGGTCATCCCAATATTTTATGGGTGTCCATTCCACTGCTGCATTAAATTGAAAACACGCATTGCAGTGAAGTTTCTTTAATTAATGGTCTTGTACTCTCGGACGAATCAAATGAAGGCTGCTAGAGACATTTACGCGAAAAAAATGAGGCGTAGTACTTATCGTGTGTTAAAGAATTAACTTGAAGTAAGTTTTCGTGAATTTGAAGAGGATTTAAAATGTTGAAGAAACTAGAATGTGGCGGTCTTAAAATATTTTTATCGCGTTTTATCGAGTTTGACTTTTATTTTTATTCAGTTAAGATTATCTTCATTTTACATTACTTTACATTTCTTTGTGTGTTATTTATTTATTTATTTACATTACTTATTGCGTGCGATATAAACTAAACAGTAAACAAATGCTAAACATTCCGGTGCAGTTTTGCTGTATCATCCAAACTTTTGATTATGGTGGAATTATGCTTTTTATAATAGGGTAACTATTTAAAGTGCGAACCGCATAAAATTCATATGAAAAAATACTATCGTATTTTCGATTTTAAATAAGAGATATAATGATACCGAAGTTGTACTGAAAGGGAGAATGTGTCACGAAGAAAAATATTTTAAGATTTTAGGTCATAAGTACCTTAAATCTGTGAACTGTTGAAATTCGGGTGTTGCCGACGCCACAACTATAATTTTCTCGCGTAAAATGTTTTGTTGAGGAGCGGTAGTTTGGTAGAGATTGGGAATATCATAATATGGTTCCCACAAAAATACCGCCTCCACGCCAATCCCATTTGATTGATGAGAGCCTCTAGATGGAAATCCCTCTTCTACCCTTTGACAGTTCGCCCATCGATAGGGCCGATCAACTCTCAACTTTCATTAAGGGTATTTGACAATTCATTGATCACTTTCCATCTTTTTCAGTCTTTTCGATCAACACCCTAGTGACCTCGCTCTTTATTGTTCCCTCTTCTACCCAGTTTTCGACAAATTCGACAATATTCCAGATCCTCATTTGAAGAGGGAAACATTATGTGAGATATTCGAAGAAGAGCGCGACAAATTTGTCAGTCGCGCATGTTTCTCGTTCATCTAAACTCCTCTCCTTCTTTCTTCCCCTTTTCCCCTCTTCCCATTCCTCTCTTCCCCTTTCTCCCTCTCCTCCTTCCTCTCTCTTCCTCTTCCCATTCCTATCTCTCCCCTTTCTACATCTTCTCCTTCCTCTCATCCCCTTTTTCCCTCTTCCCATTAATATCTCTTCCACTTTCTCCTTCCTCTCATCCTCTTCCCCTTTCTCCTTCCTCTTTACCCCGATCTCTGTTTGCGCCTCCAATACTTCGCTTGCGATCAAAGCACGAGAGCGCGAAATGAGGTTCCGGGAGTAGGTGGAGGTGGGCCCAAGGGAGACCAAAAGATGGCGAGCGGGAGATACTGCGAATCGTGAGCAGACAATGGTGTCGGGGTTGAAGAATTTGATCCACGAGCCGCTTTTATAGTTCATGAATTAATAATATCTTTAATTTGAAGTGATTCCAACTGCGAGATAATGCTAATCGATTTCTATGCGTCGGCTCTGCTATGAACATGGTTTGAGCTAAAAGAGAGTAGATGCTGATAAGAAATTGTTACGGTAAAAATAAAAAAATGACATTTGAAAGGGAAAATGCAAAAAAAGTCTGTATCACAAGTCGCTGATACAATCTTTACTTCTGAGATTATTTCGGAATTGGGCGAAGTTTCAAAAGCTAATATAAAAAAATAACCCGATTGCGATAAAATTGGAGGCAATTCGATCCGATCTTTCCATTGTTATAACGATTGGCCTATGTATTATTCGAGGAGGCAATCCTGTCACGGTAAACGAAGCGGCATCGACTGCTAATAGGATGTTTTGAAAAAATCCCATCGAATAACATTTTCCAAATGGAAATACCTCGACCATAGGTAATTAAAATAGATAATGTTTAAATTGGGATAGTGAAATTTTACGAAAATGGCGTAACCAAAAATATCCATGATGAAATAGGGGAAAAACAGGAAAATGAACAATAAGGAAAAGCTGACTGGGTGATCAATTCCGTAGAGAAAACAATCGTAATTAAAGGTAAGGTAGATGTTCGAAAAGTTTAAATAGCGATTTGAATAGATTTATAGCAAATGAAAATCATACGCACACTACGTGCAAAAAATAAGTACGTAGTTGATCACAGAAAATTAAGATTCGGCATAGACCTAAAGAGAAATTCAGACAATGAAAATGAGAGCAAAGGTAATGTTTTCCATTGCGATGAAATATTATAAACATTAATCAAACAGTAGTGCATTGAAGCGTATCTAAATATCATATGAAATACGAAGGACATATGTAATCTAATTAAAATCAAGGGAAATATTAATCATCACACGATACGATAATGAGAATAAAAAACAAACGCATTAAACTTTCAAACGCAAAATACGAATAACAATTGGAAAACAAATTACCGAAAAAGAAATTCCGAAGCAACAACGAAGACTTAATATCTCAGAGATAGATTTGCGAGAATATAGTATCGGTTGGAAGCAGAGCTAGGCCGGGATAAGAGAGCGAGGCATCCGCCTAGGGCGCAGTGCGCTTTGAGGCGCAATGATTGACAATTTGGCATTTTAAGTGTAACGTTTTATATAATAAAATATATTATATTTTACTTTTACATTGTTCATAAACTATTTCTTTGAGAGGTAAAATTGTGTACTGTACGTTTGCATTAGGAGGAGGGATAATTTCAAAACTTTGCCTAGGGGGCATAGATATCTTGTCGCAGTTCTGGTTGAAAGAAATGAACGTTTAGAGAAATTCTACGGAAAATTAAACCGAAGGAAAGAGAGAGAAATATTCAAATGGATCTGAAAATTCGAAATACAATACAACACCATGAATATGAATAATATAATACTATGATCTAACAGTGTTTAAAAGGGTGTTATGAAAATGTCCGCAGCACAGTCTCGACCACTTTTTTCGCCAGCTGTGTATTATCATTTCTCAAGGAAAACTTTTGAATCTTGGAATAACATACGTTTTGTCCAAATTCTCAAAAAAAAATTAGACGAGCAGAGCCTGGAGATATATTCTTTCGCCCGATTCCCATAATTTAGGTCTTTCTGACGGTTGTGACCACTATTCTGTAAGATATCCTTGCATTGGAACAATTCCGAGAACAAACCGAATAAATAATTAGTTTCAAAACTAGCTATTTTGAAATATAAAAAAGGATAATTTAAGTCGTATGGAAATGAATAAAATGCAGTGAGTATTACTACAGCTTCTGCAACATTCTTTTAAGAAACAAAATTGTGGGTTGACGTAATTTCCTTGTTAGACAGATAAGTATTAGCTAACGTCATAGTTGTCATTAAATTAATAATGTAGGCAGAATAGAAACGATGTATTCCACGCAACTCAACGACTCCGTGACTGCAAACTTAAGATGGAAGATGAATAGTCGATTCCCTGAGCGATATTAATTATGCTGACGTTGACATAGTAAGAGCGAAGTATTTGTGAACGGTCTGCTTCCAGAAATATGATCCAAATATAACGACTCATAACAGCGAAAATAATATTCAGTGTATATATGAAGAGTAGAGAATTAAAAAGCCGTTGGTATAGATCTGGCGTACAAAAGTAATAGTATCCAAAATGGCGAGTTTAAGTTTCAAGAAAAGCAAACGCCGAAGAGATGACGCGAGTCTTGCAGAAATACCGCTCGAAAGCAACGTAGCAAAATGCGTAAAGAGGAAACTGCACAATCGGAGCGTGATGCCAGTTCTCACCCAAGGAAGACTAACTCATCAGACCTTAAAAATCACACAAAAGAGATTCCTATTTAGGAAAAAAATGAGTGGGTCACGTCACAAGCAGAAAATGCGACGAAAATGGAAATTTAAAGAACAAAAACAGAGGGGACGTTGCGCAAAGGACTTTCTCTCCAAATTTCTTATCCAGATCAATGTAATTAGTTGAGAAATGTAAACTTTCTAGCGGCATATTTAGTGTTCTTATGGTGACTAAAACTTTAATACAATAGGTTAAAGAACATAAATTGCACTCAACGAATATTTTCAATTACAACTGCACTAAGGTATTAATAATTTCGAATTCATTTCACAAAATATGTAAATACTTGTATTTTTTTGACAAAAATGCGAATATTCCTCCGATATAAGCACATAAAAATCATCTCGTTGATAGGTGTAATGGGCTTTTGTTCGCAAGAATGAGCAAGGCCGTCATGGTAATTATAATTTGCATTGATCAAAAGTTGAATTTTTCGGATAAAAAACTCAATTTTTGTCCTTGTCGAAAATATTTGAATTTTCTTATCTTGATTGAATTCCAATCTCTTAGCACAAAAACTTTCTAAATTCAGAGTTTGCAAATAAATTTTTTACATTTTAAAAATAAAGTTTTATAACTTTCCGCAATCACAGTGACTTTTTAATCTGGGAAGGAGCACTAAAGAATTGAGCAAAAATCATCTTTATATATTTATTGGAATTTCGGAGAATTGTTTCAATAGAAGCGGTGGTTAGCAAATCCTCAATGGGATTTCAACATTTTAGAAAGGGTTTGCCAAAAATATACGTAATGGAAGATTTAAATTACCTATTTGTTGCTACTGTAAAGGAATTCGATGCCGCAGAATGAGTTAGATGAATTACTGGCAAGAGTGGAACTGTCTCAATCGCTGCTTAATAATAAAATAATCAATTATTTCCTCACATTTAAATGGATATTTTGCAATGATAAAATTAACACAGCCTATTTTTATTATAAAAAACTTAAAAAAAGCCATAAATCTATAAAAGCGGTCAATAAGCAGTTTTGTGATTTCTTCATATTCGTATGAATTAACGAAATCAAAAGTAGCATTTCAAAATCGTTTATTCCTATATAGATCTATGGAATTAGAAATAAGAAGATAAAGGCCCCATTACATTTCATATGCATTTCTAAATTTCCAACTTAATAATATATAGACTGTTTAATGGTTTTAATGATGGCATACGTTAACGGAATAGTACTGAGGGGCAATATTCGAAACTTTTTCCAGCATAATTAAGTTTATGAATAATGAATAAAAACACGTCAAATCGTAAGGTTTCCTTGGAACATTTTCTATTTAGAAGAAAGTTCTCTTCAAGAAATTGATCAAGGAGTTCACGACGTGAACAAGTTAAGGAGCGATTCACATATGTTTTGCTTCTTGAATTAAATCACTTCAAATTTCCAATTTTGTATGCCATTTAAAATTACCTTAGGACAGGAAGCATAAGTCAGTCAGACCTCAAAAGGAGTAAAACTATACGCATGTACTTTACATGCCTTCCATCAATATGAAGACGGTCTGGAAAAACATTTAGAGCGTTAGAATTAACGACATAGGCTTAGTCGGTACCCGCTCTTAGTATGTGTGTATATGAATGCACACATATTACTTAAGATAGAGATAAATATAAATAAACCTACATATTTATCTCCTGAGCTCAGTCGGAGTTGAATTACGAGGCGGATTTCCTCTAAGCCTTCACACGTCTGTTTCTCATCTCTCCATCTCTCTTCTCTCTTTTGTCTCTCTCTCCCCTTTCCTTTCTCTCCCATCTCCATTCTCTCTCTCTCTGTTCCTCTTTCTCTCTCTCTCTTCCTCCACATCGACACTTCCACATTCCAATTTTAATCTCCCCTCCTGCTTCCCCTCCTCCTCCCTTTCTCATCCTGTCTCTACTCATTCCGCATTAACTCTGTGTCATCTTCGACTCCACTCCCGGCTAGACACAATCCAGACGACCTCTACACCTACTCTGCTCTCGCATCAGACAATGACATTGGGAATTGAGCTGGAAGGGAGAAGAGGCGGGATAAGGCGAGTTGCAAGGGAGAAGAAGGAGGAAGGGGGAAGAGAAGCTGGATTAACACTGCAGAAGCTGATATGGGTGTTGGTATAGGTCGATAGGCGGAGATGGAATGTCGGGAGGCGAGGAGGTGAGTTGGAGGTGGAGGGTGAGAGGTAGAGGAGGGTTGAAGGTGGAGGAGGGGCCGGAGAAGGTGGAGGGACTGGAGGAGAAGGATTCTAATGAATGGAGAGTCGTGTGCGTCGACCAAGATTATGCTCTCTCTACTCAAATACGCAAAGTCGGATTCAAGTGAAGTCGGAAATGAAAAAACGCGCCATGGCAGAAAGTTTATTTATATTTCTTGTAAGATATGGGAATTTTGCAGGAAATAAAGGTGCATCGCTGCGAAAGTCAATTAGCAAAAATGGCGGAATTTAGTTTTTTCCCACTTTCGAGGGAAATTGGAGAGGATGAATGCTCTCGGGGAGTTTCCACGAGGGTTCTCTGAACCTCACTCGACTCCTATTTGCTTTTCTTAGGAAAATTACATACCGGATAATAAATGGACATAATGCAGACCGTTTTAAATTATTCTAGTTCCTTAAATATTTCAACGAACTTATGGCATTAGTGTTGATCATACTTTTCCTTCATACGGCTGGTATGAGTGGAATGTTGTTTGGAAGGAATATATAGAAATATAGGAAAAACAGCAGTCATAAACTTTCCTAAAAATTAAGTAACTATATGATAAATATCACAAAAGATACGAACTTGGCGCTCGTATACGTGTTCGTTTGCGTTTGCGCGTCTACACGTCTGTATGAATGCGTTTATGCGAATTAATGATTTTCTTAGAATTTCAACTTATCATCTGCTATTGTAAAATTCACATAATTTTATATTTGAAATGCTGTTGCTTAAATTGTAAGCATCTAACGGTTAGTATTGATAATTATGACTGAAAAGTTATTTATAATTAATTATGTGGCGATATCAAATCTTTAATAAAATAAAGCGTTAAGATGGGTTATTGCAAACACTGCAAATATATAGCAAGGATCACGACTTAACTACCAACATTTAAGAATAATTTAGAATTGCATTGAGTTATTTCATTATAATTTAAATAACAGGAACATTTACAACTACTTCTAAGTCGTTAATAGTCTCGAGATATTTTTGGTAGGTATAGGATGGCTAATACCGTCCACATTATTTTGTCCTTAAATAAAACCTATAAAAGCTAAAGGATCAAAAAAGTAACAATACAGTGGGATTATAATGGGTGAGTATTCTCTACCAATATCAACAAATTTTACAAAATTACATTTTAAAGTACTCTTTTTCAAATTAAAAAAATCTAGGGGTCCCAATACCGTTCATCATTAGTATTCCTATAATAATTTTACAAATAAGTAAAATAATAATTTTTTAAAGAACTTTCAACAACTAAAATACGAAAATATTGAAAAAATGCTATCAAACATAAATGAAAAGCTTCAATCATCCAGACAGACGGCAAATAAAGAAACGCAAATCTTCGCGTTCACCAGCGGATTTCTCATGACACTATTCGTGGTATTGGGTGCACTGGACCCATTTTCACTTATATTTCAATTTGAGTCGAGTTTTTGGCAGGATAAAAATTGAGCATCGTCCTCACTGTCACCGTCATTAGTGCTAACCAAACTCACTTCGTCCTTGGAACTAGATGATGATGAGGCGATCCCTTTTCGCCCCGTATTTTTGCTTTGGGCTGCTCCTTTGTTAATTTTCACCATTTTTCTAGTTTTCTGCGATTGTTCTGATGCAGCTTATCTTGGTATGGGGACCCTGTTATAAATGCAGCAGAACCACGATGAGGTGGTTCATCGTCAGTTGCAGAATTCTTTATAATCGCAGGAACAGGATTAATGTCATTTGGTGTAACAATAAGAATACGGAGACTGCTTGTGCTGGGTGTTTCTGCAGCATCTTGTAAGAATTCGTATTCGTTGGAAATGTTTTTGTTAAATTGAAATAACCCTGTTTTCTGGAACCCATTTATAGTCACTTGAACTGTTACTGGTATCAAGTAAGCACTCCCATTAATTCACCGATTTGATAAGCTGTTACGACCCTATTTTCATGTTGCTTCAACCAGTTCAGTATCTCCTGAGCATAGTAGGTTTTAAATGAGTTCATAATGGACACGTTGAGGGGTTGCATCTTGTGTGTTGCGTGAAGTGGAAGACATACAACTGAAACACCGTTGGCTCGTGCCATTTCTATTACATCGATGTTTCTCGTATGAAAATTATGACCATATAGAGCTAGTAGCACTGGGTCATCAATCAATCAATTTTGTTGCCATAGCAAAATCATGCTCAAACCACTTGGTGAAGCTTTCTATCTGGATCCAACTACTGGACGATATTAAGAACCTTACCTAAAGCCAACATGGTGCAACATTTTGAAGTCTCCCTTGGTGTGAAGTTCATGATCATTACTATTTTATAGCTCTCAAACCTGCCAAAATGTTTCGTGTGAAAAACTAACATTTATGACGCATCTTTGACGCTAAAAACACCCCTATATGTTGCGCTTCCAAAATCTAGGCCTTCACGAATTTCTTTCACTAAAAATAACGCTTATTACGACAACAGCAACCACCAGACTGGCTCACAAGATGGCTAACTAAGCTCTAGGGTTAAGTTCATATCGCCACCGATAGAATTAAGCACACGGCAGAGTCAATACCTCAGTGGAAAATATTAGGATCCTGGACGATAATAGGCGCCATTCCCCTAGTGATCACAGCCACCGTATGTCGCCTCATTCTTTCTGTAATAATCCAAGCCCTTCGATTTTTTGAAATTCCAGATATTGAGTGGCTTCATAACTTATTTCCTTCGCCCGCATGGGTTGAGCATCTCGGTGATTGATGAGAGGCCAAGGTCACGGAACCAACTCCGCTTAAAGGAGGGATATTGAAGGGGTAGGGAGACAGGGAGAGGGGCAAGGCGGTGGGCAAGGAGGGGAGGCAAGGAGGGAGGCAAGGAGGGGGGAGGATGCGGAGAGTGACCCTGTTACACGCACGCACACGCTAACTCGCTTGATTGATCGGCACCGCTCCTTTGTTTGACCAACAATGAGATGCTGTTCCGCTCCCCAGCTGCTAACACAGCGGGGCTACAGGATCACAAGAGTTTCCTCTTCTCTCTCAGGCTCCAAAGGACGAGCCAATATTGCGCTAATTTCCAGCGAAATATGCGAATACTTTTCCCTAAGCGACTTTAAGGTGTGCGAGACTTTATATCCGATCACGAGAAGCAGTTGATAGGACGAGATAAAGGCATAGCGATGAGAAATATGAGTTTCATTACGAGATGCCTAGCGTTCCAGCGTGGAGGTTTATAACGACGGCTTTTCACGTTAATAATGTCGAACATATATTAACAAACAAACTGGAGTATCTGATGCACTGACAATGTTCGACGAATTATTTAAGAATTTGATCTTTTGTTGAAATTGGATATCGTTTTATCGATCGTATAATCGAAGTTTTTACAACACATTTCCGGAAATGATCTTATTGACTTATTTCGGGAAATTGACGTTTCAAGCCTATAAAAGGTAAATGAAGACATTTTAAATACTAAATATCTAAAATGAAAAACTATACGAAACGAATAAGGGAGAGTAGCCCAAATTGGACGTTTTAAGATTTTGTGATTTACCTCATTAAGTACGACATTTTTATTATATTTCTTGATAAAAAATTCTACATTAGCATTTACCAAATAAGAATGTCATAAAATTTTAGTTTCTTGTTACAGTGAAATTAAAAAAAATTGTGAAACACTGCAAACGGTCCAATTTAGAAGAAGGGTCGTCAAAATTGGACCATAGGTTTCCTAAATTGGACCACTGACAAGAATGTCTAATAGAATAAACATTTAACAACTATAAACTTTTTGTGTAGGACAAAAGTACATGAATGAAATAGACTTTTTCATTCCTTATTAAAGCCACTTCCTCTCCGTAGAGAAGTTGATTCTGGCTGCTGTAAAGAAAGTTCAGGATGTCTGGCCAAAAAGGCGTTGTATCATTTCTTCCCCGCTGACTATTTTTCTGTATTAAATTGGAGTGGTGAATTGTTCTTTTCACATAACTGAAACGCCAGTTTTTTATCCTTAGGTGTTATTCCAAACATGCATTCTTCCAATCGCAATACATGATTCACCAATTCCATCTCTGTCTTCAGGGAGAGCAACATTTCTCCCCATTGATTTCTTCTCTGCGACAGCAAAAATATTTGTCCCTTTCGCGTTTCCCTTTAGTGTTGCTTTTCGTACGCAATAAGTTTTGGCTGATTCTTTAAGACCAATTTCGCCATGTTGATAAACTGATAGTGATCTTTCTAGGTCCTCAGTATTCCATTTTCAGTACTTTTTTAACTTTCGCTATCCTAAAATTCACAATGCTAATTTCAGAGAGTATTTTTCAATTCGTTTTCTTGCAGCTTAATATTGAGAAATCACATATAACCTCGTTCTCTGTATGAAATAATCTCAAAAACAAATAATTAAAATTTTGAAACCTACACGGATGAATAGAAAAAACTAAAACATATTCTTCGTACTATACGAAATATATCCATAGACCCATAGGTAAGATTAATTTTATCATAGGAATGTCTGTAATATCCTCACTGTATGAACGATTTCCCTAGTTTTATTCTGTAGCACGTGGGTTCGAACTCAGAAGTAATGATAGAGTAAGCATTAGGGAAAATAACACTGATATTTAACTGAACA
Organism: Tanypteryx hageni; assembly: GCA_028673005.1. Classification (NCBI taxonomy): domain Eukaryota; kingdom Metazoa; phylum Arthropoda; class Insecta; order Odonata; family Petaluridae; genus Tanypteryx; species Tanypteryx hageni. The sequence continues at coordinate 7,508,037 of CM054114.1, forward strand.
AAAACTTCATATAATCTGAGAAATTGAAATTTGAAGGGATTAAAAAATTGTTTAGCAAGGAAATGACTACATTTAATTATAAAAGTGAAAAGACTAATTAAACGAAAACTTCGATAAATTTCTCCTCAATCCCTGTCAGTGTTATAAAATAATTTACCATCACAGACATAGTGGAAATCGATAAATGGTCGCATTTTCTTGACCCTGTAAAACCGAAGCCGTTTACAACAAGTACCGAGTAAATTGAGGAATAGGTGTATTTTTATAAAATGTATAAAATATTTTAATGAATATTATTGCCAAATATGTACATATCATGAAAAAGATTGGCCTCTTTCATTTGTGTCATAGTCCTGAAGCGATTACAATATCATCCAGATTTAATAACTACGCAGAATAGAGCTCCTGAGGGAGATACTCACTTCAATTAAAATTGATTAATAAAATATCTTCCAAAGCAGTTTGAAAGCTGTGAGACATTTTGCATTGTTTTTGAGGACAGCAGCTTATATTTCGTAGCCACGGCGTATTAAGGGGGAAGCTAATGGCTGCCTGAAAAAAATTATATATGTCTCGCTAAGAGCGAGATGATGTTAGTAGCTAGAGTGGCGGCAAATATAGTGGGAATGGAGGAGAATGCGAGGAAATAGAGGGTTAGGGAAAGGAAATAGGGGAGGATAAGGGGGGGGAGGGATCAGGAAGAATGGGTCCTCGTTCCACAGGGCGAAGGACATTGGAATCGAATTAAACGACAAGGAAGGGGGAGGGAGGAGGAGGGGGGTGAGGATGAGAAAGTGAAGAAAAGGTAGAAGGGGGAGGTGGAAAGGAGTGGGGAAAGGGGAAGAGGAGTGAGAGAAATAGAGAGAACTCCATTGTGTCCTTAATGGAAGGTTTTGGATTTGGCTCTCTGATCCCGAGGGAGAGGCGGATGGAGGGAAAGAGGAGAGAAAAAGTTATTGTAAGGGAGAAATTCCAACAAATGGAGGAGTAAGAAAATAAGGGAGAGAGAGAGGCGAAGAGGAATGTGTCGCAAGAGAAAAGTGGCATATGCTCGAAATGGGAAGGATATATTACTTGCAATCACGCATTTTATTATCGAGATTATGCATTACGTGTTAATTAGCATTGGTGATTATTATAAAACGCCTATTGTAACAAATGCGGGATTCTAAAAGCAAATACTTAAAAAAAGGCATCTGTTGTTTATTGTTATCGGTTGCTTAAGATTTTCATTTAAGTGGAAGAGATGTGATCACGTCCAGAGATATAGATTTTCGCTTGTTTACACATATTAACAAATTTGACAATGAATGCAAAATAAAACTGAAATAAGACGATAAGATAAGACGATGACAAGCAAAGCAAAAGGGGCGGCGACTAGGAGAAGATAGAAAATTACAGGCCGATTTCCTTAACTTCAATATCGTGCAAGATTCTCGAGCACATACTCGTTAGCAACATAATGCGATTTATTGATAGTAATTCATTGTTAGATGATTGCCAACACGGATTCAGGAAAGGTAGGTCTTGTGATACTCGGCTCGGTCTTTTGGTGAATTGTATACTCAGAAGCGGAGAAAATAATACCCAGGTCGATGCCATCTTCTTAGATTTTAGGAAAGCCTTTGATAAGGTACCTCACAGGAAGTTAATAACGAAATTATAAGCCATAAGCGTCAATTCTAAAATTGTTAGTTAGATCCGTGAGTTTTTAAATCATAGGAAGCAGAAGGTTGTTATAAATTGAAAATCCTCGAGCTCAGTCGAGGTTCTCTGGCGTTCCACAGGGTATTGTAATTGGTCCGTTATTATCTCTAATTTATATAAACGATATCAGCTCAGTAGTCAGAAGTAAAATTAGGCTTTTCGTGGGCGACACCGTCAATTCTGGAGAAACTAACTGAAAGTACCCGGCGTTGCTCGGGGTATTTAAGTCAAGACAAAAAATATTGGGTAAGATTTGAGAATATAGCCAGTAGAGATAAAAAGCGGTCTTTGGGACAACCTTGACCATGAATTGGCGAATACGTGTGTGAACTGACCTATACGTGGGCTGTGTTGTGTTCTGCGTAAGTCATTGACCTTGTCGTAGGTCTGGTTGGGTCATTGGCCTGGTAGTGTGTATGATGTAGGTGGGATTTTGTTAAAAAGCGGGGATTGGGACAACCTAGTCTGTGAATTGGCGAATATTGAATTGGCGAATACGTGTGTGAACTGACCGTGTTGAGTTCTGCGTAAGTCCTTGTCGTAGGTCATTGGTCTGGTTGTGTGTATGATTAAGGTGTGATTCTGTGTGTGTTTAGCGATGATGTAGTGGAATGATGTGATATTGTGTAAGGTAATGGTATTGGTTTTGCGTTAGTGTGGTCATTGGCCTGGTTGTGTGTATGATTCAGGTGTGATTCTGCGTGTGTTTAGCGATGATGTTGTGGAATGATGTGATATTGTGTAAGGTAATGGTACTGGTTTTGCGTTATTGTTGATATTCGCATGGAAGTTGAATGACCCTTTCGCTTCTGCGTCATTCGTTGACCCTAATTTTCGCAATGTTTACATGTTTGAGGTGTGTATGTGTAAAGATGTGATTTTGCAGAGTCATTGACCAAGTGGTAGGTTTGTTTCGGTCATTGGCCTTGTTGTGGGTATGATAGAGGTGTGTGATGAAGTGTAAAGATGTGATTTTGCAGAGTCATTGACCTAGTGGTAGGCCTGTTTCGGTCATTGCGTGTTTTTATATTCGAATGGGGGTGATATTGTGTAAGGTAATGGTACTGGTTTTGCGTTATTGTTGATATTCGCAATGTTTACCTGTTTGGTATGAGTTAGTGCGATATGGTGTAGCCAAGTGAAAGTTGAATGACCCTTTCGCTTCTGCGCCAGTCGTTGACCCGTGGAGGGGATAGGGCCTTCCAATATTTACATCTGCGTGTGTTTTGGTTTCTCCTCAGCGCGTGTCTTCGGTCGGTCGTTTACCCTTCTAAGCAGGTTTTCGACGAGCTAAGTAGGTCACCAACTTTTAGGTAAAGAAAAACCGGTTCTGAGTGGGGTGGGGAGGGGAGAAGGATTGGGACCTCAAATTAAGAAAGGGAAATTAAAAGACCTGCGGTGGCTCCAGCGTGTCGGAAGAGAAAGTTATGTTTAATACCTGGGTAGGATAGGATATTGGCCTCTGGTTGTTTTAAAAACCTACGGTCGGGGCAGGTTTTATCAAGTAAATAAAACGCGAGAAAAGTTAAAAATCGATTTATTTAACAAAAATAATATACAAAGTTAGTTTTTTACAAACATTGCTCCATACTCATTTTATATTTATTATTAAATAACCTCCATGTCGCTTCATTGGTTATGGCCTCTTTTAATAACGACTTCACCAGTCCACTTTTCACCAAATCGTCTTTCTTTGCTTCGATAAGTTCTTTTCTGAAACCATTATCCAATAATTGAATGAGTCTTAATGTTATTATCACGTCAATATTTTCATTTATTTTACACTTTGATGAAGACTTTTTACCATCTTCACACTGCATAAGAAGAGGTGGTAAAACATTGCCACATATCTTCCTTTCTATGATTAACACGAAACTTAAAATGTCTTCTTTCACATCAGAGAGATTATCTTCTGTCAACACATCTTCAGAAGACGCACGAGTTCCAAGGGAAAGCTGCAACAAATATTCACCTGGCAATTCCAATGTTGCTAAAGTGAAATCATAGCTGCGGAGACGTAAATAATCTAAATTTTGAATTTCGTGAGTTTCACTTAATATCTGAGAGGTACACTTCTCGTCACCCTGAGTTGTAATCTTAACGGCTGTAAGCAATATTGCGTATTTTCCACTCATGGTTGTCTCGGTATAACTCTAGACACGGTAGTAGTTTACCACACACCAGCCGTTAGCGCAGTACCATCGTGGTCGCTTGACGAGTCCATTTATATCCGACAAAAAAAAAGAAATGGATTCACAGAAGCTGACCTCGATTCATGAAGAGAAGAGAGAGCCAATAGTATCCGAGAAATCTGTAAGGTTTGGAGATAATATAAGCGTGAAAGTTTTGTATGTATATTCGTTTGCTAGCAGAGAAGCAAGAAAATGTTACTATTAGACCATTTCTAGATACATATAATAATTTATATTAAAAATTAATTATTTAGGACCTATCATAGAAAGTATTCTTTCGGAAACGCACAGAATGAATGTGCAGAAACGAATTGGGAGAACTCCGCTAGAGACAGAAAGATTTCGATTAACAAAAAATATTTTGTGATCCATCATAGAAAATATATTTTCGGAAACAAAATGAATATGCATAAACGAATTAAAAATTAATTTATTTGGACTCGTCATAGAAAATTCACTATCATAAATTATGTACAAAAACAATTTAAAAATTTATTGTAATCGTCATAGAAAATAAACAAAAACCATCGATGTGCTTGACATAATTAATACAATTCGGGATGTGTTATATATATCGAGGTAATATCAAATCAAGACTCACTTTAGAGTAAAGCTTTGCTGAAGAACTCAAATTCAAGGAAGGTATGGATAAGATAAGACGAGCACATTGTGAGGCGCAACAGGAGTTGAAAAATCGAGCCAACACCGTGGTGAATGTGCAAAGTGGAAGAACGAACAGTACTGATATTAAAGCAGACGATGGAGAGGATATGATTGAAGACGTGAGAAATCAAGCGATTGAAGAATTCTGCTGGTGGAGAGAAGACGATGAATATTTTAAAACGATTAAAAGGGATAATCATATTGAATTCTGGAAGTAGTTGCTGTACTTTTTTTAAATAAATAAATAAACTGATTATCTCAAACATGTGTTTTATTTCCATGAATCTTGGTACGAGGCTTTTGAAACCGGAGCTAAATTTTTATTTCCCAAATTTATTACGTCTCAAATCAGGAGACATTCTAAGCGGAATTTCGTTAACATAAAAAAGGAGTCAAACTCACACTCTTCCGAGGTAAAAGTGAAAGTATTACGAAACCCGGTACGAGGCTTTTAAAACCGAAATCAAATTTTTATTTCCCAATTTAGAAACCCATGGGAACGAGTTTTCTATTACGTAACCGTCAAGAATATCGTATTAGAACCATGGATGGAGGACTTGTGATAGATGATAATTTATCACGTCACAAATTTTTAAATTTTTATTTCCCAATTTAAAAATCCATGGGAACGAGTTTTCTATTACGTAGCCCGAGGTAAAAGTGAAAGTATTATGAAACCCGGTATGAGGCTTTAGAAACCGAAGTTAAATTTTTATTTCCCATTTTAGAAACCCATGGCAATGAGTTTTCTATTACGTCACCGGGAGCGTGGGGTATTATATATATATATATATATATATATATATATATATATATATATATATATATATATATCGAAGGAAATGGTAGAAATCTAGCAGAAATCAAAGATCAACCTTCGAAGACACTCGTCTTTTTCCGCGCTGATGTAAAGCAACGTTTTATTTTCATTCGAGTGAAGATACAGTTGTCAGTTGCAGATTACTCAACAGTTCAGAAGCGTTTCAATATAAAAAGTAAGTACCTACTGATAAATTATTTAATGATGTATGAATTAATGGTAATTTTAACTCCAGTGAGGTTATTGTGGACAAAAACAATTCTTTGTTCTTTTTCTTTTGTCTTTTCAGATGGCATTCATGAAAAAATTGAACGATCAATCGCAAATAGTAGCCTACAAACCAATTGGTGAGCTCGAAAAGCACGTCGAATACAGGATTTTGAGATTTGATGTGGTTGACGCCAAATACGGTCCGACACTAAGAGCATACATTGAAAGGAACGGTGAGTCTTGGAAAGTTTTCCTGCCGAAGAGATTCGACCCTAGTCAGTTCTCCTCAAAAGAGCTAGAAGAATATAATATTGGGGAAGAAAAACATAATTTAATATATAAGGGAAAACTTGGGAATGTTCATGATGTGACAATAGTGTAACGATGGAAAAACACTGGAAAAAAAGAAAATTGAGTGAATATTTAGACAGTTATACAAACAGTCCGATCGTGGGTAATGATTTAGAAAGTGAAAGAGACACGTCGGTGATCGGCGATAAAAAAAGAAGAGTTGAAGAAGACGAAGTAGAAGTAGCATTTAATGGTTCTTTGAGAACCTATAAATTTAGTAATATTAAGGATTGTAAGAGTGTGGAAACATTTCTAGAAAATAAAAGAATATATTTGGTTGATAAAATTAGTAAAAATTTAATAGTAGATAAAACATTAAAATTTAACATATTTTTAGAATGTAACTTCGTCAATATTGCTGGTGAAGAACAGAAGCGAGCTTTCAAAACTAAAAATGTAGCTGTTTATATGGATTCAAATGTAGGTGAGATGGTAGATTCAGCCCTAAAAAAAATCACATGTGAGATGGAAGAGAGTGGAACAAAAAAAAGTGGGTGGATGTTAAATGAAATTGTTCACATATTACTTAGAATTAACATGTTTAAACCTTTAAGAGGAAGAAAATATATTAATCTACCAAATTGCATAGCATCAACTAGAGCATGTGTAAATGTGCAAAATTTAGACAATAATTGTTTTCGATATTCTATTCTTGGAAAATTAGTTACCATTCACCATCCTGAGAGAGTAAGTTCCTACAGAAATATAACTCATTCTTACGATTTTGACTGTATAAATTTTCCCACACCTTTGAATCAGATAAAATTATTTGAACGTCGAAATAACATTAGCATCAACGTATTCGGTATTGATAATGACTCTAATGTGTATCCGTTGAAAGTTGTTGATGAAGAATTAGTGGATCATCGCGATCTGTTGCTATTGACTGAGGGCAATGAAATTCACTATGTTTGGATAAAGAACTTCAATAGACTAATTTCCCGTCAACTTATTAAAAGTAAACGTTCAATATCGATTTGTAAACGATGTTTTAATTACTACACAGGTAATGACCGTGAAATTCGATTAAGAAATCATTTAGAATTATGTAAATTTAATCATCCAACAAGAATTGTTCTGCCTGAAATTAAAGATGGTAAAGTACCGCATATAGAATTTAAAAATTATCAAAACAAACTTCGAGTTCCCTTTGTAATTTATGCTGATATCGAATCAATATTACTACCCATTCAAGGTTGTCCTGGAGATCCGACAAGTTCCCACACGTCTTCATATCAGAAACATGAAGCAATGAGCTTTTGCGTTTATGTTAAATCATCTTTTGCGGCAGATATTATTCCACAGAAACCATACATATATCGAGGAGTAGATGCAGCATATAAATTAGTAGAGTACTTAGCTTATCTAGCAAACAAAATTTCAGATATTTATGCAAGGAAAATTGGAATGATAGAATTAACGTCAATACAAGAAGAAAATTACAAAAACTGTGCTGATTGTCATATTTGCGGAGGAAAAATTGAAGAAAATAGCAAAAATTATAAAGTTAAAGATCATTGTCATTTGAGTGGGGAGTTTAGAGGAGCTGCTCATCGAATATGTAATTTAAATTTTAAGAATCCGAATTTCATTCCTGTGTACATACACAATTTGAGTGGTTATGATTCACATTTTATTATAAAAGAACTGGGAAATATTCCAGGGAGGATAGGAGTGATTCCCAATACAGAGGAGCGATATATTAGCTTTATAAAGTATATTGGGAACATACAGTTAAGATTTGTGGATACATATAGATTTATGCCCTATAGCTTAGAGTATTTAATGTCAATTCTCCCAGCGTCAAAATTCGTAGAGACATCAAAACACTTTCATGGTGAACAATTTAAATTAATTACAAAGAAAGGTGTTTTTCCATATGATTTCATCGATTGTTTTGAAAAATTAGAATTGCCATTTCTTCCTCCGATGGATTCTTTTGTAAATAAATTAAATGAAACTGAGCTTTCTATTTCTGACTATGAGCATGCTAAAAAAGTGTGGGAGACTTTCAATGTTAAAAACTTAGGGGAGTACAGCGATATATATCTGACGGGTGACGTTGTGGGACTCGTCGATGTATTTGAGAATTTCCGCAGTGAATGTTTGCAATCATATGGTTTGGATCCTAGTTACTATTTCACATCCCCCGGACTTGCTTGGAAAGCCGCCCTACATAGTAAAGCAAAATTAGATCTACTGACTGATTACGATATGATTATTATGATAGAACGTGGAATCAGGGGAGGTTTGGCTCAATGTGTTAAACGATATTCGAAAGCAAACAATAAGTACATGAATGAATATAATCCTAGAGAAGAAAGTTCATATATAGCATATATAGACGCAAATAACTTGTATGGGTATAGTATGTGTAAAAAAATGCCTTATTCGGGATTTAGATGGGTTGATCCAAAAGATATAGGAGACATTGAAGAGATTGATGATGAAGGCACCGTAGGGTATTTGTTAGATGTAGATTTGGAATACCCAAGTTACCTTCACGATCAGCATAACGAATTTCCCCTTCTACCTGAAAATGATAACCCGCCAGGTTCAGATCAGAAAAAACTTCTAACAACATTATTCAATAAGAAACGCTATGTAATTCACATTTCTCTGTTGAAACAAGCAGCTAGGGTTAAAATTAAAAAATATTAATAGAATAATAGAATTTCAACAATCTAATTGGCTTGAGTCATATATATTAAATAATACTGAGAAGCGGAAATTGGCTACTAACGATTTCGAAAAGGAATTCTTTAAATTAATGAACAATTCAGTTTTTGGGAAATCTATGGAGAACGTACGTAAAAGAATAAATATTGAATTGATCTGTGACATGAAAAGATTGCAAAAAGTAATAGCAAAAAGTAATTTTCTAGATCGAACCATATATTCGGAAAATCTGGTCGCAGTACATATGGCGAAAGAAAAAATTGTTTTTGATAAACCCATTTATGTAGGAATGGCAATTTTAGATTTATCTAAAATTTTAATGTATGATTTTCATTACAACGTAATGAAGTCCATGTATGATAAAGAAAATCTAAAATTGTTGTATATGGATACAGATTCATTTATTTACGAGGTAAAAACGGATGATTTTTATGAAGACTTGATAAAAAATATTTCTTTCTTTGATACTTCAGACTATCCAACTGATCACAAATGTTATTCTTTGGCAAATAAGAAAGTGTTGGGTAAATTTAAAGATGAAGCCTGTGCAAAATCAATCTCTGAATTTGTAGGATTGAGAGCAAAGCTGTATTCCATTATCATCGACGGTGAGGAAAAAAAGCGTGCCAAAGGCGTTAAAAAATGCGCCGTTAACAGTAAAATAAAATTCAAAGATTATTTGGACTGTTTGAATGAAAGTAAAGAAAAAATGACATCATTTAGACAGATAAGATCTAAAAAACATGAGTTATATTCTGTAGAAGTGAACAAACTATCGTTATCACCTTTTGATGACAAGAGGTACATTTTATGTGATGGAATCAATACATTAGCTCATGGTCATTACTTAACTCCGAATGACGAATGAAAATTATTTTTTTTTCTATTTAGTTTTTAGTATTGATATTTCTGTACTTTTTAAGTGAAATGTGCGTGCAATTGAAATATTTTTTTTCTATTTAGTTTTTAGTATTGATATTTCTGTACTTTTTATGTGTTGTGTGTGCGCAATTGAAATAATTTTTTTCTATTTAGTTTTTAGTATTGATATTTCTGTACTTTTTATGTGAAATGTGTGCGCAATTGAATTGCGCTTTATTCTATTGGTGATGGAAAATTATTTCCTAAATTGGAATAAAAACAATTGAATATGAAACATAAATCTTTTATTTATTTCAACATTTGATTTACATCTTCCCATGTGTTATAACAATTGTCGAATCCCAACCATTTAACGTACGCCTTATCACCACGTCTCTTCAAAATCTTTTCCACTAAGTAAACATCCTGGAACTTTGTTTTCTGCAATTCCTCTTGATAAAAGCCGCCTTTAATAGGTTGATTATTTTGGTCTCTGAGAATATAAGTTGGTGGAACCGTATTTTTTACTTCCTCTATGACAAATATCTCTGTAGACCAAGAAGGCGTAAAACCTTTTTCAAATATTGCCTTGCTTTTTGATATGCGTACATTGTCCCCTTCACTAAATTTGACCTTTTTAGCGCCTTTTCTTATTTTCCTTTGATAAATTCTTGATAATATATCCTTTTCATTCTCCTTAGTGACATCAGCAGGTTTCATCTTGATAGTTCTATGTACCCTATTATTATACTCTTGAACTAAAATAGGTAATATTGTTAACCATTTGTGGTTACCTTGTAAACTAAATCGTTTCCACATTTCAGTTTTAAGAGTACGGTTCCATCGTTCTACTATTGAAGCTTTCATTGTGCTAAATGTGCTGTAATGGTTAATTCCATGTTTTTTCATCAAACCAATGAATTTATTGTTGTAAAACTCTTTCCCTTGATCAGTTTGAATATTTCTCGGTTTCCTTTGTTTGAGAATCATCTTCACAGCCCGCGAGACATCTTCTGAGGTTTTTCGTTTCACAGGAACAGCCCAAGCGTATTTTGATAAGGCATCTATCATGGTTAATAGGTATTTGTATCCACGATTTTCACTTGAATAAGGAAGCATTTCTACCAAATCAGCTTGCCATAAGTCGTCCAAACCTTTTATCAGAACTTTTCTTCGTTCATAATTCTTCCTCGCTGGTTTGTGAAGTTCATTGACAATTCCACGTCTGATATCCATCTTCACGTCTAGGTTGACTGCATAATTATTCCGTGACCGTTGAAATGTTCCTCTATTAATACTGACGTTTTAAAAGCAATCTCCTCAAATAACCCAAATTGACAACGTCTGTTTCTTCCACAGGATCTCTCACATTAGTCAGAGCATGTCCGCGTGCATCAAATTTATTCTTATTTAGCGTGATAGTGTTACTTGCAACATGATTTAGATGAACTGTTGAGCTTTCAAGCAAAGTCTTAAAATTAACAGCGTCACTTTCATCTTGAGGGTTTGATACGTTTGTTATCCGATGACTTTTCACATCTATCACACCGCTATCCATGATAACAGCATTCTGTAATTTTGTAAGCAAGGTCTTATAATTAACTGCATCATATTCATCCTGAGGATCATTCAAATCCGTTATTCGGGTTTTCTTTGCACTCGTAGTGTCTTTTGCTATTGTTATAGCATTTTGAAGCAAAAAACGTTTATTTACTACATCACCCTCATCTATTGGTTCTTTCGCACATACGATTCTTCGTCCACCTGCTGAAATATAATGTCTCGTCGCTCCTGGTATTCGAAAGTCCACGTACTCTTTTGAGACAGCATCTCTAGGTTGAAGAGATTTGCCTATATTAGATATGCGACGATTGTCAGCATTTATTTGATGTTCAGTCAATGAAAGTGTGTTATCTCTCAAATATCCTTTTGTGACAGCATCATTGGTGTCTATAGGAGAAGCTAAATTTGTTAAACGATTTCCTAGCATATCATACGAATCCATCCTCCTTCTTCTCCTCAAAGAACGTCCAAACTTATCCACAGGCATTATTTTACTGCGAAAGTAAAATCGCTATCATATCTTATATAATGATATCGCTATCTCTAAGCTCTTCTATGATGGCGACAATTTCATTGTCGTGACCTGAATGCCCCGAAGCCTTAGATGAAAGAATTAATTTAAGTCTGTCCACAAGTTCATTCGGGTCATCCCAATACTCAATGATAGGTTGTGAAACATCCATCCCTCGGCCTGCTGTAGAATTGGGAAACAATTTAGATATAATTTTTACGTACTTAGATCCTCGATTACTGTTTATCTTCTCCCGACTATTATATCCTCGTTTATGAGCATTGGTATCTATTAATATTTGACGATAATTTTCCATATCCTTAGGCTTAACTTCATCCATTTTTGGTTTCGTCATAAATAAAAGCTCAAGCAGTCCCGGTGTCTCAACATAAGTCTTATCTCTCACGATGAGGTTTTCATCATCCATTTCAACAGGTGAATCTCCAATAAACCAATCAGTTCCGCTATATCTGACTCCAAAAGTACGATCTAATCTCTTATCATTGCTCATAACCAATTTAATGTAATTACTAAAAAGAGTTTTGTCTGGAGATTTTTCATCGGACTGTTTATTTACAGTAGGTTTGGAGATATTTTGAGATTTGGTTTGTCGCACGAGGTCATTTAAAGGATCAACAATTGGTTTAAATGACTGTGATAAAAAATCTTGTTCTGATCTCTGCGCTCTTTTTAAATTATTATATTTCTCTCGGATATTATCACTTCTTTTAATGATTTCACGAGTCAGATCCTCTTCAGCTTTTCTCTTTCTTTTATCTTGAAACATATCGGTTTAATTACCCTGTAAACACTGAATGAACCTATGAAATGTTATGTGGTTTTATAAAAGAATCAAACATTTTTCTATAGCGTCCCTTATTAATATCACATTCTTTATCTATTACCATAAAGCCATATTTATCCCTCCAACACTCCATGCATATGTTCTTAAATTGCGCAAAGGTCATATCCGTATTTACATGATCATCATAAATATGCTTGAGATTTAATTCATCCTGCTTAAAAAGTATAATCAAATTTACATTATCCCGTATCAATTGCTTCGGAACTTTTGAATAAGTCTGAGCAAGATAAAAACAATCAATCATCTTGTGCCGACCACTGCTAAAATATATTCTCATATTATCTTGCTTTTCACAAGAAATGTCATCAAATATAAATACAGAGTGCGGTCTTACATCATCTATATTTACAACTCCTTTGTTGTCTTTGAAAAAGAAGTGTCCAATTTCAGGAACTAAGGAAAGAATATTTTGCAGAAATAAATATTTTGGTTGATTCAACGACTTACTGTATAAATACACGTTTTCATACTTTAGCCCATTTGTCTCTGTGAGAAGATTAATTATTACATTTGTTTTACCAGAATTAGATGGACCGCAAACAATGCAGCGGATACTTTCAGGAAGCAAGGGACCATGCCTCTCGCGCGGTTTACATTCATCAAACGAGAATGTACCTATCGGGAGCTTTTCGCACTGTTCCTCTACCTCCATTATAATGATATTCTTTCCACCGTGAGTTTAAATAAATAGCAAAACAAACTTTCTACCACATTAGTATGAGTCGGTACGCATCTGGAAAAGGACTGGTGAATAGTGTCATTAATAAGTTACCATTTGAGCTTCATTTACCAGGGTACCAATTCTGTGGTCCAGGGACGAAATTAAAACAACGTCTTGCAAGAGGAGATCAAGGTATAAATCCACTAGATGCTTATTGTAAACAACACGACATAGCATACTCTAAATCTAAAGATTTATCTGATAGACATAAAGCCGACCTCGATCTAGCCGAAAAGGCTTGGCAACGTGTAAAATCAAAAGACGCGAGTTTAGGTGAAAAGATATCTGCAGGTATAGTTACGAATATAATGAAAGCAAAAGTGAAGGTGGGTAGTGGAACTAGAAAGTCTAACTGTTTTAGAAATATCATGCGGAGAGCTCGAGTAGCAATGAAAAACTTGAAAAATAAAAACCTCAATCAGGCTGCTAAATTAACACTTAATGTTATTCGAAGGGATGTGAAAAAGAAAAGGAGTAAATATACTACGCCTAGAGTTATACCAATTCCAAAGACTGGAGGAATTATCCCACTAATACCTTTATTTGCAGGGTTGTCAGCATTAGGTGGTTTGGCAGGTGGTGCATCAGGTATAATAAAAGCTGCTTCTGAGGCAAATGCCGCAAAAAAGAGATTGGAAGAATCGAAAAGACATAATGCTAGAATGGAAGCAATAGCGTTGCGTGGGAAAGGGCTCTATATGAAACCATATAAGAAGGGATTAGGCTTATACATTTCACCACCGAATAAAAAAAAAACTTTTAAGTAGGTTACCTAAGAGAGCGCTCTCCAATTTTGATCTACTTCACTATGTTAAGAAGTTAAATATTCCAAATTTTCGAGGCGTATTTATGAGAGACGGATTGCCTTTACGATCGCCGTGGTCTAATGAGAGTGGTATTGTAAATTTGGATGACTCTGATGGGGCGGGAACACATTGGGTGTGTTACAGAAAAACGGGCAAACATGTTGATTACTTTGACAGTTTTGGAAATCTTCCACCACCTACAGAACTCCTAAATTATTTTAAAAATAGCACGATTCATTATAACAGAGATAGATATCAGAAAACAAAAGCTGTAAATTGCGGTCATTTATGTTTAAAATTTTTGAATAAAGATGCAAACATCTGGAATTGTAATTAGTCATGTCTTGGACGTTAACGTTTACGGGTAAAACATCCACTCTTAATGCTGATTATTTTCCCGAGATCACCTTGGATGCTGATAAAAATTATAGCATAGGATGTGTGAGTTTAGAAACTTATTATACAATACCTAACGTGTTCGATGGGAACAATATCTTCCACTATGGAAGCGGAAATTCTGTGGTAATACCAACAGGAACATATGAAATTGATGATTTAAACGAATATTTACAAAGTGTTTTAGGAAAAGATGCAATAAAGATCGAAGCAAATAATAATACTTTACGTTCAGCATTGACTTGTAACTTTGAGGTGGATTTTACTAAACATGGTTCGATAGCATCACTTCTCGGATTTGCGAAGAGAAAATTGGAAGCAAAAGTAAGACACATATCAGACAATATTGTAGACGTTTTTCACGTAAATGACATTCTTATCGAATGTAACATTGTAGAAGGTTCGTATAAAAACGGTGAGAATGTGCATATATTACATCAGTTTTTTCCTGAAGTTCCACCGGGGTATAAAATAATAGAAAGACCTAGTGAGATAATTTATTTGCCTGTGAATACCAGAACGATAAACAACATCACTCTCAGATTGTTAGATCAAAACGGAAATCCAGTAGACTTCCGCAACGAAACTATTACAATTAGATTACATTTAAAGGAAAATGGGTCTTGATTTTACTCGAAATCCTTATAATCGCGGTGCGGCGATGAGATGGATTAGTACACCACGTACTGCTAAACCGTTATCATCTGATAACATACAGTTTCTAGAATCTCTCGGGTTCCGTCTGCATCCGAAATGGATATATTAAATATAGACTCCAGTGCGCGTTATGATGAATCAATAACTTCCATCGAGTACCATACTCATCATCCTTACACACAATCAAAGTTCGATTACAATGATGAAATTCGTATGGTAGTTCAAAATCAATCTGATTTTATTCTTCCAAGTCAAAGTCACATCTATATAGAAGGTCATATTACTAATGAAGATGGATCCGGTATAGCATCAACCACCACGCTTGTAAATAATGCTTTCTATCATCTTTTTTCTGAGGCTCGTTATTGTTTAAATGGTGCTGAAATAGACAGCGTGAGAAATCCAGGAGTTACCTGCACTCTCAAGGGTTATGTTTCACTAACAGATAGTACATCGAAAGGATTACTAAATGCAGGATGGGTAATCCCCGGAAAGTCGAGCGAGGTATTGGAAGATGGGAATTTTAACGTTTGTATCCCGCTGAATACAATGTTTGGGTTAATGGAAGATAATGATAAGATTTTTATCAACGGAAATCATGAACTCATTTTAATCAGAGCACGCACTGATGATAACTGCTACGTATCTACCAATAATGTGAAAGCTAAAATTACAATTGATAAAATTTGTTGGAGAATTCCATATGTTACAGTATCCGATAAGCAGAAATTACTTTTACTCAAACGTATTGATCAATATAAACCTATTCAGATAACGTATCGACGCTGGAACCTTTCATCCTACCCAGAATTACCGAGAAGTGAAAAACAGACTTGGGTCGTAAAGACAACCTCTCAGTTTGGTAAACCTCGTTATGTTATATTCGCATTTCAAACATCACGGAATAATATTGTACAGCGGGATAGCAGAGTTTTCGACCACTGTAATTTAAGAGGCATTCAAGTTTTTCTCAATAATAAAAGTTTCCCCTACGATGTATTAGATTTAAATTTTAGCAAGGGGCAGATAGCTGAGCTTTACAATATGTACGCAAAATTTCAGAAATCATATTATGGAAATGAACCAAAACCTTTGTTGTCACGTGATCAATTCGTTAATATCGCACCTATCGCAGTCATTGATTGTTCGAAGCAAGATGAATCAATCACTTCAGGTGCTGTAGACGTTAGAGTAGACTTCGAATCAGAAAAAAATTTCCTATCTAGAACTAGCGCTCATTGCTTAGTGATCAGTGATGAGTCATTTTGGTATGATCCGCTGACTGGCTCAGTGAAATTTGCAGGATGATAAATATAGTGCGATGATACTTTCCACCATCAGTAGCAAACATGAATTCAGCTATTGTTGACTTCAATCTTGACAAAGATGCATCGGGACGTTTTTTGTTGCGAGAATTATCCATAATCTCATTAAACACCTTTGCAAGTCAACATTGGATTTTTAAAACGCCTAAGTTGGAAAATCATTCAAATAGCGTCAATGTATGGACCACGCAAGAGTATCATGCTATAGATGAGCATATTGGCGATGTGGAATATGATATGGCAGAATACATATTGAAGGAATATACAAGGCCATTCGATTACATCTTTACTAAAGGAGTGGAAAAGTGTAAATTTCTAAGAAAGGCCATCCATTCGCAAATTAAAAATGTCTATAACTTAGATGACTTCGACTGCCCTGCACTAGAGAAGCTGAATAAGAGAATTGGTACTGAGTGTATTTACCATTTTCGAATAGATATGCCAGATATTTGCTCCCACAGTCGGGCATTTTCTCTCGCTGAATGGTGTCGTCTCAATTTAAGTGACATTAATTTATTGGAAAGAAGTGCACGCATAAAGACATTCAAGGAATGGAAGAATACATCGGTGTCTCCTGAGAATCTCGCCGAAGCCGGAATGGTGTACTGCTGCGGAACATACGATACAGTTCAATGTGTTTACTGCGGATTGCGGATGACACAGTGGCGTGAAGGTGATGTACCACTAGATGATCACAGAAGAGAAAAACGCAATTGTATCATGTTTGGTTTTTCATGTTGTGATGAAACTGATTAAGAATGCATTTTTTGTCAAGATGATATTGATTGAATAAAAAAATAAATCGATTTTTAAAATTTTATCATGTTTTATTTACTTGATAAAACCCATCCCGACCGTAGAGGTCAATAACCTATCCTTATCCATTTTATTTCACCTCCCAATCAACCTTCGACAAGTTAAGACCTGCTGATTCCTCGAGAGAGTTTCTCATACGTTGAATCATTTAGATCTGAGATTCGATAGAGGACAGAGGTGCACATAAATCTTCTACGCATCAAAACGCTCTCCAAAGGTAATGGATATAATTAATATTTGATATTATTAGTATATTATAAATCTAAGAAATTATTGATTGGAAAACAATTACATTTCAGTTAAGGACTTAAAACAACTTGCAATTATACATAAAGTTGGGTCAGTTATTCGGACCTATCATGAACATAATTGGAAGTGGGTCAAGAGACCAGATCTGAAATTTATACCTATTGATTACATTGAATTGTATCATCCGCATGATATGGAAGATATGACGATTACATGTCACGAAATACAAAAAATGGAAGAATGGTATGAGAGGGAACGACAATAAACATGATCTGCCTACTCGATGTTGTTTCATTTTGAATCATTTCAACCGTCCCCACCCCACTCAGAACCGGTTTTTCTTTACCTAAAAGTTGGTGACCTACTTAGCTCGTCGAAAACCTGCTTAGAAGGGTAAACGACCGACCGAAGACACGCGCTGAGGAGAAACCAAAACACACGCAGATGTAAATATTGGAAGGCCCTATCCCCTCCACGGGTCAACGACTGGCGCAGAAGCGAAAGGGTCATTCAACTTTCACTTGGCTACACCATATCGCACTAACTCATACCAAACAGGTAAACATTGCGAATATCAACAATAACGCAAAACCAGTACCATTACCTTACACAATATCACCCCCATTCGAATATAAAAACACGCAATGACCGAAACAGGCCTACCACTAGGTCAATGACTCTGCAAAATCACATCTTTACACTTCATCACACACCTCTATCATACCCACAACAAGGCCAATGACCGAAACAAACCTACCACTTGGTCAATGACTCTGCAAAATCACATCTTTACACATACACACCTCAAACATGTAAACATTGCGAAAATTAGGGTCAACGAATGACGCAGAAGCGAAAGGGTCATTCAACTTCCATGCGAATATCAACAATAACGCAAAACCAGTACCATTACCTTACACAATATCACATCATTCCACAACATCATCGCTAAACACACGCAGAATCACACCTGAATCATACACACAACCAGGCCAATGACCACACTAACGCAAAACCAATACCATTACCTTACACAATATCACATCATTCCACTACATCATCGCTAAACACACACAGAATCACACCTTAATCATACACACAACCAGACCAATGACCTACGACAAGGACTTACGCAGAACTCAACACGGTCAGTTCACACACGTATTCGCCAATTCAATATTCGCCAATTCACAGACTAGGTTGTCCCAATCCCCGCTTTTTAACAAAATCCCACCTACATCATACACACTACCAGGCCAATGACCCAACCAGACCTACGACAAGGTCAATGACTTACGCAGAACACAACACAGCCCACGTATAGGTCAGTTCACACACGTATTCGCCAATTCATGGTCAAGGTTGTCCCAAAGACCGCTTTTTATCTCTACTATAGCCAAGTAATGTAAAGTTAATTTTTATTGTAATGCCTAATGGTATGCTATATTTCTTGTCTCCCCATCTTTCACCATAATAAATAAATTTTTCCAGCATCCTTTATCAACAAATTGGGCGTCATTGTATTTTTTATCAAATATTCACAATAAAAGTTCGATCGAATCACTTTTAAAATATAGTTATTTCACTCAAATTGATTTACAGTGGAAGAAAGTGCATCATATTATGTTGTCATGAATCTCAAAAACACTTAAAATCTTGGGCAGGAATTGCAAGCTCTAGGGATGTAAACGGTCGAAACACTTTTGAAGGTATATTCAAATTTAGCTTAACTACTTGTTATCCCCTGCAAAGGCTGATTTTGTTGGTCTAATTAGTCACATGATTATTTTAAAGTGCAATCTACGAAACAAAATGAGTCCCTGGACTTGGAAATTGAATTTGGCGACCAAAGTGTCGGTATGGCATGGAGTGTTATTATAATATAATAAGTATAATTGGCTTAATTGATACATACAAATGATCATTTGAATGGAAAGCAAAATGCGCATATAGACATTAAAGGAAGGAAGATGTTAAAGATTATATTTTGGTTGAAATTAAAGAATTGTTGTAGTAGTTTTCTTATTGTAGTACCTTATGTGATATCTTTTGCTTTCTTTGTTATTGTAGTCTTAAATCTCTTGGTCATTAGTTTCCTTTGCTCTTGCGCTCGCCGAGCTTACAATCAGTTTTTCTTCTTCATCTATTAAATTCCTCAAAGCACGGATTCCTTACGCATATAGTATAAGGATTATGGCGACAATACAATTTCGAGTTTTAACAATGACACGGTCGGCAAGGCCACATATCGTTAAAAAGCTTAAATTTTTCAAATAAATGTGATTTAGACGTATAACTTGAACTATTTAGAATCGTAGACAACATGTGACGATAAGAATAAGAAACGATATTTTGTTTAAAACGGTCTAGATACGAAGATTTTAGGTAAATTCTTTCTAATTTTAATTTGCAAAAGAGTAAATTGCAAGAATTGACCAAATTATTTAAATAGTTTTTAGATAAAAAATTATTTTTAACAAAATATCTATCGAGTAATTTTGTCAATAGGTAAAAAAAATAAAATAATTTTATAATTAAATATAAATATATTTTTATAGGTTTGTAAAAATTAAATTGCGGAGCATTGGTTGAATACTGGCAGTCTGAAAAAACAATTAGAAGTCAATAAACAGTGTCCGGCAGAACCACCAGCTCAAAAATCAACACACAATAAACCTCGAAAATATGTTGAGTCGTATAAAGATCTTGGTTTTGTGGTAAATGTAAACAAAATTGGAGAAAAAATACCTCAGTGTGTCTTTTTTAGTGAACTATTGGCAAATAGCAGCATAAAACCGTCACTTTTAACTCGCCACTTGTAGACAAATCATAAAAATTATAAAGACCAACCATTTTCTTTCTTGTTACAAAAATGTGAAGAATTTAGCAAAGGTCAATCAAATATCGATGTATTTGTTAAAATATATTCAAGTAATGCCAAAAACGCTTTTTTATCATCGCACAAAGTGAGCTATCGAATTGCTAAATGTGGAGAATCACACACAAAAGCTGAAAAATTGGTGATACCGTGTGCCAAAGACATAATTGAAAGTTTGATCAATGAGGATAGTGCAAAATGCCTCTAGCAGCTCCCATTGCCGGACAACACAGTATCTCAACGGATAAACGACATCTCAAATTACATTCAAGCAGAACTTCTACAGAGAGTGAAAAAAGTCCATTTTTCAGCATACAAATGGAAGAATCAACTGATGTTTCCAATCAAGCTGCGCTTTTGGAGGTCATTCGTTTTATTTTCGAGTGAAGAATTGTCGAGGACATTTTATTTTGTCGCACATTTAAAACTCGCGGCACCGGAGAAGAGATATTTAAATTGTGCGATGCTTATTTCAATGAACATGAAATTGATTGGAAGTATTGCATCGATGTGTGCACAGATGGTGCTCAATCAATGGTTGGCAAATTTGCTGGTGTAGTAAGTTTCATAAAGAACGGATCAAAAAATGCAACATCGCCATATTACCTTAATCAAAGACAAGCGCTTGTTGCCAAACTAATGCCAGCAGAATTTACAAATGTGATGAATGAAGCAGTCAAAATAATTAATCATATTAAATCACGACCTTTAAATTCGAGATTATTTTCAACACTACGTGAAGAAATGGGAAGCGACTACGTACATGTATTGCTTCACACAGAGGTAAGATGGTTATCAAGAGGAAAATGTTTCACTCGTTTATTTCTTCTTCGAACTGAAATTCTAGAATTTCTCGAACGCAATTCATTCGAGCTTCATTTGAAAACTGACTGAAAATATTTGGGTTCAGAGGTTGGCTTATTTGTCAGATATTTTTAGTCGATTAAACGATTTCAATATATCGCTTCAAAGCAAGAATACCAACGTTTTCATTTTACAAGATCGAGCGGGAAACATTTATTAGAAAGCGCCAAACAGATTGTCTCAGTAATTTGACAGATTTTCTTGTGGAAAACAACTTAAGATTTGGATAAGGAAGTAAAGTGATCGCCTTCAAGAAATAAAATCTGTGTTCAGAAAATGTTTCCCATCCAAAACCATGGAAAACGAAAGGATTCGAAATGCATTCAATGAAGCAACAATTGAAAAGGCAAAATTGCTTGTTCAGGAAAAAAAGCTTTTAATTGACATTGCAAACGATTCAAGTTTAAAAACTCAGTTCGATAAATTAACTTTAGATCAATTTTGGTTCAGCTATGCAATGCATGAAATTGCCTAAGGCTAATAAAGAATTATTATTATATATTATTATAAAAGATGAATATCCAACCTTGTCAAAGAGTACAATTAAAAGCTTATTACCAGTTTGTACCACATATTTGTGTGAAAAGGGATTTTCTGTGTATACTCGAATAAAAAATAAGTACAGAAATAGGCTTGAAGTTGAAGCAGATTTAATTGTAACCGTATCAAATATTTCGCCAGATTTAAAAAATGTAATATGATAAACAAGCCCAAGTATCCAATTAATAATAAATTCAGAAATTGAATGAAGTCAATTTTCTTTCACATACATGTTTTGTTTTGAAAATTGACTTTTGTTTCGTTTTTTGTTGTAATCACAAAATAAAGTTAATATAATTAATCAATATTTTTTAAGTATTAATTATATGGTTCGCCAAAGAAAAAAATCGAAAATTGTTCGCCATTTAAAAAACGTTGCAAAACGTATGTGTAACGAATGGCAGTTAGAGATCAACCAAAAGAAAAGCTGGGGAACCAATAATATCTCGTTGGATGTTAATTATTCGTTGGACGGAGTCGAGATTCCAGTTTCAGACTCCGTAAAATATCTAGGAGTCACGATCCATAATGATCTCTCGTAGGACACCCACATTCGCCTATTGATAGGTGCCGCTAACAAAAAGCTGGCCTTTATATGAAGAATAGTTCGAAATAGCTCCGAAAAAGTGAAATAATTATGTTATATACCCTTGGTTCGACCGCAGGTCGAATATGCGTCAGCTGTGTTGGATCCCTACGAAAAGGGACTCACTAACGAGATAGAAAAGGTTTAGCGCAGGGCAGCTAAATTTGCAAAGAGAAATTACGAGAGTAAACAATGGATAACATCATTAATAGAAAGTCTGAAATGGACATCGTTAGAGAAACGTAGGCTGTACGATAGATTTAAACTACTGGTAAAATTTGTGTCGGAGGGACTAGCGAATGAAGTAGTAGGACTTATATGAAGTCCGACGTATCTCTAAAGGCATGACAGCGAGGATAAGATTCGCGAGATCGATTGTGGGGCGGAACGATATAGAGGATCGTTTTTCCCTAGGAAGATAAGAGAAGATAAAAGAAAAAGATAACTTAGGAAAACTAGGGACCTTTGGTGCGCTGCGCCCTCTGCCATCCACCAAAAGGTGACTTGTAGGGTATCATGTAGATGTAGATGAAAACTGAAGAGAAGTGTTTAAAGGGAGTGGGGGAAAACATCTGGATGAAGAATGAGTGAGGCGGAGATTTCGGAAAGATAACGAAACGGTCAGCAGTCACCCCTTTTCGGCCGTCCCTTAGTGCTACCCACCCATGCCCTTGCAAGTAGTGATTACTCGGGTACTCGGTGTTTTCTTCGATTTTTCGAGTAGCCGGGTAATTTTGTCCAAATACTCTATTGTTATTGAAAAAAATAAAATTGCAAATTTACCATTATGGTCAACAGATTACAGGTACAATTATAATAAATAAAGTAAGGTTTTTTTAAATTTTAATAAATTAGACCTACATTAAAAGGCAAAGGAAAAAGTATCTCAGCACTTAAGCATAGATATAGAGTTCAAACTACTAAAAGTAAATGACGAAAAACGAGCCGACAGACTGGAGAAATTATAACAAGCATTGCTAACTGTTAAGCCGATTTACACTGCTTCTGAGCGTGTTTTTTCTGTAACTGGTGCTTTCATCACGAAATTGCAAAACAGCATGAGGACCTGCACTTTAAACGCTCTCATTTTTAAATACTATACTATACACACATGGAAAAGCCCAGGAGATAGAATGAGATGCCAAATAGATTACATCCTTGTAAAACAAAGATTCAGGAACAGCATAAAGAACGCCAAGGCATTTCAAGGAGCGGACATTGATTCAGATCACAGCCTTCTAATAGTTGACGTGAGTACAAAGCTCAAACAAATAAGAAAAACGAGAAGAGAAAGACAGACCTGGGACCTAGAAAAACTGAAAGAAAGGCAGGATGTAGTCAGCATGAAGTTGGAAGATAACATAAGAAAGTTGGAAAACAAACCGAAGACCGTTGATATAGAATGGGATGAAATTAAAACCAGTATCAAGGATACCTTGGATAAAGAGATTGGAAAACAAGAGAAGAAAATCAGAAAACCATGGATCACGAAGGAAATGCTGGAGAAAATGGATGAGAGACGAAAATGGAAAAACGTTAACAGTGAAGAAGGTACAGCCAACTATAGGCGTATAAACAATGAGTTGAGAAGGGTAACAGATAAAGCTAGAGAAAATTGGATAAAAGGAAAATGTGATGAAATAGAACAAATGGAGAAGTTAGGACGGTACGATATGATGTACGCTAGGGCACTGGAATTAGAAGATAAGAAGTCTAATGGAATTTGTGGTAAAGGAATTATGAATACGGATGGGAAGATAGTCTCAGAAACAAAGGATGTAGCACAGGTATGGGAAGAATACATTAAGGAATTATACGGCAAACAGGCAGGAGCGGCAAAAATAGAACTGGAAAATGAGGAAAACATTGAAGAAGACAACTTAGGACCAAGTATTATGGAGAGCGAAGTAGAAAAAGCGATAGTGGAACTAAAGAAGGGGAAAGCCACGGGCAGCGATGGAATACCGGCTGAGATACTTAAGGTCATAGGATCAGAAGGACTAAAAGCGATCACGAAATTAATTAATAAGATTTACGATACGGGAGAGTGGCCTCAGGATTTCCTAGAAGTAACAATGATCCCTCTAAAGAAGAAGCCAAAGGCAATGCAGTGTAAAGATTACAGAACTATAAGCCTTCTGTCACACACATCGAAGATCATCACGAGGATTCTTAATAAAAGGCTGGAGAAAAAGGCAGAAGAAATAATAGGGGAAGATCAATTCGGTTTCAGAAAAGGACGAGGAACTAGAGATGCTATAGGAGTAGTTAGAATCATATCAGAAAGGGCAATAGAATACAGTCAAGATATCTGCGCATGTTTCGTAGACTGGCAGAAGGCCTTTGATAGAGTAAATTGGGTAAAGTTGATGAAGATATTAAAGGATATAGGTGTAGACTGGAAAGATAGGAGACTGATTAGGAATCTATATGAGAATCAAGTTGTAAAGGTCAGGTTTGAGAATGTGGACACCTGCGGAATAAATATCGGTAGAGGAGTAAGACAAGGCTGCTGCCTATCGCCAACCCTATTCAATATATATGGAGAAAGTCTAATGCAAGAAGCTTTAGATGGCACAGGGGATTTCAAAATTGGAGGAAGGATTATAAGAACAGTAAAATACGCAGATGATCAAGTACTTCTAGCAAGAAAGGAAGAGGAACTACAAAAAATGATAAATAGACTAGTGATAACAGGTAGAAAATACGGTATGGAAATAAATACAGAAAAATCCAAGGTCATTCGAATATCGGGTAAAGAAGAGAATCTGAACATAACTATTGGGGGAAAGCCATTAGAACAAGTTTCAGAATATAAATACCTTGGAAGTATCATAACACGAGAGGCAAAATGTACGGATGAGATCAAAACTAGAATAGGAAAAGCAAAAGCGGCTTTCAGGAGAAATAAACAACTACTTACAGGGAATATAAGGGAAGATATCCGCAAGAAGTTGATAAAATGCTACGTATGGAGTATAGCATTGTATGGGGCAGAAACATGGACGCTAAGGAAAAATGACATCAAATACTTGGAAAGCTTTGAAATGTGGACTTGGAGGAGAATGTTGAAGATAAAATGGACAGATAGGATGAAAAACGATGAAGTGCTACAAAGAATAGGAGAGAAGCGAATGATTATACAGACTATCAGAAAGAGGAAGGCTAACTGGGTTGGACATTACATGAGGAGAGAGAGTATGATTAAAGATGTATTAGAAGGAAAACTAGATGGGAAAAGGGAAAGAGGTAGGAAAAGGTATCAGCTAATAGACGATTTGAAAGGGAAAGAGAGTTATCAAGATATGAAGAGGACAGCGGAAAATAGGAGTATATGGAGAACCAGGTTTAACCATGAATAATCACGGACCTGTCTACGGACAGACTACCTATGATGATGATGATACTATACTAATCATTGAATAACTCGTTTATTAATAAAAAAATATCCTTTAAATGAATAACTATTAAAATTTTACTTTTTAAATTAAATATTCGAGGTACTCAGAAACTCGGATTGCTCAGTGAAATAATAATCGGATACCAGGGTACCAAAAACTCGAGTAATTTGGAAATACTACATGCAAGCGTGTCCCAATCCGCCATAATTTGAGGCGCGAGTAAGATAGAAAACGAAACAGCTAAGAAGTTAGCTTAGGATCGGTGGGAACGTTAGTCGGAAACCGACAGCGGTCATGGTTTAGCAGCACATAATGTTGCTCGCGAGCTAGGTTTAAAACAAGAGCAATATCAGACTGCCAAAGACCTCGCGAGCACCGTGTTGAGAATCCATACGCTATCCGATTATAATGAACGAACGTTGTACGAACGATTGGATACATGCGAACAAAAAAGTAAAAAAGAAAGATTAGATTGAGTTCATCGTTGATTCTCATGAAAGGGAATACTTCTGAGATTATGTGCAATGAATTAAGAGAGGAGTGAGGGAGGGAGGGTGAGAGAGACAGAGAGAGAGAGAAGGGAGAGATGGAGAATGAGAAAGAGAAGGAAATGGAAAGAAACGCGGGACAGAAAAGCTTGTTCGAAGGAGAATGTGGCGAAGTGCGAAAGAACAAATTTTTCACCTTGCTTGTAATTTTTCTCAAAATGGAAATTACCAACGGAATAGAATCCGAAAATTTGCCCCCGTGTTAAGAGTCAAAGGAGAGGACAATTTTTTGAGAAAACACGGAAAGAAAAGTTCCTTTTGGATTTAATAAGAAAAGTTTCAAAAGAAAAATGAGATAAGGAAGCTACCTTACTAAGGAGTTGCTAAAGGATCTCTATGGTGATAAGATAGCATTCAAAATAATCACCAAATACGCTTTATGAATGATAATCGGCAATGAACTTGATGGGAAGAAGTAAGCATATAATGATATTAATCGTTTGAAACAGAAGAAAACGCAACGTTTTTATAATAACTTCATATTTCTGATAAAGAAATATTAAGCTTTCCTTAAATTCGATACATTTTCTTACAAAATAATAACATATAACTGAATAAATTCAATATAACAACTTAAACCCGAGGTTGCGTCTCTGAGAAACTTACGTCAACCAAACAAGTTATTTTTGGAAAGCATAGAATCATTAACTATATAATACAAAAGCGTAAGAATTGAAATAAATACGAAATATCAAATAACACACAATAATGAAAATTAGTAATATCGTTCACATACCAACTTATAATTCCCTTTTCCAAAATGACAGGAGTTGGTAAGAACGGTGAAGTAACTTTGCGTTGGCTGAGATGAGTTGTCAGGGATGGCAGAAATAGGAACAGAATACACTTAATACCATAGAATATAGTCAAAGAATATTTAAAAATACAAATATGAGTTACATCCACGAACGTGTTAAAAATGAGTGTTTAGTTATATTATTAAATTTGATAATACTTTGTGTTATATTTCGTTATAAAAAGGTATCTCTAGTTAACCATATTGAAGAACTATGGAGAATTTGAAATTTGATCGCCATCTATAGGCATGTATAAATTTAGCTATCTTATTTTTTATGTGGTTATACCGACATATATTCGGCCATTAGAGCCTCGTTTTTAAGTGGCATCGGTGTGGAAATCTACTATCAAAATTCCAGCATTACATTATTTACAGCTTCGGAGATTTTAATTTTTAACCTACTTTCCAGAATTAAAATAGGCTTTTAATTTCTTCGTTTGTGCGTCTGTATGTCTATCCGTCCGTCCGTCATCTTCTACTTGCTTTTGAACCAATATCATTGACACTTGGTGGAAATCTCTTGCTTCTGGGGCCGAGCTCCCGAGAATTGTTTTTGTTGCCAAGATTGAAGTCCCGGGTTCGATTTCAGGAATTATCCTTCCCATTTGATTTACATGGGAAATCTGAAATTCATCGTGCACAGTCATTTT
The DNA here is from genome assembly GCA_028673005.1 of Tanypteryx hageni. Classification (NCBI taxonomy): domain Eukaryota; kingdom Metazoa; phylum Arthropoda; class Insecta; order Odonata; family Petaluridae; genus Tanypteryx; species Tanypteryx hageni. The sequence continues at coordinate 7,535,695 of CM054114.1, forward strand.
CTCTCGCACATTAAAATATCTTAGAATTATAATATCGGAGCGTAATTTATGCTATTCTCCGAGGAAAGGAATGAAAATTATAAATCCTATCGTAGAATTTTGCTTATCGATCGTATTTCTTCGAATTTAGCATAAATTCTGGCTGGCGTTTATGGAGTTTTTATCACTCATTACGAGAGTGTAGCCATTGCAACTACTATTATCGGACTCGGATTCGATATATTCTAGCACATACACCCGTTACTTCTGCCACACAAATTTGCGTGCTCCATTTACATTTCCGTTCGAATGTATTTGTAATATTTTCTAAAGCTAAATTATGAAATTTGGGAAAGTAGGCATCATATGTTCCGTTTGGATCATCTTGATATTCTTTTAATGAGTATATATCCGTCTCTGTATATTTTTCACAGCTCAAAAGAAGAGAAAAACAAACAGCAGCAGTGCAGAGATCTACCCTCCAAGTTTCAGCTCTCTGTCTTTTGCGGCTTCGTTACAATTTCAATTTAAGCAGGCGCACAGACAGATGCATAAGTGAAACTGGAAGCCAGACATATCTAACTGGCGGTCCGATAGCTAATTTTTCTCAAATGAGTCGCGTGGAATTTCATATTAATGCTTTATTTTAGCAAAAGGGAGACGATACTTTTTTCATAGTTACATAATTACAATAGAACGCATTTTCTAAATCAGTGCTTTAAGTACCCGGCGTTGCTCGGGCTTCTAATAACAGTTTATAGAATCTTGGAGAATCGCGATTTCTGAAAATTTAAAAATCAAACTACGATATTATGATTAATTCATATTGTTTATTATTTTAATTCACATAAGTTAAAGAAAACAAATCGATATATAAGGACCCGCTGTATATCCGTCTGTCTGTCTGTGCGGTGTGGTTGTCGGGGTGTCCGGGTACCCTATGTTACCCGTAGGGTCATAGAAAGTCACTTTGCAAAGTTTGGTCCCGATAGGTCAAAGGGTGTGGGAATGTATAGGAAACAGACAGACAAACAGATATTCAATTTTATATATTAGATAATTGCAAAATAGGCGTCCATTATTCTATCTAAAGTCTATCGTTCCAGCTCTTCTATAACATCCATCGCTTTAATGGAGCCTAGACGTCTCTTCGAGTTTGACATGTCTGCTATAAACACATTTAAAATAAACGCGTTATAAAGCCAATTTGCGAGAGAAAACAGTTTTTAGAATTATGGACATAATACATTACACTGCACATACAGAGATTTAGTATAGCTATTTAAAATAACTGATCAGATTGTGTGCATACTTTTTGTATATAAAAATAGTTAAGATTGAAACTAAAAGGACGCCAGGAATGCAGACTGTAAAGTTATTTTAATGGAGATCGAAAAGTTACAAAACTTAGAATTCGCAATGGTATTAATTAAGCATACTGTCATTATTAATTAGAGTGAGGGAGAGAGAGAGAGAGTAATATTGGAAGGAACTTCGATTTGCTTTTGTTGCGACTGCGTACGTTGAAACTGGGGACGATCTCTAGCAAGTTGTGACGAAAAGACCTTCGAGTCTGCTGTACTATAGCAATTCATGATCCGCCGAAATAGTTTCCAGACAAAACAGCCCAAGACAAAATTTCATAATTCTCTTTTTATTTTAATGTGAAAAGTAATACAATATTTCAAGTAAATAAGTAAATATTAATAAAGTATATGTTTAAGTATCAATGTTGAGATGTGTATATAGCTGAGGAATCTATATCGCAAAGTTGTGTGAAATTCTACGAAGATAATCAAGAATTATCATAAGTTGAAAATAGAGCTTGAAGTAGTCGATTGAGTAATACGCAATTCGTGTCTTTGTCGCTTACCGCTGTCTAATCTCTGCACGAAAAGGCGCCATCTCGACTCGATCTTGTTCTTTTTGAAACTGGCTGAAAACGGGGTGTACCGATGATTGCTATTTATCGTACGCTGGAACGCGCGATGCAACTCTTCAACTGACAATGAGTTGTTTGTGCGGGGAAGACCATGGATAACTGGATCACAGATGTTTCATACGCAAAAGACGAATCGAGGTTTAATATTTATTACTAGTAGTGTGTCCTCGGTTTAACGTCGCTTCTATTAACATTGATTTGCGTTAACGTCGTTCAAAAATTACCACCTATATTCGAATTAACGTCGTCGATGATTCGATTGAACACCGTCCTGATTCGGCGCTGAAATGACGCACGAAAAAACACTGCGTAGAAGGTTCTCACGCACGTGTTGCGCAGCGCTTCTCCAGTTGCAGCAGAGCGCCTTATTTGAGTGGATAAACTGTTTTTAATTGACATATTTTTATTTAAAAATGCGTGATATTTTGTAGCAATGCATCCGAAGAGACTGTGGCGGCCTGAGGAATTTTGACGCCCTGGGCTAGATGGCGTTCCAGCGCCACCCTCCTTCAATATTTGTTGAGATATTTACAAAGTACATGTTAATTTATTCATAGCTCTGTAAACATAACTCGGGGAAGAGAACTGAGACTATTGGTCTCCTTCTCGAAGCCATCCCTGGAGTCATTATAATCCTCCTAATCCCCTTTCATAGAAACATTACAAGCTTTGCGAGTTTGTCAGAGAGGAGTTTAACGCCTTTCGATTTTATTTTCACTTTTGTCAGCTGTGGCTCGACGAAGGAGTAGTTAACCTTTTTTTGGATCTAATGAAACTTGTAGTTCGACACAAACAACAGACTTAACATTTTATTTGCCTCTATTACGATAGATTTTCATTAATTATATAGTAACTGCCTCGGAAAATAATTTGTTTGTTGCATTTCTTATGTAGCAATATCAACTCATGAGCTTGCGTTCACATAAGAGTTTATGGCTCTCTGTAAACTTTCTAATAAACACTCATCGTTCTCTATTGTTTGGACTACTAAATTTCGCCAGATTGGTATTACGTAGTTCCTATTTCTTTTTACTAAAGATATAATTGCAAAATGTAGCCTTTTCCGATTTTGGGCGCCTTAAAATTAAGATGTCGTAGCATTTCTTTATTTTATGCAACTTCTGTTAATTGTTTGGTTTCATTGATTTATTTATATTCTGATGCCATTCATACCATACGTGGCACCATAAAGCTCCATAAATTCAGTATAGACTGTTTTTTTAAGTTTCCAAATTTGTTGAACCCAAGGTTTTGGAACCGATTACGAGTATATTGCATAACGTGTGTTCTTTTGAGAAATGCTGATTCATTTAACGTTGTTACGTTCTGGGTCGAGATTTTCAGGAATGAAATAACGATGTTAATCGAGGGCACAGTGTGCAGCAATTAAATTAGTATCATTTAACCTTTAGAAATAATTTCATTTCATTGAGCTATTTTGTCGGAGATGTGTTGATGGGTCTCTTTTTACGGGGCTATTTTGACGGGGCTGTTTTGCCTATGGCAATTTTGTCGAGGTGCCATAACAATTAGCTCTTACCGAGAGGGTCCCTGTGTTAACACGGTTCTGTCGCAACACCTTTTGAGCAGAAATTTTGCACTAACATATATAAGTAAATAATAAGGAGAGAGACCACCATTTTGAAATCCCCGTTCCGACAAATGTTCTACATTTTCGTTTCCAAAGAGTGAGTCGTGCAAAATGGGCGAAGCGCCAATCAGATAAATATCAATCGAGGTAATTGGATCTACGGAGAGATTCAGTTTCATTTTCCACCACGAACAAACTACTCACTTCTTCCATAACACTTTTCATCGATTTTTCATTTTGACGTTTTCGTTTGTATTTTTCGATGGAGTCGCAACAGATCCCCGTGATTTACTTTCTTATGCATTTCTGGAAAATTGCCCCTTAACTTTTCTGGGATCTTACATGGCCTTTGTCGCACACACCCGAACACAAATGGGGCACTCATCAAGCGGGCTCTCGGAAGGGCAATAGCGCGGGGGCGGACACAATGGGGGTGATCGATGTGAACGATCCATTAGGGAGTGGATAGAGAGTGAGGGCTGTGGGGGAGAAGCAGGGGAACCGTGGAAGGGGTGAGGAATGGAAATGATGCTTGACGGTGGAGGAGAGTGAGAGGGAGGGAGGAGGGAAAAGCGAAGGAAAAATAGAGGGATAAAGAACAAAAATCAATAGAGATGAAATATTTCTCAATACATATATAATAAATACAACCTTATGGGTTCATTCTTTCTTAAATACGAACACCCATTTAATCCTAACGCGAAAATAACCACCATACCCTATAGGATTCAATTCATTTTTCCCCGCGCGTGCACAGTCCAAACAAATGAAATATATCCAAATAGAAAGTAATCCCGCACGGACTTTGTTTCTCCGTGCGCTAGAAGAAAGTTCCTTCATTCGGTCTTTCTTTTCGTCGAATAGATCCAATATACCAAGCGATAGTAACCTCGCGTGCACATGTAAACGTAATCCCCCCAAACACCGCCGGCCATGTTGAATTTTGTATGTAGACCTCTGGCGGTGACTTTGGAAGTAGAGCGTAAAGATGGGAGGGGGGAGTTTCAGAGAGGTTTAGCACGATCCGTCCAGGACAAATGGCGGAATGGCCAAGAGGGTGGAGGATGAAAGGAGAAAGGAAGAATGGGAGAAATCGAGAATGAAATACGGAAGGGAGAAAGAGCTGATCGGAGAGAGAATTCCAACAACTCGGGCAGAGGTGGAGGGGAGCTTGAGGGAGGCATGTGCAAGAAAAAGGAAGAAAAATAGGTGAGGAGGAATGGGAGAGAAGGGAGGAAATGGGGCTCCAGGAGGGAGGGAGGTAGGGGTGTGGAGAAAGAAGGGGTTTATTTGCCGACGGGAAAAAGACGGCTCCATCACCAAGCTCACCCACCCCAACTCACGACCACTTTCTTCTCCCTCCTTCCCCCTCATCTATTATTCCCGAATGTAAGGGAGAGTAAGAGAAAGAGATAGTGAGGGAGAGAGAGAGAGGGGGGTGTTCCCATACCCTTACACCCCGTCATCCTCTGACCTCCCGCCACTCCACAAACCCCCTTGCCCTATTCCTTCGGCCGACTGCCATAAATATCTTAAGGGCAATACTGGACCCGCACACAAAATTCCCGCGACCCTCGTCCGCACCTCTCCTGCCCCCTCCCTCCACGTCCCCAGCAACAAAATAAACAAAACATAAAACACGCAAAGGAGGAAAGCGTAAAAATGGAAAAATGATCTGGAAGGATGTGCGGGAGAGGATATCGTATTGAAAGGGGACCGAATTGATGGGGCAGGATGTGTAAGACAAGGTCGGGGGAGGGGAGCAAAAAGAGGAGGGGAGGAGAGAGAGGTGCGAGAAAGTGAGGGAAGAGAGAGAAGGGGAGTATGAGAAAAATGAAACGTGAAAAGCTGAAAATAGGGGTATAGGAAACGGACGAAGAAAGATGAGGTAGAAGGAGAGAGGATGAGAGAGGAAGGAAGGAGAGTGAATGGGAGAAGGAAGAGGAGTGTTTGCGCTGCGGGGGAGACGAGCAGTAAAGAGGCGGACATGAGCGAGCGAAGAAAGGGAAGGTGTGATCGCTGAACGTTGGAGAATGAGAAAAAATGGTCTAAGAGCGAGGAGGCGAGAATCGATTAATATCGAATTTCAAGGAAAAATAGGCGCTCTTTGCAAAGGCGGAATTTAGGGAACAACGAGGGTGACGAGATATAGAATTTACAGATTACTTGAATCCAATCGAAGATTTTGAAAACAATTAATTTCAAGAGAAAACAAATATAAGTCATCATCGTGTTAAAGCACGTGCGTCTGAATGTCTTTGGATACTGATTGCCATAAATGATAGGATGACTGAAACATCAATCTGTATAAAATCTTGGGACAGTTAAAACACGAGTGCTGATATAAGGTGCATAAAATGTTTATGATTATGCACACTAATTGTTTAAGATAATGTCATCAAAGTGACGTGTCGAGGATAAAGAATAACGGTCACACTGAAATTACATGAGAACGTTCGAGCTCGCGTGTCGTCTGACTCCCAGAAAGAGGCAAAGAATCGTAGCGAAGAATGGCACATCAACAAGTAGATACATATATAAGGCGAGGGAATATTGGGAAATGAAAGTGATATACCTCTTTTTAGTTACGTAAGTGAAGAGGGTCGAACGGAATAGCGTTCTTAAATCATCGAGGAATAAAGGGAGAAAGGTATAAGAAGAGAGAGGAGAGAGAGAAATAGAGAGAGAGGAGGAGTGCGGAGGGTTAAGGCGTCTTCATACTCTCATCCTTCCACTCCCTCTACGCTTTATGGAATTCGAGAATAATTTGGGGCACTTGGGCTCACCTGGCGCCAGAACTATCTCTTCGGAAACCTCTTGGAAGAGGTTCGACCGCCATGGAAACAAAGTACAGGGAGGATTTGAAAGGCAAACGGTCGGAGGAAGAGCGGTGGAGGTGAGGGGGAGCGAGTATTATAGGAAGGAATCGGAAAAAGGGTCAAAGCGGTGGAGGGAGAGATAAGGACGAAGGAGAGGAAGAAAGGAAGAGGAGGGAGGGGAGGAATGGGAAGAAGGCAAATGGAAATATGTTGGATTGCTGACTCATAGGAATACACTTGGAGGTAGAAATGAATGAGAGGTTGTATCAGTGACTTAATGCATCACGCAAAAACCCAACACACTTCGAGTTTTAATTGGCCCCGCCCCTCCACCACGCCAATTCATTTCCTGTCGTCCGCGCCATATACGCTCCCCCCTCCAATTAACAAAGCAACCCCTCTCCTCCCTCCATCTCATCCCTCCTCCTCATTCTTCCCTCAACCTTTCCCTCTCACCCCACCACCACTTTTCCACCTAACTCCCTTCCCTTTCTCCTTTCGACCGCATTTCCGGGGACTCACTCCGGGTCTCTCCCGGAGTCACTATTTTTTCAGATGCGCCACTCGACGAGGATAGAGGCACCGAATTTTTTTCTCGGGCACTTTTTTGATGAAGCAAATAATTCGGAATTAACTATTGAATTTTTATCCAAAAGTTTACTCAACGGTATCTACAAAATTAAATCCAGTAATTCACTTATCCCAAATCCTACTGGATTCATGGAATCCGAGAAGGTAATTAAAAAATTTACTTTTTAACGATCTGAAAGTCAATGAATCCTTAAACATTTTAGATGCACTCAGAGAGAAGCCACTCTATATACTACCTTATTTATAAAATAATTACGATAAAAAAATGAACTAGCAAACGAACAATATGTATATGCTATATGTGATTTAATCTCCACAGGTCAAATATCAAGCAAAACATGCATTTCCTGATGGAGAGATTTTACCAATTTTTAAACTGTTTACGTCAATTGTACAAATAACAAAGGCTTAAGATGAAATCCATAAATTCTATCATTGAATTAATGCAGTTCCATGAGTTTGAATGTAAAATTTGAAAAATGACATCTTCATTTTCAGTTATATAATTTTTAGTTGGGATTAATTTTGAAAAGAGAAAAATTCTGCTATGACAGGAAATCGAACCCGGGTCGACCACTTGTCGGGTGGATATTTGGCCACGAAATTATTGTAGCAGATTATTTGTCTCAACTTCACAGCTAAGGTCTGCCTGCATAAGATCTTTGATCACTTTATTCCATTAATTTATAATTTATAGTTTACATTTTCAGAAAGTATTTGGTGAATAGTTTTGGCTTCACTTGGTTATGAGCAATGAAAAATATGATTGGGTTTTGTGTAAAAAAGTTCCCGAAAAAGGCACTCTATAATCCAGGATATTATTTACATTGCGCATAGCGTCACACAGTACACAAGTTTAGGAGTTAAGATTACGGTTTTGGTGCCGAGTTTGTTCATTCGTGTCTCTTAAAAACGTTAGCAGTATTTTTGCTTCTACGTGTCTTAACGATGCGCAATAAATAAAAGTGAAATTGCATTAATAAACGCAATTAGATATTTTAATGCATAAGAGGGACAGGAAGATGTAAAAGGCGTCTTTAAGAGTTTGTACTGTTTCTAATCACATAGGCTACTACGATTCACCAGAAGATACATACGCTTCGATAAATTTATGCAAAAATTATTGCATGGCCGAATGAGCATTTATTACTTGGTAAGTGAAGATTATAGTTTCGTGAATTACTTTGATTATTGGCACTGTGTAACATTATTTTAAAATATTTAAGCTTTAGTTTGAAATATAATACAGAAAAATAAATTTGTAAATTTGATTATTCGGATAATGAAATTTACAAATAATACGCCGAATAATAACAAATTTGCACATGGGATTAAATGAACGAAACGTAACAGCAGAAAATATGTCCACGTATAATGAAGTCGTTCCATTTCGAATCGAAGTCCGTGTTATCATTCTTTTTATTGTCTCGATGGTTTGAGTAATAGAAAGTGATTTGTAGTTCGTATTAACAACCGACGCCATTCAAAAAGAAATCTGGTCCCGACGCTTTTTTCAGCTAAATGGAATCGAAAATAAAAGAATAACGAAAGAGACGCAGCGGTCCGTTCACGTGTTTTACGACACGCGATAGATAGGGAGAGCAGAAAGTTTGGCCGCCCGCCGCGCGTGGCGTGGCGGGAGACGACGGGCGAGCATTCCGAATGATCGTGGCGGGAGTGGCGAGGCGGAGGACGCCGGAAGTGGATTCTGTATTCATGGACACGTGTGATTTACACTCGAGCGATTGTTAAAAAAAAGAGGATCGGTGTAGAGAAATTTATTCGTGAAAATCGGATCTTGCGTGTCAAACGATGAAAATAAATAACGGTCGTTATTAAATTTTTATTATAACACGTGCGCGATGGATTCGAAGCAAGGGGATTTGAGTTTAAATTGCTTATTCACTCGAGCGGGAGAAGAGACGGAGCTGAAAAAAATGCGAAAAGAATTTCTGCCTCAGTGGATTTTGAATTAACGTAAACCATTGTGACTCTTGCCGAGATTTTTATGCGTGAGAGAATATGTTTAAGCAAATGAGAAATTCGGTTCAGCTGTTTATACCTAATGCTTATTATTCTCTTTCCTCTAAAATAGAAATGAGATAAATGATTTGGTGAAGCAATGCTTTAATGGATGAGGGCTACTAACTACGTTCACTGAATAGCTACTGGACTCCGCATCCTGAGTTTGACCGTAAGGCGATTCTGAACATGAAAGGAGATGAAACGCAGGTTTTCCTCAATTTTAACAAGTTATTAAGTAGTCAACAGCAATTCTGTTGTTAATGGTTGCACGTCGCGTAATACGAGACGAGTGATTTAGTCACCGCGGCGACCAGATTTTTGGACTGCCGCTGCGATAAATGCGTATTTAAATCGCGTGGGAAGACAGACAAGCGTCAATCATAGCAACGACATTAAACAAACTATTGTAATTGTTGATGGTGTAAGAGAACTTTATTTTAATGTGGATTTGTATTGATACTAGCATTCCTACGTTTTTTGAAGGGTTATTTCTGCTAATAATTGTAGGTTTTTATTTATCGTAATTATTATTGATAGTAAGTTTTTATTTATCTTAAAAACTTTTCGTCTTTATTCATTTAAGATTATTCTAAAAGCTGTTTTCCCTATGAGTTTCATTAAGAATTACGTCTGGAAAATCAAGGTACATGTAAGCTTTAGGTGAATTTATTATTATTATTAAATTCTTATCGCTCCTCTTATAATATAGCCTTATACATGTGTTTTATTATTATTACATTATAATCGCATTCGTATTGCAATACTATTAATAATGATTAATGCGATATTCTCGGATTAGTTCACTATTTGTCTATGTAGTTTGTGCCATGAGCATAAATTTATTCTTTATGACTGTTCACTTGGCTTATGTTTTACTTTTGATGAAATATTTTCTAATTATAGGCCTTTAAGACCAGTTGTTCTTGCATTTTTCTAAAAGGTCACACATTTAAGTATCATATTCCTTTTTTTCAGTATTTTAGAAAGGTAAGACTGTTGTAAAGGATGTTAATTTGAACAAATTTAAATAAAACTTTTTAAGGTGTTGTGTTGTAGCTTAGCAATTCTTCAGCTAACTATATACTTATACAATTTATTATTTTTGTCATATAAGTTAGGTGACTAAAATATGAAATATCCAACTTTCACTCCTACTAGTATCTAAAGCTGAATTACTTTGAACTAGCGATATATTTTCGTTAATTTAAGCAATATGAATAGATAAGTCAGTATTTTCATTAATGAAACAAAAGATACTAACAAACTTCTTAAGACTTATATACCAAACATTCTTACGTTTCCCACTGAGTTCTTTACTTCTGTCTCCCATTCTCACAACTGGAAAATTATTAAAGTTTAAATAGAGAGACCCCACATCACTCAAGAGCTGGTAGACACTTTTGCAATTTTTTACGCCCATGCAAGCAAAAAGCTTATCATATAGAGTTTATTCAAATTAGAGTATTTTCTATATAAAAGTTGGTTATAAAACATCATTTTTATATCTTCACTTGTTATATGTTAAATAAACTTTAAGTCAATAATTTTATAAAGATTAAGGTTTTATTTACGAGAAAGTACTTTTTTCTTGGTAACTGAAATTCCCTTTTGCGATTCCTCTTGAATATGCCTGGTTACTTTATGATAACAGGTGAGAGAGACTCATCCGAAAACTACGATGGTCGAAATAACTCAGTGCTTAATTAACAATGCCCTTTATGCGTCGCCGCCATTGTTCTGGCGCTCGCGTTAAGATTTAATGTCAATCAGCGCCGTACCAATCCCTCGAGAAACAGCCACTGCCCTCTATTGAGAGACAGTGACACTCTCTAAAGAGAAAGACAATGAACCACACCTTTTACCATCTCCCCATCCTCCATCTCTCGGCCCCTCTCCCTCACCTAACACCCACCCCTCCTCCTACATCACCGAAATCTTTAGCGGGAGGACTCTACTCCTCCAACCCACCCTCATTCCCCACCCTCCTTCCCCACCCCACCCCATTGGTCTCCCTCTCATTACCCAATCAGCCTCCCCCTCACCCCCCCATCGGCCCCCCATTTTCTCTCACGAGCCCCTTTTCTCCTTCGCCGATCCAGGGATTGCACCCTTTCCCGTCGTCACCCCTCGACCCACATTTCCCACCGTTCATTAAGAGGTTGTCACATTGGCGCAGTTATTATATTACATTGACGAATTTACCAGGTCTCTCCACATGGGGCCAATGGAATCATCGCGCGACTTTCGCCTATAGATGAATGACCTCGATGCGACGACATGGACCGTATCGTGCCGTAAAGTAGTTATTTGTAGAATACAATACGGTTGTGGCTGAAGCTTAAAAGCCATTAGTAATTTTCTATTGATAAAATACCAGAATACTCGTAGGGTGAGATTACTATTCATTTAGAAGAGTTTCTTAAAATAAAATTCATTTGATTAGTTCTTATGTCTCCACATGTGTATCAGGGACTATATCGCTGGACCTATGTTAACCAAATTTAACATTTAAAGCTTGTATCTAAGGATAAGAGGAAATAACATATTAGAGTCATATCATCCATTCAGTGCTACTAAATTACTTGCAACGAAAAATAAGCTTTTGCTTCCACTCTTGCAATAATATAACAAAAACATCATTTTCAGGGGTTGCGGTGCAAAGCAAAACAAACATTTCATCTAATATAAATTTTTACACGATTTGTATTTATTTAGGGAAATCACGATATCCTCTTTGAGGGATTTGTTGATACTAAGATGGGGTAGAATATGCACTGTAAATAGTTTGTTATAACTATGAGTAAAATTTAAAAGGAAGGAAATCTCGGGAAAATAAAATTACTAAGTTTTTGATAATAGTCGAAATAGATTTTTTAAAAAGAAATTATGCGTTTGGTAGGAAAATTCATAAAAAATTGATTTAAACTTATACGATAGGTTAAGCAATGATGTTTTCGGTATGTAACTAGTGCCATTCATTGTACCAATTATTATTTTCGGGTGGAATAAAAATTTAAAGGTTGAAATAAAATGTTCGTATTCGATAGTTTTGATATTCAGTTCGCGAAAAGATTTACCTAAAGACGTTTCTAAAAGTAAGCATCTGCGCAGTTATAACCGCGAATAATGATTATGGAAGCGAATAATGATTTTGGAAGATTTAAAATTTGTTAACAATAATTCTGATAATCTAAGATGACGATTTAGTTTTGTTTCTGCTCAAATGAAACACAAACGAATGTAATCATCTCAATTTTCTCTCCAATATTTTTCATCTCTTTCCTAAAAATATAATAAACGAAAATCTTTCTTTAATATAGGTATAGAACGAAAGACGATGATGAAAATGATTTCGTGAAATTTTGGTTGTTCTAGTTTGATCCTTTAGGAATATATAATAAAGGCGAACAGTCGGAAGGAATAAAGCGTCCATAATAATAATTAAAAAATAAATAAAACTTAATAGGAAAATATAATCTCCTCCATCGTGAAATGGAAGAAAATTAATGTGGGCCGACTGAGAGAGAGATAAATAGAACAGTGTCGCTTACTCAAAGAGAAGAGCGATAAAAGAGGAGAAGGGGGAGTGACGGCAAAACAGAGTTTATCAAATAAAGGGGAGAGAATCAATGAATTTCGGCGAAAAGCATGGAAGCGCTTTGGACGGTGTAAGGAAGAAAAGAAAGATGAAAATAGGGGAGAGAGGAAAGAGAGAGGGATGAGACAGAGGGAGAGGCAGCGTGAGAGGGGACAGAGGGATGAAAAGAATGATGGAAATACGGCCCAAGAGGGGAGGAGAGATGCAAGAGAGAGAGAGGAGAGAAAAACAGAAGAGAGAGAGAGAGCGTAAGAGGGGGAGAGAGGGATGGGAAGAGAGAGTGAGAGGCAGTCCAAGAGGATGGAGAGAGAGGAGAGAGAGCGATAAAAAGAGGGAGATAGACAACATAAGAGGGAGAGTGAGGGATAAAAAGAACGAGAGAGAGAGCATAAGCGGGGGAGAGAGAGGGATAAGAAAAGGGAGGGAAGGCATTCCAAGAGGAGTGAGAGATAGGAGAGAAGAGAGAAAGAAGAGGAGAGAGAGAGAGGGATGAAAAGAAGGAGGGAGAGGTAGCCCAAGAGGGGGGAGGGAGAGAGAGGGATCGGATTGTGAGCACAAAGGAGAGAGAGAGAGACGGATAGAGAGAACGTGATCTGAAAAAATAATTAACAATGGAAGGGGAGAGAGAGAGGAAAAGGGCAACACATTTCGGCGTATCTCTCTGAAAGAGTGAAAAGGATTCTGGGATAAAAGCAAGAGGGGAGAAAAAAGAGAAAATTGTTAGAGGAACTCGCGAAACTCGGCAGAAATACATGGCCGCCACTTGCATCAATTTTTTCATTCCAGAGGGCGTGTGCGCGTGCGTTCGTGTGCCTGACTGAGTATCTAAGTAAAACGCAGAGGGCGTAGCAGTGAGAAATGATAAACCTTGAAACGTTTGAAACTTCGCTAGCAAAACGGAAAAGATGGCGATGGGATGAAAGTGATAATAAAATCAGTGATTGCTAGTCTCAGTGATAACTAAATTGTTTAAATTTTAATCGCTTTAAGAAAGGTAATTGACTAAAACCATAAGGTAATAAACACATTTCACCAAATACCTTCTGAGTTTTTCTATGCAAAAGAAATGCAGCTTAAGTAGAACGTACTTACGTTTCTACAACACAATGCAGCAAAGATTTATCCAACCGTAAATTCAACATTTTGGATTGTTTTATAGAATAATTCGATACAATTTTGGAAAATTTATTAAATGATACAGGAAAATTTTTGCAGTGAATTATTACAAGACAACGGTATGAGAAGTTTCTCTTCGTTTATGAAAAAATGATTAAACTCTTCAAGTAAAAGGCAAAAAGACGACATGCACGCAAAACATGACTCTAACTAGAGAAACGTGAAAAGTGAAAGCCGCACATAAAAAAATAAATGATAGATGTTTGGGAACCATAACATAACATCACTAATTAGCTTTATTCGGAAGTAATTGAAACAAAGTCTAGATAATGATATAATGGGAGGCGTGCTTTTTTATTTTTGTCTCTATACAGAAAAGGTTTTATACGCACACACACGTGGGTACAAACAGACGCACGCACAAAAGAAGGAATGAAAGAGAGAGAGAGAAAGTAGAAGAGAGGAATGAACGGTAGAGAACGAAGAGATATTGCAGCGCCGCTCTCATCTTTGTCGCACAAGAGTTTTCCATATTTTCCCCTTACCTTCCCTCCCTTCCCCCTCCCTTTATCCATCCTTCCGTCTCCCCTCTCCCACCCCTCTCCTCTCCATCTCCCTCCCCTCTCCTTTTCTCTCCTCTCCCCCTCCTTTTTATCTCCATAGCACGAGAGCGAGCACACAGCAAAACCCTTCCTCCTCCGGTAGGTGCGTTAGTTCATTTGTTATTCCTGGCGTTAATAACTCGTATTAAAATATACGACCTCGAAAAGGAACAAAAGCACTAAAAAGAGAGCAAGGCATGGGGAGAAGAAGAGAGAGAATTGGAGAGAGAGAGAGAGAGAAGGAAGCTCTGTGACATTTAAAAAGTGGAAGGGGGAGAGATGGGCAAGGAGAGAAGGAGAGATACAGAAAGGGAGAGAGTGTATGAGAGTGAGAGAGGGAGAAGGGAGGGAGTGGATGAGAGGGAGGGAATGGATGAGAGGGAGGGAGTGGATGAGAGGAAGAGAGTGAGAAGGAAGGAAGTGGATGAGAAGGAGAGAATTAGGAGGAGTGGATGAAAGGGAGAGAGGGAGTGGATGAGAGAGAGAGAGAGAGTGGATGAGAGGGAGTCGATGAGAGAGAGTGGATGAGAGAGTGTGGATGAGGGAGTAGATGAGAGGGAGTGGATGAGAGGGAGTGGATGAGAGGGAGAGAGTTAATGAGGAGTAGATGAGGAGAGAGAGGAATAATGAATGGAGTGAATGGGAGGGAGAATGGAGGGAGTGGATGAGAGAGGAGGGAGTGAATGAGAGGGAGAGAGTGAGAAGGGAGTGGATGAGGAGAGAATTAAGGAGTGGTGGATGAGAGGGAGAGAGGGAGAAGGGAAGGACGGAATGAAGAGGAGAATGGAGGGAGTGGATGGGAGACTGGAGGGAGTGGATGAGAGAGGAGGGAGTGGATGAGAGGGAGGGAGTGAGGAGGGAGTGGATGAGAATGTGAGAGGGAGAGAGTGGATTAGTGGAGAGAGGGATAAGGGAGGGAGGATTAGAAACAATGAGGTGGGAGAATAAAGGTATTGAGGTGAAAGAAAAGAGGAAGAGCGGAAATGCTAGATAGGACAAGAGTGAAGCGGAAGGTGATGGTGTGAGGGGGGAAGAGGGAGAGAGAGGGAGAAAGAGAGGGAGGAGAGATAGGAAGAGAGATAGGAAGTGAGAGAGGAGAGATAGGAGGTGAGAGAAGAGAGATAGGAAGTGAGAGAGGAGAGATAGGAGGTGAGAGAGGAGGGATAGGAAGTGAGAAAGGAGGAGATAGACAGTGAGAAAAGAGGAGAGATATGAAGTGAGAGAGGAGAAGAGATAGGAAGAGAGAGAGTAGGAGAGAGAGGAAGAAAGAGAGAGATGTCTTTATTTGGGAGAGGTTGAGATTAAGCAGTCTCTTCTTCCAGAGAGAGAGGAGAGATAGGAAAAGGGAGAGGAGAGATAGGAAAAGAGAGAGGAGAGATAGGAAAAGAGAGAGGAGAGAGAGGAGAGAGAGGAAGAGTGAGAGAGATAGAAAATGGAGAAAAGGAGAGAAAGGAAGTGAGGTAGGTGAATTCGATGGGAACTATAAGCGCCAATATGAAAAATATGAGAAGAATGCTGATTAAGCGGATTGGGAAAGGAAGACGTTTACACAGTCTTCAATTAAAGTTCGCGAAACAGTCTAAATAGGCCTTTATTAACGATAACATCCCAATAGTGGTCTCGATGAGATTCGAATTGTCGTCCATCGCATTGCGAAACACATGCCAAACGTGCAATCTGTTTGCAACACAAGAAATGCTCAGGTGTTACACAGGGCATGGGGAAAGGGAGGAAATAGGTGATGTGGAGAGAGAAAGGAATTGATTAGCGGACATCAGATGTAGGGAAGTAGGGGACAATATGGTTACATGGAGAAAAGAGAGAGAAAGCAGTGTTGCCACTTTTTATTAGCATTTGGGAGCTAGATCTCATCACCTTGGTAACTAGAAAGTAGCTATCATTATATATAGACGTTTCTTACAGAGGAGGAGGAGGAGGAGGATATAACATACTAGTAGTTGATGCTTGCATACTGCAAGCATTTCATCTCACATGAAAGAACATTCATTTTTCAGACAGAAATTCCAACATTACAAATAGTCTTTTAATTCTAAATATTTCATTTCTGCAGCGATTTTCGTTTTCCCCACATGTAAAAATAATACTTTAAAACAATCCCCAAATGTTGCAATTTTAAACATTTTACACTTTATCCATTATGGGGTACTAATGCTACACATTTTAGCCAAATTTTAAAGCTGTAGCACTTCCAGAAGTAAAATAATATTTTTCTAATTGTTTAAAATTTAAACATTTTTAACGGTTGCCGCAATATATTTATGGAGAGATTGAAATGTTTATTTGTGCAAATGCACTGTTCTGTAAATAATTTGAAAATTGCAGCTTCCTAGCTCATCCTGTAATACCTAGAAAATTATTAAACTTTAATGTTCAAATGGGGTTAAAACAACCCCTAAAAATTAACAATTTTAAAATTTTCCATTTTTATAGTTGGTTATGAGAAAATTTCTATAATCTTGCAAAATTTCAGCTTCCTAAACTTATTAGATTGGTCTACACACTAGATTACGTTTTCCCATGCTAACTTATGGGAGATATTCCGGGGTCTCTGGAGTCGAACCCAAGACACTGTAAGCAAAAGTAACAATAATTCCTAATAGATATTGCGGCCATCTAGCAACACTGTTAATTTCATTTTTCTAGTTTACCGGTAAGTGCTCATAATTAATTTACAAAAATGGCGCAATGCTTTTCTTATGGGAAAAAACGCAACTTTCGGAATTTCTGGAGTCAAACTCATGTCACTTAGGTAAGAAGTCTTATTTTAGCTGTAGGTTTCTCCATCATATCTCCAAAAACTGAAACTTTGAGCTCTCTAGCTCTTGTAGTTTGGGCTGGACATTAGTATCCTCCTGTTATATGTTATATCTTCCTCTGTAAGAGTCGTCGATATATAATGATAGGTGGATACTAATGTTTAGGCACTTCAAGATGAGCTGGAGATTCGAAATTTTTTTCTTAGGTAGGATTTTGTGCAAAATCGACTAGAAAAACGTAAATCTTGAAAAAGTGCAACAATGCGGCCGCCAAAAATTCGCAATCGTTTAAACAAATTTTCAAGGTTTATGTATTTCCAAATGTGCTACGGAGCTGAAATTATTTTTAGAGATAGGATAGATAAAAAAACGAAATAGGGATCATACAAATTTTGATATTTTAATTTGTTTGGCAGTTAAAAATTCTTAAAGTTTAAACAAATAGGTAAATGTTTAGATACTACGAGGCGAGTTAGAAAGCTGAAATTTTCAAGTTATATAAAGTTTAGTCTATTTAAACGATTTAACGTTTCATTGTATCTATGAAATTGTTATTGCGGCCGTTAATAATTATTTAAATTGGAACAATTAGATAAATGTTATTTCACTTCTAAATGTGCTATAAATTTAAAATTTGGCATAAATGTGTGGTATTATTAACCCAATGTGGAAAACGTATAATACTTATAAAATTGCAAAAAATAGCAATTGTTTTACTCCATTTTTGTTCCATAAGGAAAAAAAGAAATTTGGTCCCTAGGAAAAACATTTTGAATTAAAGAAATATTTCCCATGATGAAATATCTCTCTAAAAATGAACGTTTTTTCAAGGTGAGATGAAATGCTTGCAGTATACAAGCACCTTCTACTAGTAATATATATAATTTCCAATGATATTCATGGCTACATAAGGAAACTAACCAAAAAGTGACTCAATCAAATAAGAATATTATTTGTGTACGCACAGCATATAACTCCTCTATTTCTTAAGGTATCTTTGTCTTTTACACGCCAACAAGGTGAAACCTTTGTCAGAATCAATTTATACGGGAATTTAAAAATACCACGTATTTTTAAATCTTTTTCCCAACATTACTCAATTTATCCTCAACAAGAATTGCATGGGAAGTATCTAATGGGGAATTATACATTACTAGCTGAAGCGCACGGCTTCGCTCGGAAAGAGTTTTTTTATCTAGCAAACGATTTTTATTATTTATTATCTTGGATTAGGCTTTTTTTCCTCTACGGCGCGCCACGACGTGGATTTTCCTTGCATTAATCTTTACATGGCTATCTCTCTTTGAAGAGAACATCAATTAAGAAATTTAGCTTTGTTGCCGCCTGGAAAATTTGCATACAAACCGATATATTTTGCACTTAAAAGATAATTTCGAGCAATTTAACAGGTAATACGACAAAAAATGAACATAATTAAAATTCTGTCTTTTGTGCGTAAAATAAGCCATTTCCTGTGATCGTTAGTTAATATTTAGGTATATTTATATCCACATCATTGAAGGGCTGCATGGCATTTTGGGGTTTCTCCACATCATTTACCATGCATTTTTATGGAAATAATATTTTGTTGACCCCATGGGGTATACGAGACCCCACGGTCAGCAAACCTAGCCCAAGTTCTTACTTTGGTCCGTATGATGGCCCATTAAACCTTTTAATTCGATCGCATTAACGGTGTAAAACGTATAAAGAACATACGCACATACACTCTAAAATATTTTTAAGATAATCTGTGCAGCACTGCTGGTGTCTTTTTAAAAATACTTAACGCATATTAGAGAGTTAACTGCTGTTATCCGCATTTTGTTTTTGTTTTGACTTAATGATATTCAAATAGCTGAATTCGAAAAACAGACGGTGTTATTCATATACCCGTCTTCCAAATTGATTGTGTACATAATATTACAAAGGGAAGCTTTCTTAGATTTGCATATAATGGCGCAAAGGAATAGATTCGGACAAAGCGCATTTTGACCAATAAAATCTAACAAATATTTATCTGAGATTTCATATCTCCAAATTAACCAGGATTTTTTTGGTTAGTTGCTAGAAATATCTAGATTTTTCAATCGATTCGCTAAATTTGTAAAAAGTCGCTAGAGCCTTTATTAGGAGCGAATGTAAATGTAAAGTCGCTAGATCTAACTACAGATTTGCTACATTGGCAACACTGAGAGGAAGGGGAGACGAAAGAGGGGGAAATAAAGAGCCTGCGTGCGAATTTAAGAGACCATTGGTGCGTAAGAATAAGTTTGGGACGGAAGGGAGAGGAAGGGTGAATATGGAGAGCAAAGGAATGGAGAAATCGGGTGACGCGAACTGCGGGCGAGGAAGAAGTTTGGAGGTGGGGGTTTATTGGAGAGGAAGAAAGCGATCAGAACCCCAATCAACGCCATATTCAGATTGGAATTGCCTTGCTCCGCTCAATCGCCAGTTTCCCTCGCGGCGAAAGTTTCAATAGTCGACGAAAACAAGAGTTGAAAGACCATTGTGAAGAACGCAATATGAATGTCCAATGATCACATTCGTTAAGTTCTTCTGGTTTCCGTAGATTTCAAACCATCGTTCGTAATTTTGACACTTCGGTGTGGTTGGGACGCATTAAATAACTGAGTGAAATTATTAAATACATTATTAATCACGACGAGTATTTCGAAAAGATTTTTTAAAATCACTTTGTTAAACAATTCTACATTTGTTCAACAGGGACCTATTGAGCTCGAGCTGAAAATAATTCAAGAACAACCATTTTAAAAATATGTCTCGGGTATCTCCAATAGACACAACAAAGTTGTAAAAAACCAGATGCGCATTTTTGCTACAAAGCAGCCGTCTTCAGTGGCAATTCGTCGGAAATTGATTCTATAAGAACCATGCAATCTACGTATTTACGGTGAATTACCGCTGAAGACGGCTGCTTTGTAGCCGAAATGTGCATCTGGTTCTTTACAACCTTGTTACGGCTATTGGAGATACCCGAGACAAGTATTTTTTAAGTGATTGTTCTTGAATTCTTAAATTGCTCACAAGGAGAGGACACGGTTGTGGGATCAAAGATTTTTATGAAACTTGGATTCGAGGATCACTGCAAACCCCACTTTTGGGCGTATACGGCCGATGGTTTTGCCGAAAATCCCGATTAAATATTGCAATTTCACGACAACTGGTATAAATTTTTTAATGCACGCGTAATTGAACAAGTAATTATCGGCGGTGAGCGTATAAGGTCCAAAAGGTGAGGGCGCGAGTTCGAATCCCTCTTGGATAGCTTTTTTTCATTCCTCCTCCTTTTACAAATTCTTTTTCGTAGTTCGTATTAAAATTTAACTGGGCAGTCACGTTCATATTTTTATTTTTGTGTATGTTGCTAGGTGTTGGCCTGGATTGTTTCTCAAGTCATTCAACGCACGATTGTTTCAACAAAGTTTAAATTATTAAATCGCATATTCTTCACGCTACATCCTATATTGGTGCTTATGACATGGAAAGGATCCCTGAAAATATTTTGGCGAAGACTTCCTCCGAATACTTCAAATAGACAGATTAGGAGGAGGTATATCAGGCAAAGGAACGTTGAAAGTATAAAGGAAAATGAACTGGTAAGAAGTCCGATAAGTACAATAATATAAATAATTAAAAATATATTAAGAAATATATGACAGTTGACGTGAAATTGCAATATTTAATCGCGGTTTTCAGAAAAACCATCCTTCGTAATCGCCCAAACGGGGAGTTTGCAGTGATTCTGGAATCCAGAGATATACATCTACCAAGTTTCATAATCAACCGTGATCCCACTACCGTGTCCTCTCCTTCTCAGCTTCACTTAGACATTGCTCAATTGTTTCTTCGAATTCGTTATTTGACATAAGATACGGTGTTGACGCGGTGTCTAATAATTTGACTTGCATTCTATCGTGTCCCATGTCAGCTTTACTTTCTCATTTGACTTAATCATTCCATTTTGTATCGCCATTTAAATGGATAAGGAGCCCTTTCGATGGTTTAGTACTACGCGATCCTTTCCTCCGCTGTTCCTCCCCGTTCGTTCCCTTCCATTCAATCTCTTCTTAATCGCAAAATTCATCTCGCTATACACGCGTTCCATATTCGCGCATTTTATCCGGATAAAACCAAGTTTTCAACACCTCCGAGCCCAACGTCTTGCAGAACTTTCGCCTCTCTTCCGGAGGTGTCAACTTCCTCGTGGAATGTCGCCCACGCGGATCTTCTCCTTTGATTCCTTTTGAGGAATGCGGTTCCATGAACTAAACCCAGATTTAAATAGCGTGTGAAACATCTGTTGAGAGGCAAAATGAGGCAAAGAAAACACGAAATGGCAGGTGAGGATGAAATTATGATATTGGACAGAAGAAAAGGGAAAGTTTGGAAATACATTTATCGATGTAAATTTTATTAACCAAATGGAGAAGATCAAATGCCGAACATACGCATACGATAGTTACTAAGTCATAAGGTTATCGTGGATCTTAAATGCAGATTGATGCCGAAGCTTTTTCCAACTGTTTTATGGCTCTTCTTGAGGCGCCAAGTGCAATCTCTAATGATGAGTACGTAGACTCCGATAGACTTATCCATTGAATAAAGTAAAATGTATCAGTATATATAAATTCACAAGTGGCCGTCTGTCTGTCACGGTACTTTTGGACATTTCACAATAAAATAAAAAGCTGAAACTTTCAAAATCGTTAAACTCCCATAAAATGGTCCTTAGAAAAATCAAACGTCTTAGAAAATTTCCCGATTCAACTCCAGAAGACGATTATATTTTTTCCGTAAGTTTACACGAGATTTTCGATTTTTCAAGGTGCATGACTTTTTCTTCATTTATCAAAATACGTAAATAAGGACCGTTTTCTCCGTTTTTGCTTTATTCGACTGATAAGACTATTATATATCTTATTCTTTCAACATTTTGGTGTTGTACGGAAGAGTTGGTTAGAAAAACGCATTTATTTTTGAAATTTATTCGTACTCTTTCCGGGTGTTATCAAGGCAATGTTGCTTCCGATTCAATTAGCGTCTATTAAACCTTCAAGTAGACAAATGAATTATGTTATTCGCTTCGCACTTTTTATGAAGCATCAAAACTATTGTTGTAGCAACGTCAAACAATGGATTGCACCGTTAAAATTGCAGATAATTATTATTCAGTAAACTGCGTGTGGACTGTGAGCGTTTTTAACGATTCATTTAAAAAATCTTCTTTCTTTATTTCAATACTGTAATATTATCTTTTTCGTAAGTAAAATCATTATATTTTACATATCTAATGTTTATTAACGCAAATAGGCATACACATGATTAAAATTTGATGAATAGGAGAATATGAGCTATTATTAAGAAATTAAAAATAACATATTGTGAAATACAAATAATTTGTGTTGGTAATAATTCATGAGTAAAAAATGAAATAAATGATTGAATTAATTGCATATATTTCAATAAAAATAAACAATTTTAAACCATTATTAACAAAACTTTTTAAATAATTGCTTTGTATCGTTATTTTCCTCTCTGAGATGACTTTTAAACATTAAGATTTTCGATTGAATTAGCTAAGTGTTTTGCGGGCATCACTAGTCAATTATAATTTACCGTGGATCCGTCCGTCCGAGGCAAAATTGTTGATGTCATCGCCTTTGCTGTCAAATTTTAACGTGTTTTAACAAACTTCTCATTTAAGTAGATGAATGAAATTTGGCAGTAATGTTTGATTCAGATATTAAAAGGCAATGATGAAAAAAATCCGAAAAAGTTTCCAGTTCAACTCCAGGGAAACATTTATATTTCCAATAGGATAGCACGTAAAAATTGCACTATTGATGCGAAGCTTTAAAATATTATGCCAGTATAAATTATAAATAATTCACCTCCGATCTTAGGATCTGAACTCTTTTAAATGAAAATAAATAAATTTTCTTATACTTATTTCTTCATTTCGTTTTCTCATTTTTTAAATATCCCTCAGAAGTCTATGGATGTAACTTAAGAGCATTCTTTTCACCTATTAGAATACCGCGGGAAAGTTCATGTATTACTAACATCGGTTTCTAAGAATTTTATTTTTGCGGACAACAATTTTGAAATCAAGTTTTCCTCTCCCCGCCTCTTACATGATCTGCGAAGTACCAATTAGAAAATATATACGGCGAAGGCACAACATTTGCCAAAAAAAATCAGCGAGAACATATAGTTACAACATATACATTCAAGTAAGTGCCAAACATGCAATTAGGTATTTTGTTTATAATGATTGTCATGGAAATTATTTTCTTGGAGACAATTAAAAAACCATATTTTTCTCTCCCTGTCTTATATGATCCGCAAGGTTCCGATAAAAAATATATTGAGAGATAAAAATTCGGAACTTTTAACACGAAAATCCCGTAATCGAAGGAAAAATTGCACCTGGAATTCGGGTACTTCCTAGAGAAATGAATCCCTCGTAGCCCTTATGATCGAATAGACTAACAAAACGGAACAAAATTTTATGTATTCGTGGGCAGACTTGAGCGTCAGCGTTTATCGTCTAAAAAATGTCGAATTTACGCGATCTAAACTAATTTGCATATCGATTTGATGCCTATTCAAAATCAACGTTACGAAAATAAAAATACATTTTCTAATGCGTACATTGGTTCATGTTCCCATCTTCTACGATGATAATAATTATAAATGCTAATAAAAATACTGTGTACTCAATTCCAAGTAATTCTAATGTGGAAAAGTAATACTCCTGGAATCGAACTAGAAACTCTGGGATTTGAAGCGCGCTCAATCTACATTCCCCTGAATGAGAGTTGACTCCATGGAAAATTTGGTTTTGCTGGTTCTCCAAATGTTTGAGAAAATACAATTCCAATAGGAAAGCTTATAGCTACTGGAATCAAACTCGGAACCTTAGAATCGTATGCAAACATAGCCCTCAATTATCTTCTGGGTGAAACTGGACTCCATGGAAAATTTGGTTGCACTGACTCTCGCGGTGTCCGTATGCATAGAGGAAAGGCAGGGAAGCAGGCATTTCTTAACACATTATAGAGATAAATTGCAAGGTTTCTCGCAGAATATTCTCTTTTTCCGCGAAATTTACGCACCTACCCAGAATTTTTTAATTTACTGGCAATCGGATGGTGTCCAAATGTACGTACGTGTTGTTTTGTGGCTCAAATCGTCCTATATTAGAAACAACAATAATCATCATTAAGACAACAGGCTATGTGTTACACTAAAATTTATGAAAAATTAGGATGTATAGTGTGTTAGGATTGTGGCGTCACCATGCCGTTTAGTAGACATTCGGTAATCGCGCAATACGTTTGAACAAAAAATATATTTAAAACCAAATACCATTCCTTAGTATTGAACGTAAATTGTGAATTTTTAACATTTCTTAAAATTAAAATATAATCTATTATGAACAAACTTGTACCCTTGTGTTCGTCAAATATTATTTTAATTTTAATAGTTATGTAAGAATCATTAACTCGAAAGTAACACAATTTGCATAACATTACACAAGCTACAAATAAAACAAAATAGAGCATTATACAATATAAATTACTGTTGATAATTTAAAAAACCAGTGACTCACTTATAATAATAAAACACTTTTTTACGTACAAAATGACAAAGCACAAAGGTAATGAGGTATTGTGCGAATATCTTAAAACAAATGTCAAAAATTTCAAATATTATTTGTGAAACCAGTGTAATTTCATATTATATTGTATATGTTATAGGAAAAAAGGTCAAGGAATAAACACATTTAACACTGACAATTTGGAGTGTTTGAAACTTATGTACATACATATTTATAGTTTTAATACCACACAAAAAAATCTAAGATTTCATGCATGCTTAAAGAGTATTATTTTGGTTATTTTTGAGTTATCGTATATGCAATAAATGATGAAATCGTAATCACACACCTATTTCAAGATATTAAATATCTTTTCGTTTTTTTTTTAAAACTTCCCAATGCTTTATTCGCTCCAAAAATTCCCAAAACTCCCCAGGGTTTAAACCTGGGTTTTTACTAGCAAAAGCTTATAGAATTACCATTTCGACAATTTAGCCGAACAATATGTCATTTCTCTCGTTCATTTTTATAAATAATAATTTTTTACGAAACACTACATTCAATTTTTTTCCTGATTTTCTCAATTTCGCGTGTTGGGCATATGACGCCATCATAAGTTTACGTCGTAGTTTAAAATCAATGATATTATAGTAATTTAGTCGTCTGTTTCCCATGACAGCATTAAATCGATGCTATTACACTAAAGATCATTAACTCCAATTTAAAAGCATTGCATTTGTAGCAATGGTAGTCGATATTTTTCATTGTAGAAAATGTCCCTTAAAGCGGTTTTTTAAATCCCCTATAATCGTTTCGTCTGTCAATTTATCCGTCACTCTTTCGTGTCCGGTTAATTACTCCTACACCGTTCAAGTTAGAGGAACCGAAATTTTAAGGAATCGTTCGCATAAGGTCTTCCTCCTTCTGCAGAGGCAGCCTTTAAGTGACGTAGTGGGGGAAACACAAAGACAAAATAAAACATTAAATTGGTGAATTTCTTCTACACCGCTCAGTTAGAACAACAAAATTGTCAAGATAGTTTTGGCTGGCGGCAGTCATAAACCCTATTGACTTTGGGTTCTGCCTGTCCGCTTGCCTTTTAGGAGGATTTTAAAAACCCCTTACTCTCTATCTATACGGGCCCGTTACTACGGTAAATTTCGTTTTGTTTACGTTGCTACAATAATAAAAAAGGAGCGTAAATACGTTCAATTTGCTTTCGAAGGGGGATAAAGATATTAAACTGATTAACTGCGCTGAGATATGTTCTAAATAATTATTGTTTGATTTTGAGTTTTACATTTTGTTTAAATAGTTTAGCATTACAATAACGCAGTTTGATCGCAAAATCTGAAGTTTGTTGGAGTTTTAAAAAAACCATATATCTACTCTATTTTTATTTAAAAAAGCTACACTTAATATCTGATTCATCAATTCTTTCCTTACTTATTTTCTGATTAAAAACTAATTTTCATGCCCTTTCGGCTCAAAAAATACTAAACCTCATTCTTTTAGCTATAGAACTCTTTGTCCAGAGTTACCACCTAAAATTTAACTAATTTTATAATGCCATTCGCCGTTTTCCAAGCTTTTCTTATGCGTATATCAATTATGTCGCTAGAAAACTATTTTTTAACATCTGTGTGTTACCCTCAAATTTTTTAATATGATAATTTGTTTATATGCTAGTGATAGATAAAATATTTTTTCATGTTTGCCGGTTAATTTTAATTTGTATATTCTTTATAACTTAAAAATTTAAACGTTTTATGTTTAAAAAAGAACCATAAGAAACGTCCTATTCTAAAATAATGTACTTTATTGTTTGAATCATTATAATTGTCTTCGGAATTATTAAAAAATTAAATGAAATAACTTCACATTTTTGCAATATAAGATCCAACTACCACGGAAGCACCTTTAATACGCTTCTTCAGTCAAGACGAAATATAATTTTATTACGGCAGCGAAATAACCTAAACAAGATTCAGGGAATCGCCAAATTTACATTTTAATTTCTTGCTTCATTATTTGTCCGCGAAACAAATGCGTAATACAGTATTTCATTTAAAAATTTATTTAACATGCTCTAAAAAAACTCTGCGCTAGCTAGGATAAACGCGGAGGTCAAATATGCTAAGCGCAGCGAGGTAGTATTTTTACAGGTTGAAATTTTGAAAAACCGGACTAATTATTCCCTTTGAGGAATGCCGCGGCTTTAGACAATGGAACAGAATGGATTACGTCCTACAGCGCACAGTTACGGAGACATACGAGCGTGGAAAAAATAAAAAAAACACAAAAAGACGAGCGCATCTCGGTCGCCCACACACACACACACACACACACACACACACACGAGAGTGGCGAGGGAAGCATTCGCAGGAAAAAGGAACGAAAAAAGAGGGAAAGAAGGGAAGGGGAAAGGAGGGGGAGAAGGGGGAGGAGGGGGAGAAGGGGGAGGAGAGGAGAAAGGGGAGGGAGGGGTGAGCCCAGAGTCACGTGATATCAACGTGCATATTTCAAACAGTTGTCATTCCCCTATCTCAGCTCGCCTCTCCGCCCATCCCCCCCCGCCCCTCTCACTCCCTCTGCCTCTTCCCCCTCCCCCGACCCCTGTTTGCCCTCAGATTCCTTCCCTTTGTGATTCCATTATTACTCCCATTCTTCTCCTTCCCTTCGGCATTTCCTCTTCTCGTTTTACTCTCTTCTGCCTTTCCTCTCTCTCTCTCCTCCTTTTCCCCTCCCCCCTTTCTCCCTCCCCCCGTTCTATCTGCCCGCCGTAGCCCACACCGCCAAAATAAAGCGCTAAAACAACGGAGTCTACCTTATTACACACACACACTCCTCCCTCATCTCTCTTTTTCAAAAAAGTTCTCGTCCGCCAGAGAGCAGGGTTTTCTTTTGACCGAAGCTCTGCTTCATACCGAGCATCGTCCTTTCTTCATCTTTCTCTCGCACCCTCCCTTTCTTAATTTCTACCTCTCTCTCATCGCCGCACCCTCCCTCCGCACCCGCCGCAGCCGTAAGTCTTTTTCCTATTTTCTCACTCATGACCACACACTGCGTTCTGGAACTGCTGCACACGAAAATTCCCCACCCTAATATTCTCGTGACATCACCATCTTTCCTGCCAAATAAAAAACTAGGAAATTGCATTCATGTTTTTAAATTACGGCGGTGTTTAGTCCAAGAACGCGAAGGGTTTCATGGAATTACTATCCTGTACACATCAATTCTGGAAAAATAAACGTAGGATTTGTTGGAAGTAGCAGAAACTAATAAATATAACAGTATAACTGAGTCGAAATCGAAATAAGATTTGAACCGTAGAGTTTCTTCCGATGTGATTTCAACCGTTTCGAAATTAGCATTCGTGAAAGACAAACGTAAATATCCCCGAGGAGGTTATGCGTTAGCGAAATTCATCTTTACAAAAGGAGACATACTTCCTGCGGCAAATGCTAGAATTCATTACGTGCATTGTCTTTTTAAAATAGATCCGCATTAAAATGCCTTTAAGCGTATGAATTAATGTATACTCACAGATATCTATTGAATGCCTGTATATCTACTGCGTCACGCAATTTTGTGAGCATATGCATAGATCCGTCCTTATTAATATTTCCGTACTTTCCGTCAGTAAATTTCCGTTGCCATTACACTACAGAGCCAATTTTACACAAAATTTTTAGACGCGCAGTCCAATAAAAAGGGAGATATTCGATTGAATTGGAAATCTTCCCCATTTTTGGACGTTCCTTAGTTGTATGTGGGTTAGTGGGCTGAGAAAGAGTAGGATTGGAGGGAGTGGAGGGGAGGGAGAGGGGTGGAGGGAGAGGGGTGAAAGGTGATGTGTGGAGGGAGAGGGGTGGAGGGAGTATTGGAGGGGAGATTGGAGGAAGAGGGGTGGAGGGGGGATTGGAGGAAGAGGGGTGGAGGGGGGATTGGAGAGAGAGGACTAGATTGATTGATTGATTGATGTGGTCTTTATTTGGGGCGAGATTGAGACTAAAAAGTCCCATCTTCCACCTAACCCCTCGTCATGAATTATATACAATAATACATAGCACTTAATGTAAATACAAGTAACAATAAAAATACAAGAATTGAAAAGATGTAATTTTGTGGGGAAAAAATATGGACTGCTGAATAATGAAATCCATGTAAAAAAAACCCAAAGCAGAAAACACCCACACAAGAAGGGGGTGTGAAAAACCTGCGAAACCTATTGAGATTCACTAAGGACATTAATAACCTATATTTAGAACAAAAGATGAATGCATGAAAAACTTAAAGCTATGATCAGTAAAATTTTGGCACAATACGAATACATCATTGTTGGAATGAACATATAAAAATGACAAAATGAATAGATAATAACACTGTTATGACTAAACAAAAAATAGAGAAGAAAAAAACGGAGGGGGGATTGGAGGGAGAGAGGTAGAGAGGGGATTGGAGGGAGAGGGTTGAAGGGACGATTGGATGGAGACGGGTGGAGGGGGGAGAGAGGTGGACAGAGGATTGGAGGGAGGATGGGGCTTCAAAGGAGGATCAAAAGGGAAGAAGTAGGATGCAAACATTCCCGACCGGAAATAACGTTTGCATTTTTTATTTCCCATCGATGTTAAAATCAGACTAGAATGGCAAGAGCACACACCCCAACGAAAAAACACCCGAAGCGGCCGAAGAGTATATCGAAGGCGGCGTCTAGTATGACGAGGGATTGGGAAAGGGTCTTTTATTACGGTCCGTTCCCTCCCTCATCCAATCCTTTTCTCATCCACTTCCTTCGATGCAATTCTTTTCCGATGCAATGGATGTGATCGTAAAATACGAATCGGAATAAAAGCGACCGCATATTTGCGAGTCATACCGCTGTGTGGCGCTGAGGTCTTCCGATCCATTTGTTTCTTCGGGCCGTCCTTTCTTTTGAGGGGTCACGTCTTCTCTCTTCCAAAGTGATTCCTTTTCCCTTCAATCGAAGAGATCGCGCGCACCAAATCACATCCGAACCGCATGCACGCGGCGTCCTTTGATCGTGAAAGAGGCGGCAGCGGGTTGAGGAGAGGAGGGGCGGTTTTTGGGGGTGGAGAGATAGAAAAGGAAATAATCGACGTTGCGGAGGCTACGACGATAAATAAGCTCTCTTTTCAGCAAAATAAAGTTTGGCATTTTCCGAAAATGGAGTAAAGTACAATGTTTATCATGAAAGGCAGCATTGGCAGTCGCAGTATCTCAGAAATAGTCGAAGCGTGGTCGTTCGCCTTAAAGCAGGGGCGGCCAACCTTTATGAGCTTGGGATCTACATTTTTAATTTGCGGTGCGATCGACCCCCCTCCCCAAATATTTTGACCCCATTCGTAAGAAAACGAGATTTTTTGCTTAAAAATTAATATTTTAATAAAATGTACTTTCTAATTAACGATTGAAAAAAAGTAAAAAAGAAAAATTTTCAACTACCTATATACGAAGATATTTATTAAAATTATTGGAAAATCTGATATTGTTAATCACCAACTCTTTTCAAATGTTGCCAGCCTGCTGGCTGTGTGATACCAGACCACCACACAGTAATGGAGCAAACATGCATTTAATCTAAATCATATAATTAAGAAATATAAATTACTTTTTAAAAAATATTATATTTTTGACCAAATTTATAAAGAGATCGACTTAAAATAGCTTAGGAATCGATTAGTCGATCGAGATCGACTGATTGGCCATCCATACCTTAAGGTGTGCAATCAAATAGATCCTAAGGATTTATCAAACAAATTTTTTTTTAATCTCATAAAGAAGCTTCAACCCAAGGCACCGAACCGAAAGAACGATATTTTTGGAACCGAATCCGAACCTAATAAAAAAGTAATTCTGAATTCGAACCGAAACCGAAAACCGTTATTTATTTCGTCCCGCTTTTTCGGTTCACATAAATTTTCTAAACTTTCATTCCTTCTCCACATGAATTGCTTTCACCTTCCGCCGGATGTGTTTAGCGCTGCGACCGTATTTGTCGTCGGTTAACAAATTTCAGCGGATTTAAAAAAAAATCCGCTTATGCGTTAGGCCTGTCCGTATGCCTGTCTGATGCGCTAAATACTCCTAAATGAAAGCAAAGACA
Organism: Tanypteryx hageni; assembly: GCA_028673005.1. NCBI lineage: Eukaryota > Metazoa > Arthropoda > Insecta > Odonata > Petaluridae > Tanypteryx > Tanypteryx hageni. The sequence continues at coordinate 7,566,489 of CM054114.1, forward strand.
GATTTAGTATCCTTTCTCGCTGTGAACCTATTCTTGTGTGTTTCACTGTGTGACTCTCTATCTCCTAAATGATAGCGGATAGAGACAGTGTTTTTTGACTATCGATTAAGTATTCTGTCTCGTTGTGCGCGTTTCAGTTTGTTCGTCTAATGTTTTTGAAAGGACCGCCGTTTACTCTATCATTCAGCAGATCTTTCCTTATTTTTGTGTATATTATAATAACTTGCCGGCGTGGATATTTAATCGGTTTTCTGAATTTACAGAAGCTCAGTATGTTGCCATTGTTTTAGAGTTTGATTTCTTCTTATCTAAACTTGGTATTTTTAGTAATGTTTTGATTTCTATGGTGTTAAAAACTTGAGATCTTATTTTGAGTTGAATCTTCCGATTTATATTAGCTATTGATGTGTTTGGCATATATTTTATATACCTACAGAAAAAGAAAAATCCTATAATTAATGTATTTTCTAATTGATTGATTCTTTGTTTTTAGGGTGTTATAAACTTTTTGATCAATTTATTGTTTCTATCTTCCGATTTTAAGTAATTAAAATCGAACTTGGACCTTTGGAATTGGATGCAAACATGCACTTTCTCCTTCTTTAGACGTAATACAACGTACATGCTACGTTTGGTCGTTGTAACCAATTATGTTTTCGAGTTTTTATATCAACTGGTAGATAAACTTACGAAAATATTTGAGAGATAAACTTGAAACAATTATTTTTATTGGACGTTTCGTAAAAATGAAGATTAATCAAAGATCGATAAAAAACTTATTTATTCCGAAAAATGCAGCTGGTTGGCTTTGACTTCGTGTAATTTTTCTATAATCCACAAAATTATTATTAATTTGGTATCCTGTTGTTGTACGTAAATATCCATTTTTGAAATTATCTGCGACATATGTGTAGATAAAAGCTTTATGTTGTGTTCATTGCAGTTAATGTTTGATATTAACGTAAATTTTAACTAGTATCTCTTACAATCCAGACTGGGGAAAATAACTTTCATATCAACAGCGTTTCAAAAATCAAATTTTCTTATACGACCATTTCCATGACAAAAATTTGCTCATGTATCATGCTTCCAAAATCGAAATATTCAGAAAAAACCTAGCACATTTATAGAACATCCTAGGACCTAGGTCATTCCGGAACCTTCGCAAAACGTTTAATTAAATTGTAAAAGATAATAAAATGCTATATAAATAAAGAGTTAATTAACTTCAAATACAAAAGGAATGAATAGTGGATTCGCAAAATCAAATCAATGTTGACTTTTGAAAGAATAACAACAGCTTTGCATCAAATTGAATGCTACAAAATAAATAGAGAAGAATTTCAATAGTTTTTATACGCACGAATAAGGAAAAAAAAACAAATTTTAAATTCCTTAAAAACTGTTTTAAACCGAATTGTATAAATTAAGTAACGGAAAATAGAAAGGGGAATTAATACACAGTTTAATCCATTTTATAGGGTGGCTGGAAGGAGGGAAGAGTGGCTAAGCGATGTTACGTCCAAATATCTATTTATGTCTTTTTAATCTGCGAAATCGAAAACGTATTTGGCATAAATAAAAAATAAAATTAATTAATAAAGTTTGTTTTGGAACCGCCTTTTCCCAAAACAATTCAGTCAGAGAGAAAAAAACACCTTCTGAACTGGTTCAATTGTGCATGATGGAGCAAAACCAAAACCAAACCGAAATTTTGCTTTGTGTGAACGAAAACCTGTGCGAAAAACAATTCGGTTCGATTAATGCTCTGCTTCAAGCAAATAATGGTCAAAAAGTACGAAAGTTATTCAATCTATAGTATTATCAAACTACACCAACGAGTGTTAATTTAAATCTTCCACGAAGAAATGTAAGTTTGGTTTGAAGATGTGCAGATGAGGAAATGGATGGAGGGAGGGAGAAAAGAGGAGGAAGGTGGAGAGAAGATAGGAGGAGAGGAGAGGGGAGGGGAGTGTGAATGGGAGTGAGGAGGGGAGTGGGGAGAGGAGTGGAGGGGAGGAGAGGGGAGGAGAGGGAAGGAGTTGGGAGGAGGGGAGGAGTGGGGGGGGGGAGTGGGGAGGGGATTGGGAATTGGAGTGGGGAGGGCAGTGGAAGGGAGGAGAGGAGAGGGGTGGAGAGGGGAGGGAGGTGGAGTGGGGAGGAAATAGACGGAGAGGGGAGTGGTGGAATGGGGAGATTGGAGGAGGGAGATAATTCACAAGTGAAGATTTTCCGTTGAAATTAACATTTGCATTCATTTATGAGCAATATAACGTCTCAAATTATCTTAACTAAAGGGCCCGTAACATTAAAATATATCTTTGCAATCATTGAAATTAAAGTAAAAATACAAGTGCTCTCGATCGGATGTTGTCGAAACCTGAATCTTATGCAAACACAATGGCTTTCAACTTGTCGAAGCCGTGCGTTTCCAACAAATATCGCGTCGGGGAATAGAATTTTAAATCATTTAGAAGAAACAGACGCATAACCTCACGCGCATGACGTCGGTCGCCCATAGGCGCCTGGGTCACTCGCCGCTCCACCATGGTGCCCCGGTTTCCACCATATCCGATGCACGCACCACCCAGGGAGGCCTCTAAAGACCCTCTCAGATGGACCTCTTCCCTTCCAAGTGGTCCACCCGACCAACGCAAAACAACCGCTAGCCTCCTCCAAGTTCTAACTGACTCCTCGGAAACCCTCTCCCCTTCCTCTCTTCTCCCTCTCCTCCCCTCCCTTCTTCCTCCCTCCCGTATTCCCCTCCAAAGACCTTCATCAATAATACATCTCGCATAAGGGTGGACCCACGGCTGATGACCGGGGTGAAATGGCAAGAGGGAGAGGAAGGAGGGGCTCTCACCCGTCGCAGGCGCTATCTTATGGGCGTGGCAGAGCATCTCCCTAGGCGACGGCGGAGGATATCGTCAAAAGAAGAAGTGCGAGGAAAGATCATCAGAGAAAGAGGGGCTCTCAACCTACAGGGATGAGGAATGCAAGAGGATCATGGAGGGGAGAGAGAGAGAGTGGAGGGGAGAGACATGAGTGGGAGAGAGAGGAGGAAGAGAAAGTGGAGAGAGGGGAAAGGAGGGGGAAAGGTTAAGTTAGGATCCTATGAAGATAAATGGTAGAGAGGAAGGCGCAGGAGGTGATTGGAAACTTCACCGGTGTGACGGCAAACAGACGATTCTCGGAAGCGTGGATATCCATCATACAATCCGAAATCGCCACACAATTGGTGGGAACAATGTCTACTCTATATTGCGAATGGCTCTCAGTATTTCCATTTTACAATCTTTTTCGTCGACACCGATTTCTAATGAAAGACAGTATTTTCGGAAACATTTATATGTATGTTGCCGCTAGAGCATTCGATGAAGTTTAATCTAGTCTAATCCCTCAGGCAAAACACTGACTTTCATCCTGTATGATTTGGATTCCTCTACAGAATTTAACTTTCCAAGAGATACAATCCTTCTTTGATGCCACCACAAAGAATACGAGAAAATTTCATATTGGGATTTAACTGAGATACACCACGGAGATATCGAAAGACGAAACAAATTTTTCCTTTCTCACTTTTTTGATGCTCTTTACAAGCAAAGCGGCACCAGCAGAATGTCTTTTGGTCACGTCTATTCCGTCCTAACTTTCATCTCCTAAACCGCTGGAGGGATTTTAATTAAGCACGATGGCCCATATTGAAATATATCTCCTAATTGTGATTTTGAACTGCATTCGTCAATTAGAACTTCCACTTTATATAAATAATTTAATAAACTTATACTCGTATCTCATTAAATGGCGTCCGTCAAGTGACAATTAAAAATCAATATTTTATCTTCCATGCTCTTATATGATCTGTAATGTATAGATTAAAACATTCATTCGGATAGAGGACTTCATTTACCACAATAAGGTCCATGAAAACACATAATTACGAGTTATAGTTTCAGGAGAGAGAAATTTGAGAAAATCCCGAACAAAACATCGCATGTTTTGTTTACATCGATCGCTAAGACGGTTATCTCAGCAAACAACAAACGAATATCCATATTTCCTCTCCCATGCTCATATGAACTGTGAGGTACAGATTAATATTAAATTTAAAATTAGAGAATGGTTCAATATTTCGATATAAATATTGCCCATAAAGAACGCCTTTGAAATCTTTGTGTATGACATTTATGGAATATACTTTTCCATCTTGTTCTCTTACAAAATAGAACAATGAATTTTTTCTCAAAATATAAATTGCCACATTATTTCTCTTTAGATATTAGAATGTTGTATAATTTTTAGAACAAAGTCATTAGTATTTTAAATCTATTTGTGAGAGAAATGGTGCTCACACTATTCGTAAGTTGATTTAAAAATTTGATCAAGTAAGGTTGATAGTGACGACGAGTATCTCGTTTTCGTCTTCTCCACATTTCATTCTATTCGTGGGTTTTTATCGGCATAACTGCGAGTCATCCGTTATAAGACGAGGCTTATGACAGTGTCTCGCACTACCCTTTATATATAATACGGTGATTTCGGAATCTGTTTCCATTCCCCGTGACCATATGCGCAAACATTATTTCCAGTCGAATTGCGCTGTCTGTGTTCCATTTCCAAAAATTAAACGTAACCTAATAAATTCAACAAAAATATGCTAATTATTTTGATGGTGTGTAGTAACACAAGGATATTGCTTATGCTAATTTAATTAAAAACGGAATTTACGATGCGAATTTAGTATAAATAAGGATGCAGAGTTAAAATTTGATCAATACTATTGGAAAATAGAGAGCGCTAGCACCACTATGCATTAATTTGCATAATTTGTACTAGATTCGGAAAATTGCGTTATAAAGTATCATAATGCGACGACAATCATAAAGTAACGAAATAATTAGTTTGATACTGTATGAACATAGGTTTACAGTTCAAACGACTCTGAATCATAAAAAGTAACAGACGCAGAACCGTGTGGCAAAAATTCATTTGTTAATTAAAAAAAGCTTGTGAACTACGAGTCAACTGGACATTCGCACAACTTACTGATAAATTCCTAAGTTTATAACTATTATAGACGTACAGTCAGCATAGTTGGATTATTTACTGGCCAAATTAATGTTCGATATTGGTTTGTGTATTCAAATTCAAATATTTTAAATAGCATGAATATCAATTTACCGAATACGTAATCCTAAGCTCTAATCTTACGCAGAGAACGAAATTCAGCCAGTTAATAGAATCAATGTTGAATCGACGAGAGAACGCGAAATTTCTTTCGTAATACAGTAAAAAAATCCACTAAAATCCTCGATTTTTCATAAAAAAAGAATAACATACCATTTTTTAAAAAAACATACGTAAACTATATTGCGCATTAGTATTAATTAGTAAGGACTTTATACAATGGAATTTGCGCGGAATACGCAGAGCAGTTAAAGTAAAAAGTGACAGAAGAAAGCGCCGAAATGGATGCGATAAGAGATAAGAGCGATTATGGAGATAACGATGGATATTGCACTATCATAGAAAGAGAGAGAGAGAAGGGAAATGCCAAGAGGAAGCAATAGATGGAGAGAGAAATAAAAAAGATGAGATGAAGAGAATATCGAATGGGGAGATATTGCGATGATAAAAGGAACAGAAATCGAGAATGGAAGGCGAGTATCGGTTTCAGAGTGAGATGGAATGGCCGCTGGGAGGAGTGGTTTGAGGAATAAGGAGGGAGAAGGATAGGGCGGTTGGGAGAGGAAAGGGAGAATGAGAGGAGAAGAAAAGTGAGAAAGAGGGTGGAAGGAGGAAATGGGGAAGATAGATAGATATCCGCCTTTATTGGGGCGAGATTGAGACTAAACTGTCTCTTCCATCTAACCCATTGCCAATTACAAACAGGAAGAAAGGCACAAGGAATAAAAATAAAATAAAAGATTACATAAATACAATGCTAAGTTAGTAAATTTGAAAATGAAAAGATATTTGTATGTATGCGGAGGAAAAACTAAGGATAATTCAAGTACTATTTCCTAGGAAAAAACCTCTCTGAGGGAAAACACCCACACAAGAAGGAGTGAGTGTGAAAAGCCTGCGAAACCTACTGATAGAAATATTTATAGATTGAGAGGGTCATATTAGAAAAGTACATACAATGAGATACACAATGTTTTACATAGTAACATAAAAAAACACAGAAGTGCACATTAAGACGTACATATACGCATGAAGATATTTTAAGAGAGATAGTGGATGTAGAAGGAAAGAGAGAAAGAGAGTGGAAGGAGGAAATGGGGAAGATAGGATGGGTGGAGGAGGAGAGGGAGAAAGCGGTGGATGGAAGAAAGGGAGAGAGGTTGGTGAAAGGAGTAGAACGATATAGCTGCGTGTGGGAACTAAACAGAATGTGCGGAGGAGAGAGAGAGAGAGAGTAAGCATGCGACGGAGTGGGAAATGGCGGCGTGCGGTCGGAGAGAGAGATTCTAAAAGGATAAAGAGAGAGTCAAAAAGGATAGAGAGAGAGTGAGCTCGGAGCGGCTGAGTGTTCGGAGATAGAGAGAGAGAGGGAATTTAAAAGTGAAATTGGGAGTGAGATAGAGTGGGGTGGGACAGATAGTGGAAAATGCGGTGAATGAGAGAGGGAGAGAATGGAAGGAGTGAAGAATAGAAAGTGCACGATTGAGGGAGGGAGAGGAATAGGGAAGGGAGAGAGAAAGAGAGAAGCCGAGAGTTAAGTGAGAGGGCGAAGGGAGAGAGGGATGAGCGAAAGGGGTGACAAATGGATTGTGAAAGAATCGCAGGAAATCTAAAATGGAAATAGCGCGTAGCGAAAAGAGTGAGAAGAAATGGAATAAAGGCAGATAAGGAGTAGTAGAGGACGGAAGAAAATGGCCGCCTACTTGTCCAACGCTCTGAAGCTTAAATGGTCCATAGTGGGCACAGGAGAAGGGAAAAACAACTGATAAACGATCTGAGAGTTTGCTGACAAGAGTACGCGTCAATCTATCAATCGAATCAGATGTCCCCACTGGGAGAGCCTCTTTGAGACGACCTTCTCCTCACTATCATCCGCACTTCGGGCATTAATTCGGACGGAATGCCATCGACAAAGGATCGCGCATCCTTTTGTCGAAGTAAACGGTTATTTTACGTAAAATCTGTGCCATAAACGTTCGGAATTGTATGATCTTGTTCTATGGAAGAGGGTTATGCTACCAAGGGCCCGATCTTTGCGAGAGAAGGATGAGAGTTGTTACCGTAATCGGGAATGGAGGGGGAAATGAAGAGGTGAGGGGAGGGGAATAGAAGAGGGATGAGTGGAGGGGAATAGAAGAGGGGTGAAGGGGAGGGGAAAGGGAGAGGGGAAATGGAGAGGGGTGAGGGGAGGGTAATAGAAGAGGGGTGAAGGGGAGGGGAATAGAAGGGAGGGACAATGGAGAGGGGAAAGAAAGAGGGCGGGGGGAGGGGAATTAAAAAGGGGCGAGGGGGAGGAGAAATGGAGAGGGGCTGTGGGAGGGGAAAGGGGAAATGGTGAGAGGTGGGAAACGGCAAAGAGGAGAAAATTAAATGTGCGGTTAACGGGAGACCGCTCCACGTTGCCCCAAGCCGCCCCTCGTCCCTGCGCCGTCCACCCCCTCCTTGCCCTGTTCCCGAAAGGGGGCGTGGTCACGGAACGAGGGGTTCTTAAAAGCTTATCTCGTGCCTCACGACACTTAGGCATTCACGTGCGCCCTCTGCGAGCCCTCCTGCTATTTCTCGGAAGCGAAAGAAAAAAGGCGAAAGCGGGGGAAAATGTACGCTTTAGAAAGTAAATTTTTTCCACCACGCATCGCGTGTAAAGATTACACAAAAAAGCAATTCGTGCGAAGGAACGACGAGGCAATTCACACGAAAGAAGCAGTGGAAGCGGTAAATGTTCGGAGGCATCGAGTGAGGGTGTCGCTTGCGACAGACGGGTTGGAGAAAAGGATTATCGAAAGTAATACTATATGGACATGTTTCGACAATGAAATAAATACATGGAAACTGATTTTCGGCCTTTGAATTGATTCTTTGCTCTCTGAAATCATCCTATGTATTTTATACTACTCGGCGATTGACTACGGCTATCAGTAATTTGCTAGAGTAACATCATGTAATCTTCTATCGTTCTTTCTTTCTCAGGTGCATTCTGAATTATTGTTCACCTATTTGGAGAAGAGCCTCCAAATCTCACCTTGATAAATTGGAGTACATATCGTCTTTCTTTTATAAGATCCCTCAAAATTGCAACTTTCTCTTGAAGAAATCCGATTTACCTTTTCTTTATAATATCATGAATGGTAATCTAAGCTCCTCTCTTCTTCTTCTTTTTCTTTAACTATTCCCTCAAGATCCAATATCTGCACTCTTTCACTTGCGTACACCTCGTCTCTCTATAGTTCTCTCTCCTTCCGTTTTCCAAATTCATACAATCTCTTCAACAGTAAATCTCATCTCGACATTTTTAAAAATAGAACTACATTTATAACATCTATTCTCTCTCTTCTTAAATTAGTATTTCTATGCCTGCATTTATATATTTACTAGCGTAATTTCCCGGGATTTGCCCTGAGTTTAGAGTTTAGAATTTTTCATGCACACATCACTCGGTAATATTTTCATCCAAACTCAAGGTACTCTCAAAGTAAGAGACCAATATTCTCCTTTAATTGGTTTGAACAAATTAAATATAGATTCAAATTTGATACCTCCCTCATCCCCAAGAAATCAAAGTTCTGACATCGAGGGGCATATCCTCAACGTATCTTTAGTATGTATACCAAGTTTTTAGTCTCTACGTTTATATCTTCAAACAGAATGCAATTCGTCAAATTCGCCGTAGTATAATCGAATATTAATGTATTTGATTTGCAATCAGAAAATTATTTTTCCTTATATTGCGGTAGCTCTGCTTTTCAGATCTGTTCTAAAAATGTTCATTTCGTTTTGCTATTCTATACCCGCCCTACAAAGGAAATTTCTTTGAAATCAGGTCAACCAATACCTTTCAAATTCATAGTTACAGATAATTCTAACCTTGATATTGTGGTAGCCCCGTTTAGTCGACTCGGTTGAAATACAGTGGTTATTAGCTTACTTTCCAAAAAAATGGAAATTAATCTTATGAGATCGCCTCCGTGCCCGTGTGAATGTGTGTGTCCCCCTAGCATCTTCTTCATGAATCAACCGATTTCAACTAAATTTGGTTCATAGAATCTACGCATAAATTAATGACCAAAATGACATATTTGGACGGGATCAACTAAGCAGGGGCGCCATAATTGCAAAATTAAACTTTTCGGTAATTATGAATTTGGAAGGAATAGGCTCAGCCGATTTCAACGAAATTTTATATGAAGCAGGCGTGCAACATAAAATAACAAAATAATGATGTTTAGTATAGATATAGAAAGCAGGGCTGCCGCAATACAAGGAATAAAAAAATTCTTTTTACACGTATTTGTGTTGAACTTTCTACATCAATTTTAAGAAAATTTAATATTTATAATACACACATATATACAAAACCATATTAGCATATTTTAATTGATTCAGCCAAACAGGAGTGCCACAATTACAATTTAAAATCTTTCAGTGAATAAGAATTTTGAAGAAATTTGCGGAACGGATTTCAATTAAATATTGAACATAAGATTTGTACAACATATCATAATGAAATAAAGATGTTAATAGAGCAGCTAAAGAGCAGGACTACCACAATCAAAAATTAAATAATATTTTTATACGTATTTCTGGAGAATTGATCAAATGGATTTTAACCAAATATAGTATATTTAATCTTCATATAAATAAATAACCAAAATGTCATATTTCAAAGGGGTGATATGAATTACATTTTGTATTTTAAAATGTTTATCTCTTTTAACTTTTTCCCATTTAATTAACATGAGAATGAGCGTATTTTTGGATTAACAATCAACTTGACAACCGTTATAAACAATACCAAATATTAAATAAAAGAAATAATATAAACTAAAGTAGGGAAGAAAAAAATACTAAGGATAATCAAAGAAGGACAATCTCCAAAAAAATTTTAAATCTGACTAATTATTACAAAAGGTAAGTGGAAGACAGTTTGACAGTACAATTTTAAGTGCTGTTGTTCTCTATAAATTTTTTATGTATTCTGAATATTCTCTATACCTATTCAGTAGACAGCAAACTATGTTTTTCATTAACAATGAAAATTAATAAAGTGAAGGATATCTCAGAAGGTAAAATAAGAAAACCTCTATAAAAATTATTTAATTTAGACAAAAATTTATAAACGTTAACATTTCCTCCCTTTAACATGTATATGCACATCGTGCTTTCCTTTCAAATGAATGTTTTTGTTTGCATCAATTAAAACAATTATACTTATTATTATATACATAATATGCTTAACTGTTGGTCCGTCTGTCCGTCCGTCCATCAGTCCATTGGCCAGCCGGAACGCTCTATAGAAATTCCCATAAGAGAACATTTAAAAATACCTTTTTTCACTCGCAGGCTTTATTTCTTTTACAAAATTAAATTAGAAGTAAATGACCGGCAATCATCGGACCTAGGCCATATTAAAGAAAAATAAACATAGATTCTTCTTTTTATCGTCTACTATTGCCTTCGGTCTGAAATTGCTCAAGTTATACGTTTAATCACATTTATTGGAAAATTTTAAGCTATTTAAAGATATGTTGTCTTGCCGACCGTGACATTGTAAAACCTCGAGATTGTAATGTCGTCCTTATACTATATGCGTAAGGAAAGTGGGTTTTAAATGCTTTAGTATGAGAGAGAGAAGGCGCCCGAATATTTACCAACTTTTTATTAATTTTGCTATATATATATATATATATGTGTGTGTGTGTGTGTGTTTTGGACCACGACTAATCTGAAAAAATCCAAAGTATATAAAGTTTATATACATCATATTTGGCTAAAATCCATGCCGTCAGTTCTCTAGAATTACGTGTAAAATAAATATAATTTTATTTCTTATTGTAATAGCCCTGCTCTTTAGCTCAGCTTTAATCATCTTGCTTTCATTATGGTATGTTGCATAAATCTTATATACAAAATTTTATTGAAATCCGTTCTCCCAATTCCTTCCAATTCCATAATGAGTGAAAAAATTTAATTTGTAATTGTGGCACCCCTGTTTGGCTGATTCAGTATGAAAATGCTATTATGGTTTTCCATAAATGTGTACATTATAAATATTATAATTTGGTTCAAATTGATGCAGACATTTTAACACAAATATGTGCAAAAAGAATGTTTTTATTTATTTTATTGTGGCAGTCCTGCTTATTATACCTATGCTAACCATCTTGATTTTGTTAGTTTATGTTGCACGCCTACATCAGGCAAAATTTCATTGAAATCGGCTAAGCCAATTCCTTCCAAATTCATAAATACCTAAAAGATTAACTTTGTAATTGTGGTATCCCTGCTTAGCCGATCCGGTCCAAATATGCCATTTTTGTCATTAATTTATGTGAATATTCTACGTACCAAATTTGGTTGAAACCGGTTCAGCAAATTCTCCCCTGATATATGCGTACGGACGGACATCACGAAGATAATAGCGCTTTTCAGCATTGACGAAAAGCACTGAAAAACTGATTTGATTGTGCATGAAAGCCAAACCAGATGATAGCATATCCTACTGATTTTTCATATCGAAATCATATATATTTGGAATACTTTTATGATAATCCCGTCATATTTGACGGACAATTGCATAAAAATATACTTTCTGGATAATCGATATTTAAAAGACGACATTTAACTTTAGAACGCAACCATGTATTCAGTAAAAAACAAATCTTTCAAGAATAAGTGGCGGAATTGTAGACAAAACGTTACACCTTACCGTTTTCAATAGGACGGGAGATATAATTAAAACAATCGAAAACAATTTAAAAAGCACCTCAATAAGATTGTTTGAAACGAAGCCTTTACATTCAAGTTCATTCCTTCATCCTGAATTACAACAATTCTTTTTCACTTAAAACGCGCTTTTTGCACACAAAATAAATGTTACGTATTTACATTCATTTATTTGCTGTCGATAGTCCATTTTCATTCATTAACTGCCCTGTGTGCTTACAAAAGAAAATTAAACGTGTTTACCTATTTGAAGCACATATATTGTTGAATTCCATGGCTACGAAGATTTTTGTTAAGCACAATTACCTAAGTAAGAAATTTTCTAAATTCATAATGAATTACAACTTTCTTGTTGGGTTCTTCACGAACTTTTGAAAAATAAATTTCATTAACATAAAAATGTACGCTCAAATTTCCGGCTCTCCATTTTTTACACCTTATTAAAAAAAGAATTATTAGGCCCCAATCCGATCTTGGGTATTTATCATAAACCAAATCGAAAAAAAACCAAAATTATCCAAATGGAATTTAACCCTTAACTAATGAGGTGAAAATTTTCACGCTATTGGTGAGGTTGAGTCTGTCAGACTTACAATTCCGTAAATCATTATAGCGTTAAGTTTGAATTTAAATAAAAAATTTTGTTAATTACATTAATTTTTATTACTGTAAATGTTTATAAATTGCAGAATTCAAATAATTATGTTTCAAACAAAATAAAAACAATCCTCGGGAGCTTGGCCCCAGTAGTATTTCCACCAAGTGTCACGAAAATCGGTATATCGGTTCAAAAGTTTATATGGGTTACAGACGGACAGACATAACGACGAAACTCTAAGCCTATTTCCATTCTGAAACGTAGGCTAACAAATGGCAGCAGTAGAGAAATCTATTCTCCAAGTTTCAACTCTCTATATTTTACGGTTTCGCCACAATTTCAGTTTTAAAAAATGCACAGAGTCAGACAAAGGGAGGCCAGAGTGACACTATAGTAAACGCATTTTTTCCATTAATTGCCGCTAAAAACAAAGGCTAGCTAAATTAAAAAATGAGAAATGATTGTCTGTATATCAAATTTTAGTAATAACGTCATAGTCTGTTTTCAGATAGGTTGGTCTACATGACGATTACAAATTTTGAGCCTTCTAATTACTTTGTATAATTTAAGTTTTGTGTTTGGTAAACGAAATTATAACTTGATCGACTTATGAAAATTTCAGCATTTCCTGAAAAAGTCGAATTCAGAGATGCACTCCAAGGGAGTATGAGAACTAAACAAAAATGAATTGCGTCCGTTCGTTGTTGAGAGAACTGCTCCCGTGTTTGCTTTGATATTCATGCCAGGAGTCCCAGCGCTATGAATCGTAAAGTTAGTGGAGATAAAATTGTGTCAATTCCATCAGAAAAAAACTCCACATAAACTAAGTTTTCCTTCATGCGGCAATTGTCAGGTAGCCAATCGCGCGATTAATGCAGATGGCTATTTTTTGCTCAGCGTCTAACCGCGAGAGAGCAGCAGCGGCACGGAACGAATCAGGTGGCGAGGGAGATAGAAAAAACGCATTGCGCGCAAAACTCATTCGAGTTACGAATTCTGCGAAGCGACGGGAAATGTCCGAGTTTCACGTTGATGGATGCTATCAACGTTGATTTCGTGATTGTCAAGTCGGAAGGGAGGCAGTATCCCGTGAATAGAAAGGGAAAGGAGTAATGAGTCAATTTTAATGGCATCTTTCTTCATTTCATAGGGGCTGAATCATTCCCAAATTATATCGATGGATAAGAGTGACTATTATAAACTTTTAAAAACAAAACTTATTTCTAAGAAGCTTGTCATTAAATAGCATTGTCAAAAAATTATATATATATATATATATATATATATATACATTTCTATAAAACTTGTAATTTCATAAGAATACCATTAATATTGTCAATTTATTATGAAGCCGTCGTAACTTATATATTCGTTACAATTATTTTCAGATTTGTTAGTTGAAAGATGAAAGAACGATCTCACATTACTTGAGTATTTATCATAAATTGGTCGAAACAGGTGGGGGGTGGTGTGGGAAACTGTCAGTGTGGACAATAAATCAAATCCAAAAGTCAATGTAAGAGTTAAATTGGGAGGAGAGGTAAAATTGAGAGCAGATATATTGCATCACCTTATACAAAGAATTCGACAAAAAAAACTAGATACATCGGTGACACAAAAACCCGCATTTAGGCTCTCGATTCGAAAGTGCTTTTGCTGCAACGCGGGAAAGAGATATTTAAGTTGGAAAGGAGAGAATAAAAGAAAACGTTAAAGACAAGTAGAATTTGAAAAATCTGATGTAGCCATCACATGACTTTCTCCATATCTGTAATATTTCTAAAAATTCCAAATAATAAATATTTTAAGGAACTGCGAAAAAATCGAAGACCTTACAAAGCACATATATTAATTTATACTGTACCCTTCTGATACTGGATATAGCAACAAAGCTCCATCAATTAAGAAAGTTAAAAGGAACGTTACTAAGACGTTACTAAGCGTCTAATTTTTACAATAATATCCTGTAGGTGTTGTGGTTGTAGCTAAAAAATATAATTTTTAAAATATCTCTTAAAAATGCATTATATGGGAAAATCTTTGTAACAAAAGTAGTAGAAAATCAAATTTCCTGTAACATTTATTCCAGTAATGTTTTACATTGATCAAGTATGCAAATAACTATTTGAAGAAAACGATTGTGAAAAGAGTCAACACCCAATTTCGGAATTAAAATAAAAACTCCTGAAACGTAAAATAATCCAGATGAGCACTCGCACGTCAATAAGAAGAAAAAATGTAAAAAAATTCAATTGATACAAGTTTGCAGGACGATGGCCTATAGAGACCTGTTGTCGAAAACTAGCCTAAAGGAAAAGAAAAAGCACACACACGCACAATCACTCGGAAACTCTGAAAATCGGTATTTCAAGAGTTAAGCTCCCAACTTTAGTAGCTGAAGTCGTATCCATTTCCATTTTCTCTTCTTATTGACGTGCAAGTGCTCATCTGGATTATTTTACGTTTCAGGAGTTTTTATTTTAATTCCATTCTGTACACTGTAGTCTCCAAATTCCATTTTCAACCGAATTTCTGTTGACCGATTTCTACTAAAACCTAAATAACGTTTTCCTTTTTAATAAAAACGTCATATATTAAAGTTTGCTTTAGTCCGATTCATAGTTTTTGAGTTAAAACGCCCACAAGATTCCTATCACACACACACACACGGACACACAAAAAGACAATCGAGAAACTGATAAAAACGTATTCAGAGGACCTCGAAACGTGCATTTCCGTTGAATTCTCGAAATCAATTTTTAACCTACTTTCCGGAATGAAAATAGTCTTTTAGTTTCGTCGTCGTCTGTCTGTCCGTCTGTCTGTCTGCCCGTTCCACTCTATTAACTTTTGAATCAATAGACCGATTTTCATGACACTTGGTAGAAATATTCTGCTACTGGAGCCGAGCTCCCGAGGATAGTTTCTGTTGCGAAGACTGAAAGCCTTGAGTCCTGGAACTATCATTCCTATTTGATTTACGTGAAAATCCAAAATCCATCGTGTAGGTTAGTTTTCTCTTGCATATTAAAATAACTTAGAATTATAATATCGGTGCGAGAATTGTACTTTTCACTGAGGATAGGAATGGAGATTCTAATTTGTATTCTAGAAGTTTGCTTATCGATCGTATTTCTTCGAATTTTGTGTAAATACTAGCGTTTTTGCAGTTTTTATCACTCATTAAGTGAGTGTTGCCATTACTACATTACTACTATTATTGGACTCGAATTCAATATAGTCCAATGCCGCGATTTCCAAACTATGGTACGCGTACCACCAGAGGCACGCGAAGATTCTGCCAGTGGTACGCGAGTTTAGTGTCAGCATTCACCCATGGAACTGCACATGAGTGACCACAGAGAGGAACGGACTATTGCCCGCACCGTCCGGATGCGTCTGCTGCGCCCCTCATTGCTCACAGTCAACTGCCGACGTATCTTTACTCGTCTGTTTGCATTTTCACGTTGCTGTTTTAAACAACATTATCCTGAACTGAATCTGGCGAGAAACTCGTTTGTTTCAATTAATTCCATTCCTGAAAATATGAACGTGAGGGAAAAATACCAGCTGATTGACTTGCCTTGTGATGGAGGACTACGATTTGGATTCAGCATCTACAAACTCGAAGAATTTTGGTTAAGGAGATCAGCTGAATATCCCACTCTTTCTGACATAGCGTTGAAAATTCTATTCCCATTCTGCACGACTTACCTATCTGAAGCGGGGTTTTCTACTATGTTGGTAATTAAAAACAAAAATCGAACAAGAATGAACCTCGAACCGGACCTTCTCTGGAAGTTAACTAACATTGAACCAACCAAAATGCTATCTACATATATCCAAGCTCATCCATCACATTGACTGATTTTCTTTGTATTTTAAGTATGATAAATGCGAGGAAATAAATAATTTTTCAGTACTACCTATTTTATCTACCTACCATATATTATTTTGAAAACGCCTATTTCGTTAATAAAGAATTTTTTTTAAAGTTCATACTTACTATGTGATACAAAGAAATTTTGCCACGTTTTCGGTGGTACGCGAAAAGAAAAGTTTGGGAACCGCTGCTCTAAGCCATTTTGAAACTAAAGATTTAAATCCGCCCAATATAAATAGAAAGCTTTAGTGCACTGGTATTATTACCCTACTGAGTTAGAAAATTTTTTTATTTTAAATTCGATTTGCTTCATTTTTGGAGGGATTGTTTGTTATGCTAATAAAAAGGTTTATACAAATTTTGACTTAAATTGGTTATATAGTTTTTGATAATTGATTAATTTTAAGGAAAAAAGTGCATTTGTTTAAAAAGTTCCTGCCTCACCTATTTTTGAGCTTTGACTTTCAAACTTCTACAGAATACACATAATATTCATATATATAAATCATGGTAAGCACAGTTTATTCGAGCTTTTTTTGGTATTTTTTAAAATTTTCAAATTTTGAGATTTTTGTTTTTTATTATTTACATTTTTTATAGGTTGGTAAGCACTGATACTCAAAAGTTTTCATCTTATCTTAACATCAATACTACAATTGGTGTAAAACATAGAAATGAACTCATAGTAAAATTTGTAAGCAAATCAAACCAAAACTGATGCATAGGGAGCATTTTATTTGCTAAAAATGTTAGTTTTTAGAAAAAAGCATTTTTTGTACACACAGTGCTATAAAAAATATTTCTTCAACTCAGAATTCCCCTGCTTTATACATTTCCCCTTCCCTCTGTATCTTTCTCTCTTCCACTGCAGTCTTCATCATTTTTTCTTACGTTGAGGATTTCTCCTTGATTCCATGCTTTTCAGTTCACTCTTCCGTTTTCGCCTTCTGTCGCAATCCACACTGATTTTATGAGCACTGGCAGTAATTGCTACCCCAAAAAGGTCCATTTTTATTTTCTGGCATGCAAGTGCTCCCATATTAAACTCTCCAACTGCATTTGCTACTGCAATATCCACTCTTTGTTTTGAAACAAATGTTTCTTTTGAGCATTTCTGCCAAACAAGAGCATGCAAACTCTCATTGGGATTATGAGTTTTTCTCTAGCACACCTTTTCAGAATTTATTCATTTGCCAATCTTTGATACAATGGCATAATATTTTTTACTACCTCAGTTGTCAATTCAACGTGCATTTTGTCATGTGACTGAGGCTTTTCGCATTTAGCCACTGGACGTTTATAAAGGCACCAGGACTCTGGCCCATCTGGGCATCGAAAATGCTGTGGGCTGTCATCTGTCAACATGCAATGGCTGAGGGTAGCATATATGTCATTTTGGTGACATCTGGGACATTTGAAGTGATGGCAGTTCTGTAGTAGAAAGTGAGTGAAATAACGGTACTTTCTTTCAGTGCTCCAACTCTGCGACCTCCAAGCCGCACTCCTTTTACTTGCCATTCTTTCACTAAATTCCTCAGTCCTGTGCCCATTCTCTTTGAAATGTGATTCACACATTCTTCCTTCTCAATTCTGCAGTCTCCGTACACCTTTTCTTTGTTGATGTGCAGATATGTCTTTGAGTCACCATCAGACAACATAGTAGTGTATCGCAGTCCACAGTCAGCGACAGATCGCTTCCAAATATGGTCTGCTGCTTCAACCTCCATCGCACCTGAGGTTCCATCAAAATTTCTGATGCAATCACCTCTACTTTGATGTCCTTCCTGCCACACTGCAAACTCTGGTGTATCTGAACCCAGTTCAATTGATGTAATGCTAAACATATGACAATATTTTGATAAAACCTCATAATCTACAACTAAGCCTGTCAAAATATCTATAACTACACCAACACCATAAAGTGAGGTATGTCCTCTTTTATGCCAAGTACCATCATATGACACAGCAATGTCTATTACTTTTTCTTTGAGAGAAGGGTCTAGAGCTCGGTGTTCCCTGTGGACCACTACTCTAGACTTACTCAATAAAAATTTTCCTCAAAAGTTTTACATCATCTATTATTTATTTATTTTATTTATTTATTTAATAAGTTCAAAAACAGCACTCAGGCCTATTACATTGGACATTACAACCAATAAATAATAAATGCATATAAAAATATATAAATATATATTAATATATATATATATATATTAAAGTTTTAAAATGCTTTTCATAGGTCTTTCTTGCCATACCTCTCATTCCTACAGCAACACAAACTTTATTCATAGCTGCATGACCTAAGCCCACACTAGCAAGCCCATCAACCATTGCTCTATTCATTTCAAAAGGTGGTCTTCGATTCTTGGCATTTGTGCGTGGACTTGTGTAGTTGGATGAATGTAAATAACCACAGCTATCGCATTTCATTATTAGTTTGCAACAAAACCCCTTCCTTTCCCTAGTTTGCACACACAGCGATTTACAATCACACACAGCACTTCTGATTTTTTAACAATTCCTGGAAAGTATTGCGATGGACAAGCATGAAGTCATCAACACCAACTTTACTAGAATCACTTGAAATGTCGTCAAAGTAGCTTAGTTTTCGTATACTTGCAGTGCTTATAGGAGTTGATGTTTCATTAGAAGATTCACAAGATGGACCTGGCTGTGGATCATATTCAGTCACAATAGGGGTGTTATCTTCCTTAGTGTTACCGTCGAGATTGGAATACTTTCCCCATCGTTTCTGTACATTTGCAAGGGCACGTTCACTTTTCTTTGTCTTTCGACCCTTTGGTTTATTCCACCGACTGCGATTATTATCCATACTGAATACTATGAACTCAACAACAAATTACATATGTAATTAAAAAATTATGTAAGGAGGCTTTTTCAGAAGTACGGAATAAAACTGTAAACAATGTTACCAGGATATTGCGTCACACGAGTCATTTCAAATTCTTTTAGTCATAAGAATACGTTAAAATAGCAAAAAAGGATTTGAGGCTAACAAATATTACACTAAAAATATTAGAGTAAGTATAAGGCAAACGAAAAACTAAAATTACAGACTTTATGAATGTTTTTTTCTCACTTAACA